>JANBXA010000730.1:67845000-69045000 GCA_030556225.1 Cricetiscus sungorus
ATACAAGAAAAGGACACACGATATTATTCTCATTATTGACTGAATTACTGGTACTGAAGAATATAAGAAACCAATAAAAGTCAATGAAATATTGAACCTTTGAAGCTGTTTTTTAAAGATGATGTGATTGCCAACATATATAATCTAATGAAATCTAGAAGCAATAAGAATTAATTAGAAGTTACAGCAAGGTTGCCAAATACCAGAACAATTCAGAAATCAATACCATATATACACAAGCAACAGCTGATTCTAAAATGTAATAATAAATCATGCTCCTCTGCAATAACAGCAAGAGTTATAAGCTATCAAAATGTGGATTTAATAAAATGTGTCTAAGATATTAAGGAAGAAAATTACTGAGAGATATAAAAAGTCCCTAAATAAACCAAGAAATTAGGCTTTTTTCTTGATGAAAAATGCTACATAGTGTATAAATTTTATCCTCTGGTGCTTCATAATTGATATAAATTCAATAACAAACAGAATTACTGTGCAATATTCAATAAGATAATGCAAGGAAACAGTTAAGAATACTAAACAGCAGGAAAAATCAAATATAAAGATATATGAAATCAGTAAATTTTTACCATTAAATTGCATAGATAAGAAAATGGAAACACCACAGAGAATATAGAGAGGATATTGAAAATACAAAATTTATCATATGCACGGTAAAATTTATAATAAAAAAGTGATTAAAATCAACTGGGAAACTATGCATTTTCAAAGATCATTGAAGGCCAAAAGACTATTACTGAAAAATTTAGTAACCTACTGAATAAATGAGCTTTCCATTGCTGTACTAGACAGCTGAGATAAATCCAATATACAAATGAACAAAGGATCATGAACATCATATAGAACAAATTGAATATTGTCCATCTCAAGAACCCTCACAATATTATTTCTGCCAGCAAGATGAAATTTGGTGAGAATCATGTAAATGTTGCTTCAAGTTGCAGTGAAACTATAAAAAATGCTATGTATTTCCTTTTACAAGGACACCAGGTAAGTATTTCCATTCTAAAAGGCTGAAATAGGAATAGAAATTGAATATTATCAAAGTAAGACCAAAAGTTATAAGAGAAAAGAAGCAAATCCCTGTTATGGCCACGCTTACTTTTTGGGTACAGTGGTTGGATGTTGACTCCCAAGTGCTCACTCATCCTTTCTTTCATCAATTTGCTAACTGCAACCCACATGGATTATGACTTGAGCAGCTCAACCTAGCAGTTATTCCTTTCCCTTGGCATCAGTCCCTGTCTGTCTATAATAGGTCAGTTTTGTTTGTCCTTCTGTTTGCTGCATGCTTTTGTAGACCAATTGCCATTTGGACTCTGACCAGAATGGGAGATCAGCATTTCACATCCTGAGTGGATGGTGGATGAGAAGCATTCACTTTGTGGCTTGTAAATCAAAAGAGAAAGGAGAAGCCAGATGTGCCTAATCCTTTCTTGGGTACACTTCTAGTGGTCTCTTACAAAGTCCTACATCGAAAAGCTTTCACACCTTTCAATAGCACATTATGGAAATAAATGCATGATAGGACATGAATCAATGGGTGCCATTTGAGAACCAAACACTGTGACCTAAATATACATGCAGACACACAGAGATACAGATACACATACTACACACTACACACACACACACACACACACACAAACCACAGAGACACATTGTGTGTGTGTGTGTGTGTGTGTGTGTGTGTGTGTGTGTGTCAGAGAGAGAGAGAAAGGAAGAGAGAGAAGTTTAGGTCCTAACCTAAAAAGTAAACTCAGAAATTTAAACTGTACAAGGTGTTTAAAACTTTAGGTTAGGAAATATCCCTCGAGCATATATCATAAAATAAAAATATTATCAATTGGGCTATCATGAAGTAACTACTTCAAAGACATGCTAATCAACTGCCCCAAAAAAGAATAAAAAGCAAAGATAGATATTTGAAACAGCACGTTGGGCAAAATATTTGAAAACAGCATGTTGGGCAAGACAGAATAAAAGATGTGCAAAAAAAAGATTATAAAACTAACCACAAATTTATAGAAAACTTAATAAACAAATAATAAAAGACAGAAAATGACAGTTCACAAAAGTAACCATATGCATCTATAGGAAACAGGAAAGGTTGTATGGTTTAAAACTTTGGTTGACAACAGTTCTTGAAAGAAGAAATCTCAACTGAAAAATCACCTCCATCAGACTGGCCTGTAGCATGGCTATGGGACAATTCCTTGATTGATAATTGAGAAAAGTCCTTTACCACTGTAGATGGTGGTGTTGTCTGTAGTCATTTGATATTGAGTGTCTAGTGAAGTTTAATGAGGAAAAGAAAAAGCAATGTCCCTCCATGATCTCTGCTTCATCCCTGCCTCCTGGTTCCTACTTGAACTGACTCACTAACCTTGTTGACAGACTACAGTCTTTAAAATGTGCTCTCTTCCCTTCCCAAGTTGTTTTTCATAAGTTTTTTATCACCGTAACAGAAAAGCAAAATAGGAAATGTATATTATTTAAGAAAATTAGTAATCAGAAAAACATCACTACTTTTAAGTACCAATATATTTTCTTTCTTATGCTTTTATTTTGCTAAAAATCCAAATAGGAGTGTCCAATCATTCAAAAAGATAGTAAGTGGGGCGGGATTCTTGGCATGACACTTTGAGAATAAAGGAATTGTCAACTCATGATCAATAATTGGAGTTGTACATACAAGTTAACATCTCTAATCATTAATAATAAATATTTATTGGAACATTTTTCACATTGATAAGATAAAGTTTATGGATAGATTATTTTCCTGTATGATATATGTTAGCAACATGACATCATCAATATATTTATCAAGAGAACAGATAATCAGCTATGCATATATAGATAAATCATGTGGACCTGTATTTTCTCTAAAGAAGCCAGTAATATAATTTCATGCTTTGTTAAGTGTCCAATGGCAGCCATCCTGTTATAGCTATAGTAAACACCATATTTTATCTATTTTGACTTGTTATTGTTTTAAGAAAATATTTTTGAAAGGTACATACATTGCCATTGTGGGAGGAGATTTTATTCCTCAAAAGGTGATGTGTTATAAATGAACTCTTTCTCTGTTATGAACAACAATTTTAAAAATACACACCTATTATTTTTCTGTAAATATAGAGTACATTTGCTAACATATCCTCTTCTTAACTCACCTCATTACGTGTCCATTTAGACTTTTGAATAATTTTCTCAAAGTTTTAGATGCTGAAAGTAGTTTCTGGGAACACTATGTATTTCCCTTAGTTTTGAATACTCCAATGTCCACTGTAAATCCAGGTATGGTTTTAACTAATTTTTACTTCATTAAGTAATGCATTAACAGAGGAGATTTAGAATATTTTTAAAGTTCATATGTCTATTGTGACTATTGCTTTGGATACATTTAAGACAATGCACTGAATGTTTTTACAATCTGACTATTGTCTTCTTCTGGACTTAATACAACCCAAAAAAACCCAGAGTGTGGGAAAGGCTCAATAAGACTAAATGACACATTATATCAATGTGCTACAACATTAAAATTGGGATAAAAATTATATTTGTGTTTTTTAGTTAATGCCTATCTGCTTTTCTTTAATACCTAGATTTAGAAATCAAAACCAGGCTGTGATGAAGGCTTTGCTCTGATATAGATGGGGGATATGGCTGAATATCCACACAATCCTGGGCTTTTGCATCTTTATATTTGGCAATAATTTATGATGTATCTTGTTGATGATATGTGGAGGTGCCCCATTTCTGAAGTGTCTAGCATATTACCCATCCTGTTTCATTGAATATGCGGAACATTTTTTTCATTGAATGTTTTTTTTTATAATCCCCCATACACTCATTCTAGCGCTCCCCCATCATTCCTCTCATTCAGATCCACCCCACACATTCTTACAGCACATGAGGAGAAGTTAGTGCCACTCTACAGGAATCCATCAAAGAGCTATGCTTGACTTCTCCCTGCCGTGATCACTCAGTATGTGGATTTGCCACATGCGAAACAAATGTATCAGAAGACTCTGTGATTTTAATAGAAGAGTCTCCTCAATGTTTGTTAGTGACATGTTTATAATGGGGTCTCAGGAATCACAGTCTATCCTCTATTTTTCCTTCTTCCTAGTTAATGGAGCGACTGATTTATAAATGTTACCTTCTGACATGTAATCATCTCTATTATTACACACCTTCCTTATTTAAGTCTCAATTTTTGGCACAAGTTACCCCAGGTAAGAATCTCCTATATTCCCTGCTATTAGACTGAAGTCCATGAGCGCCCCCTTGTTCAAGTCAGCTGTTTCTGTGGGTTTCTCCAGCCTGGTCTTGAACCCTTTGATCATCATTCCTCCCTCTCTGCAACTGGATTCTAGGAATTTGGCTCAGTGTTTAGCTATGGGTGTCTGCTTCTGCTTTCACCAGATACTGTAGAAGGCTCTGGGATAGCATATAAGGCAGACATCAATCTCATGATCGGGGAAAGGCATTTAAGATAGTCTCTGTACTATTGCTTAGACTGTTAGTTTTGGGTCATTTTTGTAGATCTCTGGACATTTCCCGAGTGCTAGATTTCATATAAAACTTATAATTGCTCCCTCTATTATGGTATTTCTTTTCTTGCTCTCCTCTATTCTTTCCCTTACTCAATCTCCCTGCCCTGTCATGCCCACCTCTCCCCTTCTCTTCCTTCTAACTCCCTCTCCCCTCTCCCCATGCTCCCAATTAGCTTAGGAGTTCTTGTCTCTTTATCCTTCTCTGGAGGACCATGTATATTTCTCTTAGGTTTCTCCTTGTTTCTTAGCTTTTCTGGCGATGTGGATTGTAGGCTGGTAATCTTTTGTTCTATGTTTTAAATCCATATATGAATACACACGGTGTTTTCTTTTTGTGACTGGGTTACCTCACTTAGGATGGTTTTGACCCCCTGAATGTTGATGTTAATTAGGAAGACTAGGCAGTCTAAAAGGCCTCTGGTAGTGGATCAGTATTCATCCCTAGTATACAAACGGAAGTTGGGAGCTCATTCCACATAGAGGAATACTTCTCAGCCTAGACAGATGGGGGAGGGCCTGGGTCTTTCTCCAAATGATATGATAGACTTAGAAGACTCACCATGGAAGGAACCTCCCTGGGGAACAGAAAGGAGATGTGATTTGGTTGGTGAAGAGAACAAGAAAGGGCATTGGGGTTTCGGAACTGGGATTGACATGTAAAATAAGCTGGTTTCAAATTTAATAAAAAATTTATCAAAATCTTCTGTATTATGAGTGAAAGTAAAATTTTCTTTTATGACGTTAATCACTTCAGATATTTTATTGTAATAATGTGAAGCTGACTCAAATAGGTGGCATTATTTGACACCAATAGAATCATTGTTAAGTTACTGATAGAATCATGCAACCTCTTATAAACCCTAGACCAAACAAGCTTCCACAGCTTGTATAGAATTTGAAGAAATTTTGACACTGAATCATTCAGGTCAAGAACAAAAGTAGATAATTCCACAGAACTCTGTCTAGATAAATCCAGGAATTCATTTGATGGGAATAAAACCCCTATCTAATGAAGTAACTGGTAAAGTAACTTAGCAGTAGTAAGTTATTGCAATGTTCAAGCCAACTGCTTAAGATGAAAAAGAATATTAAATATAGATTGAGTTATACATACATGACCCACTGCCCTCTTTAATTAGCTGTGAAATGAGAACTCTGGACTGGGGGATGTCAACTATTCCAAGTACTATAACATTTAAAAGATGAAAATTAAGTTCATGGATAATAGTGTTCAGGAACTAGAATTTTCAGGTGAGAAAGGAAATATATGTTCATAACTGCTTATTCAAGCAACAGAAACTTTCTATGTTTAACAGAAGTCTGAAATACCAACAGCTTCTAAGTATGTGGATAGTCCATTGGGAGTAAGCTACCCTTGGAGAAAGGTCAGAGCTGGCATTTACCTCTAGCAGAATGGACACTTAGACATGAATATAGCAAGCTTCACCCTATGGAATATAAGTTAATGTTTGCAGAGTCCGTGTGTTACTTTCATCCTAAAAATGTATATTCATTAAACAAAGTACTGGGGTATAACAAATAAACAGAATTATATGTGCATTGTGTCTCACCATCCAGTCTTAGAAGTTTCCAAATGATTTCAATCTCTGGTGACCATTAACATCAAGACAACTCTCTTCATCCTATTTCCATTCCAAAAAGACTATATACAGAAAAGACCCAGATTCCAACCAGGTTCTAATCATAATCCTTACATAACACCAAGCCAAGCATTTTTCTGTATACAAGGAAGCACTGTGGACCTGATTCACTTCTTAATTTTTATAAAGATAAAATTAAACAGCAGGAGCATTAATTGACAATTTGCCCATTAAGATAATTTCCATTTACCACTGCCCTTCTGGGCCATTTCTAATCAGGACTGCCATGGTGTTTTTCATTCATAAAGAACATAAATCCTTTTAAAACAGTCAAGGAAACCTTTCATGAGTAACACTGACTGCATAGAAATGAGGCAATAATGCAGGGCAAGGAACAGTGGCAAGTGAGTGCAACAATCATTCAAGGTTTTTTCAAGTCTTCGTCTCAATCAACTCACTGTTCCAAAACATTAAGTGTTATAATTTTTAATTTTAATGTTTCATTCATGTATTTTTACAGTAAATACTCAAAGCTTTCAGTTGTTCATTGACTTTTTGATAACTTAGATCAAGTACCAATCCACCTGGATCTCTGCAAATTCTTATATCTATTCATTCACTGTAGAGTTCATGTTTCATTTTGTTAGTGCTCAAGTATCTTTTATAAATTCTTGTATATGAGATTTTATTTTCTTTCACTGTAGGGTAACCTAAATGGGTTTTTCATTAGGAGAGCATACATTCTAACTTTTCATGTTGGGATGGTCTAGCATCTGCAAGTCCATTTACAACATTACCTGCTTTGAAGATCAAACACCAGCTCTCAATGGAGTTTTTATAGGTGTGAATAGATGTATTTTTATAGCCTTCAACTACCCATTGAACATTCCAGTTAACAAACCTTCTTTCTAAACAGCTTAATTTGTTTCTGGAGATTTACCTTATGATTTTGTTGAGAAAGTGTGCACAAAAGGCCATGATAAATAAATAATAAACACTGATGGCTATTAACTGTCTGTGCATCTTTGAGAGATTTAGGACTTTAAAAACTTCAGGTTTCCTTGTTGGGTACAGTTTTGTGAAGGTAACTAATGGTACTGTGACTTCACAGAATAACTATCCTATAATATGCAGAAGCACTTCTATTCTATATATATATCCATCTTTGACAATATTCCCTGAGCCTTGGAATGTGTCATGAACAAGTCTCACTTATGTATAAGCACCCAGTAGTCATTAGAACTCATATATTTGTAGTAATGCATCTTTCCTTTTTAGCCTAGTGGTCATTGCTTCAATCATATAGAAATATATCATAAAGATGTCAAAAGAATAATAAATGATGAACATTTAATTGAGGAACTATGAGAGAGGCTCTAAGACAAAAGGCAGATGGCCTTTTACCTCAAGTACATTTTGCTCCCTGGATTGTGTATGGATGTAATTTTATGTCTCCTTTGTTGAACATTTACATTCAATTTTTAAGACATGTTTTTTCTTGTTGGATGTCAGAGCACAGCTATAGAAGCCAATCTGGTAAAAGAAAATACCGAGTGCCATTTTCAGTGTACCCTGATTCTAGCTATAGCCTTCTGATTGTTTGTGTGCTTTCCCAGATACAATGTGTAGTACGTGCTAGGGAATTGTGTTTAAATAGGTTTCCCTTGAAAAAGTTATTGGAAATGGCTTCTCTGTTAATATTTTGTATGTGGCTACTGATGCTTATTTACATTTTTTTCTAATGATGCTTTTCTGTTAATGTTTTTCTGAATTCAAACAACCTTCCCCATGGATCATTGCTTTATTTGTTATATCTGTGGATAAAGGTACACTACAACTGAAATAAAATTGTTAAACAACACTAGATTTTAGCCCGCCTAAGCTTTCAGGTACTCAAATTGCAGTTCTCTCAGATTGCACAATATGGTGAAATTTTGAATTCAAATTTACTTCATTAATGTGTGTGTTCTATATAATGATATTACATTCATATAAAGACATCCTCTATCTCTCGTCTCTTCATCCCCCCAATTATTGTATGTATCAGTAACACATAGATAATTATATAAGACATAGACTTAAATAGATTAACTGTAGTGTAAATCTCAACTTTTTTCATTCTAGAAGATACTTTATCAAAGAAAAGACAGGTATACAGACTCACAAGCATGAGTTTCTTAAGATATCCTGTGAATTTGTATATATGGCAGATAACCTAGGAAAACAGAACACTAGAATTCAATCTTCCACAGTCCATACTGGCTTTAATATCCAGACTTAGAATCAGGTAGCAATTGCATGCCAGGATGCATAAATTGTGTCATTGTAAGTATGACTTTTTTCTATATGCCAACATTTATGAAATATTAATGACATATGATTTTGTAAAGAAAATGACTTTGTGACCCAATTGGTTTGGTTTTAAATATCAGTGACATGATTCTTTGCATTGGCTATCTTTGTGAACCACAACCCTATTTTAATGAGGGGACAGTCTGCCACATGTGAATTTCATTTCTATTCATTTCTAGTACTTTATTTCTTGCCTATTTTGGTATCTTTTTCTTTCCTTTTCATGTGTAAATTTTCATTTGAACTGATTAACATATCTAACAAATCCCATAATTAATTTTTCAATTCAAATTGAGGCACATATTTTTTCCTAAATTATGTCAGAGACTTCTCAATAGTTCCATTGCTAATATTTACTTTCATTTTAAACCAAGGCTGAATTAGAGTCAGTATCTTGCTCGGTTTCTTTGATTTTCTCCAACTTCTAAGTTTAAAAACCAGTTGTTAATTAGCATAATTGCAAAGTACTATTGGAAGCTCTGTCACTAAAGGCAGTTTCTTGTACTGATTCAGTATTCTATTTCTTTGTAGGAGAACAAATATGAATTCAAGAATGATCAACCACATGGAGTATTGAAGGAGCGATGAAGCAATGTTGGAGAGAAAGTTGGATCTTGAATATGTAGTTGCATTTGCTAAATGCTAGTAGCTGAGACATCAGCACAGGGAGGAATACATAAATACACTTCTGCCTTACATAATATATGCACTGTTTATGAAAGTATGATAAACAATGTACATGTGCCAAAAAAAATGCTTAGTTAAAATTGAGGGTATTTACAATTATTTTGAATTTCAGGGATTACATATGTATCTTTCAGAGGGCTTCTCCATTTGAAAATTGCAATACAGTTTAAAGATAAAATGAGTTAAAATCTTCAGAGTATGAGAATGAGATTTACTTATACCAGTTTATAGATATAATTTGTTTGTTTGTTGTTTTTAATTTAACACCTTTTTGTTTTCAATCATATGGTGGTATTTGCTTATTCTCAAAGCTATTTCAAGTTTTTCAAATCCAAAGCATAAAATATAACAAATCATCACAGAAATTTCTTAGTTTACTGTCCATGTCTCCATTATGTCATTTTTATGTGATCTCGCTTTGTTCATATTCTGATTGTAATGTGAACAATGGGAACTACATTGTCCATTGAAAAATGAGTAAAGAAGACATAGGTACTTGCTTCAACTAAACACAAAGCATGGTCTCTATTTAGACAGTCTCTTCCATCTCACTATAGAGCTCACTAATGATACAGCTCCAGTGACTGTTCAGATTATGTGAAATACTCTCTCAGCTTTGCTATCTTATGTGGTGGTATATTGTTTATGATTTATTAAAGCTTGCCTGAAGTTTCAGAATGCAAATAAGCCTCACCAGAGATCTTACCTCTATCAAGCTGAAATGGCAATCATGTCTCCATGAGTCCTCAGGGGCAAAAGCTCCTGCTTTTTATTCCTTTCTCCACCCATCCATATCATGCCTGTCCCCACCTCTATAGTGCTGGGATTACAGGCTTGTGATCCTAGTGCTAAGATTATGTGTTTCAGTTATCCTGCTCAAACTCCCCTTGGGAGAAGGGGTGAGAAGACAAAGCCCTAACCACCAATGATTAAGGCACTGGGTATCAGTGAGAAGCAGAGCAAGTGAGTAACAGAGAAGACATATTGAATAAGGAAGTTAGATGTGTCAAGTCCTATAGGCTTAGGCATCTGACTCTGCTGCATTGCTCTCCTCATTGCTATCAGTGTGTCAGGTGTCTCTCCCTCAGCAGTCTCTGGGCATTGAAGTAAGTTTGGTGGTTTGGCTCAGAGAGGAAGGGCATGAAACACATGTACATAATCATGTGGGTTGGCCAGGGCTCCAGGGGCAGAATGATTGAGGCTTAGGTAGGCTGACCATAGTTTCTCCTAAACCTTTGTGTGAGTTATTTCTTTTAGGACTGGATCAATTTCATGTAGTCAGTGTGCCCTTAAACTAACAGAAATCCATCTACCTCTTAATCCTGACTCCTGAGATTAAACATGTATACCACCACATCCTAGCTTCTATAGCTAACTATAGTGGTTGTCTTTGTATCCTGAACACTCAGGAAAGCTTTACTAAATGACAAATAGCATATAACCCCATGATGATGCCTAACCATGAAATTTAAAGGCTCTAAAAAGAGGATGCAACCACCCCAATGACAATTTCACTGGGACTGTGACAACACCATTGATCTCAACAATTCCAAATAAATATCTACTATGGACTACAAACTGCTCAGAACAAATATGTGGTTGTCTGCTGTGATAATCCAGCCTCAAAGAACTTTTGTTCAAGGTAAAAAGATGAGACTATCCAGACTCACAGAATACGCTAGCCAGGACTTGAGACAAGCCAGGAATTTTGCTGTTATGTGAAGATGGAACAAAAATGATACAGATTGACAGTTACCCCAAAGTGTTATTTTCAGGGTTCCCTAAGATGCCATCATATCCAGATAAAAGTAAGTAACTCTAAGAACATTACAACCTCATGTCCAAAGGGGGAATATGTGGTTTTTGGTCATTCAATGGAAATGAATATTTGTTATTGTTTAGGTGGATTGCTTACAAAATGTTGTTGGATATGGCTAGGAAGAAAGTTGAACAAATGGGATTAGATTCAAAGTTCTGGGAAAAACAAAGGGGGATGCAGATATGATAGGATAAAAGGGTAGATTATTGAATCTATTCTGGAAAGATTAAAGGAGGGTATATATATGATAAGATAAAAAGATAAATTATTGAATCTACCATTAAAAATCAACTACTAGTTATAAATATTTTACAATAGATTAGAAATTTGTATTTTGTCCAAATATTTAAAGAGATACAAATTTGAGATTAATACTGTTAAAATATACTGGACAAACATTTGTCATATTTTTCAAGGTATTGCACCTAGTACAACATATTTAACAATGTAATACAAATATCTAGCTCTTGAAAGTTTTTTTTGATATTTTTTTATTTATTTTTATTTTACATACCGATCCCAGTTTTCTCTCCCTCCCTCTCTCTTTCCCTCTCTCCCACCCTAGTAGGCACCCAGACCATCATCCTTTCCCATCCCCCCCCACTCCACATGCAGGGTGATGCCATCCAGGAGGGGTAATCTAAATCTGTCAAGTCATTTGAAGTAGGGACTAAGATGTCTATCCTGTCTCTAGATTAAGGGAGTATCCCTCCATGGGGCATGTGCCGGAAAGGTCCTTTTGTGCACCAGGAATATATCCTAGTTCCACTGTATAAGGTCCCTTAGACTGCTCAGGCCTTCTAGCTGAGATTCATGTTCAGGGTGTCTGAGTCAGTCCCATACTGGATTTCCAGCTATCAGTCTAGGGGCCTGTTAGCTTCTCCTTGTTCTTCAGGTCTGCTGTCTCTATGTGTTTCTGCAACATGGTCTTGTCATCCCTCTCTGTATTTGGATTCTAGTTCGGCTCAGTGTTTACTTGTGGGTGTTTGCTTCTGTTTCCAACAGATACTAGATGAGGGCTCCATGATGGTGAATAAGATATTCATTGATCTCATTATCAGGGAAGGATATTTATGGTAGCCTTTCCATAGTTGCTCAAATTGTTAGTTGGCGTTAGCCTTGTAGTTCTCTGTACATTTCTAGGTTCAGTTTTTTTTTCAATCCTATAATGGCTCCCTCTTTTATTTCTCTCTCTCTCTCTCTCTCTCTCTCTCTCTCTCTCTCTCTCTCTCTCTCTCTCTCTCTCTCTCTCTGGAAGCAATCTAGATGCCCCTCAACTGAAGAATGGATAATGACAAAGTAGCACATCCACACAATGGATTACTGCTCTGCGGAAAAAAAAAATAATAATCTTGAAATCTGCAGGAAAGTGGATGGAACTTGAAGAAACCATCCTGAATGAGGTAACCCAGTCACAAAAAGAGGAACATGGTATGTATGCACTCATATATGGATTTTAGACCTCGAAAGTTGTTTTTAACCAACTATAGAGGACAATAAAGAAATGTATGTTAGTTGACTGTGTCCATTGTCTTACGAAGTTTCTCAGTTTCAGAAGCTCCCATTTATTAATTATTGATCTCAGTGTGCTACTGAAGCTAGGTTCATGAAGGGATCTCCTTTCCCAATTCATTCAAGAGTACTTTCCACTTTCTCTTCTAAGATGTTTAGTGTGGTTGGATTTATGTTGAAGTGTTTGATCATTTTGACTTAAGATTTGTGCAAGGCAACAGATAAGGATCTATCTGTATTCTTCTAAATGTCAGCATCCAGTTATGTCAGCAACATTTGTTTAAGATGTTTTCTCTTTTCCATTGTATATGTCTAGTTTCTTTGTATATGTCTAGATTTTCTTTGACAAAAATCAGGTGTTCATAGGTGTGTGTGTGTGTTAATATCATGTTTTTCAATTAGATTTTATTGGTCTACCTGTCTGTTTTTGTGCCAGTACCAGGCTGTTTTCATTACTATAGCTCTATAGTAGGAAATGGCAGCTCAAAGAATCAGAAAAGATGATCAACAACCCCATATCTGAGTGAGGGCTGATTTCCAAAATATAAAAAAAGTCAAGAAGCTAGTCACCAAAACACCAAACAATTCAATTAAAAAGAGGGGTACAGAACTAAGTAGAGAATTCTCAATAGAGGGATATAAAATGGCTAAAAGACACCTAAGACAGTGCTCAATGTTCTTAGCCATCAGAGAAATGCAAATAAAAACTATTCAGATCCCATCTTGTACCTGTTTGAATAGCTAAAATCAGAAGCATGAATGAAAGTCTATGCTAGAGAGGATGTGGAGAAAGGGGAACACTCCTCCATTGCTTGTGGGAGAACAAACTCTTAAGCCACTTTGGGAATCAATATGGTGCTTCCTCAGGAAAATGAGAATCAGTCTACCTCAAGATCCAGCAATTGTACTCTTAGGCATATATCTGAAATATACACATTCATACAACAAGGACATGTGTTCAAATATATTCACAGCAGCATTGTTTGTAACAGCCAGAAATTGAAGGCAACCTAGATTCCCCTCAACTGAAGAATGGATGGGAATAAAATGTGGTACCTTTACACAATGTGGTATTACTCAGCAGGGGAAAAATGAAAAATTTGAAATTAGCAGGCAGATAGATGGAACTGGAAGAACCTATCCTGAGTGAGGTAACTCAATCACAGAAAAACAAGCATGGTATGTACATACTCATATAAGGATATAAGACATAGAGCAAAGGACTACCAGCCTACAATCCATACCACCAGAGAAACTAGGAATCAAGGAGGACCCTAGGTGAGAAATACATGCTCCCTTGGAGAAGGTAAAAGAGAAAAGAACTCCTGAGCCAATTGAGAGCACGTGGGGAGAGGAGAGAGAGGGAGAAAAAAAGAGAAGGGAAAAGAGGAGGGGTCAGAAGAACAAAAAGGATCAAGAATACTGAGTCAGGGGAGAAATAGAGAAGAACAAGAAAAAAGATACTTTATTAGAGGACTCCATAATAGGTTTTAAAAACAATTGGCACTATGGAAATATTCAGAGATCCACAAAGAAGACTCCAAATAAGACTCTAGGCATTAGAGGACAGGATGCCTTAGATGCCCTTCTTCTATAATGTGATGGATGACTACCTTAATGCCAACCTAGAGCCTTCATCCTGTAGCTGATAGAAGCAGAAGCAGGCAGTTACACCTAAGCAATGAACCATACACATGGAATGCAGTTATGAAGAAAAGTAGTGATGAGAAAAGTAGTAAAGACTGGGTTGGAGAAACCCACAGAAACAGCTGGCCTGACCAAGGGAGAGAACACGGACCCCAGTGGTAAAGCTAGAGAACCAGGTTTGGAACGAACCAAGCCTTCAGAATGTGGGTGCAAGTTAGGAGACTGTGACACTCTATGAGACCTCTGACAGTGGAACCAGTATTTATCCCTAGTACACTAATGGACCATAGGACCCATTCCACATGGAGGGCTACTCTCTCAGCTCAGATACAGAGAGGAGACCCTAGGCCCTCCTCCAAATGATGTGACAGACTTTGATGATCCCCCATGCAAGGCCTCATACTCCTTAGGGAGTTGGTGGTTTGTGGGATGGGGAGGTTAGGGTGGCCATGGGGAGATGAGAGGGAAAGGGAACTGGATTGATATGTACAATAAGATTGTTTCTAAATTAGATAAATGCATTTTAAAAAGAAAGAAATATAGATTAGTATTTTAATTAGGCACCATTTGCAATCAAACTTGTTTTCACTTTAGGTACAATTTCAAAGTCAGGCAGATATATTTTAGAAAGACAGGTGATCTTCAAACACTTTAGAGAAGTACATAATATGACATTTAAGATGTTTTAATAACAGACTTTTCTTTTGTTATGACAATGAACATGTCTGCTCTTTGCAGTACCAATCTACTTCAGAGAAGATGATGGGCATCAAAGAAACTCTACATGGAGTTTACTTTCTTCATGGCAAAATTTAAATAGTGAGCACAAAAGTGCCTTTGTATCTACTGCTGACTATTTGCTATACAAATTAGACAAGCATGACATCATAAAGAGTGACTGCAATCCTTGACAAGATAAGGTGGGAGAGACCTTCAAAAAGTCTGTCAGATATGTTAAGCCCATAAGCCAAAGATGCCCCAGTGTTGCAGAGGAATATTGGGTGAATGTATAGGCAGACAACTGTTTTTGTCATTTATCATATTTTTTGAAAGTTGCTTGGTTTTACTTTCTGCTTACTTAGTTAATATAATTTCCTTGTTGTGTCTCTGAGGGAATTGAAGAATAGATAGTGTAGTTATAGATTTTTTTTTAAACCAGACTCAGAAAAGAAACTTACTATATATATGGTAAGTTTATATAGCTGAAAGACATAAATAAATACTTTGTAATGCAAAATAGAATAAAAAGTAACTTAAGTTTAAGACTTTGGACTCACCAAGATAGAATAGATAATGGAGTAATTTCTTTGAATTTGTCAAATTCAAATGTAATAGACATTGTTTGTGTACTTATTGCCTTTATATATTGCATATGATTATTTTACTTATTGTGTATAATATTTCTTTTGTTAGTTATAACCTACTTTTGTGTTAGACAACATAGAGTAATTGTGGGGACATATTGTTTATGAATTAATAAAGATTGCTTGAGGGTTCAGGATGCAAAACAAACCACAAGCTATAGAGGTGAGGCGATGGAGATATACACCTTTAATTTCAGCAGCCCCACTAGTTAGGCATAGAAGCTTGTCAGTGGAGGCACACACCTTTAATCCCAGGACTTAAGAGACAGAGGTAAATGGACCTTGCTGTGAGTCCAAGGCCACTCATATAAACACAAGAATGAATCAGTCTAAAAGACACTCAGAGCTCAGGCCTTTAATCACAGCCTTAGGTGTATATGACAAATAGGAGCCCAATGTCTAAGACTGCATTCTAATATTTAGTCTCCAACCACACTGAGAAGAGGCAGTATTCTGAGGCTTGGTGGAGAGTTCATGGAGACAAAATCAACCATTTCAGTCTGTAGTATAGGTAAGACCTTGTTAATGGCTGTTTTGCTTTTCTGATCTTCAGCTTGAAGATTGAACCCAAATATCTGTCTCTGGGCTTTTTATTTTTCATCTCACAATCTTACCCAAGTTCTTGCTTTCCACACAGTAAAAATGGTGATACAAATTAACATCACACATTCTATTCTCTCCCTTTTCATGAAAAACAGAAAACTAAATCTTCTTTAAGCATTATCCACCATTCCAATATTTATTCTGTTTACAACACCTTAAATTTAGATTTTGAGGTAACATCTTTTTCAGTAAGAACTGAAAACTTCACTCATTCTTAAACATAGATGATATGCTCAAACTTACTCTTTCTGATAGCTTTTAACATCATCATATCAGATGGAGAAATGCCCAGGAAGCCTGCACAAAGAATTACAGGCAGCTGAACAATGCTAAGAGCAAGATAATCAGTCTTTTCCAAGAAAAAGCATACCAATTGCTGAACCAATACCAAATAATGAGCCCTGAAAATTTAAATACAAGTAACTTTATAGAGACTGACCAGGTTGTTCTTAAGTATTTAGGAATGTGCATGTATATGTATATATGTACATGTGGTTCTATAAGTTAATATTATATATTTATGAATATATATTTATATTTACATATTTAACAAAAATTTTATGAAAGCAGAGTCTTTGAATTTGGACAGGACCGAAGGTTTATGGAAAGATTTGGAGGGAAAAAGGAAGGGAAAGGTGATGTAATGATATTATAATCTCAAAAAATAACAGAAATAATTAAAAGTAATCATTATATAAGAATAGAGAAGATGATTGAAACACTGCCAAAAATGTTACTTGAATATAGTTCCACTATTGAAAGCTCAGCTATTGTAAAAGTCTGAGAAAATGTTTAGTTAAAATACATACTAATATTTCATATTCAATTAGTTTTAAATATAGAAAATATTTATTATCAAAATAACAAAGGATATTTGAAAGAAAACAAAGCACACAAGTTAAGAAAACTAAAATGTATTTTCAACACAAACATTAAATATTATTGACTGAATTTAAAGGATTTTTACTGAGAAGAAATTGATAGATATTTTTATCTAGTTGAGTGCACAATATTTGTGATAAATGAGAAATGTTTTAAATATTTTGAGTAATATCAATGTTTCTAAATTTCATTATTTTCATTAACCTTCATTTAACCCACTCCCTCTCAAACTCATAACTCTTTTTTATTTAAATATTGTTATTATAAATAAATAGATGATAGAAAGATAGATAAACACATATGTCTCTTGCCAAATTGAGTTAACAGTTCTTGCATGTATTCACATTTAGAGGTAATAGCTGGGATTGGTTAGTTGTTTATGAATTCATCCCTGGATAGCCCCAAAATTTTCTCTTTCAACATCTCCTAATTACCACAGCTTTTTATCCTAGCATATAGACTTGTGTGATTTCCCTAATTCATGGTGGCATGCCAACTGTTGTTTTTATTGTGCTGCTTTTGTATAGGTAACCACACTATTAAATTTTCATGTATCATATATAGAAGACAATATCTCACAGTAAATAAACCAATAGATGAGCTAAACTTTTAGTCACTTACCCTCTTCTATGATATTCCTTATACCTTTGGGATAAGAGTTGTAGATGTATAGATTACAGTTTAATGTCTATGTAGAAACTGCATTTGTTTTTGCAGATGTACTAGTCCCCGAGGACTAGTTTTCAGAGTATCTGAAGGTACAAAGCAACATGCCAAAGTAAGAAAGGCAATCAAAAGTATTTCCTAGAGGTAAAGATTGTGAAGCACAAATATGGCTGGTATGGTAACATATTCACATGTTACGTTAGTGATACTTTTATTTGTGGAATAACTAACAACTATCTAATTGGATTTAAGACTCTCAAAATAGGAAGGAACTCAATGTGGTTCTGCATATCTAGCCAAATAAATATGTTTGTAATGAAATCATGATTCTTAGAGATAAGTTTAGTACTCCCACTTTCCTAAACCAGTACAATGTTGAACTACATTCTAACTACTTAAACTTATACCCACAGAAATGTGTATCTTCCATTTCTCTACAAAGAAGTTTCATTTTGCAACACATGGAGAGCACTATAGCAAATCACAAATAGCCAAAATACAGAAACCTTAAAATTAAATTACCCTTTCATCTTGAATTTTATAATTAATGGGAGTTGGATTTCAAATGATGGGCAAAGACAAGTCAAACTTGGAACACTAAGAAAGTAAATAAATAGGCCTTGTTTTGGGGTATACAATAACCAAGCTCAACAGACAGAAGGAATAACAGAACTCTAGGCCATTGATTTCAAATTTGCTGTGTCCCCTCTTACTTCTGCTCTCAAAGTATAGAGGGTCATGTGTAAGGTACTCTTGATTTCCTAGAGCTTTGTTTCTAATGCAAATAATACCACAGACCTGCTTATCAGTAAGGATAGGTTTCAGAAAAAAATCTCTAAGAGGCCAGTCCATATGGTTTACTTCCGTATGGTAAACCATACGCATTAAACAAGAAGACTTTAGCAGTGTTTGCTAGCTAGAACACAGTTGCCTCTTGATCATGAAAAAGCTGAGTCATGTATCTGTAAAAACAGACAACTTAGTACAATTAAGAGCACCTAATATACTTACAAGGTCAGGGGATAATAACACTGTCAAAGAGACAAAGGCCAGCAGACATGGGCAATCTCATTTTTCATAACACAAATATAAGTTCAAAAGTAATGGGGTTTCTGTATACAATTCAAACAAAATGCTTTTCTGAAGCACAGACCTTGATGAATTTAAAGTTACATAAAAATGCTTTTTTCTTCATTTTTAAACATTTTTTTCTAAAAATACCATTATTACCATTATCAGTAACATCTAATTTATATTATGAATTTTTGTATGGAGAGATTTACTAACTTATGTACATTTGATATTTATATTTCATTGATGACCCAGGCTTGTCAATTTAAGTATAAACTAAACTTAAAACTTTGAATAAAGTTTGAATTCCTACCTCACTGGTAACATTTCTAGAAATTATTATTATTAAAAATAGCATATGTAGAGGGTCTTCAGCATTTGATAATGTTCATCTCACAGTACAAGAAATATTACTAGTAAAAATACCAGTTGAAGACAATTTCCAAGATCTAAAGAAGTTCATTTCTCAGTTTCATCCCAAAAGATGGAGGAATGTAGAAGTAGATTTAGTTTTCAACATCAGGCTGGCAGAGCCAAAGTCTTAGCCAGAATACCTACATTACATTCTAATTTCAACAGCGGTATGTATGTTCTTGTTATGTTTCTATAATCCTCCTAAAGGTAGGATGACTCTGCTATGGCCATCAAAACACACATGACTTAGCAGCAGAAAGAATGATTGAGTACATGAGCACCCCAAATAAATAAATCTGAATTGCATATGTCTCATCTCTATGGCTGATAATTATTCAATTTAATAAATATATGATCATATTGATATGAGTAACATTTTTTTTAAACAGTAATTATGATTCCACAATTTTTGTTGTTTCTGGGATACACTAAGGTTGTTTTACTATTCTACAGCCACAATGTTATTTTTTAATTGAGAACAGCCTATTTTTGCTATTCAGTTTGCAGGTTTGTTAAATGTAAGATATAATCCATCATAATAGCAATCAATTGAGTCTGAATAATTCTTGCCTTCTGAATATGACAAAAATAAAAATGAACTAAATGTTTTATTATTGTTCCCATCAGATTTTCTTCACATATTTTCAATACCCATTTTATTATTATGACATTGTTCTATTGATTCATGAGTATGTACACTTCTCAGTATTTTCCCCTGAGTCTTCATTGATTCAGCCATGTTAAAATTATTCAAACTTTTCAGTCTGTTTTGTTTCTATAGTACACTGAAAAACAGCAAAAAAATCTTTTATTTATATTCATTTTCTCTTGAGATTCATTGATTTTCCAAGTATTTGTATTCATTGAATGGTGTTAGGAGAACTTTGGTGAATATTAGAAGCTTCCCCTCTGGTCCTTGTTTAGGATTCATTTTGATTACTAATGGGATTCTGAGGTTTACTTTCTGGCTTCAATATAACCTACACCTTGAGAGACAGCTTTCAATAGCTGCCATTAGATTTTTGCTGTATCAATTAATTGTCCATTAACATTTGGAAAGATATGAGAATGAACTGAAGTGATAACAGCAGTAGTCAATAAAATTCTATATAGTATATAGATATAGACTTATAGGTGATAGTTGTTGAAAAGTCTAGCCAATTAAATAACCCAAATATTCCTTGTCTCTTTATGAACATAATGACCAACATAAATTTGATTGATATCTCTCATTTCATGTTATTTAATGTCTAAAGCAAAGGATCTATTATTAATTCACCACAACATTGAGTAAAATCAGAAGGAGTTCACCTACCCTAAACCAAAGCTACCCTCCCTATTTACTCCTGTGGACAAGAGTCAATGATGCAAGAGTCCCCATGGTTTGCTGCTCATTGGTTATTTATTTCCAATATTGAAAACCAGCTTACAGTGTTATATAGCAATATAATTTATTGCAGTAGTGAAAAATTGCTTATTTATTTATTTATTTATTTTTGTTTAGTTAGATTTTTGAGACAGGGATTTTCTGTATTGCTTTGGAGGCCTTCCTGGAACTATCCTTGTAGATGAGACTGGCCTAGAATTCACAGAGGTCTGCCTGCCTCTGCCTCCCAAGTGCTGAAACCAGGATGTATCCCTGGTGCACAAAAGGACTTTGGGAGCACATTCCCCATGGAGGGATACTCCCTTAACCTAGAGGCAAGAGGGAGGCCTTATTCCCTACTCCAAATGATTCAATGGATTTTGTTGACCCCTCCTGGAAGAGATCACCCTCCTTCTGGAGTGGTGGGGAGAATGAGATGAAAGGGTGGTCAGGCAGAATGGGAGGGAGGGTTGGAGAGTAACTGGAATCCATATGTAAAATAAGAAAAATAAATAAATAAAACATAAAAAAGAAATATTGCATTATTTAATAATTTAAAATTCAATATAGAGAAAAATATAATAGTGCTTTTCAGAAAATGGGTATAATGTTACATGAGGAATAAAAGTTTATATTTATAAAACTCCTAGTAGAGAAAGCATTGATTAGCAGAAATAAGGTAGAACATTCTTCATGGTATCACTACCATGTAAACAGTCAAATGTTTTTCAATTTGGATCTAATATATGAGAAAAAGACATGTAGCTTGTATTGTTGATTTTTTCTTACTTCATTTAACATAGTGCTTTCCAGTTGAATTGATTTTCCTGAAGTTGACATAATTTCAGTTTTTTTTTGTGCCAAAAACAATCCCACTATGCTTTTTTTTTACTAGCTTTTTGGTCCATTCATCTCTTCATAACTATATTGTTTTACAATGACTAGTACAACACTAAAAAGGATATTCAAGTAATTTTTTCAACATAATACTTTTATTGATTATTTGTCAAATCAATGCAATATACCCCATGCACACTCAATTTCTGTTTGTCCATGTTCACCCTCCCAAACTTGTGACCTCCCAATAAAAGAAAAAAGAAGAAAATAAAAACACCAAATCCAAGTTGTGTAGCCTAAATAGTCTCCATTGCACATGGTCAGCCTCCTAGTGATCAGCCCCTTAAACAAATCTGAATCCTTGACAAACTGCCTCAGTTCAAGCCAGAAGCCATACTGTGAAGAGCTATACTTCATAATCTTCATCACTATTTTTAAGGAATCGTTTTAATGCTTTCTTTCTGTACTGTTCCTTCTTTATTTCTTTTCCCTTCAATGTCTTGTATTCTCAATTGTAAGTCTCCAGTCATCAATGAAACTAAAAAAGAACCTTCCATGTCCCTAACAGCCAGCAGCAGCACAGATCATTGTCTTCCACGTGACTTCACTTACCACAGACATCCATACGACCTCTGCTGTCAAATCTTAGCATGTTCCCCAATGGAACCAGAGACGACAGACATTGACATTTCCTCCTGAAATAGCACAGATGACAGACATCCTTAAGGTTTCCTGTAGGAGACCTGATTATGGATATCAACATAATTTAAGGTAGCAGTATGGACCAAGAACAGCAACATGTTTTCTATGGTTAAAAAAAGGGCCACAGACATGAATATAGTCTCCACAGATATCCACACATCTTCCAGCAATAACATGGGCCATGAACATCAACATGGTTTTTGGCATCAACACAAATGACAGACATCAACATGGCTTCTGATTGCAGAACAGAAAAGTGGGATTATTTCAGAAAATGAACAACATCTCACCTCAGATATTTTGCTTTCTTCTAGAGCCAGCACGATTGTGGTCCTAGGCAGATTTTTGTAGGGCAAAGCTGTTTGATCTCCAGACTGATGCATACCACCTGTCTGTTCTATTCTGCAACAACATGCTTCCCTGTCTTCCCACACCTGTTACCTCTGTCACCATGTTGCTAGTTCCACCTTTCCATACCACATGTGTTTCTGCCCTCTTCCCACCTCTCCATTGCACATTTATATAACAAAATGGCATTATAAACTGCTGTGTCACACATTATTATTATTAATATTATTATTAATTATTACTTGCCCAGACTTCTTTATATGCAAATACATAATTGTATTAAGTCATTGGCCTGCTTCGGGTTTCTGTTTTCTGAAATACTGGACTATTGCTGAGATTCATCTCAGATATTGTGTTATTGCCCTGAATCAGCAGATCAAGAGCAGGAACTCAGTAAGTCCCAGGCTACTACTTACCTTGCTACCTTAGGTGCCAGCCTGCAGAGTCCTTTTTGTAGCCCTTGCTCAGTGCCCAGCACAGGGAACAGCAGAATTTGCAGCAGAGGTGACTTGATACTATGGGCCAGGCCCACCCATGCAAGCCTCCTAATAAGGCTGAGGACAAGCCCCATTCAGGAATGACATGTTTCCCATCTGCTGTGGGTACCACTGCTCTTTCTAAATTGGCTTATTGCAAGCAGCTCCACTCAGCCACATTCATTTCCAATTCCATGAGATAAATTTTAAAAGTGTGTTCTTGAACCTGCCCTTTTGTCATTGTTCTGGGGACTTGTGTACTCTGCTGACTTATCTCCATTCTTGTATCCTGGACACCAACTTGAGTCTCTCAGGGTTTCTGTGCTCCTACAGGTGCTCATGGCCACTGCCATCATTAATATAGTCTTCAGTAGATTTTTGGTAGGCTAACTTAGACTCAAGTTTATAGCAATTATATATACCTGAGTCACATGATAGTTCTATTTTAATTAGTTTTGGAGCCCGACACTGATATCCTCAGTTGTCCCACAAGTTCATATAATACATGAGTTTTCCTTTCTCTTCATATCATCACAAAAATTGCTTGTCATTGGTTTCTTAACAATGACCTTTCTGACTGGGGTGATATGTATCTAAACAGTTTTAACTTACATTTCTTTGAACGTTCAAGTACATATTGGATATTTGTATGTAATTTTATATTAGGGTCTGTAGAGAGCTGTGAAGTGCCACGCTGGCTTCCACCTTCCACCTCCCCAAGGGTGAGCGCTGTCTGGCGTAAACAAGCCCTTATTTGGTTAAGTCTGTTCAGCCTGTCTGCTTCCGCATTAGAGTAGCCTATCTGCAGGGTCCATGTTGCTCACTGGGGTTGGTTAGCTCAAGGGTATTTAAGCCTGTGCAGGAGTCCCGCGGGTGAGAAGAACATGTTTCCAGGATCCTGATTAAAACTGCATGAAGAAGATCTTCCCAGAGTCATGTCATCCTTGCTGGCAGGGTCAGGTGCGGTACATGCAAATTAGCAAAATAAGAAATGAAAAGGGGGACATAACAACAGACACTGAGGAAATCCAGAAAATCTTCAGATCATACTTTTAAAATCTGTACTCCACAAAATTTGAAAATTTAAAAGAAATGGATGATTTTCTATATAGATAAAACTTGCCAAAATTAAATCAATAAAAGTTAAGTAACTTAAATAGACCTATAACCACTAATGAAGCAGTCATTAAAAGTCTTCCAACCAAAAAAGCCCAGGGCCAGATTGCTTCAGTATAGAATTCTACCAGAAATTCAAAGAAGAGTTAATACCATTACTCCTCACATTATTCCACACAATAGAAGCAGAGTGTTCATTGCCTAACTTTCTAAGAGGCTACAATTACCTTGGTATCCAAGGCAGACAAAGACACTACTAAGAAGGAGAACTATAGACCAATATCCCTCATAATCATTAATGCAAAAATACTCAATAGAAATATTTTTAGCAAAGAAAAATAGGAATTTGTAAAAAAATCTATGTGTGTCTAATGATGCATATGCTAATTATATCCCTAGACTTATACATATTAGGATCAAATAGGTATAAAATTTTTAAAATAGTTTTACTTAAAGAACTTTAAATTGTAGGCTGTAATATCTATATCTATATCTATCTATATATATACATATACACATATATATATATATATATACATCAATAAATAATGAGAGAGGAAGAATGATTATGGATTTTGGTGTTTAGCCAGGGCCCCACCCACCAATCACAAGGAAGACTGTAGCAAGGAACATACTCCTGCAGGACCTGGAGAGAGCCACCTCTTTGTTCAAAGCACAGAAGTTTCCTGACTCCATAAAGTTGCCTTGCACTAAACAGAAAATAATCTCCCAGCAGCCTAAAAAAGAAAAAGAAAAGCAATTTCAAACATGGCTTTCCCCCCTAGATTACTAATGCAGCTGAATCTTGTATGATTGACTTCATAGAGAGCAGAAAAGTATGTTAATGAATTTTTAATCACTATTGCATAGGGTATGTTTTACATGTTTTATCATATTAAAATGCAAACATAACATTAGCAGTCCTCAAATGAAAAGAATTGCATTCACTGGCAATAGAGCCATGAAGATAATAGCTTTTCTTCTGCAACTACAGGAAGTCACATGGAAGAGACCTATGGTTTACAAGTGGGACACTGTAAAGAGCAGAATGTTGGAAAAGCTGGTGTAGAGGTTCTAAACAAAACCTTTGTTATGAGACTGGAGGAGCTGAAGCTTAAAAGGATTTAAAATGTAGATCTTAGACCAGTTCTGGTATTTTAAAAACAAATTATTACTTTTAAATTGTTCTGTATAACTGTCTCTATCCAACCCCAATCTCTAGAGAAATAGATCTAATAAATGATGGTACAATGTTTTCATTACGTATGACCACCAAAGTATCAAATTTAAAAGTTAATATAATGTTTTACTGAAACAGGGAACTAGGCTTAAGTTCTAACTTAGGAGTATATATTAGATACAGTGGATGCATCTGTGAAAAGGATTCAGATGCAGAAACCTGGAAATATTGAGGGGGAAGGTAGTGGAATAATAGATAGAATACATCATATTGTGTGGCAAATGAAGCAACTAGATAGATATGTGATAGATGGGAGATAGAATATACACACAGAAATAGATGAATAGATAATGATAATACAGTGGTATAATGCTAGAGAAATGGTAAAAATGAAGAAGTAGTTTAGTCATTTATTGAAAGTCTTTTATTCAGACTGGATTAACAACAACTCTTTATATGCAGATACATACGTTTTAGTTTGCTAAATAAATATATATTTATATCTTTCCAGAAGATTTTGTCAGCATCTTACTCAGGGTGAAATAATTAGTGTAGGTTGTATTGAAATCAATGTCATACCCTGTTGTGGACTCAGCAAGAGGTAGCTACTAGAATAATGGCAAGTCTCTTAATGATGATAACTAACTGCTTTAGATTGTATCTGAGGCTTGTTCTACAAGAAGCAAGACACTCTTTGAAATATAAATTTACCAAAAGTCCTTAGGTGTTAACCTGCTATCACTTCTAAAAGAATATTTTTTTGTAATATGGCTTTTAAATACTTAAAATTTTATAGCATTAGATTAGTTCTGTTCTCAGCCTCAGCCAAAGAGCCTTTGGCTTGGAATGTTCATGATGATTAATTCACAGAATCATTACTGATTAAAATTATGAGAATAAGCTACTGTCGAGTGCTCAGGCATAAATAACCATCAATGTCTTCCCCTCCAAGACTTACAAATTTCAAGGAAGACAGTCATGAAACAATCTAAGGGCCTCAAGATGGAAAAGAGTGAAGAGATATTGTTTTTCAGCATGGAAGGCTACTGCTCTTACAGACACATAATAGTTGTGGTTACCTACATAAGGCCTTCTCAAGACTGGACACGTTGCCATTTTTATTGTGGATGGCTAAGAGATTAATGTCTCCCACTGAGTCCTGAGAAATCTTATGCAGTTAATGATTGAAAAGTAAGGTACAGTCATAGTCTTCAATGGTGTAGTCACTGGCAAGCTACCCCTGCTCAAGTACATATTGCCTACCTATGCTCATAAAATCCTTTTAAATATAATTAGTGGATCACACATAAAATGCACAGAAATGTAGGAGAGACACTTGTGGGAAAAAGAAACAATGAAGGAAGCAATTAAAAAAATAAAATCCCTCTGTAAGACCTATAAATGCTTTCATTAAATATCAGGATACAATATTAAGCAGCCACATTTTTATATCAATTCCTAAACTGCAGGATATATAGTCAATGATCATGAATTTTGAAAATTTGTGATATGTAGTGTTCCTTGCATATCTGAGCAGTTACATCACTGTTAGGTTTTCCATGTCTGGAAGCCATTGATATTCTTGAAGCACTGGTCCCTTAAAGGCTAAAGATATAATTATGGAGATTAAACTGTTAATTAAGCTTCTTTCCATGTGATTCTGAATCTGAAATCTAATAAAAATGTGGAGAAATAATTAGATATGTTTTATTTTACCATGGCCACCCTAGTATAGGTTAAAAAAGTATTTCTCTTCTCTGTTTCTTTTTATCTTGGATTAAAATATCCAATTCTGTCACATATGGTAGTTTTAACAAGACCTATAATTTTATCCATTCATAGTTCAATATAGTAACTGCTATTTGTACATAGAAATTACCAATTATTCTTAGCATGGACTTAAATGAAATTGTGTGTTGTTGGGAGAATGTTTGAATATACCACAGCCTCCTTTTTATATGGATCAGTAGTATTTTTAATTTTTTTATTTGCCTATCTACCACTAAAATATGTACAAACTTCATAATTACTATTTTACAATCTATAAAATACTTTTAAGATTTACCCAGTGCTGTGCTTAGAGATTTAGGGACTGATGAACACCAGCATAAAAACAGGATAATCTTTGGAGTTCGCATTATTCTTCAAAATGCTTGTATTTATTAATATACTACCTAATGGAAACATAGAACCAGTTAACACAGCAAAACATTGGATGCCATGGGAGTCACTGCTGCAGTGAAATTTGCAATTGTTTTTCTTCAAAGAAATATATAAAAAGGAAAGGACTATGCTTATTTACAATTCCATCCTTGTTCTTTAATCCATTACTTTTTTTTCCTATTTACAATAAAATTGGTACATAGGTTTTGATATTGCTTGCATTATAATCTCTATTATTGGGTTTACCAGACTTTTATGTTATTTACTTCTGTGTGTATTAATGACTTCTATTGAAGAGAGAGTTAAAGGCATTGCATCATGCCTAAACCCCAAAGGAATGTGAGTTATATATGTGTGGTATTCTAGGTGAAAGGAATTTTTATTAGTAATATTTGTATATTTAATTTTAGAGAACTTTTAGAGATCTATTTAAGAATGTTTTATATCTAATTTAAAACACTAGCTAAATAAACCTTTTATGAACATGCTACCAGAGACATTACACATTAGCATAGAGCTGACTCCCAAAGCTGAATTCAAACATACAAAAAAATTATAGATGTGTCTATTGCATCTGGAAAAATACTACACCAATAGATATGCTTAAGTATATAGGGATAGTTCACAAAACTGCAAGCCTACATGAAGAACTATAGGCAACTAAGGAATACTGAAAACAGGAGAAATAGTCTCCCTCAGGAGAAAGAAAATCAATTGATTATCCAATACCAAATATTCCACCCTGAAATATACATAGAAGTTAATATTATATAGATCAAGCAAGTTAAATTTAGAAACACATATATTCATATCAATTAAATTAATGAGAAAAATGGTCACAGATTTGAAAGAGGGGTTCATATGGGATGGTATGGAGAGAGGTTAGGAAAGTTGGGACTGAATTAATCATTTTATAATCTCAAAAATTATAAAACTACTTTAAGACTGAAGAAGGCAATTGAATCTTAACTTTGGCAGGGTGTTGGTCTAAATAGCAGAATCCATAGATACTAGAGACCCTATACATAAAATGACATGTTTGATTATGATTTGCATCCTTCCTTTAGTACTTGTTATAATACCGATTTAATGTGATGTCAATGATTGTATATGTATTCATTAATCTCTACTTATAATTACCATAAACAATGCCATGAGCAAGCCTGTTTAAATTCAAAATAAGAACAACAATATTTTTGGCAATTTTTCTTCCATATCTGGCTTAATACATTCAAAAACAACTGTGTCATGGAGAGAAGATGATTAATATATCATTCATAAGTTAGGGAAATGAGTCAAATATCAAGAGGTTATTAACTCACAAAACTAAGTAGTTAACCCTTAATAGATCAAATCTATTTTGAAATAATTCACCATCACAAACGAAAGCAGTTCAAAAACACATAAATTTAAAAAATATGAATCTAGACTTTCTGGGACTTATTTTATCAATATGTATCTCATATCTCAACTACTCATAACTAAACTTTATTTAATCACAATGAATTTGTAAGTTATGAAACTCAATACTTTATACAAGTGAAATATTAATCACAGTAGATAAAAATGTGATTTTTGTAACATTTGACTCTTTCAGGAACAAATATTTCATAACTAATTAAGTGATATCTCTATGTCCATACTACATGCTACTGCAAAAATGAGTAAATAATATTGTTTGGTATCCCATATGCAAACTCTATACCAGTTTTCATAGTAATTGTATATTCTCCTGCAAATTCATTGGTCCTTTATATCACAATATTTTTATTAACAAAATTTTGTAACCAAAATTGAGTATTGCTGTTAAGTTTTGTTGAAATATGATATCTTGAAATATTTGGGAATATTTCATTATATGAAATATTGCAATATTATATGTGCAACTCGAGGCTAAAGGAGCCAGATATTGACAGGAATATATAGCAAAATCTAGTAAAAACAGTATCTAATAAAATATTCTTGATGATAGCTTATAATCTATGAAACTTCATATCAACTCTAATGAAAATACAAAAAGTATAATAAGATAGCTGGAAATCATATGGGAAATTACTTCAAAAGATATCTTTTCCATTAAAATATTCACAGCATCTAATCTCATTTTTTAAGAGAGGCTCTCTTAAAAAATAATATTAGCCTTTATTTTTCCTACAGTGTTAAACATTCATGATTCAGAGGATAGTGTATCAATTTTACTTTTTTATCTCATTTTGGCTAAGGAATATATTTGATCACATATTTGTATGAGAAATCTTATCACATTTTAGCAATAAAGACCAAAAAATAAAATAAAAAATATTTGGCACAGAACTGATTTGGAAATTACGTCAATGATTTGTAGGTCTTGTTCTCACCTATAAAATGGAGTGTCATTTTCCATACTTTTTGACAAAATCATTCAGATGATAGGAGAATAAATATATAATTTCTCAAAATTATGGGATTTGATTGTGTGTGTGGCCACCAAGCCTTAAAGTATTTATTTCCATCACTTGACAGTAATTGTGTGACACCAGAAAGAGAAAGAAAACATCTTGGGCATACTGATCAAACATTCTCACCTAATTTGTCAGCCAATGGTCTAAGTGAGAGATCTTACTTATTACCCAAAACAAAGTGAACGATTCCAGAATTGGTGTCCAAGTTGATTTCTGAACTCCATATATACACAATCCTTTGTGTGCATGGGCACATATAGTGTTACACATGTGGGACTCTAACATGCTTTATACGTGAGTTCAGAGGATAAAATTCATGTCTTCAGCATTATGTTTGGTAAACATTTAACTGATTGAGACAAAATTTTAATGTGGGCTTTAGTTCTATCATGAAGAAATAATAGGAAGTACTGAATTGACTCAGTTGAAAATTACATCATATGTGTATATACCCTAATATATGAGTATAGAAATGTAATATGAATATTCTGAAATATGAAATTAAATATGCATTATGTATGGAACTGGTTCTTTAAAAGGAGGCCTTTGGTATTAGTCATCCTTCCCCACATTCTCTCTTATACCTTACTCTCCAATCCCCTATCCCATTTGTTTTTTTCTGGTCCCTTTTTTCATCTTTATGCTTTCTTAATATAATATTCTGTCTAGAAGTTGGTGACACATGTCTTTAAAGTCAACACTTGCAAGGCAGAGTCAGGTGGATCTCTGAGAGTTCAAAGATAGTCTGGTTTACAGAGAGAATTTCAGGACAGGCTCCAAAACTACAGAGAAAACCTGTATCTAAATAAATAAATTAATAAATTAATTAAATAAGAGATTATACTCCCTTTTCCCCTTTCTAAACAATCTCTTCATTTCAAGACCCAGGAATTCAAGTAGAAAAGTGGACAGAAAGATTAAAAAGCCAAGGGATTGAATGATTTAAAGAAAAAAATGGATTTCAGGCTCAAAAGGACAGATGTGTTTACACCATGCACAAGATCTCCAAAATGTTATGCTAGGGAAAAAAAAATGCCTCTCAGCACATAGAGGGGTGTTGGCCATAAATGTTTGCCTATTTTGAGAGAGAAATTTAAGGTTTTTAAGGTTTTTCTTTTTCTGTGATATCACGGTGCATATATCACTAGTCCCTGGCTGGCCTCATGGCTCCACAACATTAAGTGGACTTGCTGGCCAGAGAGAGAGAGAGAGAGAGAGAGAGAGAGAGAGAGAGAGAGAGAGAGAGAGAGAGAGAGAGAGAGAGAGAGAGAGAGAGAGAGAGAGAGAGAGAGAGAGAAGGTTATAGACGGGTTCAGAGAAAATGAAGAAGAGTGATGAGTATATTCAAAAATGTATAAAATTCTCAAATTTTAAATAAAGCACACTATTGGAAAATGAAATGAGGAGATACTAAAAACAAGGGTCATGTATGTATGATTAATTGTGATGCGAAATAATGGAAAATTAATAAATAAAACACTACTGGAAAAATAAAAAGATGTTTTGACCTAGGTCCTTAACAGATTGACAATACAGGTCTAGTAACAGTAGTAGAGGCATTTGAACCATGCACTGAGAGAGAGAGTAAAAGTAAATTTTCAAAGGTCAAAAGTGTAAATGTGCAATTTGTTTGACAGGATGATGTTTAGTGGAGCTTTGACATCTCTGGAATGTAGGGCTTGATGCTGTTTCAGAACTATTACAAGAATGAAGGAGACTCCAAACAGGTTGGCCTAGTTTAAAATATTTAATGGAATGTATTCACAGATACTACTTTATCAATGAATTGTTCTGTTCCTCTGGTTTGCTTAGTAACTCTGAGCCAACCATGCCTGCTTTGCGATCTCAATTACCACCAAAGTCTTGATAATAAAATTGTAATGATTTAACTAGAATATGGAATTCCCTCTGTGTTTATTTTATTTTTTCTTGTTTTGTTATCAGAGAAAATTGTTTTGTATAAAGAAGACCTAGTTTTCTTAATTATGTGCCAGAAAATAAAAAGTGAAAAGATATTAGGAAGTTATTCCAAAGGTGGGAACTTCTAGAAGTTTCCAGCTCTATAACTGAGTGCAGGTATTAGAAGAGACTGATGCAATAAAATGGAAGAGCTTTCTTGAGTGATCTTACATACTCCATACAGCAGAGACATCTGAAGAAGGAGAGGAGGAAGCAAGTCTAGACCTCAGAGTAAGAGGAACCATTCATGTTGTGTAGGGGATTTTGAGGGACTATAATGAAACACATTTAATTTTAGTAAAGCTGCAAAGAGGATCCACCTAGTAATATGAAGATTGAGTTAGAGGAGGAATAGAGTAAAGCAAGAAAAGAGATACGATAATAGAGGGAGCTATTCTAGGTTTGACTAGAAATCGGCACTAGGAAAATGTCCAGAGACCTACAAGGATGACCACAAGTAACAATCCAAGCAATAGTGGAGAGGCTACCTTAAATATTCTTCCCTGATAATGAGATGATAACTAACTTATATGCCATCATAGAGCCCTCATCTAGTAGCTGATGGAAATAGAGCCAGACACCCACAAGTAAACACTGAGCTGAACTCCTAGAATACAGTTACAGAGAAGGAGAAGTGATTACAAAAGGGGTCAAGACCAGCCTACAGAAACCCACAGAGACAGCTGACCTGAACAAGGGGGAGCTCATGGACACCAGACTGATAGCTAGGAAACCAGAATAGAACTGACTCAGAAACCTTGAATGTGGGTCTCAGTTAGAAGGCAGAGGCAGGCAAAGGGACCTCTGACAGTGGAACCAGAATGTATCCCTGGTGCACGAAAGGACTTTGGGAACACATTTCCCATGAAATGTCTCCCTTAGCCTAGAGACATGAAGGAGGGCCTAGACACACCCAATATAACTTGACAGATTTTGATGATCCTTCCTGGAAGGCCTTACCCTTCCTGGGGAGCAAAAGGGGTGTAGGGGTGTTCGGGTGAGGGTGGGAGGGAGAGGGAATTGGGATCGATATGTAAAATAAGAAAAAAATTTAAAATTTTTTAAAAAAGAAAAGCATATATCTGCCACCCCATGCCTAGTAGTTTTCATCCTCCAACTATATCAGCATAACCCAACAAACTACCTGGAAATGTAAGGATGTTTGGCACATTTTACTTCGAAATCGTAAAGCAAGAGATAGAAATTACAAGATTTTAACCAAGAATCAATTCCCTGATAATTGTCCAAATTGGAAATAACATAAATGTCCATGACTGTGTAAAGGATATAAGATTATACTGTATTGATTAAGTGATCCATTGTGCTGCTGAATCATCTATTCTAAAAGGCAATTTTCTCAGTGAACTACAGGGAAAGGCATTCCTTTTGCTGGGTTGTCCTTCCTGGTACTTTGTTTTCTCTCCAATACTGTGTGTCTTTTGTACTAATAAAATGTTGATAAATAGCTTAGTTTTCTTGGTAAACTTAACAAGAGTGCGACCTTGACTTCCTTGGTTTTGTTTCACTGAAGATTGTAAGAGTTCCTAATTTTACTACTTTCCAGAATACTTAGGTCTGGAAAACTTTCAGTGGGTAGAGAGAACTTTGGGTAAATCTATTCAATGAATCAGCATGGTTTGTGTTCACATTTGACTTTTCTCTTTGTAAATAGGCTGTCTTTTCTGAAGTTACTTTGTGATTTGCTTGCATAAACACCATTTCATCCATTTTTACAAAAACATTGGAGGGATGTCTCAGTTAGGGTTTCTATTACTGTGATAAAAACATTACAGTCAAAAGCGAATTGAAGAGGAAAAGGATTATTTCATTGTACATTTTCAGGTAAAAACAGCATGTCTCTCATGGAAGTGGGGGCAGGGGATCAAAGAGGATAGAAACCTGGAGACAGGAACTGAAGTGTAAGACACTGAAAATTTATGTTTACTGGCTTGTTCAGACAGGCCTGATTTTTATAAAACTCCGTAACTATGCTGAAGAGTTGTAATACATGCTGTACATTGGTCCCACCCACATCAATACTTTTTTATTAATAATTTATTTTTCTTATTTTACATATCAATCACAATTCCCTCTACCTTCCCCTCTATCTCTCCCTCCCATCCCTCTGACTCCACTGGGGGGGTGCTGCCTTCCAGGAGGTGTCAACAAAATCTTTCAAGCCATTTGGAGTAGGTACTAGGCCTTCCTTCCTGCCTCTAGGTTAAGAGAGTATCCCTCCATCGGGAATGTGCTCCCAAAGTCCTTTTGTGCACCAGGGATACATCCTGGTTCCATTGTCAAAAGTCCCTTAGACTGCCCAAGCCTTTTAACTGAGACCCATGTTCAGTTGGTCAGAGTCAGTCTAATACTGGTTTCTGAGATATCAGTCTGGGGTCCATTAGCTCCTCTTTGTTCAGGTCAGCTGTTTCTGTGGGTTTTGTAGCCTGATCTTGTTCTTCCTCTTTGAATCTGGATTCCAGTTCTGCTCAGTGCTTAGCTGTGGGTGTCTGCTTCTGTTTCCATCAGCTACTAGATGAGGGTGCTATGATGGTAGATGAGTTAGTCATCACTCTCATCATCAGGGAAGGACATTTATGGTAAACTTTCCACTGTTGCTCAAATTGTTAGTTGGGTTTATCCTTATAGGTCTCTGGACATTTCTCTAGAGTCAGTTTTCTCTTAAAACCTATAATGGCTCCCTCTTTTATGGTATCTCTCTCTTTTTTTTCTCTCATCTATTCCTCCCCTGGCTCAATCTTCCTAGTCCAACTTGCTTGCCTCTCCTCCCCTTCTCTTTCTCCTAGTTCCCTCTCCACTTACTGACCCCCTGACTCCCAATATGCTCAGAAGATCTTGTTCCTTTCCTCTTCTGCGAGGGACCTTGTAATTAATCAAGAAAATGTCCTACGAACTTGCCTCCATGTAATTTTATGAAGGAATATTCTTAGTTGAAGTTCCTCTTTGCAAATAATTTTAGCTATTGTCAAGTTGAAAATAAACTAACTTGTCCAAGGGCACGCCACATTTTAGTAAATAAGTATACTATATATCATTATCTAACACTAATCACCATTGATTTATTCCCCTAACACTTCTACAAAGCCAAGGCTACAACTTTATGGTTTGCTCAAATCAAGGCCAAGCAATAATCCAACAATCTAGCCTAAATTTATGTGATAACAGTGTACATGTCCCTTTAGCAGCAATGTGAATTCATGTAATTCATACATGGGATTAATGATAAAGGTGAATATTGAAAGCCAATCATGAAACACAAAGCCAATGCAAATAAATAAATGGTATCTACATTGCCTGAACAAGTTGCCCTGCATTATAATGATTAATTGTATAAAGCAATTCATAGAAATATACTCTACAATTCTTTATCTTTATCAGAACTATGCCAAATTGGAAAATGTATAGTTAGGGAAATATGATACGTAAGAAAAAAAGTGTTAAGGATTTGTTAACCCAGTTCATAGTAATTTTTACTCTAGTATTTCAGACTGGAGCAGGTTAAGAAAGAAAGCACAGGGTATTCTCAGATGTTTTCCATGTTGTCAGGAATTCACGTGTATAGGTTTTCTGTTTTCATTGTTTCAACCTTCCCTCCTTATATAAATTATTTTATCTGGTGCTTATATATTTACAAGTAAGTTAGTTTTAGGCTATTTAGCTTTGATAAAATGTTTGATGTAATATTCAGTGAGAGAGATGGTTAATCATGCTATGGCCAACAGGACAAAAGATGAGTAAAAGTGGCAGGATCAAGAAGAGGACAGAAAACAAGACTGTTTTAAAATTAAATTCCCTTTATTCATCCTTTTCTGTTATTGCTCAAAATACACCCAAGAGTGATTTTATCTCCATCTATAACATAAAAAAACAAAATAATTTTATATTTGTATAATTAACAAATATTAATGTGGAAACTTGAGAGAAATTAGCCATTTCAATCAGGAAAGGATAAAAGATTTAAAAGCATATGAAACATCATTAAATCTTAAAGCCACACAGTCACAAATTATTCTCAGTATGCTCCTGACATATTACTAAAAGGTAAGTAGCAATTTCATAGTAAGTTGAAACACTGTGGAAGAAGATTTAGGAGACTGTCTATACAACAATACAAAACTACTTTCTTCCTTTTCAAGATGTGTCATAATTAATATAAAGAATTGCATGTAATAAAATTAATATGCCAACATAACACTCACAATAACTCACAGTACTTAAAATTACAATGCTCTTAAATTTTAAATATTAACTAAATAATTACTTGATTTACATTGTAAGTACTTGAGAATAAATGCTAGGATTTATAAATATTTATTAGAATTATAATGTTGTATACCATTTACAAATTTTTCCTTTCTAAACATATAAAATCCACAGCTTTCAAAATTTTTAAATCAAGAAATTAAGAGATAATTCCATGCAGAATAATTGATAACAATTATTCTTTGTAAAACGCAATTATATGCCACAGAATCACATGCTTGCCTTTAGCATTATGAAAGACAGGAAAAAGCTCATAAAAAATACTATACCGGTTTCTAGGATGCATATTTGATTAACAGTGCCTTTGCACTGCTATCATGTCTGTATATTTAGAACACAAAGGTTTAATTATTAATGTAATTTTCAAAATGGCTATTAAGGTAAATGTGACCATTTACAGTCTCTTTTCCTTCTCAAGAGTCTTGTAAAATAAACCTGTTTGTTTCAAGTTAACCCCTGATTATTGGTTGTATCCTACAATCAGCTAAGAAATAAGTAAGTACCTCCTAATCAGCCCTGTGGTGGCTTATCTATTAAATTAATTTGTGTTTTTACCCACTTGTCCTTGAAGTCCTGTTGAATCAAATGGCCTTATTTTAAGAAGTCATGAAGGATTTTAATATTCAAATCACATGAGCTTTTCCCTCATTAATTTAAAAAGAAGCTTGAAAAACAAATTTAGATAATTTTTCAGAAAACTTTCTTTGATTGTATTATTATAAGTTAAAAAAAGCACTTCTAACAATACTTTTGTGAAATCAGATTTCTATATGTAAGGAGAAAACTTTAAGAATTTAATAACAATAACTGTAATTTGTTATTAACTTATTTTCTCCTAAAAGAATTACATTGCAAAAGGACTAAGGAAGGAAAGGTGAATACTTTAATAAGAAAGCAAAGAACAAGTTGGCACCTTTTTCTCTTTTATATTTTTTGTGCTCTTTCATGTTTCTACACACATGGGGGCATTAACCCATGTACTATGACTTAATGCTACTTTAGCAAACCATAAAGTTAGAAAGATTGTCCGTTCTCCCTGAAGATGGTTGGAGACCCTCAAATGAGAGGTCTCCTTGTACACAGAGTCAGAACATCATTATCTCTGCAGACAGGTGTAGATAGCATATAGCAGATGGATTTTCTGAGTCCCTCTTGTCCTTTTGCCACAATGCCTTATGTTCCTCCATTTTTTTTATCCCAGCTACCTATTTGTTTATGACACACTATAAAAGTATTCAAGCTTCCTTTTCCGGGGAGTGTTGATTCAGAAGTCTCCTATATCATATAAAGCTTACATAAAACAGGTTTGCTGTGACAAAATGAACAGATTCATCTATTCATTAAACAAAAGAAAACAACTAGAAGCCACTTCATCCTAAATTCCATGCTATTTGGTATATGGGGCCTTCAAAAGAGTCTCAATAACATGAATTAAAACTTGACATGTGATGAAATATTTCAGTTATGGAAAATTTCTTTTACTAGAAACTAGCAATGAATAGTCTAAGAAATGTCCTTATGATAAAATGCTAAGTAATATTAACTAGAGAATATTGGAAAACATCCTCTTAAAAGAGGTGCTTTTTGAAAAGACATGAAACAAGAACCCAAAAATCTGAATATTCTAGGAAAAAAAAAGTGTTCCCAAGGATAGAAAAGAAGCAAACACCTGATCAGGAGACGGCAGAAGGGATACTTCATCTATTCACACATTATAACAATGGGAGATGGGTTGGATTTTGAAGATTAGGAAATGTGGACTCTCTTCTGAAGACAGAAATAATTTAAGAAGCAGAAACATTGCTAGTAGGCATAACCCAAACAAGTTAAATTGTTCTGTGAAGAATAATCACTATGAGTCAGAACTGGAATGCCCTGGGTTCTAATGTCTCTAACTGGGTTAATGTAAAGGGAGACAGTAGAAAATACGATGAATGATTACTTTATACTAATCAATCTAAACTGAATATTAGGGAATGATAAATATTTTAATACTACAACCCAGAACTGTAAAATCTTACCCATTTAATTAAAAGAGTAAATACAAGCTTTCCCAGAAGGGAACAACCATTTAAGTTCAGTAGCTCAGAAAATAAGGTTTCTTTTGTTTTCTGGTTTCAAAATTCGCCATCTAAAGGCCTCTAACTTCTTTTGGACATATGTACATGCAAAAACAGAGAATTTACAGACAAGCTCATTTGGGGTAAACAGTAAAGAAAGGGTGCTGGGTTATCACTACTAGCCCTCCTTCCCCAGCAGACATGGCCATTGCAGTATTTCAGCAATGACGTGCATGGTCAAAAAATAAGGGGCAGTGGGTCTAATAGAAAAGCATCATACAGTCTATTTTACAGTATGCATTGGGGGTACATGCAGCAGCAGCAACTAACAAAAGTCATAGACCTCATCAATTGCAATAAACCATGAGATTAAGTCAGGTTTGATTTCCAAAGTTTCCTGGAACCCTCTGTGCATGTGGTGAAACTAGAAATAATATCCACAGAAGTGACTGATCCCTTCGAAAACTAGGGTAGTACAAAAGTAATTTTTGTTTCATTATAGATTTGTCTCAAATTTTTCAGAGAGTTGATCACCAAAGAAAAGTTAATTTCTTTAGAAATGTTATAAATTCGGCTGTATATCAATTAGAGTCTAGTTGAAAATGACAGTCACAAATCAAATTTAGTATTCAATCTGGGGTCTAATATGAAAAACTTCAGAAAGTAAATTTTTCTTTTTATAAAAGGGAAAGAAAGTGGTATGGATATCACAGTTGAGAAGACACTTCCGTATTTCTTTCTTTGTATGTCTCCTCTCTCTCTCTCTCTCTCTCTCTCTCTCTCTCTCTCTCTCTCTCTCTCTCTCTCTCTCTCTCTCTTCTCTCTCTCAGCTTCTACAAAATACATCTCTCTTTGTGTATTCACACCCATCATTTATTTACTCCGTAAAACTCATATAATGCAAATTTTATGTTTGATCACCTGTGTTTTAAAATCAAGATGATATCCTATGATGTCTCAGACAGATGTCATCATTAACTATTTACACACATGCAACTTGCTTGGGAAATTGAAAATGAACATGTGAAAGTGATTACCAAAATGTTCTCTTTTAAAACACAAGCCAATATGTGAACTGGGTTATGACCTACTAAAGAAACTATGGTAGTTTCTTGTGCAAAAGTGCCCCCGTTCACTGCAATAGCCTTGACAACATTCAGTATAAGTTATTCTCATAATCACTTAATTGTGATTTATGGTATCAAGCACAAATCTTCCTTAACCAGCCTCCATCAACTTCTACTAGTTCAAAAAGAAAATAATGCTTACAAAGATAAAATATAAACTTGTTCCCAATACAACTTGTTGACAATGTTTTGTCAGTACAAAACATCTCATTTGAGCTCATCTAAACTACGATTAAAAATATTATTTAAAATAATCAACTGAAATTTCAATTGTGCTAAAAGGCTGCATTACAATAGTAATTCAGTATCAAATTATACTTCACAGCACTTATTTATCATAACCAGTACTTTAGCCTATAAAAAGGTAATATTAATTATGTTAGTTTGGTCTGTTGAATATTGACTCATTGTTTCTCTTTCATTACAATTATATTCAGTCAATTATTTTAGTGTGGTTTGAAACTAAAAAATAATTATAAAGATAAGGATAAAAATTTATTGCAATATATCTGAAGATCAGAAATACTCTCTGAAATCTCATAGATGGCTCAGTAGTTAAGAGCTTGTATGGCAATTTTAGGGATCACAGTTGAGTTCCTGGCTCAAACACAAGATGGATCAAAGTAGTCCCAGCTGTAGGGAATCTGCTGTCCTACTGTGTATTCTCTATGTACCTCTATTCACATGCATACATTTTCTTCTCTCTCTCTCTCTCTCTCTCTCTCTCTCTCTCTCTCTCTCTCTCTCTCTCTCTCTCTCTGTCTCTCTCTCTCTCTCTCTCTCATACACACACACACACACACACACACACAAGCATGCTGATAATTTTAAAAGTAAAAGTAAAATTATTTAAAATTATCTATGATTAAGGTTCATTGGAAAGATGAAATTTAAATGTGTCACTTTCAAACTGACACGCTCATCAATGCCTTAATGATTAGTGATCAGTACTTCACAGATTGTACAGAATATTAACAGATTTAGTTAAGTAAGGAATGCAAATAAGTAAGTCATCTTGTATTGATCTATAGCTGATTAATTGGAATATTTTAAAAATAGTAATTGATTTATGAATATTTTATTAGCACAAACATATAGTACATATAATATATAACCAAATTTTTATGCATCTGTGCATATGCGTTGCAGTTCTGTGCACTGTTTTGTGTCACCATATATTGTTTAATATAGCAAATTTTTAGATTATTCCTTGCCACATACTTTTAAGATAAAAATTAAAGTCACCTTATAGGCACATAAAATCAATATGTGTCAATACCCATAAGGCACAGACTGATAACTTACTCCAAAAATTAATGGAGTGGTTGATTCTAGAGTGAAAGAAACTTTGGTTACCAACAGCCAGCCATCAGTGATAATTAGGAGTATTTGGACAGGTAGAGTTCCATCCTGTAAATTTCAAAGCAATTCTGGATCATGGTATACTAAAATAACAGGAAAATCAGACTCAAAACATGGAACAAACCAAACTGAGTTACAAAACTGTTTACTTGACCCATCAATAGGAAGACATCTAACTCTGACTGCAGGTCCCACCAGCCATCAGATCGTATGTGGCCATCAAGGATAACAACTTCTAGTGGTCCAGGAATCAATATATCTACATAATTCACAAGGCCTGCTTGAACTTACATACATAAGTTACTCACCTCTAATTTCTCTAAACCCAGCTTTCAACTTTGTCTCAATGACCCATACTGTCTCACACCTCAGATGGTCTGACCCACTTGACTGAGGCTTTGCTCATTTTGAAGCTAGACTCTGTAGTATGTAAGCCTTCCAGCAGATATACATTTGTTCTTCATATCTTTCCTAAAAATATTCTGTGTCTCTCCTTATGTTTGTGTCAGACTCTGCCTCTGCTTCCAGTAAGTCACATACACAGTGAGGTACATTTACATATAGATATATTTCCTGTGCCCTGCAATCTGAGTATTATAATTAGTAGTTAATGTTGGAATAAAAGAACCTGTAATTAACAACAGCCAGCTATCAAAGGAAATTGGGAGTATTTGACCAGGTACAGCCAATGAAACTGAAGTAGCTTGTAGATTTAGTATTATTCAATATATGACATGTTGAAGACAAGAATGCATTTATATTTTTGACACTATCCAATTGCAATAATGATGGACATAAGTTAATAATTTCATTTTCTAACCCTAGCAAATGAATCCAGGTTCCTTTGCATGCTTGGCTGGCTGTAAACCACTGGGCTCCATCCCCAAGAGTTTTCAGTTTTCATTTTGAGACATGTTTTTTACAAAGTTACTCTTACTAGCTTTAAATTCACTCTATGGTCTTCACAGACCTGAAAATCCAATCTCCGTTTCAGCCTCCAAAACCTGAGATTTTGGGCCTCTGTCCACTAAGAATTCTTATTTACCATCAAATCTACTAACAATACCATGGAAATTAATTTGCCTTGCCATTAAAGTATTCACAATGAAGACAGGTAGATCATTGAGGCTCCCTAACTAGCTAGTCTATCACTGAGTACTAGGCCTGTAGGATACCTGAAAAAGAAAGAAAACTGAAAATAAAATAAATAGTGACAGCACATGAAGAATAACACCCAAGGTAGGCACCAGTCCATATTGTTCTCTTCTCCCTACACTTATGTTCATGCATTTTAATAAGCAATCTAATGCATACAAACATACCCAAAATGAAGTCTTAGCATTAACTACAAATAAAATATTCACTTTAACTTTCAATAAAATCACATTCCTATACTAACCATCTCAACACTTTACATCCTAATTGAATTGCACATCCTATTGCCACAGATATGAGAGCACATAATGTTTTCAGTACCCAATATGTGGCATAGAAATATTGCTTATAGGTCTATTTCTCAGCAGAGTTTTTTATGTATTAGGCTTGTGGTTTAGAGTACATATCTCAGAAGATATAAAGCATGTGAATAGTCTTTATATATGATTTTCTATTTGCTCACAGCCCATTTTGGCTTATGTGAACATTAAAATTTCAGTAAATAGTAAAGAGATAATGCAAGGCTTTTATTTATTTTTTTAAGAAGAAATGTAAACATTCACTATAGAATAACATTTAGAAGAGTTTACAAAGAGCAGATTTATGATAACAAATGGTAGAAAATATTAACAAAATAACCCAGGAATAGAGAAACCAATGAAAACAAAGATGTTCCTGATTTGGTAGAGAAATAGAATGATGAGCATCTTACACTTCATGGTGGAATTCACACAATACTATTTACAGGTTAGAACAGGTACAATTATAATGAGAGTTTAAAAGTACAACTTCTGAACAAAGCAAATATTCCTCCATTAACTGACTTTGTGATGATATGGGACTATGTGGTCTCAGAAAATGCCATTTGAATATATTGGGGGACAAGGATGGAGATGGCCCAAAGATGTCTCTGGCAGAGCTTCCTGTATTCACCACCACAGTCTTAATGACAGTGATGAGATCAGGAGTCTGAAGCAGGCATGATCCCAATGGATAGGAAGTAGAAAATGTCACCAAATGAGAAATGCAGGCTCCCTTTAAAAATTCCTTCTCCTTAGAAAAACAATTTCTTGTTTATCTGCGTGCGGATATTGGATTTGAGAATGATAGGGAAGTGTACAATAGGCAACAGCCTGTTTCCCAAAAGCTTCCACATTCAACTCTGGATACTAGAGTGCCTCAAAACTCAAGAGTTATCCACATTTCTCTTTCTGAGAAGATGACTGGTTAAACAAAGAAAGCTCTATTCAATATTATAGAAAAAAAGTTCAAATAGGTATTGAAAACTCAAGTTCTCCTTTCCTCCTTCCCTCCCTCTCTGTCTCTGTCTCTGTCTCTGTCTCTGTCTCTCTCTCTCTCTCTCTCTCTCTCTCTCTCTCTGTGTGTGTGTGTGTGTGTGTGTGTGTGTGTGTGTGTGTGTGTGTTTGAGAAAGTTTTATTGAGAATCCATTAGATAGGGTGACTATTAAAATTATTTCAATAGACCAAATGTTCAGAGAAAGAGTTAAGAAATACAATGCATTACAATAGACCACTCTGTATTTTACTTGTGTTTTCCAGATTCAACTCTTAACATTCCAATAAATTATTTTAAAACACAAGTTAGTGAAGGTATAATATTCAAATTTCAATGTAATGAATCCAAATTACTTTTCATCAAGAAGGTGTATCTAATGGTATTACTTTTGCTTTAAATTCCCTAACTTCTAATTAAGTTTTCTGAAGCAATAGGAATACAAGTTACTTGATTCTAGATGAATAATGCCAAGCTCAGTAAAAATTATTAAATTCTGGTATCTGTAGAATAATGTGACACCTGTGTTCTATTGTACATACCCAGGCAACACTCAAAGGAAAATGAAGCCTAATATAATCATTATTAAATGTTTATTAGTCACAGCTCAAAATCTCATTAATTGTACTGCTGTACAGAAACACCTATTTCCCAAGCACAAACAACTTTAAGGTTTGATAATTAAAACTTTGTATGTCAATACTCTTCCAGCTCAAGGCAGAAAGAATTTTAGCTTATCGGGTAATGAAAGCTTATTACCAACTATTCATTTTTTTCATTTACAACTTAAGCTGCATTCTTTTATGTTATTTCTTTCAAAAGTACCTAAGTGAACACTTTTGAACAAACAATTATTTATTGCGATAGGGAAACATGGAACATAAGACACAGAATAGGTAAATAAAGCAAAATGATATACAAAGAAGAATGTTAGCTATGGATTAGTAAATAGTTAATCTTTAATTTCTCTTCCCTTTAAATAGAGATTCTTTTTGCATATAATATAATCTGAATAATGTTTCCTGTCTCCTCCTAATTTCTTCCTTCCTGCTTTCCCCTCCAAAAGCATTCCCTTTCTGTCTCTCACTAGAAAAGAACAGGCTACTAAGAAATAAGATCCAAACATCACAAAATATAATATAATTAGATAAACAAACAAAACAATACATTGAACTTGGAGAATACAAGCCAATGAAAAATTGTAAGAATCCCAAGTGAGTGCACAAGCATCAGATACCCATTCATTCACATATTCATGAGTACCATGATACTACTAAACTTAAAGTTATATTGTACCCACAGAGGAACTGGTGAAGCCTTTGTTCTCTTGGCTTCTCTGTTCTTTCTGTCTTTGTCTCCCCCATTCTTTCTTAAACCTCCACCTCTACTGAGCCCTGCATGAAGAGATTTGATGGAGATCTGTGTGTGTGTGTGTGTGTGTGTGTGTGTGTGTGTGTGTGTGTGTGTGTGTGTGGTTACTTCTCTTTCTGCATTATGTCTAGTCTGGTTTAGGGTGTCTGCGTCTGTTCCCATCTTTTGCAGGAGTAAGACTCTCTGATGATGGCTACATAAATCACCTTTTTATTAGTATAGCAGGATGTCATTAGGAGTCATTTTACTCTCATATTTTTTAAACCAGTAGAATTTGGTTTTACCCCAGGTCTCTGGGATATGAAGTCTCTGGTTCATGCTCACCTAAGCAATGCTCTTTATTCCCATTGCCCTAAAATATTTTGCAGACAGGAAAGATTGTAGACCAAAAGTTTTGAATTGGTTGGTGTCTATGTTTCTATTTTGGTAGCCTGAAGAGTACCTTTCCATGTCAAAGACACTAGAACATAGGGTGAAGGGTCTATCCAGGCATCAACTCCATCTGTCATGTTCTGTGAGTTGTATAGCTGTTGTCTTCTGGGGTGAGGTTTTATTGTCAGGTTATAGAGGCAAAATATTATTAGCAACAGCCTCAGTTGTTTGGTGATTTCTCTGGAACACTTTCTGCCAAGAACTCATTTGGATGAAATTTAATCCAGGCATGGGAATATTCCATTTTGTTACAAGAGATTTGTCAGTTATGGTTCTTACTGCCCCTTTATTAGAAGAACATTCATATATTATAAGAATTTTTCACTAAGTTTTCATACCATCCCTCCAATACCTTTAAGTTTAGCTCTCTTCAATCATTATTTCCCTCAATCTCATCTTCCTCCCATTTCCCATCTGATCCTCTCTTTTATTGTCCATACCAGGCTTCAGCCCTCACATAAAGTCCATTCTCTTTCTCTTTACTTAGGGAGATCCATGAGATATCTCCCCCCAGGCTCCTCCTCTATGCCTAAACTTTTGGATCTACTGACAGAGGCATAGCTATCATTTATTTACTGAGCATTAGCCAGATATAAGCACATACACATCACAGGTGTATTTCTTGGTCTGGATTGCCTCAGCTGAGATTTTATTTTTGTGGTTCCATACATTTGACTGTGAAATTTTTTGAGGGACATCTTGGTGGTTTCCACTTTCTAGCCATTATGAGTAAGGTGATAATGAACAAAGTTGAGCAAGTATTCTTGCTGTAGGATGAAGCATCGTTTGAGTAATTGCGTAAGAGCAGTATAGCTAGAACTTGAGAGAGATTTCCTCTTTCTGAGGAACTGCAACACTGCTTTCCATAATTGCTGCACAAGTTTTCAATATCATTAGCAATGGAGAAGTGTTTTCATAACTATATATTATCAGCAGTCCTTTTGTTACTGATCTTAGCAATTATGACAGGCATAAAAAATGATAGACTCTCATAGTATTCTGATATTTGTTTCCTTGATGGTTAAGGATGTCTAAAATTTCCTTTGTGTGTGTGTATGTTTATCAGCCATTTGAGTTTCCTCTGTTCAGAATTCTATATTCCATTTTAAATTTATTTTTTGTATTATGTCTCTTGAGTTCTTTATGTAATTTGGATATTAGCCCCCCTATTGCATATGGAATCTTTCAGATTCTGTAATCTACTGATTTGTCTTTTGATGCTGTCCTATGCAGAGCAGAAAATTTTTACTTTCAAGGTTCTATTTATTAATTGTTAGTGTTAGAACCTGCATTAATGATGTACTGTTCAGGAGGTTTTATTCTGTTTAAGGAGTTCAAGGTTATTCCTTACTTCTCTTCTATCAGTAGCTGTGTACCTTGTTTTATTTTGAGGTTTTTGATCCATTTGGAGTAAATTTTGTGCAGGGTGATTGCTTGTTTCCATAGTCAAATCTGACCAGCACCATTTGTTGAAGATGCTTTCTTTTTTCCTTTTTGTGTAGTGTGTGTCTGGCTTCTTTATTAAAAATTAGGTGTGAACATATGTGTGGTTTTATGTATGGGTTTTCAATTTAATTCCACCGATCAATGTGTCTATTTCATGTCAATACCATGCTGTTTTTGTTACTATGAGTTTATAGTATAAATTGAGATAAGGAACAGTGGGACCTCCCACTATTTTTTATTGTTGAGGATTGTTTAAGATATTGTGAGTCTCTTGCTTTTCCACATAAAGGTAAGCATTGTTCTTTCAATGTCTGTGAAGAAATGTGTTGGATTATTTATGGGGATAGCACTGAATCAATAAACTGCTTTTAGTAGGATGGTCACTATTGTTATATTTATCTACAGTTTTATGAGCATGGGAGACATTTCCAGTTTTGATATCTTTAGTTTCTTTCTGGGTTTGGCATGTAAAACAAATTTGTTTCAAATTTAAATTAAAAGGGGGGGGGGGTTGAACTTTCCTTGTTTGTTTAGAGTTACCAGAAGGTAATATATATTATTTGAAGCTATTATGAAAGGTGTTGTTTCCCTGTTTTTTTTCTTTGTAATTTGTAAAAAAAGCTACTGATTTTTGTGCATGAATTTTGTGTTCAGCAACTTTATGTATACAATCTTACTACCTAACAATAAAGATTCTTTGATTTTTTTTTTTTTCGATTTGTGTCCCTGTAGCCTCCTTCATTTGTGTTATTGCTCTAGCTAAATTTTTATATCCTGTATTGAATAGGTATGGAAAGAGTGGCAACCTTGTCTTGTTCCTGATTTTATTTATTTATTTTTCCTGTTTAACAACAAAAAAAATTTAATTTACAAATTTTAAAATGGATCACTTAAAAGTGGGAGTATGTTAACCTTATTATTTTTTAAACTAATTCTTTCAAAATGTACTTCATTTTTTAAAGTAACAGAAATTACCCACGGGACCAATCTATTTTTACCATGGACTTTTTAGCATTTTCTATGTTATATCAAGAAATCTGAAGAGCAGGGTGCAAAGCTTGTGCAGTAGTATTTACATAGACATCTGGCCAGATGCAAACACACAAGTTGTAAGCTTTGCAACAGTGGCTTCAGTGGCCTTTACTATATGTATCAGAACATCTTTATCACGAAATCTATGTGAAAACCACTGCTTATTACCACTGCAAAACAAGCAGAACACATTTAAACAAAGGTAAAATTTAATTGTGGAATATATATTGTAAAACTACTTGTTCCAGCCTACATTTCTCTTGGCTCAACATCATCATGTAAGAAAAGGGTCAGCACAAAAGATTCAGACTAAAGGATTTTTCTTTTTGCAAGCTCCATATGCAAACAGAACAGCTTAAAGATTAGCATAGTTTTTAGGCTTAGTCCTTGTTCAGTAGATTCTCAAGTACAAGTCCAGTCCAAGGAACTCTACTATTATACTGACATTTCCCTCCCAGTATGTCTTCCTATGGTCTTCTGGTTGATCTGAAACCATAGAAGGCCTTTTAGAAAGATGTTAGGTGAGAACAAAAAACAAACCATGGATGTGTACTGTTTACAAATATTATTTGCAGAGAAATAAGTTGCCTGACCTAATTTTTTTTAGAGTATCCCTCTATGTGAGGTACAACATTTTTAATAAAATATTTTTATTAATGCTTTCAGATTTTCATACATGCATACAATGTACTTTCTTCATATTCAACTTTCTCTACTATCCTGCTTTCTCCCATGCCCTTGCACTCTCATCCCTCCACCGCTTCCCAAATTCATGTCCTCATATTTATTTATTTATTTATTTATTTATTTATTTATTTATTTATTTGCTCATTTATTTACTTATTTTACATGTCTAACCCAGTTCCCTCTCCCTCCCTCTAAAGCTAATTACAAAATACAATTTTCTTAATGGTTCAGATACCTTGATAATTCTTCCCACTAAACACAACTTCCACCAATTTCCACATTCATTACATATGAGAAATATTGTCATTCGTTCATCAGCACTATGAGTTTGCACCTGTGTGTAAGTGCAGTACTTTTTACATTTGCCACACCTGAACATGTCAGTCCCCACCTGTCTTGGCCATCTGATGCTCTATGATGACTTCTTTGGTCAGATTTTTCCTCATTTCTATGAGCTTAGCACTAGCCATTTCCTCTGCTGTCATTCTAGCAAACAGGTCAGGAGGAATATTCCCACAGAGCATATTAAATTTGGATTATTTGCATCTTTAAGATTTGATAACATGTCTGCATTCATTATTTCTTGATATAGTTTTCTTATTCTGGGATACCAGTTCTTCCTCATCGGCTCCAATAGAAAAGTAGTCATCTCCCGTCCCAAGAGCTGCAGCAAGCATCTCAATGCTTTATATCTACACACAATGAGAAGTGCTTGGTGCTCAAGGGAAAGATGAAACGTTAAGTGTCTACAGTGTTTATCTCATTCTTTCTTCTGCTTACATTGCTCCTGAAACTAATTTCTTCTCTTGTTTCAGGGCTATTCAGTGATGAAATTGTAGGTTCTTTTTTCTTTTCCTCAGAGTCTTTATCAGTTGATGAACCATCTAATAATTTTTCCAGGATTTGATGAATGATTTGGCTAAAGATATGACTTCTTCATCTTTACTCTGCTTGCGAATAGCGATTGACAGACATTCCAATTTTCGTGGACTGTCATAATTCCAGAGTCATGGGAAATATTCTTAAGCGCTTTCAGCAAACCCAATGTGCCAGCCGCATTCTTCTTCTGCACCATCTTGTCCATCTTCTTGGCAATGTGAACCACCCTGTCCTCCATGCCTCTGGAAGACCTTCGCTCGCTCGGGCACAGCAGACAGGAAGCGGGAGAAGCTGTGCAGACACTCGACAAGCTGTGAAACAGACGGCCTAAGCTTTCATCTTTGTTCCTGATTTTAGTGGAAGTGGTTTGAATTTTTCTCCCCTGAAACTAGTATTAGCTACACATTGGCTGTAGACTGTCTTTATTATGTTTACATATGTCTCTTGTAGTCCTAATCTCTCCAGGACATTTTAACATAATGCTTTTATTGATTCTTTTTGAATTTCACACTGTACACCCAAATCCATCTCATTTCTCATTCCCTCCATATTTGCTCCTCACCCCTATAGCCTTTCACAAATGAGAATCTAAAATTTCTCAAAATAATACAAAACAAATCAAACATGGAAAAGTAACACTTCTTTTCTCCAATTTTTTTTTTTTTTTTACCTTGACAACAACTCTTCATTTGTCTTAGTGCTTTGGGACCTGCAGTGTGTTTCATGATCTACTTTTTTGTCTTGTCAGCATTACTTGCAAATGTCCATTGTGTAATGTATTGTTGCACAGATTCAAGCCTTTGTCCTATGGTACACAGTTAATATTGGACCCTCACCAAAACTCCTTGGAGATCTTGTGGTTATAGATCTGTAGGGCCAGTCTCTTCATGTGCTCCTGCAGATCACACTTGAGGTAGATGTTGAAGTGTACCCACTCAAAGCTCTTGATGTGTGGGTGTGCGTGGTACCTGATTTGGTCAGGTCAGGCTTCTGGGAGTGCCCTAGTCATGTGAGAGGCAGAGCAAGTTCTTCTAAGCTCATGCATTCTGAGTCAGCTCTCCCATGCTAATGGATGAGGGATGGGGTCATTTCCAAAGTCTGGCAGCAGCTCCTCTGCTGCAATGGCCAGCAAAAGGCAGGACCACTTAACCCAAGGGCCATCAAAGTTGGGTGTGGACTCAGCACAGTCTTTAGATTATAACACAAATAGTTCCTATGTCTTCCTGTGATAACAAGAACCACAGAGATCAACTCAGACTCCACATAGCTGGAGCAGGACCACTGGACCAGATATGGTCCACTTGGCAGAAGCTTGGGTCTAGAAAACATAGTGGTCCCAGTGTCAGTGTCAGACACCTAGATCAGTATGGCCCTGGTGACATCATAGCTCTTGGACACCAGCATAGTCTGACCAGACCTCAAGTATCCTCATGGCCCTTGGTGGTAAAAGGAGCCATGTACACCAACTCAGACCCTGGCTGCTATGGGGCTACAGAACAGACATGATCCTCAGCAAAATCTCAGGCCTGGAAATCATTTTAGCACTCTGTGATAGCAGAGATCTGTGTGGCCCTGACTGCAGCATGACCATTAGACACCAACCTGGCCTCTGGTTGTAGCCAATACCCTGGAAATCCTCATGGACATTGGTGATAGCATGGGCCACAGATGTCAATACAAATTCTGATGGGATAAGACAAATGACCCATACAAGGCCCTTGGTAGCAGCCAGGGTGGGACTTTACCTTGGTGTCTGGTGGAAAGCAGGCCCTCACCTCAGCCTGTCCTTATATCCCTTACTTCTCCAGTTCCACCTATTTTCATAGCACATGAATCTGTATGTATCTTCTTCTCTACCATTTCTCCACTATATATTTATTTATCATAATAATTCTACCTCTTTACACTGCAAAGTGTTAGGCAGATCTGTGGATGGCTTTAGCCAGCTGGAGCAGAGAGGACCTCTCCAGTACTTTTTATCATGAAATGGTGTTGGATATTGTCAAAGGATTTTTCTGTATTTAGTGAGATGATCATTAATTGATTTTCATATACTGAACCATACCTGCTAACTGGCTTCATATAATGAATGAGACAATATTCCTTATGTTTTTCTTGTGTGGAGTAATTTGAGGAGGATTGGCATTAATCTTTAAAAATCTGATAGACTCTGAAGAAAGAACAACTGTGTCTAGGATTTTTTTTTTTTTTTTTTTGATTAGGAGTCATTAATGTTTTTCTTATTTTGCTTAGTGACAAACGTCTGTTTAAGTTTGCTGGTCTGATCATGACTTATCTGTGGTAAATGGTCTTAGTAATTCTCTCAATTTTCTCAGTTCTTGTTGTTATATCCACATTCTTCTTTATTACTTTTAAAACTGACTATTCTTTCTGCCTTTTAGTTAGTTTGGACAAAGGCTTGATGGCCTTGTGGATTTTCTCAAAGAACCAAGTCTTTGATTCATTTATTCTTTGGATTGTTCTCTTTGTGACTAGTTTTGTTGATTTCAGCACTGAGTTATTTAACTGTCTACTGATTTTTGATTTGTAGCTTCCTTTATTTTTCCTGGAGCTTTTGAGGTTTGCTATTGAGTTACTAGTATGAGAAAATCTCTAGCATTTTTTATATAGGAGCAAGTAATTTGATTGTGACCCATAAGTTTTTTGTAATATATTTTCATTTTAAATCAATTCTATAAAGAAATTTCTTTTTGTTTTCTTTTAATTTTGTTTCTTTTAATTTATATATTTTTCTTATTTTACATATAGACCCCAGTTCCCTCTCACTCCCTCTCTCTCTCACTCTTCCTCTCTCCCATGCCCCCTGGCTACTCTCCCATCCCACCCCCCCCCACTCCACAGTGAGGGTGGTACCTTTTAAGAGGGGTCAACAAAAATATGTCAAGTCATATGGAGTAGGGACTAGGCCCTCCTTCCTACCTCTAGGTTAAGGGAGTATCGCTCCATGGGAAATGTGCTCCCAAAGTCTTTTTGTGCACCAGGTGTACATCCTGGTTCCATTTTTGGAGGTCCATTAGACTACTGAGGCCTTCTAACTGAGACCCATGTTGAGGGGGTCTGAGTTGGTCCAATGCTGGTTTCCCAGCTATCAGTCTGGTTTCCCATTATCTGCTCCTTGTTCAGGTCAGCTGTCTCTGTGTGTTTTGTAACCTGTTCTTGTCCTCCCTCTCTGTATCAGGATTCCAGTTCAGTTCAGTGTTTAGCTGTGGATATCTGCTTCTGTTTCCATCAGCTGCTAGATGAGGGCTCTATGATGGTGGATAAGTTAGTCATCAATCTCATTATAAGGGAATGACATTTATAGTAGCCTTTCTACTGTTGCTCAAATTGTTAGTTGGGGTCAGTCTTGCAGGTCTCTGGACACTTATGAGTGAATACACACTATGTTCCTCTTTTATGTGACTGGGTTACCTCATTCAGGATGTTTTCTTCAAGTTCCATCCATTTGCCATCGAGTTTCAAGATTTCATTGTTTTTTTCCCCACAGAGTAGTATTCTATTGTGTAAATGTCCCACTATTTCTTTATCCATTCTTCAGTTGAGGGACATCTAAATTGCTTACAGGTTCTTGCTATTACAAATAATGCTGCTATAAACGTAGTTGAACATATGTCTTTGTTGCAGAGATGTGAGTCATTTGGGTATAATCCTAAGAGTGGGATTGCCAATTCCTGTGGTAGACTGATTCCCATTTTCCTAAGGAACTACCATATTGATCTTCAAAATGGCTGTACAAGTTTGAATTCCCACCAGCCATGGAAGAGTGTTCCTCTTTCTCCACATCGTCTCCAGCATAAGTTGTCATTGGTATTTCCTGACACATTATTCGGTACAAAGTTGTTCATGTTCAATTTCAAGCATTCCATTTTTTTCTGTTGTTGTTAATATCCAATTTTCATTCATAGTAGCCTGATAGGATGCAAGGATGCAAGGAGTTATTACCATTTTCTTGAAACTTGCTTGGTTTCTGAGTATATATGTTTAATTTCAGATAAACTTCTATTAGGTACAGTGAAGAAGGTATTCTTTTTTGTTTGGATAAAATTCTCTATAAATGTCTTTCAAGTATATTTTTGGGCAGGGATAATAGAAGGTAAGATATGTGGACATGGTAATAGGGGGGAGGGAAAGCACTCATGGGTGTTGTGCTGCAGAACTGAGTATGAGAATTGATCTGGATAAAAAAAAATAAAGAAGAATATCTACAGTCAGCCTGCCTGGTTTTCTAGAATGTATAACCTGTGGAATAGCAGGTGGTACATCAAGGAATTTTGGACTGGGATAAAGCAAGGGGCTTATTTGTAAGATACAGAGATGTGGGTAGGGTAGAAAGGAAGGCCCCAGATGGTATTCTATTGCAGAGATAGGGACGGTGAAGGTATTCATTTGCCTCACCTGTGTCCCTGGCCTGCATGCTAGTGTGTTCCCAGTGAATGTCTGATGGTGTTAGAAGAGATATAATTGTATGCATGGGAGGAAGGATGGTTGCAGAGAAGATCCATGTGATTCATTGTGCAGGATATCAGAGAGGAAAGGAAGACCAAAATAAGTTTTCTGCTACAGAGTTGATTATGGCTGAGGCAGAGGGAATAGTATCTGCAGGGGAAGGTTTTGTTTTTGGTTTTATAATCTTTGGCTCTTTAGTCACCTGTCTTTGGGGGCCAACCACCCAGCTTCCAAATAAATCACATATAGAGTCTCATTTTTTCTTACAAATACCCAAACTTATCCTGGTTTATTTCTTCCCAGTATCTGGTGATTTGCAATGCTGTCTCTAAATATATTTATTTGAGGAAAAATAATTTTAATGTATCTCTTTTATTGCATTTATTGTGTTTTACATCACAGCAAATATTAAAAGTTTTATTGCAATTTCTATTTTCTTTTTTATTATATTCAATTTCATTTACAAACATCTTGAATTTTTAATGATTTTATTATGGTGGAAAACAGTTATTCTTGGATTATTTTAGCACAATCTTATGCAAATTTATCATTAACCTTTAAAAAAAAAAACTACTCTTAGGTTTTATGAAGTCTCTTTTGTTTAAACTACATACTTTGATGGACTGAGGCCTAAGAGTTCCGATGATCCAGGAAGACAATGTTGCTTTTTTGCACTGACATTTGAATGCACCTTGAAATTTTGTGTTTTAATCAGTGAGTCCTTCTTTTCCCAAGCTCACTTTGATGTCTAGTTTTAAGTCATCTTGATACAAGCTAAAGTTATCAGAGAGGAGAAAGATTCAGTTGAGAAAAAGGCTCCAAAATCCTGGGTTGAGACAAACCTAGAGAGGATTTTCTTAACTAGTAGTTGATGCAGGAAAACACCAGCCTCTTGTGGGTGGACCACCACTTGGATGGTGGTCATTGGTTCTATAAGATATTAGCCTGAAAAAGTCAAAAAGAGCAAACCATGAGGAGCAAGGCAGTAGTAAGCAACACACCTACATGGCTTCCTTGTCAGCTCCCGACTCAAGCTCCCTGCCTTGTTTGAGATGTTATCCTAGGTTCCTGCAATGATTGATTACAACGTTGAACTATAAACCAATTAAATCCTTTCCTCTCCAACTTGCTTTTCTTCATAGTGTTTCATCAGAGCAATAGTTACCCTAAGACTCTCATTATTAACAAGGGCATGAAATTTAAAAAAAAATGATCATAATTTTAGATACTTTAAAATTTTGCTTAGAAACTTGCAAGAATAAGCATTATTCACTTTTCCCATATAATCTTTTTTGTGTTATAATTTCTAAATCTCTAATTTGGTTCCTTAAATATTCTATGAAGTAAATGTTGCATTTACAATTGAATAAAATTATGATTCCTTGCTATGTTGATCATACCAAGGAATCAAAATCATTTCTGATTTTGTTAATTTGCATGTTCTTTTCTGTCTTTTAGTTAATTTGCATAAAGGTTTGTTTGTCTTGTTGATTTTCTCAAAGAAACAACTCTGTTATATTGAGTCTTTTTATTGCTTTCATAGTTTCTACCTTATTGCTTTTGGCCCTCAAATTGATTATTTTCTGCCATCTACTCCTCCTGGAGTTGCCTTCTTTTTGTTTTAGAGATTTCAATCATGCTGTTAATTATCTAGTGTGAATATTCTCCAGTTTCTTCATGTGATCTCTTATGGCTATCAACTTTCCTGCTAGCACTGCTTTCAAAGTGTCTCAAAAATTTGGGTATGTTGTGTCTTCATTCTCACTGAACTCTAGGAAGTTTTTAATTTCTTTCTTTCTATATTTCTTCATTGAACCAGGAATGGTGCAATTGCCCATTGTTCAATTTCCATGAGTGTGTATCTTCAATTTGTGTTGTTCAATTCTAACTTTAAAGCATGGTGGTTTGATAAGTAACAGGTGGTTATTCCACATTTTTTGTATCTATTGAGGTTTACTATATTGGGGAATAAGTGGTCTATTTTAGAGAAGGTTCCCTGTGGCACTGAGAAGAAGGTACATTCTTTTGTGTTCAGATGGAATGTTCTATAAATGTCTATTAAACCCAATCAGGTCAAAACTTCTGTTAGTTCTTTTGTTTCTTTGTTAACCTTCTGTCTGGTAGACTTTTCTAGTGTTGAGAATGGGATGTTGAAATCTCCCACTATAAGTGTGTGAAATTTTATGTGCAATTTGAGTTTTAGTAGTGTTTCTTTTACAAATGAGGGTGTCTTCGTATTTGGAGCATAGATGTTCAGAACCGAAACTTCATCTTGATGGATTTCTCCTATGATGAGTAAGAAATAACCTTCTTCATATCTTTTGATTGATTTTAGTTTAATGTATTTGCTAGATATAAGTATAGCTATACCTAGATTTTGGGGGGTGCATTTGATTGTAAAGTCTTTCCCCAACCCTTAACTCTGAGGTCACATGTTACAGGCAGGTTTTTCTCACCTGCCGCCTGACCCACTCTTTGTTCCTCCCCACCCACAGCCGCCACTACCAGAGCCTGCAAGCACACAAACAGGGCAGGCCGAATCCGGGCCTTGTGCAGCAACACAAAAAACAGGGCTGATGCCCCAGGGCTCTGTGCAAATGCAATCTGAGGGAATGGGTAGAAGATGAGCAGTGGACTCAGGGCCACGATGGAGATAAAAGGAGTTCTAGAGCAGGGTGTGTCCAACCTGGTTAAGCAAGGGACCCTGCCCATTCAGGAAAGGTGGGGGGAAAGGTTGCGGTTTCCGCCACCTGGGTGAAACCCAGGTGCCATGAAAATCCTGATCCCACTTCTGACACCAGTCACATCTGTCTTTGAAATTGAGGTGTGTTTCTTGTATGCAACAGAAGGATGGATTCTGTCTTCATGTCCATTTTTTAGCCTGTCTTTTTTTATAGGTGAGTTAATACCATTAATATTGACTGATATTAATGACCATTAATTGTTACTTCTTGTGTGATTTGGATTTGTTTTTATTGTTGTTATTGTGTATGGATTTTCCTCAATTTTTCTTTTGGCTGTTGGTAAAGTAGGATTATCTATTGTCTATGTTTATGTCTGTATAGTTCGTTTCCTTGATTGGAATTTTCCTTCCAGAAACTTTTGTAAGGCTAGATTATTTTATGTGTATCGTTTAAGTCTGGCTTTGCCACGGACTATCTTGGTTTCTCTTTCAATAGTATTTGAAAGCTATGGGGGATGTAGAACTCTGAGATGGCATCCATGATCTCTTAGTGTTGGCAGAATATCTGTCTAGGACCTTCTGGCCTTTAGAGTTTAAATCAAGAATTCAGGTGTATTTCTAATAGGTTTGCTTTTACATATTACTTTTTTTGTTTTGTTTTGTTTTGTTTTTTAAATTGTCTCTATTTCAATTTTCAAACCATGCACTTTTGAATTGTTTCTTGTAATTTTTGGATTGTTTTTTCCTCTGTTTCTTGAATTTTTTTCTTCTATCCCATTAAGGGATTTTCTCATTACTTTTTGCAAGGACTCCTTCCATCACCCATGGTTTGGGGCTCAACCAGGATGGTGGCAGGATCTGGATGATCTGTCCTGCTATGGCAGGCTCCCCTGCAAGCAATCCTCAGTTTTCAGATCACCAGAAGGCAGGCAGGAAACAGGCCCAAACTTACCCCCTTAATGATCTCAAGTTATTACAAATTATATTATATCTATATACATATATATTAATTACATCAGTATATAAGTGACATAATAGTACCAAATAGCTGCTATGAAAAAGTAGATGAGAAAAACAGTCATTCTTTTGGAAAAAACATTATAAAATACTAAAATTGTAGATAATATTCAGTAATTGGACCAGTATTTAAATGGAACACTGGGAGTACAAAAGTCTACCATTTAATAATATACAATGAGATTTATTACATTTACTTAATGTTACATGTTATAAAATCATATTTTGTCATCTTTCCATTTACTAAGTTGCTTCTTCATTCAGAAAACCTGATTAATCAGATTTCACAGTAGCTATAAGGTGACATTTTATCTTATCCTTTTAATAATTAATGTAGTTCAATTAAATAGCAATTTGACATGATTATTAAAAAGATAGCCAGTTACTTTAAGGCTTTTTAATGCTAGTTGTAGACTGAGACATTATTTACAGAGCAGCTGGGAAACTATAGGAAATATGACAACCCTCATTCACATGGGTGAATTCCATCCAACCTGCTGGTGACAAATAGAAAACATAGCGAGGGGTGGGAGAAGTAGACAGAGGAAGAGTGAGTTTCGCTTAATGTAAAAATTGGTATACTGGTATATTTGGCCTTGGATTCTGTGAACCCAAGGCTTTATCCACAGACTTGAATATCCATGACCAACTTCCCTGCTCTGACTTGGAACTAAATTATCCTGGTTCCTTATCATAAGATTTCTAAGCCTCCTAGCTAACATCTTATAGCAAACCATATCTGCAATATGGGTATATATCCTGTTAGTCATTTTAGGAAATGAGGCTTACTTTCAGAATGAGGTCAATAAGTGATTTATTTTGGGGAGGAGAGTGATGGAGCCAGTTAATCAGGGACTGAAATATCTACAACCATGAGTGAAAAAAAACTCTTTTCTTCTTTTAAATGTATACTTTGTCTTAACTTTGAAAATTGAACTAACATGGGCAAAGCAATTTAACCTTAATAATGTATATTGAAGGCAGTGCTTGGATTGAGGTGCAAGCATTCTTTAGCTCCTCTATAAGGATTTTAAAATTAAGTATTAAAACTAAAAACTGGAAAGAGGAGTAATTTCAATAGGAATAAGGTGAGCAAAGTATTGTAGAGCTCAGTGGGACTTAGCAAGTTCTAAAGCAGACTCTATTACTCAGGGTATTTTACATATGCTCATCAAAACTCAGGTAGAATCTTAATCACATTTCTTGGAAAGTCCATGAAACTGACTAGATACTCAGGGAATCTCCCTCCTCAAAGTTCTATCTGCTGAAAGACTGCTGAAGGGATTCCAGCCAACTGAGTACTAGGTGAGACTTAGACCATCCCCATATCTTAGAAGAAACTCTACTCTGTCTGGAATATTTGCTATAGATACGGGATTTAAAGTTTCATCATTTTCTCCCAACCTGGGATGGATTGTTCATTCTCATAGAAGTATGTTGTCACTCATACTTCTCCAAGTAGTCCCAATAAATTTCATGGTTCACTATGTTGAACTTCAATAGTATTATTACTTTAGTCTGTCATCAATTACTTCTCTGATGAATGCAAAATTTTGTACAAATTTCGCTGAGAATAATATCAAACAATCACAAGAAAGTTCAATGAATAAGGTGAATATGACTGAAGTACATTAGGTACACATATATAAATACCTGAAGGAAGCACACCAATAATATATGGTAACCGATATTTATAATGCAAATAAATAAATTCAAGAATAGAGTGGTGAAAATGCAGGACCAATTAAAGGTTGAAGTTGGACATCGGAACCTAATGAATAGATCGCATATGCAAAGTTGGTTACACAATATGCATTATTATGGGTTCATAAATAATTTTAGATAGTTTGTTAACCAAATCTAGTTTTCTTTTAGTATAGATATGCAGATGATACTCATCTCAACTTCAATCAGTTGCCAAAGTATTTTACGATTGTGAATGTTAATTAGGACATCAAGAGGGAATGAGAATTCCATGAATACACATGTTCTGTCTGGAACCTTTTCCATTTATTCTTCTCCACCTGTTAAAATAGGAAGAACCTGATGATACTGCAGTAACAATTTCTAAATCTCCGTGTAACTCTTCTATGAATATATAGGAAATGAATCTTGAAGCACAATGCCAAATTTTAAGGAAAAATTTCAAATTTAAGGGAAAAAAATTATAAAATGTCCATAAAATATGTAAGGTTTTAAGATTACTTTTTAAAAAATCTAATGTTGTGCCACTTAGTTCTTGTGTCACACAGCATAAAAATATCAAAAATATTGCTAGTCACACCCCTGTGGCTTCAGTTTATGATTAACAGGTTTCTGTAAAATCAGATCAAGGAGTCAGGATTATAGGAGCTCAAGTGGTTTCCACAGTTTCTGAGGAAAGTTAATGATTTTGGAATCACCTGAAAAGGTATGAATTTCACAGATTCTTGAAAAATACAATGACAATGTGATATTGATTAAACATATTTATCTGCCTAGAGACTGAATTTCATATTCAAGATAATAAAACATGGTATCCCAGATAATCTTTGTAGATTATTCTTTTACTCTCTAAAGTGCAAGGTCTTTGGACTATAATAATATTTAAGACTATAAGATATGCTTTTCCTAATCATTGCAAACCTTCAAGGAATAGCTCAAATCTGGTAAATAATGAAATATCTACAAAATGATAATATTGTGTTTTGTTTTGTTTTTTTAATGTTTCCTTGGGAAAACTTCAGCATAAGTGAAATTCACTAATTTTAATGAAAGTTACATAAATGTATTTGGTGTGTTATTACCTAGATGGAAGTTTATTCAGGTTCAAACTTTGAAATTGTTTCTTAAAGCAGTTTCTTTCAGCAAAATTGATCCAGATAATTTCCTTATGCTTCAATGATTCCCTAATGTCATTTACAAGCACACAGCCCTGATTGGGCCAGGAAAGGTAATAAAGATGGCCTGAAGTTTTGAGGCATCTGTGGCATGAAAGATCTAGAGGCAAACAAGGAGAAGCTAAAAGTTTTTTGCTCCAAATGAATTGTCTACTTGCTTGGAATTCTCAAGTAGTGAAAATTAAAAAGAAAATTGTAGAGGAGTGAAACTTATACCAATTGAAATTAAAATAATTGTTAATAGATGATCAAAAGATGTAATACTTACAGAAAGAATTTTATTTCATAATCTTCTAAATACTCTGGTGAAAATATTAAAATGTTTTTCATTATTATTTATGTATACATTCATAACTCAAAACTTCTTATGACAACTTTTATTTAATAAATCATATATATGTATGTATTTGCCTTAACATGTCTATAAAGTTTAAAGTGAATATCCTCTTTGAATTCTCACAAAAGCTGGTGTGAGACTGTTTCCAAATTAGTGTTGCAATTGTGTAAATATGAAATCTCTGGGAAGGGAAATAATGATGAACATGACATGAAAGACATGAAAAGGGGGACAGGAGGGATGTATGAGAAATACTAGGCTCTACATTCAATATACAAATACAAGAGCTTAAATATTAAATGAACATTAAGATATGATTACATAATGTATCATCACATACTGTCCATGTAATCTCCAGTTCGCTGATTTGTCATTTCTTTGCCTGCATTTGTAAGTAATGAGAAATAAAAGTTGATTTGTAAAAGAGAGCATACATGTCTGAAACCTCTCATTATTTGTATTTTCATCCCCATTAGAAGACATAAGGACTTTGGGAGCACTATCCCCATGGAGGAATACTCCCTTAACCTAGAGGCTGGAGGGAGAGCTTAGTCCATACTCCAAATGACTTGACAGATTTCGTTGATCCCTGCTGGAATGCATCTCCATCCATGTGGAGTGGGGGGGGGAATGGAATGGGAGGGTGGTCAGGGGCATGCGTGGAGGAGGGGTGAGAGAAAAATGGAGGAAGTGAGAGGGAACTGGGATTGATATGTAAAATAAGATACATAAATAAATAAATAAATAATAAAACATTCAAACACATGGGGAATACTATTCAATTCCTTCCAAATATTTGTATTCCAAGTATTTGTTCTCTTATCACCTTCATACATTAAAACTTTTCTCTGTGTGATGTAATATTCTTGTCTAAGTATAAACTCTCCATGGTATCGTGTTGTGCCAGTGTGTGTTTTGTATTCTTTCCATCTAAAGCAACATTTTACATGAGATATTTCAGTAATACATGTTAATTGTTGAATAACTTACCCAATTACTCTAAAAATCTCCTTGAATAGCACAGCCTTTGATTTTTTAGAGGTTTGTCTGGTAAATCTGTAGGACATACAGATTCTCTACAATGTGGCTAAATATAATTCTTTTTGTTTGGCTATGTCTATCATTGTACTGTTTATAGTCTCCAGAATAAATACTTGAAACCAATAATAAATACTGAAGAACTCTGAGCAGAGTGAAACACAAGTTTACCTGAGATCTCACAAAGCAGTAAAACATACATGATAATGTTGATCAGGTATGACAAAATAAAACAAAACTATTGTTCAACATACTATACAACTTGTGGAAAAGCACTTAAAAAAGAAAGGATAAAAGACTGTAGTAAAATATACATATATATATATATATATATAATTTGGGGGGATATAAATTGTCTCTTTATATCTTTCCAAATATGAAAATAAATCAGTGACTTAAAATCAAACTTTAAATCATAAAAATAATGGAGGAAAATATGAAGGGATTTTTTTATTAGAATATTAGAGAAAACATCAGTTTGACCTCACACAAAAGCATAATAGGGACCAGGACTAATGGAACTATAAAAAGGAGAGAAAGACTATACAGAAGGGAAACAACAAACAAGGTGAGCAGGATGTTCAGGAATAAATAGTATTCATTAATGAACACCCCACAGATAAACAATGTTCAGAATAATTATAAAGTCAACAGAAAGAAAATAAAAATTGCTTAGAAAAACATCAAATCCTCAGCAGATGATTCAGAAAGAAGACCACTGAGGGCCAACAAGTACATCCATGTTCAGCAAATGTATATTGAATACTTTTAGTTTGATTCTTCTATTAGAAGAAAATTTTGACAGAAATGTGGAGTCTGTCCCATTCTCTGTTGTTTTATTCACCATCTAATACATCTTAAATTATTCTTGGAAATTGCAAGAAACAAAGAAGGAAGGAAGGAAGGAAGGTAGGGGAAAAGAGAAAGGGAGGAAGAGAAGGGGAAGGATGGAAAGGTAGGGAAAGAATGATGAAGGAATAGAGGGAAGGAGGAAGGGAGGGAGGGAGGAAGATAAAAAAAGGAAGGAAGGAAGGAAGGAAGGAAGAAAGAAAGAAAGAAAGAAAGAAAGAAAGAAAGAAGAAAGAATGAAAGTAAGTAAGAAAGAAAGAAAGAAAGAGAAAGAGAAAGAGAAAGAAGGAAGGAAGGAAGGAAGGAAGGAAGGAAGGAAGGAAGGAAGGAAGGAAAAAACACAGATAGAAAACCAACCAACACCAAAAAAATTCTATGCAATGGGAATGAGAATGAAAACAGTTTGGCTGTTGAAACTAAAACTACTGTTTCATTATGATGCAGAAGTTCTCTTAACATTGAATATAAAAGCTATCAGAATGATGAAGGATTGGTGGGCTCATTATCTTTCAAATGATAATTTGACACTTTAAGCAACTAATATGTTTAAATCTAGGCATATAAAATAAGATTAATCATGTCATTGGAAAATAAACTTACAATTTGTTCATCAATTAAATATTTACCTCTTCAATTTGCTGTTTGATATTTTCTTTAAATGTCTGTACTGTGAAGAGTTAATGTGAATATATTATACGTAGCTCCCCAAAAGTTTGCCCTGCACCATGAATTATTTAACTATTGTGAAAGTCTTAGTTGATGTTGTATTAGAAATATTATAGTAATGCATGTTAAAAATTTAAAAAAATCTGAACATGGAATATCTAGAGAAAGAGTTGTGTTTTTGTTGTTGTTGTCTGTTTTAAGGCATTACCTCATGTCCCCTAGTTTTTACTAAATCAAAAATTATGCAAGTATGACTTTCAACTCCTAATACTTCTGTGACCAATTATTCAATATTTGGATTTACATGCATGTGGCACTATGCATAGCTGAAATTTATTTTAATCAATCCATAAAAATAACTACATATACTTCACTTTCTTAAACAGGGTATTTAAATTTTTAAAAATTCAAAACACAGTTTGGTATTTTAATTATTCATTTTATTTAATCTGCAATAGCATTGGTTTTAATGTTTTCTATAATTTGTTTAATTACATTTTCTTGCTACTATACTACTATGAACTACACATTCTGAACCATAAAATGACTTAGCATTGCAATAGTAAAACTCCATTGTTTCTCTTCTCAATATTATATTCTCAAACAACAATTTTTACATTGGAAATGTAGTTATGTATATTGACATACTGAATAATGTTAAATATGTATTTAGAAAGCAGTAATTTAGATTTTGGAAGTTCTACATGTTCACCTTGGCTATTGATGAAAGTAACTGCTACTGGGTTTAATTAATTCCCTCCCACCATGAGGAGCTTTTTCTTTAAGCGTTCCAACCATAAAACACCTTTAATCTTCCAAAGGTAAAGCACTGAAGAAATTTGAGATGCTCAAATAGCACTTTAAAAACTGTGAATATGTTCTGTTTCTATAAAGAATCTTGAATCTCCGTGAATCCTTTGTCCAGTAGAGAGGAATCAGATCAGTCATGGTGGCAAGCATATATGTATATTAATTGCTCTATGCTAATTTGAAAAGGGCCCTTATACTTAGCAAAAGATATTTAAACTTGGTTTGATCCTAATTCCTTTATAAATTCTCATTGATCTGCTTCTGAGGCAATCATTTGACAAGGACACAGAAACCTTGGAGGAGAATCTCAGCTAATGACAGTATAAAGACACTTCTAATCAGTGGTCAGGAAAATGATCAAGGGTTCTTTGTGTTGCTTTAATCTCTCTAAGTTGTATTAATGATAGTCATACTTTTGTGTTCTGAAGCTTCATTTTTATTTATGCAACTCTATGTCAAAATAAAAAAAAACAATTAAAATATTAAAGGTATAACCATTATATTTTCTACTACTATTTTATATAATTTATATTTAGCTTACTGGAACAATCTGAGCATACAAAATCTGAGAAACAAAACTTAAGTCAATTATTACTGTTTCCCTTATTTTCTATTTAATCGAAATGGAATATATTAATCAATGCAGTTATTAAATACCTGCCATTACTATTTTGAACACACCTATTCAGGAAAACCTTAATGCATTCTTCACATTTTTATTAGTATAGTTAGTCTCTAGATATTATGAATATCCATGGTTATCTATCATAGTAAATGAAGTATGCCTGATTTCTTACTGAAATCACAAGATAGGTGACTATTAAATGGCACTCTTTGACAGGAAGAACCCAGATATCATGGCCACATCCCTCCGTGATTTCATCCCTCCTCAAGGCTGCCAGTAAAGTCCTCAATAGATCATTTCAGTAACTTCAGTGCTAACTTGATACACAGGAAAAACATAACCAAATTATATATACCAATGTACAAATCCCTTCTACACTTGGACAAGTCCTAGAGCAGAAATGGAACAATGCAGTTGCCTGCCTAACACAGTGTTTTCTCAGTTATTCAACATAAAAAAACCATATTTATGACAAATTGCATAATTTTATTAAAAATATTCTCTACTTACAAAGTCTTTTGACAGACTATATGGGCCAGTTAAAATGCATACATATCATATTTCTTGGCTTAAAATACACTTCATCATTTCAGTATAGAGTAATCATATATTGGTATTTTTTTATTTGTGGCAAAATGGCTATAATTTCACACACAAGCATTGTATTCATTTTGCTAATTCTTAAAATTTACTTTTAATGAGGGTTGTATATTTTGATCTATTGCATTAATTTCCCTTGATATATATTTAACTAACTTCAAGACTCTATTTAGATACATTGAGAAGGCATCGTCAATTCATATTATAATTTCCTAAATCTCTTTTCAACAATTCCCAAACTATGTAGTGTAATTTTCAGTCAATAGAAATAAAGCTACATTTTATCTTTTCTTCTTTTTTTAAATTTAGAAATAATCTTATTTTACATATCAATCCCCAATTCCCTTTCCCTTCCATCCACCCATGTCCACCACTGACCCCCAAAACCACCCCTCCCACATACAATCCCCTAAAAATAATGAAGCCTCCCATGGGGGATTACCATAGTCTGTAGCATCATTTGGGGGAGGACCTAAGCCCTCCTCTCCGAATCTGGGCTGAAATAGTATTTCTCCAAAGGGAATGGGATCCCAAAGTCCATTTATGAACTAGGGATAAATATTGGTTCCACTGTTATAGGTTCCATAGACTGCCCAGGGCTCCTAACTGGCACCCAAGTTCAGAGGACTTGGTTCAGTCCAATGCTGGTTCCCAAGATTTAGACTGGGGTCCCTGTGCTCCTAATAAGTCAGGTGAGCTGTTTCTGTAAAGTTCTCCAACCCAGTCTTGACATCTTTGCTCATCTCTCCTCCCTCTGTACTGTGATTTCAGTAGTAATGCTCAATGGTTAGCTGTGATTGCCTGCTTCTGCTTCCATCAGATACTGAATGAAGGCTGTAGGATGGCAATTAAGGTAGTCATCAATCTCATTATAGAGGAAGGGGACCAAAGGTGGCCTCTTAACTACTGCCTATATACTTAGTTGGAGTCATCTTTATGGATCTCTGAACATTTTCCTAGTGCTTGATTTCTCTTTATGCCTATACTTTAGTCCACTATTTAGTCATTTATTTTCTTGCTCTCCTTTATTCCTCTCCTGACTCAGACTTTCTGATACCTCTTTTTCTCCCCATCCTCCTCCTCTTTTCTCTACATAACTCCCTTCTCCCTCTGTGCTCCCAATTTTCTCAGTTCTTCTCCTTTTCCCTTTCTTTGGGGGACCATGTACTTCTCTCTTATGATCCTCCTTGTTTACTAGTTTTTCTGGTGGTGTGGATTGAAGGCTGGTAATCCTTTGTTCTATGTCTAATATCCATATATGAGTGAGTATATACCATGCTTGTCTTTCTGTGATTTTGTTAATGCACCACATTTTCTTCATCCATTCTTTGGTTCAGGGGCCTTTAGGTTCTGGCTATTACAAACAATGATGCTATGGACATAATTGAACATATGTCCTTGTTGTATGAATATGCATCCTTTGGGTTTATGCCCAAGAGGGATAGCTCAGCCATTAATGTTAGTCTCAAACCAAAAATAATGTTAATTTTTATTGTTGGCTGACATCAGAAAATTAGTTAACAACAACTTCTAAGAGTCATTTTGAAAATCACAGGGGAGAATAATTTGAGCAATCTGGTGTTGCAACAGTGGGTGATACAAAGACTTACAAAAGGTACTACTAGAAAAATTCAAATTCCAATTATTTTTAGATAAAATATATTCAAAATAAATCATTTGTGGAGAAAAACTCTTAATATTCACATTCCTAAGGTTTTTTATTTGAAGTTTATCATATTATGAAACATAATGGTTAATATATGTTTTAATTATAGACTGAAAATTTCTTGCTATGATTGTATTTAGTTTGAAGATTTCATAATCATTTTTTAAATATTTTAAGCATTCTTGTAAATAATTACATGTGTTTCATTAGTGTTATATAATTCAATCCATATTGAAATTTTTATTTGTTTATATTATTCTTTGGATTCTCTCAACATACATAGAATATCTTCACTGACAATTCTTAAGACATATTCAACTATATTTATTTAACTATCAATTTTATAGTCAAATAGTAACAAAACATAGGGCATATTGTGTCACATACTATTAAAATTTAATTTGTAAAAAAATAAAATATACTCCAGTTTACTTTCTTTCTACACTTCTAGTAGAAATGCATTTCTTTTATTCTTCTTTCACAGTTTTTTAAAGTGTTCAATTGTACTGTGCTGTGTGTATTTGGGTGTGGGTATGGGTATAGGTGTGGGTGTGTGGGTGTGAATTCTCTTTCCAGTGTGCTTTACTTGCCAGGCTATAAAGAAACATGATCATTGGTGCTGAAAATTATGTGAATTGAACAGTACACATAAATTATTTAAATGCAAGTATCTTTCCAGTGAGAGCACATTTAAATAAAAATTATAGAATGTGGTCTTGAGAATAATTATTGTCATATGAAGGAAGTTGAATAAAGAAAGACAGGAGACTGTTTCTCAGGGTAACTCTTCATTTCAATAGTGAACATTAGAATTCATTGGATTTAGTTACTAAATAAACAAATCATATTTTGAAAGAATTTTTATCTAGGTAAATAATATCAGCAAACTGACAAAATTAATAAAAACAAAAATGCCAGTAATCAGCTCTGTGTCTCCTGGGTTCCAATATTCTAGAAAATATAAAATGTTTCTCTAACTTCCTAATTTCTCTCCTATGAACAAAGCAGTAAAATGCCTTCAATAAAAGACAACACAAGAAACATTTGTTTAGAGAATTGAATCAGCAACTTAATTGTAGTGTGTTTGAGGGAGAGTAAAGTGAAGAAATAGAACTGAGAAACCATTGAAGTGACAAATGATGTCTAAAATTTATGAAAGAAAATTATTTATATTATTTTTTCAAGTTTTGAAGTTATGTTAAAAGCATATTAGCAATTGCAATGAAGTACAGTTTAACAGGAAGGATCAAATGCACATTTTTATCAGGCAAGTTTACTGAACATTCTCCAAAAATATTTCAACTTTCCAGAAACAAATAACCTCTCAGTATGTCTGTCACAGACTTTCAGATCTGTGGGGAGTTGCTGTTCCTCCTAAGTACTGTGGGATTCAAAGATGATGAAGGAACCACTGCAGGGGACAGTTATTATACCAGAGAAAACAAATTTGTAAGAGTTCACACTCTCAAATAAATTTTACCTCAGATATGACAAACAACTAGAACTAATTGCATGCCTTCCTCCATCCTAGCCAAAGTAGAAAAGGGACTGAGTACACAACTGTTTATTCTCCTTATTGTGTTTCCTTAGTTTACGAATCCTCTATACCCTGCTTGACCAGTGGCCATACCTGTCACCAGAACTGCAGGTAGGCCATGGACCCACAGACCTGTTCCACTGAGATTCTTTCTTAAACCTGTCAGAATGATTAAAATTAAAACACACACACACACACACACACACACGATAGCTCATGCTGACAAGGATGTGGAAGCAAGAGGAACACTGTTCCACTGCTAGTGGGAGTACAAGCTTGTACAACCACTATAGAAATCAATATTGTACTTCCTGGAACATCAACTCAGTGGCAAATCTTTTGGCCTATAATTTGTCCTGCTTGCAAGATGGGCTGGGGTAATAGTGGCATAGAACTTATGGGAGCGGCCAAACAATGACTGGCCCCACATTAGACCCATACCAGGAGAGTTATACCAGCCCTGACACTGCCTGAATATTCAGTAAATATAACACAGACAGCCCAGAGACCTAGGATAGATAGAACCAACCAAGACTATCAAAACCCAAAGTCAATAAAATGATTCCTAATGATATTCTGCTATGTTCATTGACTGATACATAGCCTACTCACCAGCAGAAGGGTTTAATCCATCAAATGATGGGCAAGAAATGCAGATCTACATCTAAACAAGCATTAGTCAGAATTTGTACAACTCACAGTGGAGGAGGGGGAAGTATTATAAGAACCCGAGTAACAAGGACACTACTAGATTACAACCCATAAAACCAGCTGGAGGCTCAAAGTGTTTTCACTGACAATCATAGAACCTGTATGAATTTGAGGTAGGACTTCTACATATGTTGTGGTTGTGTAGCTTGATGTTTTCTGGGAATTCTAACACTGGCAGGGGTGTGAGTCACTGATTCATTATTACTATTATCATCATCATCATCATCATCATCATCATTACTATTTTTCATTTCCTCTTTTATTTCTATTATTTTTATTTTACATGTCGATTCCAGTTCCCTCTTCTTTCTTCCCTAACTCCCTCTTTCTCTCTATACCATATTTCCATGTCCCCAACCACCCTCTCCTTTGATCCCCCCAACTCTACATGTAGGGTGATATCTTCCATGAGGAGTCAACAAAAATCTGTCAAGTCATTTGAAGGATGGATTAGGCCTTCACTCCTGCTGCTATGAACATACTTGAACACATGTCTTTGTTGCATGGATGTGGATCAATTGGGTATATGCCTAAGAAGGTGATAGCCAGGTAGACTATGATAGATTCTCATTTTCCTGAGGAACCACCATAGTGATCTCCAAAATGGCTGTACAAGTTTGTACTCCCACCAGCGATGGAGGGGTGCTCCCCTCTCTACATCATCTCCAGGATAAGTTGTCATTAGTGTTTATAATTTTAGCCATCCTGGCAGGAGTAAGGTGGTATCTCCGAGTTGCTTTGATTTGCATTTCCCTGATAGTTAAGGATGTTGAGCTCTTTCTTAAGTGGACTTTGAGCTTTTTTGATTTCCTCTATTGAGAATTCTCTATTCAGTTCTGTACCCCATTTTTAGTAGGGTTATGTGTTGTTTTGTTGACTAGATTCTTGAGTTCTTTGTATATTTTGGAGATCAGCCCTCTGTCAGATGTAGGATGAGTGAAGATCTTTTCCCAGTCTGTGGACTGCCTTTTGGTCTTGTCAACTGTGTCTTTTGCCTTACAGAAGCTTCTCAGTTTGAGGAAGTTCCATTTATTAATTGTCAATCTCTGGGTCTGTGCTATTGGACTTATGTTCAGGAAGCAGTCTCCTGTACCAATTTATTCTAGGGTACCTCCCACTTTCTCTTCCAAGACTTATAGTGTGGCTGGATTTTTATTGAGGTCTTTGATCCATTTGGACCATAGTTTTGTGCATGGTGATAGACATGGGTCTATCTGCAGTCCTCTACACACCATCATCCAGTTGTGCCAGCACCATTTGTTGAAGATGCTTTCCTCCTCCCATTGTATACTTTTAGATGTTTTGTCAAATCTCAGGTGTTCATAGGAGTGTGGGTTAATGTCAGGATTTTTGATTCAATTCCTTTGGTCTACCTGTCTATTTTTGTGCCAATAAAGGCTTTTTCAGGACTATAGCTCTGTAGTAGAGCTTAAAGTCAGAGATGGTGATGCCTCCTGATATTCCTTTTATTGTACTGGGTTGATTTGGTTATCTTGAGTCTTTGTTTTTCCATATAAAGTTGATTATTGTCCATTCATGGTCAGGTAAGAATTGTGCTGGGATTTTGATGGGGATTGCTTTTAGCAAGATTGCCATTTTTACTATGTTTATCCTACCTCTCAAGAGCATGGGAGGTCTTTCCAATTTCTGATATCTTCCATAATTTCTTTCTTTAAAGACATGAAGTTCTTGCTATGTAGGTCTTTCACTTGTTTGATAAGTGTTACCCCAAGACTCTTTATGGTGTTTGTGGCTATTGTAAAAGGTGATGTTTCTCTGATTTCTTTCCCAGCCCCTTTGTTGTCTGTATATAGTAGGGCTATGGATTTTTTTGAGTTTATCTTTTATCCTGCTAGTTTGCTGAAGATGTTTATCAGCTATAGGACTTCTCTGGTAGAGTGTTTTGTTTTTTTTTTTTTTTTTGTTGTTGCTTAAACTATCATATGACTTGCAAATAGTGAAAGTTTGACTTCTTTCTTTACAATTTGTATCCTCTTGATCTCCTTTTGTTTTCTTATTGCTTTAGTTAGAACTTCAAGTACATTATTGAAGAGATATGGAGAGAGTCGGCAGCCATGTCTTGTTCCTAATTTTAGAGGAATTGCCTTAAGCTTCTCTCGATACAGTTTGATGTGATGTTGGTTTACTGTATATTGCTTTTATTATGTTTAGGTATGTTCCTGATATCCCTGATCTCTCCAAGATCTTTATTATCAGTTTTCAAGTCTTGAACTCTTTCCTTCACCTGTTTAATTGTTTTTTTCTTGGCTTTCCTTACTTTCTTTAAGAGAATTCTTCATTTCTTCCAATTTTTTTTGTTTTCCTTCCATTTCTTTAAGAGATTTTCTCACTTTGTCTTTGAAGGTCTCTATCATATTTATGAAGATATTTTTTAAGTCATTATCTTCTGCTTTGTATGCTTTGTGGTGCTCAGGTGAGGTCTACTTGGTGTAGAGTCCCTAGATTCTGGTGGTGTCATGCTTGTCTTTCTAATATTAGGTGTTTTCTTGTATTGCTGTCTTCCCATTGCTTCCTCCAGTGTGTGCAGGTGGGGTATATATCTATATAGTACTCCCCAGGTGGGCTTAGGTGGGTCAGCAGTTTGAAGTCTCTAGCTCTGGGTGATACAAGCTCTCTAGGAGGGCTCTCCTCAGGCGGGGCCCTCCAGTAGAGGCCTGGTGATGGTGATCACAGATCCAGCAGGCACAGACTTAGAATGGTCCTTTGGGGATAGGTAGATCTCTGGCCTGGGCCAGGAGCTCAGGCAGAGGAGTGGTGGTGAGAGTCAGAGAACAGGCAGTCTGGGATTCAGGGTGGTCCTGTGTAGATAGTTGGGTCTAGTGTGCTCAGAGAAGCTCCAGGAAGTTCTCCAATGGTGGCAGGATTGTTGGATCTGCCCTCTCTTCTAGTGTTCAACCAGAGCACTGTGACAGTGGGCTAGGTAGGGACAGGGTGGGGAAAGAGTAGGCTCTTTGTGAGGGGTGGGAGGTGAGGGGGTTGTGCATCAGAGCACCAGGAGAACTCTGGCTGGGGTACAGGACACAGGGAGGAGCTAGATTCAGGACCAAACCAGGGATGTCCTAGGGAAGGGTTCATTACCAAACTCTTTGTATGAGGCTACACACACCTTGGTACCCAAGGCACACAAAGACACAACTAAAAAAGAAAACTACAGACCAATATCCCTCATGATCATTGGTGCAAAAATACTCAATAATATACTGTGCTTCCTTATGGAAACAACTGTGATATATCTGGCCCAAACATGGGGCACACAATTTATTATTTTGGTCATGTTTCCTCATCAGTGAATGAGGAAGAACATGTCCTGGTTTGTAGGGACAGTATGAAGAAAAAAAGGAGACATTCCAGGCTTTCTTGTATACTGTTGGTGTGATCACAATGCTTTTTTTTTTTTTTTTAAGACATAATAGTGGGAAATTTGAGAGTTGGAATTTCCCAATCAATGATTCTATGGGAAGCATGGTGCAAACGCTTAGATTTTTCAAAACAGATGGCAATGAAACAAGACACCTCTGACTTGCCTATGGGTTTTATGAAGTTTCTACCAAAGTGAGAACTACTGTTAATTTGCTTTTCAAAGGTAAGTTACTTGGGAGGAAATCCTAGTCCATAAGAGCTCATGGATTTGAGTTGTCTTTGTTTTCCTTGCTATAGATTTTGTTTAACCATTTAAGTTTAAAATCATATCAAATACATACTTCTCCAAACTACTTTCCTGTCCTAACTATCCATTCAATGTAACTAGCATCACTCTACTGAAGATTATTCTTAACTTTTGCTGACAGCAAATACTATGATAATTTCCTACTGTTATCCCTGTCTATTATTGGTATTCTCTGTACTGCCCAGCCTACTGCCCCTGTAGAGAATTAGATAATGTTCATTCTGAAAACAAAAGTCACTGTAAATAAAAAAATGAAATAGAAATATTATTGTAGCATTTAAATGTTTCTTTAGTATATTTCATTTGATTTTGAAATCTTGTGTTTGTATGTATTATGAATGGAAATTGAACTCATCATTTTTTGATAACCTGTGTCAGTGAAAGTAGAGAAGGTCTTCGAGCATGCCCCAATTACTGAATTACTGTCATGATGTTTTGCTGTATAAAACTGTTTGTTCTGAGGTGGAATAGGAAAATACCTGGGATACACAGAAAAAAAAGGGGGACAAGGGACAGAGAGATATTAGGTGTTGAGTCAACACAAATGAAATATGTATCAAAACCCCATAAGGAAACACAGTGCTTTGTATGTCCCTTTAAAAAATAAAACAAATGTAAAGGTTAAATCTGCTGAAATAAGGGTGAAATGCCCTCTAAGAGAAGGATACCATTAATTGACCAGAATGTTCTATGAAAATAGGGGGAGGGAATGATGAACTTAATGATGAGCATTAAGGCATAAGTGAGAAGACAAGATTTATAGGGAAAAGATGTGAAGAAGCCACAATAAAACTCAATACATTATAATCTAATTAAAAGCATAACTTAAAATAAGATTTTTATAGAATTATCATGCATTTGTGGGTAATTCTGATCCTAATACCCTGGGGTAATTAAACATAAATTCTAGTGCTAAGTGTGGGACACTTGCCTGGAAATTGTTGTCCAGGAAGGCCACAGAACTATAGAAATTCTGACAATTACTCTTGATTACAAGCATACTTGGTCTTTTACTGGTTGCAAAATACAAAGAAATGATACTAGAAATGAAACTGAAGCTACCTTCTTGCTGGTTAGTCTTCAAAGTACTGTATGTTGCTGTGCACACAACTGGGAGAGCAAAATCAGGGAAAGTATTACTCAGCAACTCACTTTGTGCTACAAAGCAGTTCATCAGGAAAATGCATTCTTCCTGATACAGTAGTGATATAAACACATTTTCTTTTGTTATTTTTTTGTTTGTTTATTTTTAGAGACAGGTTTTGTAGAGAGCTGCAAAGTGCCACGCCTTGAGGTGGTGCTGGCTTCTGCCTTACACCTTCCCATTGGTGAGGACTCTCTGGCGTAAACAAGCCCTTGATTGGTTAAGTCTATTCAGCCTGTCTGCTTCCACATTAGAGTAGCCTATCTACAGGGTCCATGTGGCTCACTGGGGTTGGTTAGCTTAAGGGTATTTAAGCCTGTGCAGAAGTCCCCAGGGTCTCTCTCTCAGCAGGTCAGAAGAACAAGTTTCAAGGATCCTGATTAAAACTGTAAGAAGATCTTCCCTCTTCCCGGAGCTATGTCATCCTTGCTGGCGAGGTTAGGCTAGGCACAGATGGTGGTTCATAGCAGGAATTTTTCAGATCAGAACTTCTTGCAGTCAAGGCAGCTCTGGCAAGTTCCCAAGGTAAGTTGGGACCAAATTTAAGGCCCTCAGTAAAGAGGCGATGAGGTCTCCGGTAAGGAGCAATGAAGTCCCAGGTATGTTGGGACCAAAGTTAAAGAAACAGGGAAAAAAGCGGCAATAAAGTCTCAGGCATTGAGCTTGCAGTTGTAACAAACCGAAAGTAAAATTTTTAAGATGGGGACTTCTCAGTCTCATCCAATTTTTCTGGCTCTTCAGGAGCTACTTTTGTCAAAGAAACTTAAAGAAAAGCACACTAGAAAGATTCCTGAGAGAATGTGATGCCATTGCATCTTGGTTCGCAGTTTTGGGAGACATCGAGATAGCTGCTGGGCTTAGGAAGAATTGCAAGCCCTCACAAAAGGAGTTCAGAAACAATCCCCTAAGGGGCAGAGGGGGAAGAGAGAGGAGAAATGGAGATGTGGAGAGGAGAGGGACCCTCCTGGAACAATGCCTTTGGGGCCTTGTCCTGATTACAGTGAGGAAGGGAAGGGCCCAGGTACAGGGTGTTCCTTTTGCCCTGAGGTTTGGAAAGCCTTATAAGATGACTTAAATCTTGAACAAGTAAATCAGATTGCCATAAAAGCATGGAAGTCATTACTAAATAAGGGAAAGGTGAGTGGTAACATCACTAAGATACTGCAAGGCTCCATAAAACCATTTTCAGATTTTATGGCCTGTTTGGTAGAGGCTGAAGAGAGAGATTTTGGCATTACAGCAGCCATAGTTGCAGCTATATCTTTTGCAGTTGTGGGTTCAGTCACGGCTGCTGTGGCTATGAGTCCATCGGTGCAAACAGCCTCTAAGCTAAATGATTTGTCCAAGAATGTGACTACTGCATTGGGTGCCCAATCCACAATTGGTGCTTAACTAAAAGGAGGTTTAATGATTGTAAACCTAAGAATTGATCTGGTGCAGGAGCAAATAGATACCTTGTGGCAGCTGGCTCAATTGGGATGTGAAATGAAATATCCAGGCTTGTGTGTTACCAGCATTAAGTATGAGAACTTTAACCTTGCTGCTAATTTGTCATGACAGTTGTCTAGCTATCTTTTAGGAAATTGGTCTGCTGACTTTCATGACCTGGGGGCACAGCTGCCAGTGACCATTGTTGCAGTGAATTTGACACATGTAGATGCAGGATTGACTTCCAGATCGTCATTGAGGTTCCCGATGCCATGGATTATCTGAAAGAGTGGGCGGGAATGGGAGCCATGGCTCTACTCTTGTTGCTTATCTCCTTCATGGGCATATGGTGCCTTTGCAAGATGAGGTTTGCTCAGAAGCGGTATGCAGTTATAGTTGTCTAGGCATTTACAGCCATTGAGGCAGGACAGTCTTTCCAAGCATGGCTTGCAGTCATGAACAAGTATTGATCCTTCATGCTCAGGTTGTATGGCTTAGCACTGCACTCTGAGTTATCTCTGGAAGTGAGAAACTCCGAGAAGGCCAAGTCTGGTTGCATGTGGGTTGTTGTCCGAGGCCCCACCTCCAGGAAAAAGATGCCGGACAGGTGTGACACTGACTTGGCTGACTACAAGGATTCAGGGTCATTACTTTACTGCTTTACTGGAGACTGCTTTACTGTCCACTGCTTTACTGGAGACCAGACCACTACCCTTTCCAGTTGTGTTATTAAAACAAAAAGGGGGAACTGTAGAGAGCCGCGAAGTGCCACGCCTTGAGGTGGCGCTGGCTTCCGCCTTACACCTTCCCATTGGTGAGGACTCTCTGGCATAAACAAGCTCTTGATTTGTTAAGTCTGTTTAGCCTGTCTGCTTCCGCATTAAAGTAGCCTATTTGCAGGGTCCACGTGGCTCATTGGGATTGGTTAGCTCAAGGGTATTTAAGCCTGTGCAGGAGTCTTCTGGGTCTCTCTCTCAGGCAGGTCAGAAGAACATGTTTCAAGGATCCTGATTAAAACTGCATGAAGAAGATCTACCCGGAGTTGTGTCTTCCTTGCTGGTGAGGGTCAGTTACGTACAAGGTTTTCTCTGTGTAGGTTTGTAAACCAGGCTGGCCTCAAACTCACAGAGATACGCCTGCTTTTGCCTCCTGACTGCTGGGATTAAAGGCATGCAACACCACTGCCCTGCTGACAGCAACAGATATTTAACTGGATTTAAAATGTACTCTATAGAAAAGTATTCATGTCCAGTATGGCAGATCTGTTTTAAGTCCCACATTGAGGTCACTGCTTCTAGGGTTGAATGTACTAATGCAATTTTGATGAGTCATTATGCTTGCATACTGCTTCTTGAATCTTTATAGAATTGTGATGTGTTCATCCTTTGTCAGTGCTACTTCTGTGTTGGCAAACAGTGGTTAATAAAGAGACTCATGACTGGCTAATATGCTGAGAACAAGAGCCAATTGAATGTTTGTCATTAAATAAGACATCCATTTCATCCTAAACAAGCATTAGGGGATATCATGGAAGAGAGGGTTGAAAAAAATACATGAGTTAAAAAATGAGAAGTAACATTGTTAAAATTTGTTATCTTGCTTAAACCACCATGACATGTTTGAATTCACAGCTGCAGTAGCTTTCATTGGGCATACTCAAGACTGGGGAAGTAAACATTCACTAATGTGATGAAATAATTCATGAGATCCTGCCCATGTTATTAGAAGAAAACATGTCATTGTCTTCAGTGATGTAGTGATTGCTGAGTGGCTTATGCTCCAAAAGATAGAATTTCTTCCATGTCCATTCCAGTGGACTTGATTAAACCTATTGATTAACAAAGCTAAAACATAACAAAATTTATGAAATTGTGGTAGATGGGTCATAGTGAGAATTAGGGGGATAGTTGTATAGATAGAGGAGTACAGAGAGATGAATGTTAACAGAATATATAATACATATGCATGAAATTTCAAAGAATAAACTAGTAAAGGATACACATTAAGTTCCACATTGGAATCTTTCTCATATTTCATTGGTGGAACAGGACAGAATAGTCACTACTTTGGCACTTATTTCAGGGTAAGGATCTTTCCCACTGGGCAGAAAGAGCTTTGAATGTATCAGACCTTTTTTCAATCCCTAAATGTACGTATCTAGACCAAAACAAAGAAAGAATAATTCAAAAGGAAGAAAAAGTTGACAGAAACTTCAGTCTTACCCATGACCATGGGAGCAGACATGTTTATGTATAGAATAATCTTTCCATAGTTACAGAAAATTGTTTGTATAAAAATGATATAATTATACTAATTACACCCAGATGATCACGCTGTGTATGGAAGAGGGGTGTGTGTGTGTGGGTCTGTGCTTATGGGTGATGTGGTGTAGATGTCTACTTTATGTGACTTTCTTAGTTACTACTTACTTGTATGCTATTTTTTGAGGAATAGGGTCTTTCTCTGATCCTGTATCTAACTGACTCTCTAGAACGGCTAGTCTGCAAGTTTCAGGCATGCTCCCACAAAGCTCTTCCCAGCACTGAGAACATGAAAAACTTTTAATGGGGGATCAGTGGATCCAAAATCAATTCCCCATGCCATATATAAAGACCTCTTTGAAATGAGCAGAATCTCCAGTCACTCCAAAATATTACATTATCAACATCCTGTCTCAGACTTCTTTATTAAGCTGAAATATTGAAGCTGCTAGTGCTTTGCAAATAAATGAAAAAAAATCAAAGAAAAATAGTTTTATTTTAGGAATAGGTAAGTCTCTCAAATTATGGTGCTAGGTAGAGAATATGTTGAATTTATCTAAATTCTCTGAGAGCTATGAGGGAAATATGGAAGGCCATGACCTTAAGCTAGAGACAAAATTCGCTAAGCAACAATAGTTTATTTCACAGCATGTTTGTGGCATGCTATTATTATCTCCACTAAAAGTTGGGGAGTTTGTCATTGAGTAAATGTTTACTGTACAATTAGGAACACAGTATATATCTTTAGAACTCACTAAATGCTCTGTATAAATGTACATGCTTGTATTTCTACAACTGTGGTACATGGAGCAACAAAAAGCTGACTTGATTATTTTGCAACAAGTTAGCTTAGCCTAATCAGTATATCTCAGGTTTGATGAGAAACCCTTCTTCAAAATAATGACATGGAGAGTAGTTGATGAAGGTATCCAGTATTAACCTGTAGCATCCATACCCATGGTTAAATACATATATGCACAAATAGGTAAAACCTTACTCTTACACCCAAGAAAAACTTTTTATTACATAGTAGAAGATGGGAAGAAGATAAACCTGACAACTTCATTGTTACAAATTGGCTGTGTGAATTTTGAAATATTTGCATGCTTTAATATAAACCAAGACATATCTATTTGTATTAACATAAAATAAATATACATAAATAAAAAAGAAAAAGAATAATTGTTTGATAAGGCATAATTTTAAGAGCACTCCAAACATTTCTTTTGATCAATGGCATCATAATAACTGTATAAACACATATCTGTTTAATTTTTTAACAAATGATAAAGCATTGTATTTAGAATTTTGAAGATCTTTAAATGAGATGTCATGTCATAAGAGATAAATTTATGTATTTAATTTAAACATCTCCAGCTGAAGAACCATTGATACTTAAAGCAGTTACATGGTTTTCCCTGTATGGAGATTTCTTTAAGGTAAAAATAAAAGTAACAGTGCAATTTATCCCAGGCACCCAATGGCTTGGTTTGTCAATTATGTAACACGTGATAATACAGATTGTTGGTTTTTTCTTTTCTGTATTCTTTTTCTTTCACTGGTGGGTATAATGAACACCTGATTTATTTTTCAAGTTGTATTAGCCTATCTTTTATTTCCTATCTTTCTTAATCACTTTCAGCAGAATAAAAGTCAGCAATATAAACCAAATATACTATTACATCTTTAATGATACAGAATTCTAACTGAAATATTTAATACTGAAATAGAAGTAAAGACTTAACTGGGAAGGTCAGAAAAGCAAGAATTTTCAATAATTGTTACATTTTTAATTTTCAATTGCTTGCTTAAAATATTTTCTGGTTGTATGTGGCCTCTCGGCCTCTCGGCCCCTCTCTCTGAGGAGTTTTGCAAAGAACAGGGCTAGGGATTTTTTTTCTTTAGAATAAATGATAGGACACTCAGGATTTAATCTTTGTCACATCCCCAATATTTGATTTGTAATATGAAACAATGAAGTGGTAAACCAACTGTAATGAGGAAATTACCATAGCCAAATAACCACTAGTGTAGGATAACTAAGTCCCCATTTAACTATTTGGCTAAAATGTGGACTAACATTTAAAAACTTGAATAATGAGAATCGCTGATTTGTCTCAACAGTTAAAGCATTTTCCACATTAACCTGATAACCTGAACTTGGTTCTTAGAACTCACAAAAAGGGTGTGGATGCTAGTATCTGTAATCCCAATATCCTACGGAGAGGAGGAGAAAAAGAGAGGAATCATCCTGAAGCTCGGGGTCAGATTGGCAGCAATACACAGTGCAGCATAGTAGGACTATGCTTCATAAAGTTTGGAAGGGAGGGCAGACTCATAGAAATTTTCCTCTGACATATCCATATGTGTTACCCCATACAGGTGCAAACCGCTACACACACACACACACACACACACACACACACACACACTCACACAACAACAACAACAACAACAACAACAACAAATAACATCAAAATTTTAGACATTGAACAACTAAAGGTCTCAAGTCAAGCCTCCATCCAGTAAATGATGGAAGCAGAAGAAGAGATTCACTACTAAGCACTCAAATAAATTCTTGGAATCCAGTAGTTGAGAGGGAAGAGTGATGAGAAAAGAGGTCCAGTCAAGACAATGCAGCTGACCACGGACACAGGTGACTTGACCAAGTAAGAACTCACAGTCACCCGTCTGATAGTTGCAGAACCAGCATTAAGACCGAACCAGGCCCCCTGAAAGTGGGTGGCAATTCCTGGGAAGTCTATGGGGCCGGTCACAGTGGATCCAGTATATATATCTAATGCACTAATGGGCTTTGGGATCCCATTCCCTAAGGAGTTATATACTCTCAGCATATATACACAGAGGAGGGCCTTGGTCCTGCCACAAATGATGTGATAGACTTTGATTATCCCCCATGGGAGGCTTCACCCTGCCTGAGGAGTAGATGATGGTAGGATGAGGGATTGGTCGAAAGAATGGGAAGATGGGAGAGAGAAGGACCTGGGACTGATATATAAAATGAGATTGTTTTTATTTAAATAAAAATTATTTTTAAAATGAACAAATTATCTTCATATCTGTACTAAATACAAATTATTCTTTTGAATAAATTTGAATGAGTGTTTCCACAGTCATCTTCTTAGTCACCCTAATATCAGTGTCATAGTGAGCAACATTGTCAACACTTTTGGAAATGGAGAATTTTTATTCCCTGTTTCTCCAGGTCAGTTAAGTGGATGTTGCTCTGTCAGCAATAAAACAAATGCATTTTATTTTTCTTATAAAGCTTATGGATGAGAAAATACTGTGACTATAGGGCAACATAATAATTGGGCATGTCCTATTTTATTATTTGTGCTGAATTATCTTTTTTCTACAACAGAACTCATTAGTGCAATAAGTATAGCAAAAATAACCCAGAAAACTACACACTTTCACACTTTAAGACTGGCTACTAGGCTCATGTGCATGCCAGCATTTAACTGTTGAGAATGCTAAACTTTTAGGACTTCTCATTATAGAAAAAATTTCTTATGAGGTCAGATGGGATAAGTTTTATGATAACTGGCACTTTTACTGAATGACTTTTATGTAAGCTAATTTGTGTGTTACTTATTGAACATGTTATATATAGTAACGAGTCTTATCTGCTGTCCAGTTATCAAATCTACTAGAATTATAAAAACATGTAGCATGGTCCTTCTCACCTCTAACAATTTAACAAGCCTGTAAAATATAATGATTTACTTCCATAACTTCTGAGAGGGCACCCCAGTCTGCTGAAAATTAGTACAGTCATAAGTGTCAGCAATTTGATCTCTATTCACCAGCATGATCAAACTCATGTGACTGTTAATAAAGTTAATTTAACTTTTAGATATGTTATGATTAACGTGTTCTCCTAAGAGTAGATGAAATAAAGAATCAAAACCATTTAATAAGAGAAGTAAAGACTGAGAAAAAAAGTAAGAAATTGAACAGCATTGTTTTACATATTTTTCAACATCATAGTTGGGTACTTTACATAATGAAATTTGTCAATGGAATGGAAGATCACTCGTTGAAGTGATCCCACACATATTTTATGCTATTTTTTTTCTTATTTTATTATTTTATATATCGATCCCAGTTTCCTCTACATCCATTCCTCTCTCCCTCCCTCTTTCCCTACCTCCCATGACACCCAACCACCCTCCTATCCCACACTCCACAGGGAGGGTGATGCTTTCCAGGAGGAATCAAAAAAATCTATCAAATCATTTGGACTTTCTTATTATATATTTTGAATGACATTATGACAACTTTTATTATATATATATATATATAATAAATTTCTTATTTTGCATATCTATCCCAGTTCCCTCTCCCTCCCTACCTACCATGCCCCCTGAGCCCCCTCCCATCCCATTCCCCCTCCACTTCACAGGGAGGGTGATCCCTTCCAGGAAGGATCATCAAAATATGTCAAATTATTTTGAGTAGGGCCTAGGCCTAGGCTAAAGGAGTATCCCTCCAGGGGTAATGTCCTTCCAAAGTCCTTTCATGAACCAGAGGTACATTCTGGTTTTACTGTGAGAGGTCCCTTAGACAGCCTAGGCCTTCTAAGTGAAATCCACATTCAGGGGGCCTGAGTCAGTACAACATAATTCACTAGGGTATAAGGAGTTAACTAAGAGATTTACACAAGCTACCTCACAGAAGGATTTAGGAACAAGATCTCCTGAGCACATTGGAAGAACAGGGGTACAGTGATTGGAGAGGGAGTGAGGAGAAAGAGTATGGGGGCAGAGGACAATTTGTGGGAGACAGGGAAAAAATATAATAAAGAGGGCCATTAAAAGTTTGAAGAAAAACTGATGTTAGAGAAATGTTCAGAGACCTACAAGGGTGACCCCAACTAACAATCTGAGCAACAGTGGAAAGGCTACCATAAATACCCTTCCCTGATAATGAGATTGATGACTAACTCATCCACCATCATAGAGCCCTCATCTAGTATCTGATGGAAATAGAAGCTATACACTGAGCCAAACTCCTGGTATCCAGTTGCAGAGAGGGAGGAGTGATAAGGAAAGGGATCAAGACCAGGCTACAGAAACCCTCAGAGACAGCCTACCTGGACAAGACTGATTTCTGGGAAATCTTCATTGTACCAGAAGGTTTTATTCTAAAATTATTAGTTTCTAATAGATGACAAGGGTATGATAAAGTTTTGAGTGATACATGATGGTTAACCTACTAAGGCGCAGTAAGACAATAAGAAGACCTGCTGAATTGTGGGTCCAATTCATATCTAGATTTTAAAATTAGAAAGTCATTACTTCTAGAAAAAGTCTTGGCAAATGAGGTTACAAATGCTTTGTAGAATTTTCAGGAGGTATTTCATCTTCAATGTAATATCAAAGTAGAAAGTAGGTGAACATCGAACCAGATGTGTAGCTCTTTTGATAAATTGACCTTTTGCTTAGTGCAAAAATTCCTGAATTATATTCTAGCACTTCTTAAAACAAATGCAGTGGCATATGCCTATAATTCCAGCAATGGTGATGTAGGGGAAGGAAGCTCACAAGCAGAAGGTCATCCTAAGGTACAAAGCTCAAGACTATACTGGGATTTTTAATATTATGAATCAAGATATTAAAATGATAAATTAATAAAATTATAGATAATGAATAGATGTGTCAATTGAAAGACAACATATTTCAAAACTGATATATAGATGATAAGTAATAGATGAATACATATAGTCAGGTAAATATATATATATATATATATATATATATATATATATATATATATACAGAGAGAGAGAGAGAGAGATAGAGAGAGAAAATTAAAGGAATCTGGGAATCTGTTTGCATTGTGAAGAATTTCATTATCCTTTTGTTTTTCTAGTCTAAAGATGTGGATGTAGTCAAAACAAATGTAGAATCACTGATTACTTTAGCTTTAGGGTAAAGAATTTTATTCAAAAATGTTTTTAAACATTAAAAATATATTTAAAGTATACAGAAGCATTGGGGAATTATTCAGTTAATGACACAGACCCCAAAGAACTGAAGCAACACCATTCTGTATGTAAAGTTCACACTGACCATCACCAGGCTGTAAACATTTCCAGCCTTGGAGGAACAATGGAAATATCACTTTAAATGTGAAGTCATATTTTCTTTTTTTTAGCTGATATAAACTATTTGTTTCACTTTTAATTGGCCCAAGAAGTTGCTGATTGTTTTTATGTCTTTAGAGATGTCGCATTTATCCACATGTTGAGTTGAAGAAATCAGCCTCTAAGAACAAATACAGAAAGAAAGGTAATATCTGTAGTTTTCATTGCATGTAGAATATTTTAAACAAAAGAGAAATGATTTATTGTAGATAAAAGAGAAGAATCGAATTACTCTTATCCCTTGCTGCACTTTGCACAGCAACTAGATTTGATAATGTGGTTGGAAATTACTGGTAATATTACCCAGAGATAAGGGCTGTGTACATCCTCCTGCCAATGCTTATGTCATGCTAGTATCTAATGTCAATATCTAAGACCATATTTGAAGATTTTATCAGGGATTGAAGCTACTCATATTGTTGTGAATGATTACTGGTTATTTTTGGAAGACTATTCAGGAAGATCTTCAACTTCTAGCAAACACACAGCCACAGAAGGGTGACAAATTGACATGAAGGAGGAGATTCAGGCTCAACACATCAGATGGATGAGCTGATATAAACCCAATGGTCAATAAATGACAGACATAGGCATATTATCTTCACTTTTTAGTATCATAAGTAATAAAGTAAAATTTTGCATTATTAGTCTTTATGCCAAAATATGGGCATATTTTCTGGAAGAGGAGACTGTTAATGCATATCACATACAAACTAACACAAAGGGCCATACCTATGCACATACCCTAGAGAGAACAAAATTAATTTTAATGTATAAAATATTGAGAGAAACTGTGGTGGAAAAAATTAGAATCAAGATTACCAAGTTTTCAATATTTTCCCCAATTTAAATAAAATCTATTTTGTCTGTAGTTGATCGTTCTTTTCCTAAATACAGGAACATAGATTCAAATAGTGATTTTAGTTTTAGCTCAGACGTTATGATGTCTAAATATGTCATGTGACCAAGCAAGCTAGCAAGAAAGAGAAGGAGGGAGAGAACTGTGATTGGAATGTAAAATGAAATTAAAATAAAAAACATTTTTGGTATGAGTGATACATTGCTTGAATATAAGTGAACAAATCTGAGACACCATGAGTGGCTCATTGGAAAAAGAGTCCTCACTATACAAGCATGAAAACCATTAGTGTGGGTTCTCAAAACCATAAGAACTAGCTTGGGCCCTAGTTCTGACTCAGGCCTTAGCCCTGTGCCCCTAACCACAGTGCTTTGTTTCAGGAGCCAGGAGTAGTATTACCTTGGCTGCCTGCTGCCTAACCCTGCTTTTTTTGTGAATAAGGTGGAAATGGAATGGCATAAAACCCAATGTGTCCTTTTGCCTTCGCATAACTACTACAACAGAAAATTAGTAAATTGAAGTTAGCTGTCATGAAATGTATGTAGCTCTTATTTAAATCAGTTGTGCTATAAATAATTGCATTTGCTCTTTCATAATATGACTCAAAGTGTTACCTTCATACACATGTTTTTTTCCTATAAAAACATACAAATGCATGTAAAACAATATATACACCGTCTATATAATGTGCTTAGATTTGTATGTAGTTTTGACTAGAATTTTTGACTTTAATTAAATATTTATTTTAGGTAATTGTAGATTCCAATTTCCTCAAATAGCATGGGAAGCACAAAAATATCTCAACTGAAATATTAACATTACACAATATCCAGGAAAGTTTCAGAACAAAAGATCCCATATTGCATTTCATTGCTAGGTAGAGCAACAGTCTTATTCTAATTTCTCACAATCAACATGTAACACAACACTAATTTCATTATATTAAAGATGGGTAGTAAGCATTAACAAAGAGGGGATATAGGTTTCTTAGATGACAAAACAGGGATGGGTTACATTATCCTGAGAGCTAGATGCATACTTGTGAATAGTCAGTCAGGCCATGATCAAGACTATTAGAAAATGTTTTAAAATACATAGGGAAAAAGAATGTTACATTATTCTTTTGAAGATAATCTCTAGTGTAATGATTAACCCAACTGAAGGGAATATAATTTATTACTTTTTAAAAATCTATACAAAACATACAATTTCTTATTGTTTTATCTGCCTCATAGCAAAAATTCATGAGCAGTTTTAATAACCAAATAAGATCATTGCTTTCAGGGATGTTGTTTATTTAACTACAATATAGTAATTGTTCTTGGAGCTGTAAAAATGTTAGAAACTAAAACAATCACTGTTAAAACACAGAGGTACATGCACATATACAGAAACAATCACTTATGCTCATAAGCACTCACACACCCAAAACTGTATAACATCAAGAACAGGTAAATTAATGCATAGATTCTTCTTCCATTTTTATATGTTATTGCACATTACTTAAGAAGTGTAGTAGTATAACATGTACATTTTTAAGGCAAGATATGTTAATTAATTAAAACATTTTTTATTTCATTTTTTAATAAAATGTTTTCTTTACACATCAAAAGCTGGCAAATTCCCTTGGTCAAAACCAAATGAAAATTTCTCCAGGTAAATACATTGAAAAGTAAACATATTATTTTTCTTTCATAAAATCTTACTGGAAATCTTACTAGCTGACATCTACCCTCTCACATTTGTAGTTAATTAAGAAAAATAAAATCCAAAACATTATGGACAGTTAGACATCACAGTTTATAAAAAATGAAATAAAAATACCAGCAAGGACGTCTTGTGGTAGACAGGAGATGGAAAAAAGCTTATGGATAATCAAAGTCTTTTAAGAATGATGAATACATAGATCATTATGGATAGTCACGGCTGCTCACAATAAGAGAGAAAGTAATAATGGGATATGTACCCCAATTATACTTCTAGAATAAAATATCCTCATAAAGGCTCAGAAACATCATGGAAGATAGGAGTGGGCAAAAAGTCTGAATGAACCAAAGGATCAAGAAGTCTTCTGGGAGACTATGTCTGCTAGGCAGGACAGAGAAGCTACAACGATGATACATAAAAAATGTGCCTGTCTAAATAAGGTTTCTATAAAGACATTACCAAGGACTTGTAAAAGAAGAAATCCCACCAAACTGAATTCCTCGACATGAGCTACAGGTAAGTAATAAATACTGAAGAGTCTTCCCCAAAAATGAGGCTCTTAGTTGTTTATATAATAGCAAGTGGTGAGTCCTGAAATAATTTACAAACAGGTACAGCAAGTAGATAGAACCACTTGTGTGTGTGTGTGTGTGTGTGTGTGTGTGTGTGTGTGTGTGTGTATATATATATATATATATATATATATATATATATAGAGAGAGAGAGAGAGAGAGAGACTAAAAATAATAATAGCACTAAGATTACCAAAAGAAATCCTGGATTTGAGAAAAAGCAGAAAGGAGAAATAAAAAGGAATTTGAGAGAAACGAAGGAAGTTCTGAGTGTGGAAGGGGGGTAACATAATTATATTTTAATTTTTTAAATTGTAAACAAATAAAAAAAGATAACTTAGATCAGAAAAACCAAACCTCAAATAACAAGATGAGATAGCACTGATCTACATGGGTTACAGAAAAAAAAGACAGAAGCCTGAGATTAAAATGAATACTATCTTGTATTTTTACCTGCTGGAGAGAACAAATATAACATAGATTGTGAGCAGTCAGAGAAACCAGATAATTAGTAAAAAAAAAAAAAATCAAACAACTAAGATAAAAGACAGGTGGAAAAATAGGATAGTTTAGAGTTAATGTTTTAAACTCTGAAAACCTAGTTGATAAGCTGTCATCAATTTAAATGAATAACGTGTGATTTATGCCAAAATTATCAAATTCTGAAAAATTACCTACAGTTAAGCCCTCCTTCTCATTTATACTCAATGATGTAACAAACTCAAAATTTAATTGAAAGAGCCACAAGATAGTTTAGTAAAAAATACTTCATAAAAGCAATAAGAAACCAACAAACAAACAAAAAAATGAAAATATAATAGTGAAGATATAAAGCAGGAATCATTGTAGGATAAAAAGGTTAGCCAAAGAAAACAACCCTGATCCTGAAACCAGAGGTAGTGTGTGAGTGAATCCCAACCTGGACCTGGAACCAGAGTCACTGAAAGAAATGCATCCTAGCCCTGCAAATAGAGACAACAGGCTATAAAAGGACAGTAAAAGAAGCACAGTTTAGCTCTGAAACCAGAACCAACTCTTCTCCTGACCAACTAAACTAACCAATCCCTGACCACTAAATCTAATCAATCCTAGAACAGATCTCTGTGGAAAAACTTTGTCCCCAAGTAGCCCTATATAAGCCCCTCTACCTGTTCTCTTGCTGGCTGTCCTTTCCCACCCTGGCAGAGGCAACGACTCTCATGGACTCCTCCTTCACAAATATCTTTCTTAAATTTAGATGAAGAACTTCTTTTGCCAGAGTGGAATAGAATAACAACTGATCACCTGAACAGGAAGAGATTGATTTAGGAGTTTCCCCTTTCGTAGAGTAAAACAAAAGTAACATTTCAGACTGGAGCAGAAGAAGAATTGGATATCTCTGCTTGGGCCTTATGTCATGGGAACAGAGCCAACTACAATGGCTCTCAAACAGAAGCAGGATCGCTACATCCCATGTGAAGAACATCCCTCATTGCATTCCAGCTTCAAGTATAGCCTGACTTTCTAAAAAGTCAGGATCCCTTTCCTTTAAGAGTTTTAACACTTGCAATCATAATACACACACACACACACACACACACACACACACACACACACACACACAAACACACACACCATATATAGTTTACATAAAGTGAATGATTATATCCTATTCTTATCAGACAAATAAAAAGGAAACCAAGAAAGAACATGAGAGAAAAAATAATTTCTAAAAATCAGAAAATGAATTCTATGTGTAACTTATATCATCAATACAAAATACCCACAAAAATAGAAGGAAAAATTATCAAAGAAATCATTTAAAATATATGTACCAATGAATGTAAAAGTCTCACACACAGTCATATGGCAGACTTAAAAATCAGCATTCCAAGATAAAACATTAAAGAGCAATGAAAATTGAGGGAATGTAAGAATAAAAAGCTTACATATCCTTTACAAAGAAACTAGAAGTAGAAATAAATATCCTTACGTGCAATACACAGAGATACATACCATTGAAATTTGGGGATGTTCAAATTATTTCTCTGTTCCTTTCATGATTTATAAGAGCAAATTGTTAAGGAGGATTCAAAGGAAAAAGTAAATGTGATTAATAAAACAATTAACAAAAAGGATGAAATAAAATGTATGAATAAAGGAACAAAAGGGGGAACAAAAAAATTATAAATTAAAAAAAAAACATTTGCTAACTATATGAATATAATCGCTCACAAAGCAAGTGTTACACATTAGAAATAAACTAAAATTTAAATCATGAATGTATGTCAGGAAAAATCCCACAGTGGACTGTATGTTGGGTGGGACATGTTGAACAACTCTTTGCTGTATCTGGCTTACAACAAGAAATATATTGAGAAGAACATTCACAGTATATTCTGCTTCAAATTCTACTTGGACAGCCAGCACTACTTTTCATAACTGAAGTGGATCAAACATTTTCAGGGCTTTGACTATATGTCAGATTTCTTCAAATTCATGTCACCCCTACACAATGTGCATGGTAACTTCTTTTGAAGAATGTCTTCAGGTACTGTTCTTCAGAGACTCCATGATCTCATTTGCTCTATAAACTGAACACAACTAAAAGTATATCATAGTGTGTGTACTCGACCATCTGTCTCAAACTAATCCTTTTTCTACTATAGAAAAGAAAATACCAAACTCATATTTAATGAAAATTGTTGACAAGTAGCCCTAGTTAGTTTCAAACTATTTTGAGACAATAAACAAAATGGCAGTTAGCAAACATTGATGTGTTCCGTGAAAGTATAAGGCAGTGTACCAAACAGCATAATAATTCAAATGGCTCAAAATGTTTTACATTTTAAACAAATTGATTAAAACTTAATGAAATTGACAGATGGTAGATCATGAAATTTACTTTTATGTCATTTTATTATGCTGTTTTGATTACAAAAGTCTATTATGAGAATAATTTAGCAGCATAACTGTAATAGGATTCTGACCAGTACTTCCTAGTGTATATTTATAAAAAGAGTTCTAAAAACTTCTATCAATATGAACAGGAAGTGGAATAAATTCATACTAAACTCTAGTACCTTCTTTCAAAAATTGCTGTTTGTGGCTATTCAGATGAGGATAATACATTGAAAGGTACAGGCAGAAGGATAGTATGCACTTACATTACAGAGAACCCAGGTTTAACTTCCTGCATCCATGTAGGAAACTTACAATTTCTAATAACTCTGGATATAAAGAACCTGATGTCTTTTAAGTAGCACACACATAAGAAAGAGAGAGACAGAGACAGAGACAGACAGAGAGAGGCAGAGACAAATACACAGATATAGAATGCAAAATGCAAATTTATAGCAACCTAGATGCCCCTCATCATCTAGTACATTTAAACAATGGAGTACTACTCAGGAGCAAAAATCAATGACGTCTTGATATATGAAGGCAAATAGAACTAGAAGAAACTATCCTGAGTGAGGTAATCTAGACACAAAAAGACAAATATGGTATGTACTCACTCATAAGGATATTGGACATAGAGCAAAGAGTCACCCGCCTACAATCACACTGCCTAAGAAGATGGGGAAAAAAGGAGTACCTTAAGAGAGACAACATAGACACCCTGAGAAGGGGAAAGGAGCCAAATCTCCTGAGTAATATGGAAATACAGAGGGAAGGGGAAGGAGGAAGGGAGGGAGTGAGGGAGGAGAAACATGAAGTATCAGGAAGGTTGAGTTGGGAAAAGAACAGAAAAAAGGGGAATAAAAAAAAGATACCATATTAGAGGGAGTCATCATGGGCTTAACAAGAAACCTTGCACTAGGGTAATTTCCAGGAATCCACAAAGATGATCTCAACTAAGTATCTAAGCTATAGTGGTGAGGCTACCTTAAATGCCCCTCCAGTATAATGAGATTAATGTCTACCTTAAATACCAGCATAATGCCTTCATACAGTACCTGATGGAAGCAGTAGCAGAGATTCACTGCTATGCACTGAGCAGATTTCCTGGAGTCCATTTGTACAGAGGAAGGATGTTACAGCAGGTTCTTCCAGCAGGCTGCATTAGGTCCTGCCGCCATGGTCCCGCCACCACGTGAGCCCCCAAATAACACTCAGAGACTCTGTATTTGATACAATCCTGTTGGCCAGTTATAATTATTGTTTATGGGCTAGCTCTGTATTAATTATTAACCCATTTCTACTTTTCTAAGTATTTCCACATGGTTATCTTATGCGGGAGCCGCAGCCGGCATCTTCTTTCTTTCAGGTCTACATCTCGACTCCTCCCTACTCCTTCCTCTTTTCTCCCACTGGTCTCCTAGCCCCACCTATCTTGTTTCCTATTGGCCACAGAGCTTTATTAACCAGTATGAGAAACATATATACAGAATAACATCTCCCATCAGAAGGAATGAATAGTAAAATGGTCAAGAACATGCTGGGGAAACACATATAAATAGCTGACCTGAGCAAGCAGGAGCTCAGAGACTCCAAATTGACAGCTGGGGAACCTGTATAAGACTGAACTTCTATGTGGGCTGACATTTGGTCTTCTCAATAGTTTGTTTTGCCTTACAGATGCTTCTCAGTTTGAGGAGGTTCTGTTTATTAATTGTCTATCTCAGTGTCTGTGCAACTGGTGTTGTGTTCAGGAATCAGTTTCTTGTACCAATTTGCTCAAGGGTACCTCCCACTTTCTCTTCTAAGAGGTTCAGTGTGCCTGGATTTATTTTGAAGTCTTTGACTCATTTGGACTTGAGTTTTGTGCATGGCAATAGACATGGGTCTATATGCAGTCTTCTGCACACCATCATCCAGTTGTACCAGCACCATTTGCTGAAGATGCTTTCCTCTTTTGTATATTTTTAGCTGTTTTTCCAAAAATTATGTGCTTGAGGTTCTTTGGCTTAATATCAGGATTTTCAATATGATTCCATTGGTCTACCTGTCTATTTTTGTGACAATAACAAGTTATTTTCAGGATTATAGCTCTGATTTCTACATCAGCCCCTCTAAAGTTTGTATATAGTAGGGCTACTGATTTTTTATTTTAATTTATTTTTTGTCCTGCTAATTTGCTTAAGGTGTATATCAGCTGTAGACCTTCCCTGGTAGAGTTTTTTGGGTTGCTTATGTAAACTATCATATCATCTGCAGTTACTGACAGTTTGACTTTGTCCTTTCCAATTTGTATCCCCTTGATCTCTTTTATGTTCAGGTACAATATTGAAGAGATATGGAGAGAGAAGGCAGCCTTGTCTTATTCCTGATTTCAGAGGAATTGCCTTAAGCTTCTCTCCATTCAGTTTGATGTTGGCTGTTGGTTTACTGTATATTGCTTTCATTATGTTTAAGTATGTTCTTATTATTCCTGTACTCTTCAAGAACTTTACCATAAAATGGTATGAAATTTCATCAAAGACTTTTCAGCATCTTGTGGGAAGATCATGTGCTTTTTCTTTTTCAGTTTGTTTATATGGTAGATTTTCATATGTTGACTCATCCCTACATCCCTTGGATGAAGCCTACTTGGTCATGGTGGATGATTTCTCTGATGTTTTCCTGGATTAGATTTGTCAGTATTTTATTGAGTATTTTTGCATTAATATTCATGAGGGATATTGCTGAAAGGGAGCAGTATAAGAAAATGGGGTCAAGACCAGGCTACAGAAACTCTCAGATAGAGCTGGTCTGAACAACGGGGAGCCCATGGATGCCCCAGACTGATAGCTGAGAAACTATCATTGGACAGACTCAGAACCCTTGAATGTGGGTCTCTGTTAGAAGGCCTGGGAAGTCTTAGGGACCTCTGACAATGAAATCAGGATGTATTCCTGGTCAACAAAAGGACTTTGGGAGCACATACCCAATGAAGGGATATTCCTTTAGCCTAGAGTCAGGTGGTAGGGCCTAGTCCCTACTCCAAAAGAATTGACAGATTTTGATGTTCCCTCCAGGAAAGTATCTCCCTTTCTGTGGAGTGGAGGGGGATGGAATGGAAGGGGTGTCGGGAGGCATGGGTGGCAGGGAGGATGGAAGGGATGGAAGGAGAGAGGGAGGGAGAGGGAACTGGGATCGATGTATAAGATAAGAAAAATTTGATATATATATATATATATATATATATATATATATATATAGAGAGAGAGAGAGAGAGAGAGAGAGAGACTGAACTAGGTCCCCTGAATATAAGGATCAGTTCAGAAGCTTGGGCAGTCTATTGGTCACTGACTGTGGAACCAGTATTTTTCCTTCATACATGAATGGATTTTGGGAGTTCATTCCCTATATATGGATACTATCTCAGCCTAGGTAGATGGGGAAGGACCTAAGCACTGCCCCAAATATGACAGATTTTGATGATCCTCTATGGGAGGCTTCACCTTCCCTGAGGAGTGGATGGGGAATGGAATAGGAAGGTGGTCAGGGGGAATGGGAGGATGTCATGGGAAGGAAATTTGGATTGGTATGTAAAATAAGATTGTCTTTAATTTAAATAAGAATTAATTTAAAAAGGAAAATGTAAAATTAAAATATTGTTAACTGTTAGTGTTATTTGTGGTAAAAAAAAAAATGAAGGTGCATCTCTGGTATGTTGTTACTATTGCATGTTTTAAATTATCTTTCCAGTTTCTGGTTTTGTCAGTGATGGGATAAAACAGGACAACTAAATTTCATTTATTGGATACCTAGAAGAGGTAGAAAATGTTTTCAAATATCTTCTTGAAGCATATAAGTAAATTTTATGGAAAAATTGTGATGAATTTTTCATCATTAAGGGATTATTTTCCAGTGAGATGAAATTGGACCCTGGACAAACTTCTAACCCAGAGGGATTTCTGCTTCTAAAAAGAAAGAAAATCTTTGTTTAGAAATGTTAAGAAGCACTGTGTGAACGTTTCTCTGTTAACAAACATCTACTTACCTAAATTGGGATACAAAGAGCAGGCTTGTCCCAAGTTCAATTTAGGGAACCAGTGACTATATTGGAGTTATTTACACATGTATGACAACCTTTGTGTGTCTTCATCACTGAAGAAAAAATATCATTGTCCTAGAAACCCTATGTACCTATAAATCCTTGGGAATGGCCTGGCCTTCTGGGCATCTTCCTGAAACCATCATTGAGAGTTAATAGACCCATCTTTTCAGGTTTAGTGTGGGTAATCACATGTATTGACAGTTCAAGAATTAAATGGTCATGTCATACCCAGAGGGTAACATTACACAAGAAGCTGAGCAGAGCTTTTAGTAGATCAGCTGGTTTTAGAAGATACTGTTTAGTTTATGGTATCTTGGAAAGGAAATGGAAGTTTTTAATAACTGTTGAATGAAGTCTACACAAGAACAGGTTATTTCTCTTTAATTTCTCAAGTCAGTGTTCAAAATCACAACAACAAGTGTAGCTCGCCTACCCTTGACCAGCAAGGAAGACGCGACTCTGGAAAGATCTTCTTCATGCAGTTTTAATCAGGAACCTTGAACAATCTTCTTCTGACCCCAGGGAAACACCTGCACAGGCTTAAATCCCCTTTCACTAAACAACCCCAGTGAACCACATGGACCCTGCAGATAGGCTGCTTTTATGCGGAAGCAAACAGGTTGAAAAAGGCTTAATCAAATAAGGAATTGTTTACACCAGAGAACACTCACCATTGGGGAGGTGGAAGGCAGAAGCCAGCACCATCTTTATGTTGCAGCATTTCGCAGCTCTCTACACACAAGATACCTTATGTTGTGGGCAATGGGCAAGAAAAGTGAATAATTAAATAAAAATGAATACACATTCGTGAAACACATTAGGAAAAAGAGCTGAAAAATACATGATACAAAGCATATAACAACAATAATATAAACTTTTGTCAGTACTTATGTCTTAGTGAATCACAAGGAACAATTTTGTACATTCCACAGTTTTAATTCTTCACCTTACTTTATGCATTTTCAAGGGAATTACATCCTCCTTTTAAAACATGTAGTACTGAAACTTAAGAGCACTCAAGAAAAAGGACAATTTTTGTGATATAGTAGACATTATATATCATATTTCATACAAATTTTAAGAGAGATATTATCCATACCCATTGAACATCAATAATACTAATTAGATATCACCACAGATTCTTCCAAACATACCAAGAATCATATAGTTAAATCACCAGAAAGTGATAAATTCTAAAAAAAAAATCCACAGAAATTTATTATTTACTTACAGCTAATATCCACTGAGAGAATGCTAAAATAGCAAAACTGGGTAAATTACCAAAAACTACAGATACAAATATAAACAACAGAATACAGATTGAAAAGAGACTCTCTGGAGCTGAATAAAAAGTAAAGGAAACAAATTGATAAAAGAAAAGTCTTAAATCTAACAAATCCTTAACATAAAACATCCAGGAAATGTGAAACACCATGAAAAGACAAAACATAAAAATAACAGGCATAGAAGAAGGCAAAAAAGCCCAGCTCTAAGGTGCAGAAAACATATTCAACAAAATCATTGAAGAAAACTTTCCCAATCTGAAGGGCATGCCAATGAAAATACAAGAAGCATACTGAAAACCAAATACACTGGACCAAAAAGATTAATAGTAATCAAAACACTTAACTACAGAAAAAAGAAGGAATACTAAGACCAGTGAAAGAAAAAGGATAGATAACATTTAAAGGCAGACCTGTCAAAATTACACCTGATTTCTCCATGAAACTCTGAAAGTCATAAGGTCCTGGAGAGATGTTCTACAAACACTAAGAGTCCACAGATGCCAGGGCAGGCTACTATAGCCAGCAAAACTCTCAATCTCTATAGATGGAGAAAACAAGATATTCCATGACAAAACCAGATTTTCACAATTCTTCCATGAATCCATCCTACAGAAAGTTTTGGAAGGAAAATTCCAACCCAAGGAAATTAACTGTACTCACAAAGTCATGAGAAATAGATAATCCCAATTTACCAGAACCCAAAAGATAAAGCAAGGTAAATATATTCACAAAGACACTGCCACAATCTAAAACATACAAGAATAACAATCAATGGTCCTTATTTTTCCTCAATATTAATGGTCTTAACTCACCTATAAAAAAAGACACAGGCTAACAGAATGGATACAAAGGCAGAACCTATCCTTCCTCTGCATACAAGGAACACATTTAAGCTTCAAAGACAGACACTGCTTCAGGGTGAAGGGTAGGGAAAACATCTTGCTATCAAATGGACACAACAAGGAAACAAGTATAAGATATCCTAATATCTAACAAGCAGAATTCAAACAAAATCAATCAAAAGATGCTTACGAAGATTTCTATAATATTTTAATATTAAAGTTTAAAATGGAACTTAGTATGTGCATACATTATATTTAAATAAGGTAGCAATATAATAAAATGAAAGTTAATTTGTTGATATTAATTGATAAAATCTGTAATTGGAAATATGGGGTAGAATTGTTTTGAGTAGAATTCTAGGCATTGTTAAAATATTCATTTTCGGGAAGATTAAAGTTTGAAACTTTTACTTCTCTAGAAGGGGTATAACTCAGTATAACTTGATTCTTGAATCTGTTCTAGGACAGACACATACACACACAAAACTCACACATGCTTTCTTTCAGAGAGGTCTTATTATATAATTCAGACTGGCCTAGAAGTCTTGATTCTTTTCTACTGGGCCCTGAGTTCAAGATCACATCTGATTAATTATTATTTCTTAAAAAAGAGAAAATAATTGTTTGACCAATATTCCTATAATGAATAAGCAACTGCTGGGAAATGAATGAAGGTCACAAAACTGGCCTCAGGCTTCCTTAGATCCATTCAAATGCATTGCTAGAGTAAATAAGGGTCTTAGGACCATTGTTTCCAGCACTATCTGTAAAGTTGAAAATTCAGTTTTTGTACATTTTCAAGCCCTCAGTAATTCAGCTGAGGAGAGTGTTTATTTTTTTATTTTTATTTTTATTTTACATGTCGATCTCAGTTTCCTCTCTCTCCTTCCCTCCCTCTTACTCTCTTTCCACCCTCACATGCAACCTGACCACCCTCCCTTCCCATTCCCCCACCCCCATTCCACATGTAGGGCAATGCCATCCAGGTGGGCTCATGTAAATCTGTCAAGTAATTTGCAGTAGGGACTAGGACTTCTCTCTTGTCTATAGGTTAAGGGAATATCCCTCCACGGAGGATGTGTCCACAAGGTCCTTTTGTTCACCATGAATACATCTTGGTTCCACTGTCTGAGGTCCCTTAGACTGCTCAGTCCTTCTAGTTGAGACCCATATTCAGGGAGTCTGAGTCACATGCTGGATTTCCAGCTATCAGTCTGGGGGGGCCCATTAGCTCCTCCTTGTTAGGGTCAGCTGTCTCTGTGTTTCTGCAACCTGGTCTTGTCCTCTCTCTCTCTCTGAATCTGGATTCTAGTTCAAATCAGTGTTTAGTGATGGGTGTTTGTTTCTGCTTCCAACAGGCACTAGATGAGGGCTCCATGATGGTGGATAATTTAGTTGATGATCTCACTATCAGGGAAGGGCATTTATGGTAGCCTTTCCATTGTTGTTCAAATTGTTAGTTGGAGTCAGTATTGTAGGTCTCTAGACCTTACTTTAGGTTCAGTTTTCTCTTCAAACCAATAATGGCTCGCTCTTATATGTTCTCTCTCTCTCTCTCTCTCTCTCTCTCTCTCTCTCTCTCTCTCTCTCTCTCTCTTCTCTTTTATTCCTCCCCTAACTCAATCTTCCTAGTCCCATCTGCTTTTCTCTCCTCACATTCACTTTCTCCTCATTCTCTCTCTCCACTCATAGCCCCCCTCCTCATGTGCTGTGGAGAATTTGTCCTTTCCCCCTTCTGTGAAGGACTTTATATGCGTCTTTCAGAATCCACCATGTATCATTTTTCCCATGGCGGAGTGACTTGTAGGCCAGTTATCCTTTGTTCTATGTCTAAAATTCATATATGAGTAAGTACATACAATGTTTCTCTTTTTGTGACTGGGTTACCTAATTCAAGATGGTTTCTTCAAGTTTCATCCACTTGCCTGTGAATTTCAAGATTCCATTTTTTTTGTTTTGTTTTGTTTTGTTTTTAACAAAGTAGTATTCCATTTTGTACATGTGCCGCATCTTCTTTATCCATTCTTCAGTTGAGGACATCTTGGTTACCTCTAAGTTCTTGCTATTACAAATAATGCTGCTAAGAACATAGTTGAGCACATGTCTTTTTTGCATGCATGTGGATCATTTGAGTATATGCCTAAGAGGGGATTGCAGGGTAGTATTTGATTCCCATTTTCCTGAGGAACCACCATACTGATCTCTAAACTGGCTGTACAAGTTTGCACTCCCACGAGCAGTAGAGGAGTATTCCCCTTTCCTCAAATCCTCTCTAGCATGTGTTGTCATTGGTGTTTCTAATTTTAGCCATTCTGGCAGGAGTAAAATTGTGTCTCAAATATTTTTTTTTTGCATTTCCCTGATAGCTAAGGATGTTGAGCTGTTTCTTAAGTGTCAGCTTTTTTGATTTCCTGCTAGTTTACTGAAGGTGTTTATCAGCTGTAAGACTTCCCTGGTAGGGTTTTTAGGTTGCTTATGTAACCTGCAGATACTGACAGATTTACTTCGTTCTTTCACATTTGTATCCCTTTGCTCTACTATTGTTTTCTTATAGCTTTAGCTAGAGAACTTCAAGTACAATATTGAAGAGATATGGAGAGAGAGGGTAGCCTTGTCTTGTTCCTGATTTTAGAGGAATTGCCTAAGATTCTCTCCATTCAGTTTGATATTGGATGTTGGTTTATTATATATTCTTTATTGTATTAGATAGGTTCCTGTTATCTCCAACCTCTCCAAGATATTTATCATGAAAGAGTGTTGAATTTTGTCAAAGGCTTTTTCAGCACCTAGGGAGATGATCATATGGTTTTTCTATTTAAGTTTGTTTATGTGGTGAAGAATGTTAATAGATTTTCATATGTTAAACCATCCCTGTAACACAGGGATGAAGCCTACTTGGTCATGGTGGATGATTTCTCTGATGTATTCTTGGATTTTGTTTGTCAGTATTTTTGCATCAATATCCATGAGGGATATTGACCTGTAGTTTCTGTCTTAGTTTTGTCTTTGTGTGGCTTTGGTACCAAGGTGATTTTGGCCTCATAAAAAGATTTTGGTAATGAACTTTTTGTTTCTATTCTGTGGAACCATTTGAAGAGTATTGGTATTAGATCTTTATTGAATTTCTGGTAGAATTCTGCCCTGAAGCCATCTGGTCCTGGGCTTTTTTTTTTTTTTTGGTTGGAAGGCTTTTGATTACTGCTTCTATTTTGTTAGGGATTATGTATCGATTTAAGTTGTTTGTCTGTTCTTGGTTTAATTTTGGTAGGTGATAGTTATCTAAAAAATTGTCCATTTCCTTTGAATTTTCAAATTTTGTAGAGTACAGGTTTCCAAAGTATGACCTGAAAATTTTCTGGATTTCATCAGTGTCCATTGTTATGTCACCCTTTTCATTTCTGATTTTGTTAATTTGCAGGTTCTTTCACTGCTTTTGGCTAGTTTGGATAAAAGTGTGTATATTTTGTTGATTTTCTCAAAAAACCAACTCTTTGTTGCATTACTTTTTTTGTATTGTTTTCCTGGTTTCTACTTTATTGATTTTTGCCCTCAAATTGGTTATTTCCTGACATCTACTCCTCTGGGGTGAGTTTCCTTCTTTTAGTTCTAAGGCTTTCAATTGTGCTGTTAATTCCCTAATGTGATTATCCTCTGTTTTCCTCATATGGGCACTTAGTTCAATGAACTTTCCTTGTAGCACTGCTTTCATGGTGTCCCAAAAGTTCGCATATGTTGTGTCCTTATTCTCGTTGAATTTTAGGAAGTCCTTAATTTCTTTCCTTATTTTTTCTTTGACACAGGTATGGTGTAATTGTGCATTGTTCAGTTTCCATGAGTTTGTATGGTTTCTGTGATTTGTGTTGTTGTTGAATTCCAACTTTAAAGTATGGTGGTCTGATAAGATACAAAGGACTATTCCAAGTATATTCTTTTGTGTTTGGATGAAATGTCCTGTAGAAGACTGTTAAACCTTATTGAGACACAACTTCTGTTAGTTCTTTTGTTTCTTTGTTAAGTTTCTGACTGTCTAGTGGTGAGAGTAGGGTGTTGAACTCTCCCACTATAATTGTGTGAGATTTTATGTGAGCTTTGGGTTTTAACAGTGTTTCTTTTATGTATGAGGGTGCCTTTGTATTTGGGGCATACATGTTTAGAATTGAGACTTTGGGCTGATGGATTTCTCCTGCTAAGAATATGAAATGACTGTCTTCATTATTATTTTTTTTTGATTAATTTTGGTTTGAAGTCTAACTTGTTAGATGTTAGGATAGCCACACCTGCTTGTTCCTTTGGTCCATTTGATTGGAAGATCTTTTCCCAGCCCTTTACCCTGAGGTAATGTCTGTCTTTGAAACTTAGATGCATTGCTTATAGGCATCAAAAGGATGGATTCTTTCTTCGTATCCATTCTGTTAGGCTGTGTCTTTTTATAAGCTTATTAAGACCATTAATGTTGAGGGAAAGTATGGAACATTAATTGTTAATACTTGTTTGTTTTAGAGTTGTTGTTCGCGATGATATTGTGAATATATTTTCCCTGCTTTACCCTTGGGTTCTGGTGAAGTAGGATTATCTATTGCCTATGTCTTTGTGAGGGTAGTTAACTTCTTGGGTTGTAGTTTTCCTTCCAGAACTTTCTGTATGTATTGTGAAAATCTGGCTTTGTCATTAAATATGTTGTTTTCTCCATCTATAGTGATTGAGAGTTTTGCTGGGTATAGTAGCCTGGCATCTGTGTGGACTCTTAATACTTGTAGAACATTAGTCCAGGACCTTCTGGCTTGAGGGTTTCCATAATTTTGTCAGGCATAATTTTGATAGGTCTGCCTTTATATATTACCTTGCCTTTTTCCTTTGCTGCTCTTAATATTTTTTCTTTACTTTATATTTTATGTGTTTTGAGTATTATTTTTTGAGGTGCCTTTTTTTGTTGGACCAGTCTATTTGGTGTTCGGTATGCTCTTGTACTTTCATGGGCATGTTCTTCTTCAGATTAGAAAAGTTTTCCTCAATGAATTTGTTCAATATGTTTTCTGCACCTTTGAGCTGTGCTTTTCACCTTCCTTTATGCCTATTATTCTTGGATTTGGCCTTTTCAGGGTGTCCCATATTTCCTGGAAGTTTTGTGTTAAGGATTTGTTGGATTTAAGATCGTCTTTTAGGTCCTCTATCATTTTTATGAAGATATTTTTTAAGTTGTTCTCTTCTGCTTCACCTGCTTTGGGGTGTTCACGTCTAGTTGGTGTAGAGTCCTTAGATTCTTGTGTTGTCATGCTTATCTTTCTATTGTTATGTGTTTTCTTGCATTGCCTACTCCCATTGTTTTTTCTTGTAGGTGCAGTTGGGGTCTGTCTGTCTGTCTGTCTGTCTGTCTCCCCCCCCTCTCTCTCTGTTACTCCCCTGGTGGGCTTAGGTGGTTCAGAAATTGGATGTTTGTAGCTCTAGGTGGTCCATGCTCTCTAGGAGGTCTCTCCTCAGGCAGGGGCCAGGTGATTGTGGTCAAATTTCATTCTCCAGTAAAGGCCCAGTGGTGGGTGTCAAAGATCCAGCAGGAAAGAACTCAGGATGGTTCTGAGGGGATAGGGAGATTTCTGGGAGGGGCCCCGATCTCCAGCAGAGGACCAGCTGGTGGTGGGTGTCACAGATCAGGTAGGCGAGGATTCAATGTGGTGCCATATCGATAGGCAGATCTAATGTGTTCAGAATAGCTCTAGCAATTTCCCTGATGGTGGCAGGATTGTTGGACCTGCCCTCTGTCCCTGTGTTCAACCAGAGTGGTGGGATAGTGGGCAGTGTAGAGCACAAGGTAGGTGGAGGGCAGCCCTTTGTGGAGGTGTGTTGGTGTGTATCAGAATACCAGGAGATCTCTTGCTGGGAACTGGACACAAGGGGGAGCAAGATTCGGTTCCAATACCAGGAGTTCCCAGGGAAGGGTGTGTGGGGGGGGCGAGGGGAGATTCAACTCGAATTTCTCCCAGATTTACCTCTAGCAGAGGCTTGGGTAGGTGGATCTAACCAGAGCCTGGCACTCTCCAGCTGAGGCCTCTAGCAAAGGCCCCAAAGCCAGAGATTCATATGAGGAAAAGAAAAACAATATGTATAAATAACAACCTATATACACATAAAAGGTAGAGATTTCATAGTAGTATGTAGTTTGATAAATAAAAAAGACCCAGAAACTGATATTGAGGTTCAATCTGAATTCAAAAAAAGCAATGCAGACACTAACTGCTACCTCAGGTCAAACCAAAGGGCTGATCTTCAAACTGCTCCCAAGTTCACTGCTTCTCATATTCACTCATACTGCTGTGTTCTCAAGGTGGCGAGAGACTTCAATGTGTTTCTTTCCTCAAAGTGAGTGGAGAATGAATACTTACTCTGAGACCCAGCTCCTATTTTAAATACCTCTCATGAGTCCTGGGATTAAAGGTGTGTGATCCTAAGTGCTGAGATCATTTTTGTGTGAGCTGTTGCTCTTTAGGACTAGACATATTCCTTGTAGCTTAGTGTGGCCTTGAACTAACAGAAATAAATATACCTTTACCTCCCAGTTGGTGTGATTACAGATGTGTACGACCCCAACTTGGCTTCTGTAGCTTATGGCTAACTTTGCTGTCTCAATCCACACTTGCACTTTAAGGAATCATCAATAATATTAGTAACTTGACAGCACTCTTGAAGCTCTAGAACAAAGGGAAGAAATCACATGCAAGAGCACTTGGTAAGAAACAATCAAACTCAGGAATAAAATCAATAAAATACACACATACATGCAGAAAATACAAAAATAAGTGAAACAAAAATTGGTTCTTTAAAAAGATCAATAGGTTGGCAAACCCTTATTGCAATTATCTACAAAGAGCAAAGAGACTATACAAGTTATAGAATAAGATGCTGAGGAAAACCATAGAAACATAAGTATATATTATAGACACATGTACTTAACAAAACTTCAAAAAAATCTAAAAGAAATTATGTTATTTAAAGAAAGATACTGAAGCAATTTAAACAGACCTGTAGCCTATGGTGAAATATGAGCAGTCATTAAAATTTCCCCCACTAAACACATGACTGGACCAGATGGTTTTACAGAGAAATCTACTAGACATTCTGATAATTATAAAGTCAAAATCCAAAGCCTTTATAATGAAAGACATGGAGAAACCAGTGATATAAGGAAATAACTCAGTATAATGAAGACAGTTTATACCAAGCCAATATCATCTTAAATGAAGAGTAAAAGAGTGCAACTACTCTAGAATCAGGAACAAGACAATTTTGTCCACTCTTTCATTATCTATTGAATATAGTATCTTAAGTCTTAGGTAAATCTATAACATAACTAAAGGAGATCAAATGAATACTAATTTGAAAGAAAGAAATTAAAGCATCTTTATTTATAGATGATGCAATTATGTAGATGATATACATAGTTATTCTAAAAATTCTATGGGTAAACTCACACAGTTGATAAATATTTTCAGCAAAGTAGTTGGGTAAAAATTAACTCACAGAAGTTAGTAGCCTTCTTACAAGTGACACCAAGAAAGAATTAAAGGAATACCCTTTAACATTAGTTTCAAATAATATAAAATATCTTGGTGTACCTCTAATCAAGTAAATGAAAGACTTGCATGCTAAAAATGTTAAGTCATAGGGGGCATGAGGACCCCACAATCACAAGGGAATATGTCCTGGTGGACTAGCCTATGTTCTAGTCCTGCCTCCAGATATAAGAGAAGCCTGTCTTCCAGTGCCCTGCTCAGAGCCTCCTGAGGACTGAGAAATGCTCATGAGTGAACCAGTTCCAAAGGATCAGACCATCCAGAGTCTGCCAGCATCCTAGTCCCACCTCCACCCACTGGTGGTGGTAAGCATGGCCTTGTTTCTGGGCCACCTTCCAGGGGATTTACACAATTGGGGGAACATTTGCCAGTGGACCAACCTATCCAAATCTGCCAGAATCCTAGACTTGTCTCCACCCACAGGAAGAACCCACATACCGGTGCCTTCCTTGGAGGCTCCTGAGGACTGAGGTCTATGTACAGATAAGCCATCACAGAAGGCTAGTTCATCCAGAGTCTGCCAAAGACCTAGTCCCTCCTCTAGCCACTGGAAGAGAGCCATCTGAGTATTAACTTACTTGTACTCACCAGAAAAGAACCTTATTCCCATACTCACCAGGAGAGAGAGAGATGCTGCCTGTATACACTGGATGAAGGGAGGGAAGATGACAATATAAGAACACAGTCAACAACAAAAGTCACTATGACTCTAACAGAGTCTACAGAATCCACACCAGCAAGATATGAACATTCTAATACAGATGAAGCAGAAGAGAATGACCCTAAAATTAAATTTATGATGATGATAGAGACCCTCAAAGAGATCATGAGAAAATCCCTTAAGGAAATGAAAGGGGGAAAAAGCTAATAAAAATTCAAGAATCGGGGGTAAAGAAACACCAGTTTGTAAGAAATAAGACAAAAATGCAAGACATGAAAACTGAAATAGAGAAAACAATACAAAACAAAACAAAACAAAACAAAAAAAAACATTTTGAGGTAATGCTGGAAATAGAAAAGCTAGGTAAACAATCAGAAACAACAAATACAGGGATAGCCAAAAGTATACAAGAGATGGAAGAGACAATATCAGGATTGAAGATAAACTGAGAGAAATGCATTCATTGTTTTTAAGTTTTATGTCCAGCAAATCCCTAACACAAAATATCAAGGTAATATGGGACACCATGAAAAGACTAAACCTAAACCTAAGAACAATAAATATAGAAGAAAACCCCACTTTAAAGGTACAGAAAATATATTCAAAAGATTATAGAAATACAAAAATCTTTCCAAACCTAAAGAAGGATATACCAATGAAAGTACAAGAAGCTTCAGAATACAAAATAAGGTGGACCACACACACACACACACACACACACACACACACACACACACACACACACAAAATCCCTTTACCACATAATAAGCAAATCACCAAACATATAGAATAAGGAAAGAATATTAAGAGCAGCAAGGAAAAAGGGCCAAGTAACATACAAAGAAAAGCCTATCATAATTACACCTGACTGTTCCATAGAAACTCTGAAGAACAGAAGGTCCTGGATAGATATTCTACCAACATTAAGAGACCACGGATATTTGCCCAGATTACTATGCTCAGTAAAGATTTTAATCACTACAGATGGAGAAATCAAGATATTCCATCCATGACAAAACTAGATTTAATAAACTATATAAACTAATCCAGCCCTACAGAAAGTTCAGTAAGGAAAACTACAAGGCAAGTAAGTTAACTACACTCACAAAGACACAGGCAACAGATAATAGCCACAGCAAAAAGAAAAAAGTGGGAAAATCCACACACAATACCACCACTAACAACAAATCCAAAACAAACAAGAATTAGCAACCAAAGGCCATTAATATCCCTCAATATTAATGGTATTAACTGGCCTATAAAAAGACACAGGCTAATAGAATAGAGACAAAGACAATCCATCTTTCTGCTGCATGCAACAAACACATCTCAAACTTCAATGACAGAAGTTACTTGAGAGTTAAGGGTTGGGGAAACATTTTCCAATCAATTTCATTGAAGAAACAAGCAGATGTAGTAATCCTAATATCTAACAAATTGGACTTTAAACTGAAATCAACAAAAAGAGATGAAGAAGGCCAATTCTTATTTATCACAAGAGAAAGTCCATCAGGACAAAGTCTCAATTCTGAACATCTATGCCCATATACAAAAGCACAATCATGAATAAAATCTCTCTCATTGGATTATAGAGATAAAGCAAAGGATTATCAGCCTACAATTCACACTGCCAGAAAAGTTAGGAAACAAGGAGGACCCTAAGAGAGATATTCATCGTCCCCTGGAGAAGGGGAAAGAGATTAGTTCTCCTGAGCAAATTGGAGCATGGAGGGAGAGGAGAGGGAGTTAGGAGAAAAAGAAGACGAGAAGGGAGAGGAGAGGTGGGCAAAAGGGAGAAGGAAAACTGAGACAGGGAAAGAATAGAGGAGAACAAGAAAAGTGATACCATTATGAAGGGAGCCAACATAGATTTAAGAAGAAATCTGACACTAGAGAAATGCCCAAAGATCAACAAAGATGAACCCAACTAACAATCTAAGCAATAGTGCAGAGGATACATTTAATACCCTTCCACGATGATGAGATTGACGAGTTCTTTATATGCCCACCTAGAGCCTTCATCTAGTAGCTGATGGAAGCAGAAGCAGACACCCACAGCTAAACTCTAGCCAAACTTCTGGAATCCAGTTACAAAAAGGAAGAGATGATGAGAAAACGGGTCAAGACCAGGCTAGAGAAACCCACAGAATCAGCTGACCTGAACAAGGGGGAGTTCATGCACCACAGTCTGGAAACTGGGAAATCAACATAGGACTGAGTCATACCCCCTGAATGTGGGTGTTAGTTAGGTAGACTGGCAGTCTATGCGGCCTCTAGTAATGGATCAATATTTATCCTTAATATTCCAATGGACTTTGTAGCCCATCCTACATAGAGCCTAGATATGTGGGGGAGGGCCTAGTCCCTGCCCCAAGTGATATGTCAGACTTTGAAGACTCCACAGAGACCTCACCCTCCCCGGGAAGCAGAAAGGGGAATGGTCTGGGGTTTGGTGGTGATGATAGGGAAAAATGGGAGGGTGAGGGAACTAGGATTGACATGTAAAACAACCTTGTTTCAAATTTAAATTAAAAAAAATAAAAAACTTTAAAAAAAAAAAGAATCCCATTACTAGCTAAATTCTCAGGAATCCCTAGGGATGACCCCAACTAAAGATTTAAACAATAGTAAAGAGGCTACCTTAAATGATCTTCCCTTATAATGAAATTGATAACTATCTTAAATGCCATCACCGAGTTTTCATCCAATAGCTGATGGAAGCAGAAGCAGAGATTCATAGCTAATCACTGAGCATATCTCCTTAAGTCCAGTTTTAATGAGGGTGGAGTGATGAGCAATGGGTTCAAGACCACATTGGCAAAACCCACAGAAACAGCTCACCTGAGCAATTGAGAACTCACAAATTTTAGAATGATAGCTGTAAACCTGAATAAGACTGAACCAAGCTCCCTGAACTTAAGCATCAGTTGGGGGTCTTGGGTCACTGGCAGTGGAACAAGTATGTATTCCTAGTGCATGAACTGGCTTTTTGGAGTCCATTTCCTATGGAGGGACACATTCTCAGCCTAGATAAAGGGGGAAGGGCTTGCATCCTTCCCCAAATAATATTGACATTCTTTGATGAAAATCTTCACCCTCTCTAAGGAGTGTGCTGGGATAGCATGGGGAGCTGGGATAGCATGGGAGGACTGGGGGGAGAGGGAACAAGGATTGGAATGTAAAATAAGATTGTTTTTAACTTAAATAAAAAATAAAATGAAATTTCCTTCTTACTTATCTGTAAATAAAAGATTGTCCAATTGTCTCTACATTTATCCCAAACTCTAGAGGTTATTGAATTATTTTGAGACTCTTAATGGATCCTCCCTTCCTAATCTCGATCTAATATATTCCACAAAGGTCATGCTAAAGGAATTAATGAGCACCAAAAAATGTATGTATAAAAATAACAAATGTAGGTTGCTTTCATTTCTGGTTAAAATCACCTGTGTATGTGTCACACACAGAAGTATTTAAGGAATCCTAAAAGTAAAGTGTTTATCCAAACAAAAAATGTAACTCTTTCAGCTTATTAGAGTTGATTGGCTTTACAGAGACTAGACTAATATTGATAAAAATGAAATGGCATTGTGGCATTGTCTCAGAAAAAAACAAACAAACAAAAAACAAAAAACACATAATCCTATGTCATATTCACCCTCTGGTATAATGGAGACTATAGCAATAGAGCAATAAAGAATCATTAATCCTTGAATTATTTGAAATTTTTGAAATTGTGATACACATTGTACAATTGCATTGCTTTATTTGTATATTAACTTTATAAATAAATGATTTCATTAAGACAATTGCATGCATATCCATAATGTACATTCATCATTTTCAATACATATCACCCTCACTAGCCCCACTTTACATTTAACTTACTTCATTTATATTTATTGATAAAGGGGTGGAGGCACACAAATGTGTGTGTGTGTGTGTGTGTGTGTGTGTGTGTGTGTGTGTGTGTGTGTTTGTGGCATATCTTCTACTATAGGTTTGTGTACAATAATAGAAAAGTCCATTACAAACATAAAAATTAACTCATTTAATATGCTATATGCTAAGGAATTTATAAATTCTTTTTACTAGCTTCAATACCAGTATCCAGATTGAGATTGAATGTGCTATATATTTAAGATTGGCCTTTATGCTCCTGTTCCTTGTGCATCCATCCAAGTACTGCTCTTGCAAGTCTGTGAAATCATTCTCCATTGTAATAGCTTTTTTAAAAAATTATATTGAATATTCTAAGAAGTTATAGTTTCATCTATGAATAAATGTATACATATTCATTCATTGTTTGGTATGAAGAGATCACATATTCTTCCGTTTAAAAATCTTTCCTTATTTATTTTTTAGTGTGCATCATGACTCAGAATGTAATTTTTCCTTCTTACATCAAGTGCTTTCTCCAATGCTGGACTTCAAATGAGAGTCATGGTGTCCTCAGTGAACCTGCCACTGTTCAGCTTTCACCTTACACACTTAAATGCTTCTCCTTCTGTGTCACTGCATCTGTCTATTCATCAGCCACCCAGCCTCAAATCAGCCAGTGAATAAAGAAAAGAAGACATATAGAATAAAGAAAGGTAAAAAGTCCAGAGGCAAAATGTAGTTAAAGTGAAATGGGAGGGAGTGGGAACTGGGATAGGTATGTAAAATGAGAAAAGATTGTTTTAAAATTAAATAAAAGGTAAAAGAAGAAATTAGATATTTTAAGTTATAAAAGCTAACTAGAAATGAGCCAAGCTAAGTCTAGCTGTTCATAAGTAAGATAATTTTCCATGTATTTATTTCTGACTGGGTGGTAGGCCCCAAAAAGTAAAATTATAAATTAAAAAAATTGAACATGTAAGGTTTGAGAAAAAAGAAAGCAAAAACAGAAAACAAAAAGAAATATAAAAGTTAAAGATACTCATTCTTTAGTAAACTCTGACATACACCAGAGTACTTAAATAGCCATTTCCAGCCTTTTCCCATCAAAGTAGTAATAAAAATCTACATTAAAACATCTGGCACAGTGCAGGGCACTGGTGTTCCAGAGCTTGAATGGTGAATGTAGTTTTTGGTCACCTAGCTCTGACCGGGCCCACAGGCTTTAGGCACATTTACTCTTTTTCATGAGACATTTTTTTCTGGATGATCCCCTTCTTCCTCAGAAGACTCATTTGTCCAGTGGTCTTCAGATGCCTTAGTTTAACGTTTTTATTCTCCTGAAATGAAAAGGTCAAAATCCTGCCCCAACTCTAACTTTGGGGAGTTTCTGTGTTGGCAGCTTATATCTGTAGTAAGGCAAAACAGGTTTTGTTTTTGTTTTTGTTTTTTGGCAATATAAAATTATTTTTTAACAATAAAAATGTTTATTTTTATACTCAATCAAGCATTTGTTAATCATATAAATTCATTGGAATTGAATGACCAAGCTGTTTTATGAACTATCACCTCACTTAATCAAGGTTCCTCTTCTGTTTGAATTTAATTTCTCTCAACCTTGATCATATCTATAGCCTTTCAGATCCTGCGGAAACAAAAGCAAAACTTTTCCATCATTGTAAGACACTTCATGCCTCATATTTTAAAGTGAACCTCTTTAAAATATATAGGCTAATTTAATTCAGCAAGTTTTATCTTTATTATTCAATATCTCTCCACAGACATTGTTTATTTTTCATTAACATTAAAAAATTTAAGGTTAATAAAATACTATGTAATGTATCTCTGGGGGTTCTTATCAGCCCCATATATTTATTAAGCATATCTTTTAAGGCATGATTAGATATTTCTAGAACTTTTTGTATTGTAGAATGCTTGTTATCTATGTTATGTGCTTTATGTTGTAATATGCAAAAATCTTTCATTTTACTAGAGACCTTTGTGCAGCTCCGTGAATTTCAATGTGTACAACTATGCCCACAATGGCCATAACGTCCAATAAATATTTAATTACATAATCAACTTTTTTAGAACTTGAAATCATTGCCCTTTGACATTCTAAATATGTATCAATGGTATGGTGCATATGTATTAATTTTCTATAATCTGCAAAATGAAACACATCCATTTGCCAAATACCCCTATAGGTAATTGAGTTTGACTATGCAAATAACAAGTAGGATATTTCTTACAATTTCCTTGGCTTGTTGCCAAGTGCTAGAAAATCTTTTTTTAAACATTTGCTGTTAATATGGAATTTCTTAAGAAATTCTGAGGCTTCTAGCACATTTTCTACCAATAGCTGATAATTTTATCATTATGTGCTACAGGGCCAGGCAAACCCATATGGAATTTGATATATGTTACATACAAGTGATGATTTTTTTATTTCTAGTTACTTGTAGTTGATAGCAAAGTTAATTCTAAATTATCTGGAGTAAGTTGGCAATTTTAATATGTAAAACAACTGTTTCTTTATATTGAGAGTCAGTAACTTTATTAACTGGTTCTGGAAAATCTAATGACACCATGAGAATAGTGTATAATTTTGACATTTGAACTGAATCATAGGGGATTTGAGCCACTTAACTTAATTTTCCTAACTTAGGATCTGCTTTTCCTGATTTATTTATAACATTATAGAATGAAAGTGCTTCAGAAATTGGTGTTCCATTTATTATATTAGGGAGAGTTCAATTAGTTCTTTTTGTAAACTGACATGTCTTATTTTGGTATATTTGTTGCTATTCTCTACTCCATAGAATTTCTGTAAGCTGGTAGCCAATGTTTATTTTCTGCCAGTAATAGGCTTTCTGTTTGCACTACAGCTAGAAAAAAGAAAAAAATAACATTATTTCTAGGAACATCTTTCCTATAATTCCTCTTCAAATGACCTTTTTAATCACAATCGAAATTTTGATTATTTTTGAGTTTCTAGAAATTATTTGCATTACCAAAGCAACATCATCAGTATCAGATCTAGTATCAGTACTTCTGATCCATTAATCTATTGGTGTTGATCTTGCCTTTAAAGGCCTAATCACCCTTTTGCATTCTGGATTAACATTTCAAAAGCCAATTTTCAAGTAATATTTTTTCTTTTGGATCTGACATCATTCTATCTACATCTGAAGTCAACCTTTGTAACAAAGCAATGGAGGATTCTTTTGGGCCTTCTATAATTTTATTACATGATTAAGTCCTCTTTCATGATTCTTCATCCCTGACAAAAGTATTCAAAGGTGCTGTACTACAGAGTTAGTCCAACCACAGAAGGCTGAACTGGGTCTGAGTAAGGGTAAGTGTACAGCTTGCTTGTTCCCCAGCCTCCCATGATCCAGGAGAAAATCAGACACAGTGGTAGAGTCTAATCCAGCAGGCACTCTTCTATTGCCAGATAGTAAGCATCTTTTAAAGCAAAACATTGCAGGGAAGGAAAACAGCCAGCCAATGGTTTTAAAGGTCAAACTATCATAGACCTATCCATCCTATGCTTTACCAAGTGAACTTGAGGCTTTCATGCAGTGACCTCATCTGGTTTGATCTTGGAAACAAAGCACCCTTTTTGTAAACAGCTTAGGAATTGCCCTCCTAACTTCTTCTCAGTGCTATCTTTGACTGACTCATGTAACCTTCATTATACCACATAGCAGCAATGTGTATCATCAAATCTAAACTGTCTTTGCAAATCAATATATTTACCCCCATTCAGAAACTGTTCTTTGGAAATAAATACCTTTAGCCCAATTTCACTGTTACATGGCCCTAGTTTTTTCTCTTCCTTATTTTTCCACTATATTGAGGACCACCTTCCAATATTGCTAAATCTTTCCAGACTTTTGAAATAATTCTCTTCAAAATTGTTTATTAATTTGTCATGTGAATGCATATCATATGAAATGACTACTTCCTAACTTATCTTCAAATCCAACATTTCAACATGATCTTAGTTAACTTCTGTATAGCCTTGGGGATACCTATCATCTGGTGTCTATTTTTGTATGGTAACCAGATAAATTAAGGTTGGTGTACTAATAACATTGGGCCATTACTCTTCAGTTTTAAAATACAATAGTGCAATAGGCTCCACTCTGTTTCGGAGGGTTTTTGTTTTTATTTTTAAATTTTTAAATTTTTATTAGTAGTCTTTCTAAGGCTTTTATCTCATCAGTATTAAGTCATTCTAAAACTTGCATCTTATCAATAATAAATCTTTCTAGGGCTGTTTCATATCAGTCAAATTATCATATTTGGCACAGTTATCAAACCATTATAAAGGACAAAAATATGAATTACCCAACTGAAAATAATTATAATCAAAATTATGTTAATTCCAGTTTCTTATCCCCTAATTCAAATTTTCCATTTGCAATCCATCCATACTAGCACAAAACAGGTTCCTAACTCCCTGAATTGTGATATTTCCTACTTCTAACATAGAAAAGAGTTTTTCCTTTTTTGAAATTCTAATTCTCCCATTAAGATTTCCCAGGTATCTTACTAGATCTACTGAGGCTGACAAGGAATGCAGAAATATGCATGAGGGTAAACACATTAGGGTAAACAGTATGACAGTGGCACTCAGCTGTGGTGGGAGGCAGGCAGGCTGTTGCTAATCAGCATGTCTGGGCAAAGAAGAGGACTGATGGCAGCAGCAACAAAAAGCCTGAGACTAGAGTGGCCAAGCTCTCCTTGGTTAGTGGCCTGGAAAGGGAGTCCAGGGAAGGCCAATGTGGCAGCAATGAGGGCACATGCTTGCAGTGGGTTCATAATCTCCACTGCTATTTAGGGCCAGGGGCTGGCACCAGGTACAGGCTGCTGTAAAAAGACTGCAACAGGAAACATCCAGGACTCAGAAAACCAGGTACATTGGACCTGTGGGGATGAAGACAGCTGGCCATGGTGATTGTGGCAGTCAGTAGCTGAGACATGGAGACTTCACAGACTAGGCATCATTTTTTAATGGCCAGCGTTGAGTGCCAGATATAATGATTATTTTAATTATTCTTTATAAATGATTATGATGGGAGATGTTATTCTGTATATATGTTTCTCATACTGGTTAATAAAGTTATGTGGCCAATGAGATAGCAAGATAGGCGGGGCTAGGAGACAAGGAGGAAAGAGGAAGTGTGAGGGAGGAGGCGAGATGTAGCCCTGAAAGAGAGAAGACACCTGCTGCAGCTCCCAGATAAGACGACCACGTGGAAATACTTAGATAAGTAGAAATGGGTTAATAATTAAGGCAGAGCTAGCCCATAAACAATAATGGTAATTGGCAAACAGGATTGTATCAAATACAGAGTCTCTGAATGTTATTTGGGGCTGGTGCAGCTGAGGGCCCAGACTGGCAGCAGGACCGGAGGCCGGCGGGGAGGAACCTGCCGTAACATAATGGTGTCAGAAGCAGGATTGAGAACTTTCACTTAAAACCTAACAAACACTTAAAAAATAGTTTTTAGAAACAAGGGAACAGAGACTAGCAAGACTTCTTGGTAGCAGCATTTTCTCTGTTGGATACATTTTGTTGTAGACAGAGATTTGTGCGGCTCCTTTAAGGGAGGTTTCCAAAATTAGCATAAGCGGGAAAAAAGCCACCTTGCTTTTTAAAGAGCTCTGCTAACAATGCATTGGTGTGTACAAGAGCTGCAATGAAGGTTTACACTGTGTTTTAAAAAATACGCTGGCTTGGGAGAGAAAAAGAAACAGGATACAATGGTTTAAAAAGAAAAAAGGAATTAAATGGATGGCTATGGTGGCGCACACCATTAAGCCCAGCACTAGGGAGAAAGATGCAAGCAGATCTCTGTGATTTCAAAGCAAACCTGGTATGCACTGAATTCCAGGACAGATAAAAGTTACACAGAGAAACCCTGTCTCAAAATATGTAAAAAGAGAAGTAGAATAAATAGAGTAATAAAAAAGCCACGTAAAGATGGAAAACACAGAGAGATTTTGGATATTATACATGCTTCTGTTGTCTTTAAATTATTTGATTGCTGAGAAAATAACTACTGATAAAAGAAATGCTGCTGGATTAATTCAATTTATATATTTTAAAAATGCTTTGACTCCAAAATTTAAGCCTAAGGACAAGTTACTGGGAAAAAGGATTTCTAATTTTGTTTCCACAGAAAATGAAAAGCTACGGTTTTCTTCCAGGCTTATATGGTTTGATCAAGCCAGACCCCCTGAAACAGCTCCCCAGGTGATCCAACATTCAAAGCAGTTGAGACAAAGCCTTACAGACTACTGCCAAGATTTCTGCATCTTCTTTGGACCCCCATGACAGCGCCCTCTACCAGCAGGAAGTAGTTTGGAAAGAATAACGCCCAAATTCACAAATATTATTCATAAATGTTTGTTTTCATTTAAATGGACTTGGTTATAAATGGCTATAACCACAAACAATCTTTTTAAAGGTAAAAAGGGAATTATGGTATAGATATGAATACTTTCCTTTGGAATGGATTTTCTTTTATTGATACAATTTAAGGTCAATTTTATGATATGTATATTTCTCCTCTTGTTTACGTATTGTGTTTATATAGCTCATTGGAAAATGTAATGTAAAATTTAGTACAGATTAGAGAATTACCTATGATAGTTAAAACTTGGAGTTAAGTTAGTTAGGATTTCTAGATATACAGAGATGTATTTGAGATGAATAGGCATTCTTCAAACCTTTCAAAGACGTACAGAATATGGCATTTAAAATGCTTTAGGGTTTTTCTTGACAGGGAGGCACAACTGCTCCTGGTAACACCACCTGCATCAAAAAGGAAGATGGACATCGAAGAAACACATAATGAAGTTTGCTTCTAATATGGCAAGACTGGCCATTTGGACAAGGTACTGCTCTTGTCTATACTGTTTGACTTTATGTTGCAGAAACTGGACTGGCAGGACCCACAAAAAGGTGACTGCTGATGCAAGATGGACAATGCTACAGGATTCCTGTTTCATGGAAGAGGCTGCCAGACAGCCAGACAGTCTACAGGACACAGAGAAAAGTTCCCTGCCTTGTTGAGGAGTCTAGACACACACTATGGCCTGTGGGCTGAAGATGGAACATTACAGAAGAACTTCGGGTGACTGACCAGGCAATGAGTTGTTTCTGTCATTTCTAGAGTTTATGTATTATCCTTCTGTGGTCTTTGAAGGAGTTGAAGACAGATAGTTATATTTTCCCTTAGTTATGATTAAAGATAAGTTACATATAGGACTTTAGACTCACAAAGATAGGATAGATGATATTTTCTTTAAGTCTTAGAAAATGTTAATGGACTAAATATTGTTAACTGTGATTCTTATTTGATAACTGTTGTATGGTATATTTTGCTATGTTAAGGTTAAACCCCTTCTTTTACTTTAGACAGAAAAGAGGAGATGATGGGAGATGTTATTCTGTATATATGTTTCTCATACTGGTTAATAAAGCTCTGTGGCCAATGAGATAGCAAGATAGGTGGGGCTAGGAGACGAGGAGGAAAGAGGAAGTGAGGAGTCGAGATGTAGCCCTGAAAGAGAGAAGATGCCTGCCGCGGCTCCCGGATAAGATAACCACGTGGAAATACTTAGATAAGTAGAAATGGATTAATGATTAAGACAGAGCTAGCCCATAAACAATAATGGTAATTGGCCAACAGGATTGTATCAAATACAGAGTCTCTGAATGTTATTTGGGGCTCATGTGGCAGCGGGACTGGCGGCAGGACCGGGAGGCTGGCGGGGAGGAACCTGCCGCAACATGATTACTTGGGAGTTAGTAAGGTATGAACCTCATAGATCCTGAAATCTAGTGTTATTAGCGACTAAGACTGTAAGTTTCTCAAGGTTTAGAATTCTATTAATTTCCATATCAAACCACCAAACCCTGAATATTTTCCTAGCAAAAAGTAGGTGAGCTACCATTCTTGAATTATTATGTACAATATTAGTTTTAAAGTTTTTTGTTATTTTAAATATGTGTATGCAGCAAGTATGTCTTTATGGGGACATATGTGCTTGGGTGAATTTGCTTAAATTGGCTAGAAAGAGTATCAGATTACCTGTGGCTAAAGTTAGAGGTGGTTATGTGCCTCACAAAGATGCTACAGAAACAGAATTTGTATCCTCTGCAAGAAGAAACTTCACTCTTAACCACTGAAACTTCTGTCCAGCCATAGTTATATAATTTCTAATGACTAATTCTATTGTCTTCTATATAGCAAGTAAGAGATTGTTTTTGGAAAAAGAAACTATATGTTATTAAAGTAAGGTAGAGGGTGAAAATTCCTGAATTATAGAGTAAGCAGATACAAGTTGTGCAAAAATTACAATGATGATAGTGAGTAGGTAATCTTACATGTTTTATGGAAGCATGTATTTGTATAGTTTATTTTGTACAACATTGCTCTAATAGGTAATTATCTGGACCCTGTGGCCTGCAAAAGTCTGACTTTTGAACTTTAAACTAAGTGTGAATAAATATAATACTCAAGGTAACAATCAGTTATTCATTCATAAAAGTTTTAGAAGGCTACACGCTCACACATTTTTCAGTTTGAGATGTCAATCTTCAATCCAATTATTACACTTGTGTCCTGGTAATTTTTGATATTAGAATATTAGAAGACTAAAAATATGTCCTCTGATTTCACATTCTTTATTATATCCCCACATAAAGACTCTACTAACCTCAAGGAAAACACGTTTCATATCAGACAGAGGAAATAGGATCTATTTCTGATGCACAAAGGACCTTGCGGACATGTCCCGCATGTAGGGATGCCCCCTTGGCCTAGAGATGGGAGAGGTCCTGGTCCCTACTTCAAATGACTTGACAGATTTATATGACCCAAGCTGGATAGCATAGCCCTACATGTGGAATGGAGTGAGGAGAAGGGAGGGGAGGGTGGCCAGGGTGCATGTCACAGGGGAAAGAGGGTAATGAGGGAGGGAGGGAAGGAGAGAGGGGAAACTGGGATCGAATTGTAGAATTTTTAAATTTTATTATTAATAAAAAATAAATTATAAAACTATTAAAAATACAAGCCAAGGCATTGGAAAGATATGAAATATATTTTCATCAAATTGAGCTTACATTTTAATAACACATTTTAGAACACATTTGGTATCCAGAAACTTTAACTGAGGTTCTATATTCCTAAGAAGATTATATAAAAATGCTACTTGCATAACATTCTAGGGAAAAGATTTAGAATGTGTTATCTTCTAAAGATCATTTAAATATAAGACTATGCAGCAATTATCCATGCATGTTTAAAACATCAGATGGCAAAAAAGAAAATCACCTCATCCTGTTCAATGGGAAAAATCTGGAGGCAAGTGGTGTGTGTTGTGATTGTGTTATTATTTTTAGTTTAGGAATAAATGCTTGTCAGAACTTGAATACCTGCCCAAGCCTCCACAAGTAGCTATAAAAAATACACTATGGCAAATCTGTCTATTAGTCAAAAGTGTGCTTAAATTCAGTTTGTGTATGATGTTCTGAACAACTTTAAATTAGAATCTTAGGGATTCTTAACACACTTTTTAAGATTCAGAGATTATGAGGGAGAAGTCAACTTAAGAACAACCTATACTGCATCCACTAATCAATGAAACAATGAGACCGCAATCCTGAAAAATAAAAAAAAATTAAAAATCAGACGTTTTATTCTCAACCTTCTTGCCTTTGCAAAAAACATTCAAACTCCACCCTGAGAAATTACAAAAAAAAAAAGTCAGATTTTATTCTCAAGCTTCTTTGCCTTTGAAAAAAAATTTCAAACTCCACCTGGAAATAATTTTTGTCATATTTTACTTTTAGAGATTAAATAAATCAAGTGAGAAAGAGGCAGGAAAGCAGAAAGAAAAGGAGAGAGAGAGAGAGAGAGAGAGAGAGAGAGAGAGAGAGAGAGAGAGATCATGCTTTCCCAAACACTTCCACTTCCCCTTTAAGATAATGTATTCATCTTTGGCTTTGCCTTCTGCTCAACTTCTCTAAATAAATCTATCAGGAATGTACAAATGCCTGTTCAGAGTTTTTAATGCATTCCTGCAACAACCCATTCATTTGGGAAATGTGTCAACCCTGATATATATTTGGCATGCTTTCCAGGTCTGTTGGTGCAGTTAAAGGCAAAACATAGAGTAACTCTACCTTCAGGAAGTTTATATTCTACAGGAATTGTGTATAATATAGCCTCTTACACAGATGACTGGCCACTTACTATTTTTGATGCATTTTCTTATTTGCTTTCCATACTTGTGACATTTTTGATTTCTATTTGATGAAGTTGTTTCTAAATCTTTGGTCCAACTAATAAAATAATTTAAACCTACTGTTTCAGTCATCAGAAATATATTTGTACCTTCAAAATCCTTTTTACATATAGTGTATTTTGATATTATCTTCTCTTTCCACTTCTGGAAAATTCTCCTCTCCTACCTACCCACACAACCTCAAGTTTTCTGTAACTCTCCAAATAAGAAAGTAAGTAAGAAAGAAAGAAAGGAAGAAAAAAAGAAAGAAAGAAAGAAAGAAAGAGAGAGAGAAAGAGAGAGAAAGATGTTTTAAACACACGCACACTCAAACATCAACACATCAATTAAAAAGCATGCACATGAAGAAAACATGCAGAACACTGTGTGTTAGATAGGTACTTCTCATCATGAGGCCTGCCCTAAAGTAGGTTTATGTACACAGGTACACTCTGTTCAAGAAAACTAAGTTTTCCTTTCAAATAGTTATCAACAGCAAATTTGTTTCTTGGTTAAAGTTGGGACAATGATTCTACTTTTCTTTCTCAGTGCTGGGATTTAGTATGATGTGAACCTATTCAAGGTGTATGCCATCACATTCTTTATGAGTTCTTATGTTGTATGCTGAATACATTATTCAACTAGGATAATCCACCACCTCTGTCTCTTAGAATCTTTCTATCCTCTTGTCCAAATAAAATCTTAAGCCTTGAAAGAAGTAGTAGTTTTATAGATATACCATTTATGAATGAGTGCTATGATTCTTCTCTAAGACCAAAATGTGTACATGCATTCACTTCTGGTACTCTGAATATCTAGAACAACAGTCACCCCTGTACTATGCTACTTACAAGGGACAGCTACATTTTCAAATAGAGCTCAGAGAGTTTACTTCTAATTTGAATGCACTGACAGAAACAGTATAATTGATTGTTATCAACATGCAACCAGCCTGAGCCTTATACTAGATACCAGGCCAGCTATGGTGTGTGTGTGTGTGTGTGTGTGTGTGTGTGTGTGTGTGTTCTACTTTTTGTTCACACACACTCACATACACACATAAGAGAAGACTGAAAATTAATACTAAAAAGACTTTATCAGTAAGGTGTATAATTCAAACTTCCTCCTGAAATAACTTGAGCCCTCTAATTGCAATTCTTTTTCATATGCCTTTTATCACAGAATAGATTTGTTCATGAAAAACTGGATTTTTATTATAGTTTGATGTAGTTCAGAGCACAATCTTTTATATACACAGGAGGACACTGCTGAATTTAACTACTTAATTAATAGATAGTAGTAATATTGGTAACAAGAAAAATGCACTGGTCAGGCCACTGGAGCTGGTGAAGCAGATATAGAAACTTGGAAAGTATCAGTAAGCCTGAACTATATGGTGAGAACTAGTCTCTAGAATTTATCCCCCAAACCTCCACCACAAATATTGAACCAGCTAGAGTGCAACACTGCTGAGTGATTTGACAATCCTGAAAAGAGGTTTTAAGTGTTTAGAATGAAAAAAACTGATTCAGGTAGATTAAGGTAAAAATAAAAACAAAGGAAAAAGGGAAATGGAAGTGAGAATACAATAAAAACCCTTTAAAAATATTTTTCTGCAGTGAGATTGAAAAACAAGGGCCATTAATGTTCTTTGTTATTGAACTTTATCTTAAGAGTCTTTCCCCTGAAATATTATTCTATAATATCCTTTATTCCTGTATCTGCCTCACCAGATACAGAATATGAACAATATTCAATGTTTTTAAAATACCTTTATATAGTCCTCACTTTATCTTTTATTATAGAAAAAAGAAGATGTTTTTTCTCCAAAAAAAACCACAATAGTTTTATTTGACTTTCTGTTAAATGCCTCAATCAGGTTGAAATAAACTGTAGCACTAAGTTTTACAGGCTAAATAAGTATATGAAACTTGAAAAAAATGTGCTTAACCTTTCTATGCTTCAGTTTGCCCATTTACAATAAATTACTGACAAAATTGCTTGCATAAAATGGGAATGTAAATATCAATTTTTCACATCCACACAATCTATCAAAAATTTTAAATGATCCAAAAACACATTTCTTCTACTATTCTTTTTATTTATGCAGAGCTCTTTGAATGCTTATTTTACTAGAAGTTATGTATTCAAAACTTTTAAAAATCAATTACATCACCTGGATTTCAATTTCTAAGTCAACTCTGAGCTTGTAAAAGGGTTTCATTTGGAAATAAGCTCGACATTCAAAGCTCATGCCACAGCCTCCAAGGCTGCTTAGCACAGGAAGTAATCCTCACTAAAATAGTATTTGATCCCAGGGAGGAGAAATGATACAATGGATTACCCTTCTGCACAGAAAAAAAAGAAGAAATAAAAAGAAAGAAAAAATACATAAAAGTGAGTTCTGGGTTGCTGCCATTCTCACCAATAGCAACCAACAGCCACACTCACAACTCTCTAGCTGTAATTTTGTAGCATGTGCAGACATCACTTTGAAAATAGTAAACATTCAATGGTTTGGCCCTGTCCACTCAGGGAACACTTTTTCTAATATTGTTTCCTATTTCTCTTTGGAAAGAGAAACAAAAATGTGACAGGTTTCAATGAATGAAAGGAAATGTCATTTGAATTCACTGCAGCAGCAGCCACATGCTTGCTCTTCTTCTGCTTTCTCTGTAGTCCTCAATCTTCCCCCGTGTTGCTTTTGAAAATCCACTTTATGTTTCAAATACATAGACTAGACTCCTGACCATAAGCCCATGGATTAAAACCATCAAATAACTTTACGATTAGAATCTGTCTCTTCTGTAATACACTCTTTTATTCTGAGTAAACTAAGATCTAAAACAACCTTATGTGAAAACTAAATATAAATAAATCAAAACATGTCCAGTTAACGCTACACTTTAGGAAGCAGATAAGATATGATCTGTTTCATATAAATATGAGATTGGGTTAAACAAAACTTGTTTTCTGCTTTCATATCCTGTATTAAGGAACTGCTTGCTTTCCACCATTTAGTATCCACATTGAGAAGTGTCAAATTTGAAAGCTATTCCACTGTGTGTACTGAATGTGTGAATATGGAAATGTAGCCTAGATGCATATGCACTTGCTCTCTTTCTGTAACAGGGCTAAAACAAGGGAGATATTTCTTTCTGTTTTAAATACACCATCAAACTTAAATCATGTTCTTTCAATGACATAGTTATTGTATCCTTGCAAAAGCACCTGGCATGGTAGACAACTTGAAGGCTAATCTTCACTAGAAAACAGAGTCTAATATGACAGTGTTGATAATGTCACATCAAAATGTTACAGGTCATAATGTTTCTTGAACAGTATTCTATCAACTGTTTGTAAAAAGACACTCTGGATTTGTACTGATTAAAGGGGGATTCATGTAAGGAAAAAATAAACACATAAGAGAGCCTTAAATTGAGGCTTAGTATTGATAAAAAAAAAAAAAAGGAAAACATGACTCAACATGACTGTGATATGCTTCCTCGATTCAGCCTTTTATCCAATTTAAAAAATAAAACAACCACAATATACATTTTCTGACAAGTCAAATCTGATGGACAGAATGATTAGAAAACTGATAGGAATTAAATCTTAAAGAAAGTATGATAGCTTTTGGTATATGCAGTATATGAATAATAAAATCGATAGCTGCAATAGCTGTATTTGAATATTTCTATACATTTTCTTTAGGATTACAAAATTGAGATTCTAGATATGTGAGAATAGGAAGAGTACCTGAAGTTTAGAAATTGCAATTTGAAGTATTTCACTATAGTATGCTTGATGCCAATGAGTACAACAGATTGAATGAGAACGGACACCTAGATATTTTTAAACACTTGTCCTAGAGTTAGTGGAACTTTTGGAAAAGGATGATGTTTGTCCTTATTGGAAAGGTGTATTACTAGGAGCAAGCATTCTACCTGAAGATAAAGATAGGAGCTCTCATCTCTTTCTACAGCTAAGACTTCTATCCTTATGTATCCTAAGTACTTATGTCCTCTGAAAGGTTAAGTCAAGTAAATGCTTTTTTTACAAGTTATCTTTGTTATAGTATTTTGACACAGAAATAGAAATTAACTAACATAAAGAGTCTTCATATATGATTCTACTAATATAGTCAATGTTTATTCACTAAAGTTTGGGCCAGAATCTGACTGCTACACATGTAATTTATAAATGTGCCAATGATTCTGTTTACAAATATCATAAATTTTGATTGACTTATTTGCAAGAATCTATTGATATGTATTGGTTTGAAGTTCTCACCAATTGTTTCCTTGAATGTGAAACTTTTAAATAATCTATATGAGAAGGAAACCCATTCTACTTCACCTCAATGATCAAATTAAAAAAAAAACATTCAAGTAATCACTTTTTGTTGAAAAGCAGCAATATTATACAGCTAGAGAAATTAATAACTGACCAAGGCAAGAAAAACACAAGCAAAGTAGACAATTGTGTGGCCACATCAGCTATTTCTTTAGATTGTTTTCAGGACTAAGAATATTATCACTTATTCAGTATTTGTTTAAGTAAAAAAGAAACAAGACCAACAAAACCTGTCCATAAAAAATATGGTAAGATTTATATCCCATTTAAAAATATAACATCCTTTTAATTCATATTTGGTTTCAAGTTACATATCGAAATGAGCATGTTTCTTCATATCTGCACATTGCCTTACAAGTATCAACATTCAGAATCTAAATACTTGTTGTTTTGGTAATTTCTTACTCTGGTGGTAACCCAACATGTAGCCAAATCTAGCCTCAAATTTGTGTCCATCATTCTACCTGTTTTTAATTTATCCATTCAATTTCTAAGCAATGCTTTTCCTTCCTACTCAAGGTATTTCTAAGCTGCATACCCCCTGGACAACATCACTGAATAAATAGCTAAAGAGAGTAATTTCTATTCCATTCAACAGTCTGAATATTGGCTACTGACTCATACTCTTCAAAATACATTTGATTTCACATAAGTATAATGTATCAAAGTGATCTCTCACGTGTTAAAATAATGTCACAAAATACTACATTAACTGAGATAATAAGTAAAAGGAAATGTTCTGTCATGGTTTTATTTGGTTTTGTTTTTAACTTAGGATAACTGTAAGAACAATTTATAGAATTATTTAAAAATCGTCATTGACACTGTGGAATGCAAAATGAATAAATAAGAATACATGTGATAAATCTGCATTGATCAAGGACACATTGAAATAAAAGTGGATAGGGACCTCTTTAGAAACACGTTTTTAAAAATCAAAACAAGGAAGGACAACAGTTTCTTCTCATAGTGGAGTCTGCGTGTAGGAGACTTGGGAGCTTTGGAGCAGAAAAGGAACTTTTGGAAAGAGGGGTTTTCATTTGCTGGTGTATTTCCTACTTTCCTGAGCTCTGAAATTTTGGTGGACTTTATCATGTTCCATTCTTAAGCAGTAATTCTAACATCTTGAACCCGTCTTGGTCACTTCCCCATTTCTAACTGCCTACTGAGTATCAGTTTTTTTTGTAGTAAGTTTCTCAGGTTACCTGAAGGTTTTATATATAATGGCCCTTTAGTGTGGATGAGTAAATTGAGAATTACAGTCTCTATAAAATTCCCTGAGTGGTTCTAGTATTCAGAGTCTGATATGTTGCACCTTGGATGGAGATGGATACTTAGGTTTCCCTGGAGAACCATAAGGCTACTTGAGGAAATCAGCAAAATATTTTCTTGAACTTGTAAGTGATCTATTTTCTTGTTAAATTACTTCAAATAACTTAATGATTTGAACTGTAAATTAAATCATAAGGTCTCCTAAAAGTCAAAATACAGAGGCTAAAGAGAGTACTCAGTGGGTAGTGACTGCTTCACATAAATGAGCACCTGAGTTCAGTCCCAAACAGCCTCATGAATATACCAGGAATGGTGGCATGCACTTGCAATGCAGTATCTGGTGAGGTGGAAACAGGAGGATCCCTGGAATTGCTGACACAAATAGCCACCTCGAAGTTCAGTGAGAACAGCTGTGTCATAAAGCAAGTTAAAGTGAAATGAAGAAAGCATTAAGACTTGACTCCTGGCTTTAATTCACACAGACCTGCATGAGTAGACTTACAGCATGTGCATAACACACACACACACACACACACACACACACACACACACACACACACACATTGTTTTGTATATAATTACATTTGAGGTGAAAATTGCTCATTCAACTCAGTGTCTTCTAAGCACTATGTATGGTCAGTAGAGAAAAAAGTAGCAAGCTACATCTTGAGCCAGATTCTATCATTCTAAGTAAGTGAGCACAATTATACAATTATAAGGATGGGTAGATGTTCCAGTGTATAAAGGGATTCTGTGCAACAATGAGGACCTAGGTTTAAAGACTTACAACCTGTGTTAAGATGGGGTAGCTAGAGAAGATCTACCCTCTACTACTCCTACAGCCAGCTACTTTGGTAGTTTCAGTAAAAAAAATAATATGAGATTCAGTTTTGATCAAATTGGCAGGTAAGAACCACATTTGACACTCTTTCCTCCACCACTACCACCACTACCACTACATATTTGCCAATAAGAAAATATACACACACTCCGAAACACAAAAGCCTTTTCTTCTTGGCTTTTGATTAGTCAGAGCAATGATTTATATGGCATTTTAGAATTGGGGACAGGAACAGCAACCCTGTCTTGGAACCATAGAAATAAGCAGGCAAGACACAAGAGAGAAAGAGTGGATTGTTGAAGGTGAAATATTAAAGTTTTTCACTAATGCCATTGCACAGAATAATGATCTTTTGAAGAAACAATGGTACAATAGATATGATCTCTTCACAATGTACATAGTGGACCCTGTTAATCTTTTCATTTGATATCCTCTTGGTTAATTACTCCTGTGATATACAATCCTTTGCTTACAATGATAGGTGGTAGACCTTAAGTGATCATGCCCAAAACTTTCATAAACATTTCATTTCATAGATCATAATATGTTGATTTCCTGAGTGTTTTAGTGTTCGTTAAATCTTCCGAAGATAGAAAATCATAAAGAAGCAAGAATGGAAAGTCAATTCACACAAAGTGCAGTGAGAAGACAATGTTTAAAATTCTTGCAAATATTCCAGCTAGGTAAGGAAGGAATGGATAATAAACAATTAGGAGGAATTCCCCAAGACCTTGTGTCTTTAAAGAAAATGTTGTTAAGTGTTTGAAGGAAGGTAGCCTGTGTGTGCGCTAAAAAGGAAAATGCTCTCAGAAGACATGACATTTTAGATGAGCAAAGGTTGCTCTACCTAACTGTAAGTTAGCTATGGATACACCTGGGGCTCTGTGTGGCTATTCTTGGTTGTTAATTTGACTACATCTTATCTTTGAGGTGGAAAGATCTGCTTTAAATTTGGACCACACATTTTGGTTGAAGCCTATATAAAGAATATGTAAGAAGGACTTTTTTTTGCCTGTTTGCTCTTGTTCACATTGGAACGTTCCTTGCTATACCAGTATTAAAGCTTACTTCTTTGAGATTCCACTGTATTTTTAAAAACAACTGAGAAATCCAGTATGCTGAACTGAATTTTCCCTTTCATTAAAAATCAACCATTGTTGAATCATTAAGACATAACTACACTCTAATAAATAATCTCTCATATATATATATATGAGCTAACTGTTGTTGGCTACACCAAGACTCTACTGCTGCAAACATCACACATTTTGCATTTTGCATAAGGACATGGAAAATCTACACAGTCTGATTCTGAGATGCTATCGTTTTCATTGTCTGCTTGTGATTCATAATCACAAAAGTTGTTATATAGCCTGATAAGGAAAAAGTATCAGTGGCAGATTTACTGTATTAATTAGTAGATCCTGAATGCTACACTACTAAATTTCCAGGCAAATATGTGCTGACTAGAACAGGTACAGTCCACATGCATAATTGTAAACATAGTTATTTTTGTTTGGATTTCTGGTGCATTACACAAGTCAAAAGTGAGGAGTTGGGTTTTTCATAGGTTGTAGTAAGGGAAATATTGCTTTAGTTGTGTTAATAGCTGTATCAGACTTTGGATCCCACTCTCTTTGGTCAGAGAAGTTTATATCTTCAGTGGGCTGCAGTTATTATGGAGACTCATACAAGTTAAAAAGCTAAACACAAGTGATTGGTGAATTCTCAGGCCCAAAGAGAACATATATATTTCCTTCAAAAGTAAGGAAGCTCCATGGAAGACAGATCATCATGAATGTTAGAATTAAAAGAAAGCTCAGTGTATGGTGAAAGCCATCATATGGGTAGGAGAAGTCTTCTTAACCCTTGACTATCAGCATCTATTGATCACCAGAAGAACATCTTTATGGGATTAGGCTCACTGAGTTTTTGCCAATTAGTGATGAGGGACTCATCCAGCAAAACTTTTTCACAACTAGGGGAGAAATCTAAGGAGGCTCCTCTACTCCAGGACACTTACAGGTAGTTAACAGCTAATGAAAGCTGAAGGGGAATTTTTTTTTTCTCTACTGGTATAGCTACATGCAATGTTCCCATTTTCCTGTGTGTAATCCTTCATTAATGTTCCTATATGGAACCTGAATTGCACTTATTGTTCCGTCAAGCAAGACTTGAGAGGAATCAGTAGTTAATTCCCTATCTGAAGACATTTATGTCCCTTTCTTCTCTCCAAGAGGTAAAAACTAAATGTATGTTCATGCACATGCTCACATACCACCCCCCTCCACACACACACATGAATACACATACAGGCACAACATCAACAGAAAAGACAAAAGGTAGAATCCAAGATTCATTAAAACACATTGCATACACACATGTACACGGCAAGCAATAACATACATGCTTATTAATCTAAATGAGTAAATGTCCAATTGGAATGTATCTATCTACTTATCCATCTAGATATTGACTTTATTTATTTATGCATCGTTTCATGAGCCATAGGACACACACACACACACACACACACACACTAGTTCTATAAATATATCAATTCATTAAATCCATTATGTTTTTAATTCTACATTGTATTTTTTTGCTAATTATTTGCAGGACTTTCAGTAATACATAGATATTGTTCTAATTAGAGCATTAAGCCAGGTCCTTGAAATTATGTTTCAATGTTATAACTGTGGATCATGATTTATGGGCCATATTTATATCACTTATGATACTCATGTATGTTCATCATCTAAACTATCATTATCCTAGTTTAGCAAAAAAAAAAAGCCAGAGACCCAAGAAAATTAGATTATTAGATTTTTCTATGGGATATGATTATAGCTCACATGGTAGAGTATTTACTTAGCAAGCACAAATCTCTGTGTTTGATTTCCAGCACTTAATAAAATCAGGCATACTGGCATCTTGTAGTCTCAACACTCTAGCTATGAGAGCTAGCCAGTGGATCAAAAGTTCAAGGCATACAGACTGTAATACAGGAATTTCTATCCCTCTCTCTTTTTCTGTGTGTCTCTCTCTGTGTCTCTAATACATACATAAATACACACACACACACACACACACACACACACACACAGCAAACAAACAACAACACAACAAAAATTATAGATTTTTTTCAAAGTTACCTATTTAATTGATAGTTAATATTAAGGGTCTGAAGTTATTAAATTATCAGAATAAGTGACTTTTTAGAAACAAGCATTTAGTTCTAGTAGTTCTTGCAAATAGAAATCTAAGATCAGGATCTTCAAAGTTTAATTTTCTCTGAGTATTTGCCCTTCTCTCTAGATCCTTTTGTGTTAGATACTGGGCCTGGGTATTATCTGTATTCTAATTTACTCTTCTAATAAGAACATGAGTCATATTTAGATTAGCGATTATGACCCTCCCTCATGATCTCACCATACATCAACTCTATTTTTAAAATTAGCATTTCCAGAAAGATGCCCATTCTGTATTAATAAAGATCAAGATATCAACACCTGGAGGAGTGTAATGTAGTGTATAGCTGAACATATGATAAATAAAGACTCAGATCAGAAGACAAAATATTTTCCGGAAAATTGAGATAATTCACATTTATGACAGTGCTTATTTCTCATATATTTTTATACCTGGTTTATTGTCAAGGACTATTATTCCAGAGAATAATGAAAAGCCAGGATTCTAGAGAAAAGTTCTATAAATAGGTGATGAAATGTACTTTTTACCATGGTGGTTCGGATAAGGTAGTGGCACTTAAGACATCTATTGGGGGGTGGATTTTATTTGTTTCATTAATTACCACATCAGACTTATGCCAGTGTTCATAGGACCCTTGTGGAGATTAAGAATAAGCATGTTATGTGTTTGAATTAGTTATTTTAACATGAAACTAAATTAATAATACACACCAGTGACCAGCTGAGCTTCATAAAATGATAAAACTTTCAGTGAACTGAACAAAATAAGAGACCATTTATTTTATTTTATGCATATTCTTCTGGAAACATTTAGTAAGTTTCAAAAAATTATTTTACAATGAACTGAATTTGGTTTTCTTATGCTTTTTTTTTATTTACCCTATCAAACCGTGCTGTTTTCAAAAGTAGTCTGATAGATGTATACCAATACCAAGGTAAGTAATAAAAAAAGTAATCAATTTGGCAGCCATAAAGTAATATACATATCACCGAAGAAAAATTTTATTAGGCATTCCAAAATTTCAAACCTGGTGTTCATGAATAATCGGATATAGTTTCCTCTGATACCTTCCAATTATATGGTTTTGAATTAGATAATGACATACCGTCATGTTTGGTCATAAGGTTTGCATAAGGTTATCTAAGAAGTGTAACCTTTTGTGTATGTATGTTTAATTTCTTTATGTCAGTTACACTATACTAAACAAAGCTTCTGCCAGCTACCAAAGTAAAACCTGTGATTGATCCAGTCTCAGCAATTACATTCCAAGCCATCAAGCCACATCAAATTCCTTGGTCACTCTCCTACTTAGACCTTTTCCCCTTGGCAGACATCAGTAAATATTTCAAGATGGTCTACCATAACTTCCCTCTATTCCTTTCGTAACTACACCAAGGGAGCAAAGGGAGGCCTCTAATTGTTCTCTCTTAGCTATAGATCTAGGAATAATCTAAGTATTCCTTTGTAGTCCACATTCTCAGGTGCTGCTCGCAGCTTGCTAAATTAGAACCATTCCTTATTTGAGACACTCAGACCTAAACCTTGAAGACTTCTAACCTGAGAATTCTATGCAGTGACTTCCTACTTGAGGATCTTTCTTTGTCATTTTGGTTAATCCATTATGTACCCCCTTGGTTTTATCTCATCTGTAACAAAAATAGGCATGAGCCATGTTTCAAATTCATGTTTCACACATATTTCATAGTGTCACCAGGCATCTTTAATTGTTCACTTCTGACATGCGGACTGTTTAGGTATTTGAACAATTTCCCTCATATTTGTTTGTCTAAACTTTCATCATAGCATTTCCAAAGTGAAAACATCAGCCATCTTACATCCCCCCTTCCTAGCTCATCAGCATCTATAGAAACCTGCAAAAATAGCTTTGGTGCAACACATCTGTAGTAAAGCTACAACCTGAACTGGAAGAGACACTGAGGTAGAAATGGAAATAGGCGACAGAAATGACCAATGACATATCATCAATGTCCTAGGGCTTCGTAAAGTAGGGAAATCAATTCTACCTTATTTGAGAAAGAAAGAGACAGTGAGAGAAGAAGTGCTCAAGAAAACACAGCATGATTGATGTTGGGCTCTGAAAATCACCAAACCAGAAAGTATAACAAAAATGATCAGCATGAGGATGTGACTAAGTTAGTCTATTTCAATGAATCACAGTGATGGAACTATTCTAGACATCATCTGCAGGTGTGAAAAATGAAGTTGTTAGTGAAAAGCCATATGCAAATAATATCAAACTCTGGAACATTTCCCATTACTTATTAAGAGGACATTGCCAACTTGGAGTGACACTTCAATTTTTAAATAAATTGCTATAATAAAGTACTACATAAACTTAAGGAATAAAATTGATTTTTTTACACTGATGAAACATGTATGACAACATCATGCAACAATCACAAAGATCTTAAAATAGTATTTTAAATAATAATGTATTGAATATAGTGGTACATATATTTTAAATTAAATATTTTACATATTTTCAATTCCTTAATTTTTCACAGGCAACAATGGATGCTGAAGAGGTGACAGGAGGGTTAAAAGCATGTCCAGCTCTTTCAGGGAACACCTCTTTAATTACCAGAATGCACATGATGGCTCAGAAAGATCTGTAACTTTAGTTTCAGGTAATATAAACTCCATCTCCTGGCCTCTATGGGCCCCTGTAATGCATAATTTAAATAAACCTGTCTAAAGAAACACTCATATGTATTAATTTAGTTAATTGATTAAGTAAATAAAAAAGAAAAACAAAATATCACTATAGCCAAAGGGAATTAGTTCAGATAGCTACTATTATTAAGTATTGATTTTTTTTAACTAAAAAAGCACTAGACATTAAAATTTGAGTTTCTATTTTAAATGTTTGCATCTTCTCCCTTATATTTCTTTCAAAAATTAAAATCAATTATTAATGTGTACAGTATGATTGATCTTAGGTAACTTAAAACTATGTGAATATTGAAGAGATTTTAGTGCCCTTATTGTCTTATCAAAAGGGAACATGAGCAATGAATGAGTACAGGAATTGGGACCAGCTTTCAAAAGCTCAGCATACTGAGAACAGGTATGTCTGTTTTGTAACTGTCATAAAGATGAGACATGTGAATAAGAGCTGCAGTGATCCAACAGGATGGCCACACATAGTGAATCTGTATTTCCGTGGACCCTTATCCTTGCACACTGATATGTATGCATACAAGGGAAAGCTACCAGGTAAGTGTTTGTGGGGCCGACTTTGACAGTGAGTGCCATCTTTTATTTATCTCTATCTTGTTTTAGAGCTGGTCTCTCACTGAACTTAATGTTTACAGTTTATAGTAAAATTGTGGTCCTCAAGGCCAGGAAAGCCACCTGTCTGTATTTCTACCTGGTGTGTTACAGGAATCAGCTACATGCCCAACTTTTATGTGCTAGCAGAATCATATCTCAAGTCCTCCTACAGCTTACTGAGCAAGTTCTTATCCATTGATCTCTCTTCACAGCTTCCCATGGTTTCTTTTAGGTACCTCCATGGCCTACCTGATTTCCCCTTTGATAGACTTTATGGTTATTAAATAACGAAGTCTACTGAAAATCAAATTTGATCTAACTTTGAAGTTTTAGTCTCTTAAAATAGTTGGGTTCTATGATATGACTTTTTAAATTATATTATATTTTATTTTTTGTTTATTTGTGTGTGCGTCAATCTTTCTATCAATTTGTCTGTGTGTATAGATATGCATTTAATTGTCCATTAATTTCCAAGAGGGTGACAGATTCCCTGTAGTTGGAGTTACAAACATTTGTGAGTCATCCAACAGGTTTGCTAGGAAAACCATTTGGGTCCTCTAGGAAAGCACCAAGAACTCTTTGATAAAATTTTCACTCCCAGAGTACCAAGACCCAAAGGCTGAATGGCTCAGAGACCTAAAATAGAACCAATTATGACTGGAAGGAAGTCTCTTTATTCTAATGCTTGCATCATATGACTTCAATTTTATACTCCTGAAATTAGTGTGATAGAGTTAAGGACATCTAATTGAGCTGTTAACAACCAAGGAGATCCCATGGGAACCCACAAAGAACCTGTGATGTTTTCAATATTATACATAGACTTTTCCCCTCAAACTGACAATAAGGCCCAACTGCTGAAGACAGCACCTATACAACTAGTTAACATGGAGAGTATGATCTGGTGCCTATAAAGATTGTTTACCAGAATATTTTTATCATCTGTCATATAAAAAATGTACTCTACAGGCTACCAAAAGAAACATAAACGCTGTGACAGCCACAAGTCCTTTGATCTACAATGGTGTCCTGCTTGCAATATATGCTAGTGTGATGGTGGCACAAAACTTCTGAGTTTTATATAAAAAAATAGCATTTTTTTATATAAAGACCTACTCCAAGGGATGTAAACTATACCCAAAACTGCTTGGGGTACCAAGAAACTGAGACTAGATATTCCAGGAACCTAGGGTAGAATCAAACACTACTGGCCTAAAAAAAGGAGAAGAAAAATGTAGCAACAAAAAGACTCTTGATGACCATGTTGTACTCATAGATCAATGCCTTGCTCAGTCATCCTCAGCGAGGCTTCCTGCTACAGCATATGGGGACATGTACAGATACCCAGAGGCAGATATTATGCAGACAGCCTTGGAAAACTCAAACTTAAATGGGATGTCTCCATCAAATCTCTCTTTTCAGGACTCAGGAAATCCCGTGAAAGAGGAGGAATAACAAAAAGAGGTAGAGGACAACAAGAAATAGCTCCAAATTAACATGAACAAAGCATACATGTTGCTGGTTGTTTTTACTCTTTGCTGTTTTGGGTGCCCTGCCACCCAGCTCCCAAATGGATGGAGGTTTATTTATTTATTTATTTATTTATTTATTTATTTATTTATTTTTATGAATGCACAGCCTTAGCGTGGCTTGTTTCTAGCTAGCTCTTCTTAACTTAAATTATCTCATATATCATTTGCCTCTTAGATTTTATCTTTACCTTATATAACTTTGTTTACTTATTATTTAATGACCGGCTGTATATCTGGGTGGCTGACCCATGGAATATTCCTTCTTCTCTTTCCTTTGCTCCTAGAACTTTTTTTTCCAGATTTCTTCTATTTATTCTCTATGCCTGTCAGCCCTGCCTATCTTTCTTCTGAGTTGCTATTAACTGCTCAGCTTTTTTTTTGTTGTTGTTGCTGTACAAGTAACAAAATTTATTCCAGACAACTGTAAATCATCCAAGAATACATTCACATATGACCAAGGAACCCCCTCTCACTTCCCTCCCCAAATTACAGTGCGGCAGGTAGGGTACTCAACACTCCTGAGACAAGCACCTGTGCTTTCCCTCCTTCATCTATAGGGCAGACACTGGAAAGTCTAATCAAGTGATACCTGATGTAACAGAATCAACCTCAGTCTCCCATATTTCCTGCCCCCACATCGCTGCAGAAACAGAAACACAACAAATCAAGGGACAGAGACGGTGAGAATACATGAGACACCAAACTCCCAGAACTGAGCTTTAAGCTTCTTTACAGAAGTTCTAACATCCAGCAGGGGCTTCAGAGGCTTACTCTTGGTCCACCTAAGAAAACTAGTCCCATCTGAGTATATTCAGCAACCCATGGAGGGAACCCAGCACTGTGTTTTGACTCTCCAGCCTATGTTAAGTCTGGGTGGACTAAAAGAGCCCATTGTATTCCCTCATAAAGGGTAGGCTCAGTTCCCATGTTAGGAACAACTTCTACAACTCTTGAAATTTATAAAAATAAGTTTTAAGCTATATTTTAAAAAAAATCAACAAGACTTCAAAAAGAGGTCTTTAGAAAAACCTAAATCGTTCATTTAAATTATTAATACTAGTTATTAACAAGGAGGCTACAAAAGGAAAAGGAAATGGAGGGTAATACTTCCTGGCTCCAATTAACTGTGGGAAGATTTGTGAAATGCCAGGATGGGCCTGGAACTGGCCACCAGTCCCTGTGGTGTGACAGCACATTAGAAGCAGCTGGTGGCAGCCCTGGTGGTTCACCAGGCTGAACTTGCATCTGAAGCTCCTGTGGCACACATCACACTGATAGAGCTTTGACTTCTTGACCTGTGGCTGCAGCCGTGGTTTGGGCCTAAGGCTCTACTCTGGTTCTGTAACTCAAGAGTCTCCACCCATGTGGCTCTGCAAATGTGCAGTCGGTGGATGCTTGTAGCAGAAGCTGATCTGTCATTCAGAATATTTGTATTGGCTAGTATCCCTTTTCATCTTCAGGCCCTGTCTGCTCTCCTGAAACAATCGTCCCTGCCTGTGAGACTACTGTTTTCGGGGCAGTTCAGTTTTCTACAGGGGCAGGCTCTCTATTGCCCTCAACAGACTCAGGGTTAGGGTCCCCAGGAACAATTCCAAGAGAACAGGATCTCCTGGACTATTCCAGAACACAGACTGTCCCACGCTAAAGAAAGCCTGTTGTTCAGCAGCACTGGAATACATGCTGGCCCTCCTGCTTATCCATGGCTCTATCTGTCAGGTGGATAACTTCTTCCATCAAGTCACCTACAGTCGCTGCACCCAATTCTGCTTCTTCTGGCTGCCCAAGGACCTTCAGAGGGACCAGAGTCTCATAGTTTCTCTTCACGACATCTGTAGAGCTCCTTTTGCCAGTCCTCCAGTCCTCCAGGTTCTCCACTCTTGTTCCGAGAAACAGACTCCATCATTCTCAAGAGATTCGGTCACCTTGGGGGCCTCCCCCTTGCTTCCATAGAGGCAGCCACAGGACCCAGAAATTCCTGTTGTGAAGCAGGTTCTCTAGGTTGTCCAGCCCCCTCTGTAGCAGCCTGCACTCCAACAGCAGAGTACCAAGCACAACACAATGCCCTTCAGCTGGTTGTTGAAATCTATGGCTGTCCTTTCAAAATCAGTGAGCTTCTACTCAGTTGTCCGTACACGTCTAGAGGCTCTGTTGCTTGGGACTCCATCTTCTACGCAGCCTGAATAGTAGCCATCACTGGCCAAAGAGGTCTGAAAATATGGGCTTTTTCTCTATTGTTTGTAAGTGTGGTGTGGTGGGAGCTAATGGTGTGTAGCCATTTCCTCCTGTGTCGAGCAGGTGATGACTACACCATGGTTGCATTTGCTCCACAATGCTGACTAGTGGGACAGTGCTCGGCTTTGTGCTACTCTGCCAAATGCCTGGACTTCAGGAGTAGCTCAGATCTTTATTAGACAGATCGGGAGTTTTAGACAGGCAAAGTAACACATCTGCACAGAGATAAACAAATGTAACATAAAAGACTGCATCACATCTTTGTGTCGGGAGCCGCATTTGCCATTACAAGATGGCGCTGGCTTCCTGCTTCCTGATTCTTGTTTACAGCACTAGCTGCGTTTATTGCACATGCGCCACCTTATGCTAATTCGAATATGAGAGCTCTCCCTATCAGAGAGGGTATACCAATCAGGCATTGTGCGGAGCACCAATTACAGATGAGCACGTTGCCCTGCAGGCTATTTAAGCAAAGCACATTTGGGGCTTGGGGTCCTTCTCCATCTACATGTATAGAGCTCTACAATAAAGATTCTGCTGGACAAATCTTCGGTTGCCGCGTCTTCCTTATCGGCAAAGGTAGCGCGCGACAAGTGGTGCCGAAACCCAGGAACTGCCGACCCTGGGCAGAGGAACGACTCGAAGGACCCTCGACTGCTCGTCGGAGGAAGATCCAAGCCAGCGGAGCGAAAAGCTGCAGCACTTTTCAGCAAGGTATGATTTCTGTGGTCTGGGTGATTCCGTTTCTTGTTGTTAGTTTCGTTTTCGTCTTGCTGTGTTGTTTGTGTCTTAATTGTGAGAAACGGGAGAAAACCTGCAGCCGTCCGTTTTGTGACGTTGAATAAGTGGCCTTAAGACTCAGGTAGATAACTGAGCAGTCACACCCTCTCCTGTAGATAAAGGAGCTATGGGAAATCAACCAACTAAGCCGATTGCCGATGCGGCGCAGGCGCTGCTTAAGCAAAAGGAATTAAAGATCTCAGACAGGGTATTGCGGAACTTCCTTAAAGAAGTTGATCGCGTAGCTCCCTGGTTTGTGGTCTCTGCGTCCCTCTCTAAAGGAGCATGGGATAAATTAGGAGGAGATTTGATATGAGAGAAGGAGCAGGGGACCCTGAGAACAGGGGTATGGCCGCTATACAAACTGTTAAAATCTTGCATTGAGGATGAAAGATGTAAGGAAAAGGTTAAGGAAGGCCAACGGGTTTTATCAGACCATCAAGATAGTCTATCAGAAGCTGAAAAGGAACAAAAGGTTAAACAGGAAAGAAAACTAATAAAGAAGAAACTAAAAAATAAAGACAAGGGAATATCAGATAAGCTAGCTGAACTTGAAAAAAGGGCAAAGCAACTTGCAAAAAAGGAAGAGGAACTTGAAAGGCGAGCAAAAAGTTTAAAGTTAGTATCTGCCTCCGAAAAAGGGGTATGTAATGAAGGTGAGGATCCCAAGCTGTATCCTCTTTTAACTGAATTCAAGCATTAACACTTAATGATTTTCAAAAGCTTTTAGGTGATATTAATTGGGTGAGACCGTATTTCAATCTGACTACTGCAGAGCTTAAACCATTATTTGCCATTTTGGAAGGGGATTCAGCCATTACTTCTTGCAGGCAACTTACTGCAGAAGCTGCTCAAGTGCTGGATACGGTAGAAAAGAAATTGGGAGAGGCTTCTTTGACTCGGCTAGACCCGTCTAGTCCGTTTCAGTTGTGCATTGTTTCCTCCCCTCAACAACCCACAGCAGTTTTACCTTAAATTTTTTGAAATTGGATTCTAATGGACAGTCTGCTGCAGACAGACATGTTGTTCATGCATCTCCAAAGGAGCTGGTAAAATGGAAAGATGTACTCGATAATCAATGGAAAGGACCGGATCCTATATTAATAAGATCCAGGGGAGCTGTTTGTGTTTTCCCACAGGGCCAAGAAAATCCAATCTGGGTTCCAGCGCGGTTGACCCGAACGGTAAGGCATGACAACCCTGCTTCGAGTCCTGCTGTTGATGGGGATGCTGATGATCCTGGAGGTGAAGAGCCAAGAGATTCGATGGGGAATCCTGTCAACATTTCCTCGGCCCATACCGGTGATGCATGACGCCCAGCTGTTCCCGAGATTCTTTACCACCAATGAATCTCTAGACCTGCCATATCTGCCGAGGGATGAACACATGGCCGCGATGCAGGAGAATGTGATTGTCCCCCTGAAGGGAACTTTGTGTTTTATTTTGCCCGCAAATACTTCCGATAATATTGATGATTGTGTAATTTTGCATAAACAGCTTGCTGCTTGGTTTGAGCAACGTGGAAATCGCTCCAATGCAACCTTTATATTTGGCTCTTGGCCGGCCACCAGGGCTAAGGGTGGTGATTCATACCCACCGCAGCAGCCTCGGTGGGGCCCTTATTGTATGGGACGTGCTTCTTCCAGGAGGGTGCCTTGGATGGGATGTCAAGCAACGTATCCCCGCTGGGCAGTGAAAATGTTCTTTTCTGTTACCCCTAGGATGGGTACCATTGTTAATAAGATCAAAATCCTAATCAAGCAATAGCTACCAATCCTTTTGATGTTTGGCTTTTGTGTGGGGTTAATGGAAGTTGCACTGATTTAAGTCCCATGGGCATGATGAGAGGAGGCATAGTGGGAAAAGCACATTTTAAATGGAATAACACGGAATCATTTGAATCCTCAGTTAAGCTGTCCACTCCATTTAGCAATATTACCTTTAATTCCACTCCTGTTTGTGTTTGGCCTCCATTTTTTTGGCTGGTAACACAGGATATTCCTTTTAATGGAGTTTTGAATTGTAGTTCCTTTTCTTGTAATTATACATCCTGTTGGGACGGTGACCGTCATCGTCTTGCAGTAGTTGTTAGATTGCCAAGATTTGTTCCTTTTCCTGTTGTTGTTTCCTCAGAAATGAGTTCCATGTCCTTGCTGAAAAGGCATAAGCGGGATTTTGGTATTACTGCGGCTATTGTTGCTATTGTTGCAACTGCGGCCATAGGGGCCTCCCTTACTGCTTCTGCTTTGGCCTTGCAGGGTCAGATAGCTACTGCTCAAACTCTTAATAATTTATCAGCCTCAGTGAGTGAAGCATTGGAAACTCAAGTGTCAATTAATAGCCAGTTGAGAGGAGGGCTGATGATTGTGAATCAACGCATTGATTTGGTTCAGGAACAAATAGATATATTATGGCAGTTAGCTCAATTGGGATGTGAAGTTAAGTTATCTGGACTTTGTGTAACCTCTGTTCAATATGATAATTTTACTAAAGCAGCTAATCTTTCTAAAACATTGTCCAATATGCTGTCATCCAACTGGAATGCGGATTTTGATGCAATTATGAGAAAATTACGTCTTGCTATAGTCCAAATTAATTCCACTCGTTTGGATGTTTCTGTCACTCAAGGATTGTTTACCTGGTTGTCCTCTGCTGTTTCTTATTTTAAAGAATGGGTTGGTGTGGGAATGTTTGGGGTGATGTTATTAGCAGGGCTGCTCCTCTGTTTTTGTTTGCTTCGCAAATTCAAAAAACAACAACACGCTAAGAATGTGGCCATAGTTCAGGCTATGCTGGCTGTCGAACAGGGAACATCCCCTTAAGTTTGGTTAAATATGCTTAGCCGTTGAGACGCTGTCAGAACTTACGGCACTCCTGACGGGCACAGGTTCCCATTGCACCAGGATGCTGTTCTGAACAGACCTTTGCATCTCCCAGGGCTCAGGTTCCCATTGCACGGGGTTTAAGGTGCAGAGGGTCTCTTTTACTATGTAACCTCCTTGATCGCTTATGCTGTTGAATCAGTGAGCTGATCGGAAATCTCATAGTATTACCTTGGCTTCGCTTCTAATTTTAAAGAAAGGGGGAGATGTCGGGAGCCGCATTCGCCATTACAAGATGGCGCTGGCTTCCTGCTTCCTGATTCTTGTTTACAGCACTAGCTGCATTTATTGCACATGCGCCACCTTATGCTAATTCGAATTTGAGAGCTCTCCCTATCAGAGAGGGTATACCAATCAGGCATTGTGCGGAGCACCAATTACAGACGAGCACGTTGCCCTGCAGGCTATTTAAGCAAAGCACATTTGGGGCTTGGGGTCCTTCTCCATCTACATGTATAGAGCTCTACAATAAAGATTCTGCTGGACAAATCTTCGGTTGCCGCGTCTTCCTTATTGGCAAAGGTAGCGCGCGACATCTTTGTATCATTAAACAAATGTTCCACAGCATAAACAAAGGTTAACACATCTTTAACTAATATTCTACAGCACACATATAAACTCCAATGGGGGTGGGAGGAAGCAGCATACCCAGAGACTACACAGGTGTCTCGACCACCTCAAACATCAAGGAAGAGGCAATGCTCAGACTCTTCTTTAAGCAGCTTTACTCAGGAACCTTGATCAATCTTCTGACTCTGGGGAAAGCTAGCCCACAGCTTATAAGGCCTTGGGGTAGCCAACCCCTGCACTCCAAGTGGTGAATGCAGATAGGTCGACATACACGGAAGCAAGCCTAGATCTCAGCCTTGGGCAAATAACTACTTGTTTACTCCAGAGAGCACTCACCATTGGGAAGGTGGAAGGCAGAAACCAGAGCCATCTTTAAGGCATGGCACTTCACAGCTCTCTACACACCGTTTTTTTTAAATATATGTCATGGCTTCCAGTTTAATGTTTTCTTGGGATTTCTGTGTATAGAAACAAGTGCATCTCTGTCTCTTGTCCTTTTCTTGGGACCTTGTAGTGGGATATTCACTGTGTCTGCTTCTGTGGCACTGACCACACCCATTGAGGGGTGTAGCCAGGGGCAGAAGTGACCTGTGGAGCTTAGTCTCAGGAGGAGGCGGAGAAAGGCCTTTTCTGGCGGGACACGGAGAGATGAGCATCCAGTTTTAACTGCTGTGTTCATCTGTCTGTGTTGTGAGTTGTTTCTCCCTTAATAAACATCTATTCGACCTATTTGTTTATCCTGACCCTTATTGAACTGCAATATCTGGTGTCAGAAGCTGGATCAAGATTTTCACCGCACCTGGGTTTTACCCAGGTGCTGCAGCAACCCTTCCCCCACCTTCCTTGAACAGGCAGGATATACCCTGCCCTAGAACTCCTTTTTTCTCCATCTTGGCCCTGAGACTACTGCTCATCTTCAGCCAGTTCCCTCAGATTGTATTCGCACAGAGCCCTGCCTTTTGTGTTGTGGCACTAGGCCTGTACTCGGCCTGCTCTGTTTGTGTGCTTGCAGGCTCCTGCAGCTGCAGCAGCTGTGGCCTGTGGACTGGCGGAAAATATACACACTGCAGTTGCTTGCAGCTCCTGTTTTCCCTGTGGTCTCAACAATTGTACAAGGCTCGTTTCAATCCTTCGTTTAACAAAATTTTGCTTGCCTTAGTTTGTTAAAAGCTATTCTACAGGGACCGGGATCAGAAGGATCATTTCCTGCCAGAGGCTATTTGGCAGACACTCTTTGGTGGTACAATTCCGGAGAGAACCGGAATTGGAAGGCTCCTCTGCTTCCGGACGCTTTTTACTGCTACACCTCCGAGTGTAACTACAGCATGTTGAGATCTACAGCTAAAAGCATCAAAGCTCCAGGACAGCGGAATTACATCTAAGGTAATTGTAACATCTTTTGCAACTTAAGCTGATATAACATCTGAGATCAATTGTTCCATAGCTATGGCAGATAATTTTACAATGCAGTACTTTAGGAATTTTTTTACTTCATATATAGAAGGAATCTTAGCGTAATAGTGATGGGTTTTATCATTAATATGATATTCTTAAAGAAATGGTTTGAGATTAGTGCAAACAATAAGGAACTTGTACAAACCATAGGAGACTTGGTAACAAAGATTCAAAACATTGAAAGTGACAGAATGCAAAACATGGAATGTTTAGGAAATAAGTTTCAGGATATTGAAGATGGCAACAGAGAGCTGACAGGTAGAATACAGAACATGGAACATAAAAATGATCAAATAGAAAACAAAATTTGTTCCATGTCTGATGTTGCCTCAACAACCAAAATAGAAACAATGCAATGCATTAACACGCTAGCAGAAACAGCTCATTCCTGGTTGGATGAAGCTACTAATAAGGTTAAAAAACTGGAATATCAGATGGCAAGAATAGCAGATAGAATCTCTTCCATGTCTGAAGATAATGGCAAGCTAGCAGATAGAACATTGTTTTTAGAAGGCAGTTTACATGCCATTCAGATAATATCTAAGGATGAGAATATCAAAAACATGGAATCATTTGTAGTTGGAGAAAGTAAGAAACTGACAGATGCAATGAAAGCTCTAGAAAGGGATATGCTTCAAGAAGTTCAGACACTCAAAGAAGCAATAATTAATAGACTTCAGGCTTTAGAAGACCTTCAATGTGATACATCAGAAGAAGAGCTCCAGGTAATAGGGCATGAAAAAAACTTAAAATTTTCCACACCATTTAGGGTCAGAGGAGCTTTCCCTGTATCTGTTAATGGAAAATCAGCAATGAAAAAACACCCAAAAGGTGTTGTTGCTTATCAATGGGAACCAATATGTATGAAAGATTTAAAAAGTATAAAGGAAGCATTAGTCTCTTATGGCATGCACTCACCATATGTGAAGCAATTAATAGAATCATGGGCAATGAATAAAAAGGTAACCCCTAAGGATTGGGATCAATTAATATCAGCTGTCCTTGAAAACTCCTCTCAATTAGAATGGAGGGCTTTATGGAGAGAAGAAGCAAAGGCTCTTGAACTTCAGGGCTTAAAGAAAGGTTATGAAGCTCCCAAAGATAAAATTCTTGGTGAGGGTATTTATGCTGACCCAGAAACCCAAGCTGCCTATGATGAACATATCTTGTCTCTATGCAGTACGGCAGCTCTGAATGCTTGGGATAAGGTTATGAACTAGGGGAGAGGATAGAATCTTATACCAAAATAAGGCAAGGACCAAGAGAACGCTTCAGTGTGTTTCTAGAAAGGCTGTCTAGAGCAGTACAATTAGAGGTAGCTGACATAGATTCTAGGCGAATACTCATAGAATCGTTAGCCTATGAGAATGCAAATCCTCAATGCAAACAAGTGCTTTGGCCATTAAAAATTCAATCAGCACCTTTGGATGAATGGATCCGATATACAGCCAACATTGACTATAATAGCAATAACACTGAAGCATGGGTAGAAGAAGCTATAGCTAAAGGTTTGAGCAGTAATCAAGAGAACAGAAGTTGTAACTATGGTGACATAAAAGCTTGGATAGGAGAAGCTGTCTCCAAAAGTTTCAAGAGATATCAACATGTCAGATGTTATAACTGTGGTAAGATAGGACATCTAAAAAGAAATTGTAGGCAAAGCATCTCTAGAAATAATACTCCCAAGAATGAATCGAACAGAAGGGCTAAGCCTTCTGGGTTATGTAGAAGGTGTGGCCAAGGCAGACACTGGACAAATGAGTGTAGATCAACTAGAGACAAGCAAGGAAACCCTTTACCACCGGGAAACTCCTTGGGGGGCCTCTGGAAGGCCCCCATGTCAAAGGTGGTCCGAACATTCCCAGTCACAGTGGAGGACAACCTCCCACAGGACAATTAGAAAATCCTTGGCCTATTGTAAAAACTCGTACCGCTCTGGCTGACAACCTAGTGACAGAAGTTGAATCAGACATGACAGAAGAAAATAAAAAACGTATATTTTGGCAAACCTCTATAAACAGTCAAAGGCCTAGATTGATAGTTAAAATGAATAACAGGCTGTTTGAAGGCCTCCTGGACACAAGGGCGGACGTAACTATCATAACTAATAAATCCTGGGCTCGAAATTGGCCCCTGAAAGAGGTTAATGTTCAATTCTTAGGGATTGGAACCCTGTCTCAGATAAAAGAAAGCATGAGATGGATTGAATGTGCAGGACCAGAAGGACAGCGAGGAAGGTTAAGACCATATGTGGCTGATGTATTGATAAATTTATGGGGTTGTGATCTATTACAGCAATGAAATACACAGATTAACATTCCTCCAGTATTAGATAGGAAACATAAACGACCTCATGGTTGTGGAAAAAATGCTATAAAGTACTATACAAGACAGACACCAAATATCCAGGCTGTACAAAGACAGAAAGCAAGTGCTGAACAAACAGATGAACCAAAAGCCTTACCCTTAAAATGGTTAACAGAGGAACCTGTCTGGGTAGGGCAGTGGCCTATGACTTCTGAGAAGTTAGAAGCTTTAGAAAACCTGGATCAGGAACAGCTAAATGCTGGGCATATCGAGGAATCAACCAGCCCTTGGAATTCTCCTGTATTTGTTATCAAAAAGAAATCTGGTAAATGGAGAATGCTTACAGACCTGAGAGCCATTAATAAAGTTATCCAGCCAATGGGCTCTTTACAGCCTGGAATGCCGTTGCCTTCTTTGATACCTAAAGAATGGCCTATTATAGTTATTGATTTAAAGGATTGCTTCTTCACTATACCTTTACAAGAACAAGATAAAGAGAAATTTGCCTTCACTGTACCTAATTACAATAATTCTCAACCAGTGAAGAGATATCAATGGAAGGTTTTGCCAAAGGGAATGCTAAATAGCCCAACCCTGTGCCAATATTTTATACAAAAATCACTGGAAATAATTCGTAAACAGTTTCCACAATCCATAATCTATCATTACATGGATGATATATTGTTAGCTGACTCTAAAGCAGGCATATTAGAAAAAATGTTTGAGAAACTGAAGGAAGTTTTGCCTCGCTGGGGATTACAAATTGCACCTGAAAAAATACAAAAAGGAGAGTCAATCAACTACTTAGGATATAAAATAGGTCTACAGAAAATTAGACCACAAAAAGTACAGATCAGGAGAGATCGCTACCAGACTCTTAATGATCTTCAAAAATTACTAGGAGAGATTTCTCAACTGCAAACTATTATTGGAGTTGAAGGGCATGATTTGAAAAACTTGAAAGTGGCCCTAAAAGGGGACAAGGATTTGAATAGTCCCCGAATACTATCAGCTGAAGCGGAAAAGGAATTAGAATGGGTAGAAAAGAGGATATTAGAAGCACATGTGGACCGTGTGGATCCAAATCTAGACTGTATTCTGGTTATATTACCATCTAGAGAATATCCTTCAGGGATTTTGATGCAGAGAGAAGACATCATATTAGAATGGATATTCTTACCACATAAACAGAATAAAAAACTAAAAACATATATAGAAAAGATCTCTGACTTGATTTTAAAAGGTAAATTAAGACTTCGTCAATTAACAGGAAGAGATCCAGCAGAAATTATTGTACCTTTAACTAATGAGGAAATTTCCTCCTTATGGAAAGATAATGAATATAGGCAGAGAGCATGCAGTAATTTTTTGGGAATAATTAGCAACAATTATCCCAAAACTGAAAGAATCAAATAAATAAAGAAGACAATTTGGATCCTTCCACGCATTGTAAGACAAACACCTATCTCTGGAGTTCCTACATTCTACATGGATGCAAACAAATCTGGTAAAGCAGGATATAAATCAGGAGAAATAAGCAAAGTAGTTCAAACCCCTTACAATTCTGTACAAAAGGCAGAATTGTATGCCATTCTCATAGTACTTATGGATTTTACAGAATCCCTCAATATAGTTACTGACTCTCAATATGCAGAGAGAGTAGTCTTACACATCGAGACTGCAGAATTTATTCCTGATGATACAGAATTAACTTCATTGTTTATACAGTTACAAGATAGTATCAGAAAGAGGATTCATCCTATATATATATAACACACATCAGATCCCATACGGGTCTGCCAGGTCCTCTAGCACAAGGCAATGATGAAATTGATCGGTTATTGATAGGAAGTGTGCTAGAAGCCTCAGAGTTTCATAAGAAACACCATGTGAACAGCAAAGGATTGAAAAAGGATTTTTCTATCACTTGGCAACAAGCCAAGGAAATAGTAAGGAAATGTCCTACTTGCTCATTCTATAACCAAACTCCTTTACCACCAGGCAGTAACCCTAAAGGTATAAATAGAAATGAAATATGGCAAATGGATGTGTTTCATTTTGCAGAATTTGGAAAATTAAAATACGTACATCACACTATAGATACATTTTCAGGGTTTCAATGGGCTACTGCTCTGAGCTCTGAAAAGGCTGATTCTGTTATCACACACCTTTTAGAGGTAATGGCCATTATGGGCATACCTGCACAAATAAAAACTGACAATGCTCCGGCATATATTTCCAGCAAATTGAAACAGTTTTTTGAGTGTTATAACATAAAACACATAACTGGTATACCACACAATCCTACAGGACAAGCAGTAGTTGAGAGATCTAATCGTACTTTAAAGGAAATGCTCCATAAACAGGCAGGAGGAACCAAGACACCCAAACACAGATTACATAATGCTTTATTAACATTAAACTTTCTTAATGCTGATGAAAAAGGACAAACAGCTGCAGAAAGACACTGGACAATAGAAAAAACTTCTGAACTACATCAGCCGGTATACTTCAAGGATGTATTGACCTCAGAATGGAAACCAGGATATGTGTTACATTGGGGTAGGGGTTTTGCATTTGTATCTACAGGAGAAGAAAAGTTATGGATACCATCTAAGTTCATCAAGATCCGGGTTGAACAAGAGTAACATCTTAATGAAGAGAAATGACAAGTCATCCAATAAATAAGGTCCCATGAGATGTGTGGAGACTTCTCAAAGGTAGGGGAAGTGTTCTGTTCTTGTCCTTACAGGAAAACAGAGAACACTTATCTTCAAACAACCAAAGGACACTAAACATGTAGGTACCTACAGAAGAGAAGACAGCTCTCCAGAAAGAATCACTTAATGAAGAGGAATCTGATTTATGGTAAAAATATTAAGTCTAGTAAACTGTTTCTATACTGAAATCTAGTTTTCTTTACTATCTAATATTTCTGTAGTCCCGATTCATGTAAACCAGTGCTGGCTTTGGAGTTGGATTTGGCTTTCCTTCTCTAAATTCAAGCATGTTGTTAAGATTAAATTCACAGTTTCTGCCTTATATCAAGAAGCCAATTGGTGTAAGGCAGAAGAAAACAAAATCGAAGGACTCATTCACTTATTCACAATTTTCTGTCTGAAATCCTAATTTTCTCACTTACATTTTAATGCTTACTGTTGCCTTGCCCTAATGCATACCGTAAAAATAAAAATTTTACCTTGATATTGATATTTAAATTTTCCACAAGGACTATAACAGTTCTCAACAGCAATCTTTGAACACTCTGGAAAGGAGATGGGGCCCCAATTGGATATTTCCACTTGACTCAACCTGATGCATCTGGACTACAAACTGCACCCTAAACCTGTTTGAGACTGCTTTTCTCGAGACAACTCATGACTAGCTAGCTGTATTGGTGCACCTTCTTATTACAACCTGGCCAAATTTCAATTAGAATTCCAGTCAAGCATTTTCTGCCACACAATGACTACCTACATGTTACAGCCAGTTCTGTTTAGAAATTTGGTTGCTAAAAATTTTTTTCCAACAGGATCCCATGGAGAAATCATCATCCCATTTCAGCAGGAAGTAATCTTAAGATAACAATGCCCCCTTTCCCCACTCTTGGAATTTAGGAATAATATTCATCTTCATAGGGTTGGTTTTAGTTACTTGGGGTTGGGTTTGGAAGGTGATACTTAGACTTGGTTATCTCTTTTAGACAGGAATAGGGTATGGTTGGGAAAGGTATGATTCAGAATGGATATAGGTAGATTAGCCTATTTTCTTGTGAATTATTCAGTAAGAATGAGACATTAGTATTACAGCTTACATTGTTATATATTATTATTTGTGGTAACCTATGTAAAATTAAGTTTATTCCCTTCCTGGAAGAATTGTATCTTATATTTGTTGTATTGTGTGAAATCTTTCCATTTATGATGTTTTATGTACATTATACTTGCCATATTCTATGTATGTATACTATTGCTTGTGTTCAAGACGTTTTGTATTTGTTACAATTTGGGATATTTGTCTTGCTGCCCTTTAGAGCTCTACCTCTTGTTTAGACATTTTTACTCTACCTCTACTTTAGGAATTTACATGTGAGATATATATATATATATATATATATATATATATATATAATATATATATATGTACATAGTTATATTGTTTAGGTATTTATCCTTGCTTTACTCAAGGAAGTTTTATTCAGGCTTGTTAGCCAAGTTCCTGAGTATTACAGATTATCCTCACCCATGTTTCCTTTGCCTATGAGATTAGTCAGACATAGATGCTTAATCTTCAATCATTCATAGACCTGCAGAACATGGCATTTAAATGTTTTATATATTAGTACTCTATTGACATGAGACACTGTTGCTCCTGACAGCACCGTGCACTTTCCCGAAAGTATGTTGGACACTGTTGTTGCTCCTTCTGGAGTTCATCCTCGCTTCGGCTAATGGCCTCTTGGGCAAGGAACTGCCTCACCCTTGACCACTGATTTGGACATGCGGTCCTATATGCTTGCAGGAGACAAACTTAGAAGACTGCTGAACCTTGCCAAGTCAGGGTAAGACAGCCTTTCTACCTCCCTGCGTTTGTTGTGGTCTGTCAAATACTCCTGGCCTTAGTCATATCTGGCTGTACCAACATTGCTGTGAGACCTTGGGTGACTGTCCAGGTAGCTTGCTGTTTCTGTCCTCACTGCACCTTTTGGAAGTTGCCCATCTGCACTTCCTGTCTACCCTAGTATTGTAATTTTCCTTCTCAGGTCTTGGTGAGGTTGTAGATTAAACTATGTTAGTATTATTCTCTCTTCCTAGTTAGATATTAAGTACTAGACTTAAGCTTTTCAGCTTAGGACAACTCTATTGTAACTCCCTTATGCCTTCACCCTAGGACTAGGTATGTTTGTGGTTTTGGTCTCGATTTTCCTTTTCTTAGAGAACACTTGTTATTCACTGTTTTGTATATAGTTTTGTATCAAGCTTAAATCTTTTCTTTAGACTAAAAGGGGAATTGTAGTGGGATATTCACTGTGTCTGCTTCTGTGGCACTGACCACACCCATTGAGGGGTGGAGCCAGGGGCGGAAGTGACCTGTGGAGCTTAGTCTCAGGAGGAGGCGGAGAAAGGCCTTTTCTGGGGGGGCACGGAGAGAGGAGCATCCAGTTTTAACTGCTGTGTTCATCTGTCTTTGTTGTGAGTTGTTTCTCCCTTAATAAACATCTATTCGACCTATTTGTTTATCCTGACCCTTATTGAATCGCAATAGGACCTTTTCATTCTGTTTATTTGTTTCATCCAAATCTGATATTTAAGGCTTTGTTTTAGCTAACTTTATTTGATTCTTAGTTTATTTCATTATTATTCCCTAGAAGCCTTACAGAAAGGGGGCACATGCAAATGAGATGGGAGCTAAAGAAGAATGGGAACAAGTAGAGGGAGGGAAAATCATAATCACGATATATTATGTGAGAAAAATTGTATATTAATAAAATGAAAAAATAAAATATAAAATTTTTTATTTCACCACAATGTATTGTAGCCCAGTATTATTTTAATACTATTTAAATGCATTGTTGATATGCTTTATGTTGCTTATGCTAAATCAGCAGTATCAGGAAAAAACAATATTACTTTGCATTCCAGAACCAACCTGAGTGATTTTAGGAGACACTTTGCATTTCAGAAATGGAAAATAAGTCATATATTTTAATTTATTTCCTACATGTAAACAATTGGATAAAATGCCATTTACATTTCAAAGTACCTTATTAATTCAGTAAAGGAAATGGTCTATGAATTCAAATTAGGCTTTGCAGTAAATCCTAGGAATGTCAGAGTTGATGAGTTGACAGAAGTGACCTCTACCTCAGTTGCCCATGGTTATACACTATTAGAGAAGTGTTATATAATCTTTTGGCCTACTGGAAGCACTAGCATAGAAATTCATAGCAAACATGGAAGAAATTAAAACCAAAATGAAATGGGGGAAGGTATGCATGATTTCACTTAGTAGTAGCATTAGTCCATTTTTGTAAATGAATATAAGAATGCAAATAAAGAATACTGGCAAGATTTAGCCCAGCATTTTCATACCTGAGTAAATACTTCAATATATTATATACTAACCTGAGTTGTTGATTAACTGAGTAGATGAGAAGGAAACACTTAGTATGTAAACAACAATACATTCATTTGTGACTTAAGAGTTTGAAAGCTTATTAAAATACTGTTTTTGTGCATTTTCAGTGACAGAGTCCAGTCATCTATGCTAAAGTTTCATCATTATTTTTCATCTCATACATCTAAACTATTTTACTTAAAATCGATTTTGGAATGACTGATTCTTTATTTGTATAAGATTAAGTAGATACATATTTTGATCTAAGAATACTTTTAAAGTTAGGTAATGTGATTAATATAATGACATTTTCTTCATTCATATAAGAAATTTCAGTGTTATACCACCATATTTATTTGTGTCAATTTTTAATTTACAGGAAATAAAGTTGAACTGAATTAAAACTGGGTTATAGACAACAGTGAATTTGCTTCAATAAAATACCAGGCAGGCATAAATTGTCTTCCTGGTCTATAGTAATGTGTGGTTTGAAGCAAAAAGCAAAGAAAAGCTCATTAAACTTATTGAACACTTTTTTCACTTATTTTACATATTGCTCCCAGTTACCTCTCCCTCCCTCCCTACTATGCACCCCAATTCCTCTCCCATCTCATCCCCCTCCCCCTCTCCACATGGAGGGTGATGCCCTCCAGGAGGGATCAACAAAATCTGGCAAGTCTTTGGAGTAGGAACTAGGCCCTCCCTCCTGCCTTTAGGTTAAGGGAGAATCCTTCCATGGGGAATTTGCTCCTAAAGTGCTTTCATGCACCAAGGATACATCCTGGTTCCACTGTCAGAGGTCCCTTAGAATGCCCACATTTGTGTAAGTATTTCTGATATTATTTTGTTAAAAGAGCTTTTATTGAAATTTCAAGGTTGAGAAAATAACACTTCTAAATATCAGCAAGTTACACAAGGTGATAGAGGTTAAGAGTCCTTTAGTTTCAGTTGAAATATTTTATGAAATGTTATAATTTTGCACATAATTCATACTCTTAATACCAGATTTTTAATTAATTCATTGTGTAGTTCACCTTAAGTTGTAAGTATGCTGTATATTAAATATCAAGTAATTATCAACTTTGCATAGCTTTTAACACATATTTACTTGTGAATAAAGCTAAAAAAAGCACATATTTATTTTATGCATTTTTGACATTTATGAATTTGTTTACTTTGTGTTACACCAAGTGTGCTAATATTAAAATATGAATATCCCATGATGGATATCAGAAGTATGTTCTCTATTTCTCCTATGTAAGTTCTAGAGACGAACTCATCTCTTCATAGCAGTAAGTGTAATTATCCATGGAGACATTTTGCTGGTCCTATGTGTAAGGGAAAGTGGCCAACTAAAGAAACACACCCTGAGCAGCACCAAAGAAATACACATTGGGCCTGAAACCCAAACCAAAGAAATGCACCCTGACTCTGAAACCAGTGCCAAAGAAACACACTTTGTTCCTGGAATCAGAGCCACTCTGGCCCTATAATTAGAGGCAAAAGGCCAAACAGGACCAGAGAAAGAAACAATCTTTGGCCCTGAAACCAGAGTCAAATTTGACCCTAAACCTATGCAGAAAACCAACCAATCCCTGAGCAGGAGATCTAGCCATTCTGATCTCAGGGATTAAAATCTGAGCAATCCCGATCTCAGAACTATCCCTGGAAAAACCCCATCCTAAGAATACCTATATAAACCCTGTATATGTTCAGTCTGTCCTGCTGTCCTCACCATCATGGATTCTTCCCTCTCAATAAATCTCTTGAATGAGGTTAGGGTGAGACCTTCTTTTACCAAATGCAGAGATGACCCATGGTGGAGCAGAGCAGGGGTTTATCGCTTTTCTCTAGGGAAACTTTTCTCTGGCAAAGTGATGTTTTTACACTCCACTTTTAGGGTGACTGGGGCCAAACTGAAACAACTTTATCAGGGAAACCCTCTCCTTACTGAGCAGAGTTGATACACTAGGGAAGCCTTTTCTTGAAGCAGGGCTGTAAGCTGCTATGCTTATTGTACCCTGTGGTATTCCTTGGATCCCATTTGCCAGAATACCTTTCCATTTGAGCTGTAACACTCAATATTCTGTAAATCCTGAGTGCCAGAATACCTGCCCATCTTATCCAAGCTGCCAAAACACATATACCATTTTACCTATTTATCTTCAGAAATCAACTGTTTATAATGTAGGACATATGATTAAAATATATTACATTGAAAGTTAACTATTGTAGGTTTTCAAATGATTAAATGAAAACTATTATCATAGCTGCATCATTACTATAGAGAGCTGCGAAGTGCCCCACAAAGATGGTGCTGGCTTCTGCCTTCCACCTCCCCAAGGGTGAGCACTCTCTGGCGTAAACAAGCCCTTATTTGGTTAAGTCTGTTCAGCCTGTCTGCTTCCACATTAGAGTAGCCTATCTGCAGGGTCCATGTAGCTCACTGGAGTCGGTTAGCGCAAGGGTATTTAAGCCTGTGGAAGGGTTCCCCAGGCTCTTGAGGGTCAGAAGAACAAGTTTCTTCAAGGATCCTGATTAAAACTGCATGAAGAAGATCTTCCTGGAGTTACGTTATCCTAACTGGCAAGGGCAGGCACCGTACAAATGGTGGCCAGTACAGGGAATTTTTCAGATCAGAACTCCTTGCTAGCGAGGGTCAGGCGTGGCACAAATGGAGGCCCATACTGGAAATTTTTCAGATCAGAACTTCTTGCAGTCAGGGAAGCACTAGCAAGTTCCCAAGGTAAGTTGGGACCAAATTTAAAGCCCTCGGTAAAGAGGCAATAAGGTCTCCAGTAAGGAGCAATGAAGTCCCAGGTAAGTTGGGACCAAGTTAAAGACCTTGGAAATAAGCAGCAATAAAGTCTCAGTCATTGAGCAAGAGGTTCTAAGGAACCGAAAGTAAAATTTTCAAAATGGGGTCTTCTCAGTGTCATTCAATTTTTCTGGCTCTTCAGGAGCTACTTTTGTCAAAAAAACTTAAGATAAAGAAAAGCACACTAGAAAGAATCCTGAGCGAATGCAATGCCATTGCACCTTGGTTCGCAATTTCGGGAGACCGCACAGTAGTGTGCTGGGACAAGTTAGGCAGGGATCTTGACTTTACTTGGGAACAAGGGACGCTAAAGTCCAGAGTTCAACCTGTTTGGAAGTTAGTGCATAACTGTACTGAAGACCAGAGGTACTATAAAGAGGCGATGGAAAAAAAGAAAGCTGAACTAGAGATGTTACAAGAAGGAAGATCAGAAGAGGTTGAGAGCACAGGAGAGTCAGGTACAGACGAAACAGATTCTGAGGAAGAATTGCAAGCCCTCTTAGAAAAATTCAGAAACAATCCCTTACGGATGAGAGGGGTGAGGGAGAAGAGAAATGGCAATGTGAGGAGTGGAGGAACCCTCCTGGAACAATGACTTCAGCGCCTTCTCCTGATCAGAGTAAGGAAGGGCGGGGCCCAGGTACAGGGCTTTCATTTTGCTCTGAGGTCTGGAAAGCCATACGAAATGACTGAAGTCTTGAACAAGTAAATCAGATTGCCATAAAAGCATGGAAGTCATTACCCAATAAGGGAGAGGTGAATGGTAACCTCACTAAGATACTACAAGGCTCCATAAAACCATTTTAAGATTTTATGGCCTGTTTGGTAGAGGCTACAAGGAGAGATTTTGGCATTACAGCAGCCATAGTTGCAGCTATCTCTTTTGCAGTTGTGGGTTCAGTCACAGCTGCAGAGGCTATGAGCACATCGGTGCAGACAGCCTGTAAGCTTAATGAGTTGTCCAAGAATGTGGCTACCGCCTTGGATGCTCAATCCAAAATTGGTGCTCAACTAAAAGGAGGTTTAATGATTGTAAACCTAAAAATTGATCTGCTGCAGGAGCAAATAGATACCTTGTGGCATCTTGCCCAATTGGGATATGAAATAAATATCCAGGTTTGTGTGTTACCAGCATTCAGTATGAGAACTTTACACGTGCTGCTAATTTGTCAGGACAGTTGTCTAGCTATCTTTTAGGAGATTGGTCTACTGACTTTGATAACCTGATGGCACAGGTGCGAGTGGCCATCGTTGCAGTAAATTCAACACGTGTGGATGCGGGACTGGCTGCTGGATTGTCATCTTGGTTCCCTTTGCCATTGATCATCTGAAAGAGTGGGCAGGAATCGAAGCCATGGCTGTCCTCTTGTTGCTTATCTCCTTCGTGGGCCTGTGGTGCCTTTGCAAGATGAAGTTTGCTCAGAAGCGGTATGCAGGCATGGTTGTCCAGGCATTTACAGCCATTGAGGCAAGACAGTCTCCCCAAGCATGGCTCACAGTCATGAACAAGAATTGATCTTTCACGTTCAGGTTGTATGGCTTAGCACTGCACTCTGAGTTAGCTCTGGAAGTGAGCATCTCCGAGAAGGGCAAGTCTGGTTGTATGTGGGTTGGTGTCTGAGGCCCCACCTCCAGGAAAAAGATGATGGACGGGTGTGGCACTGACTTGGCTGACTAGCAGGATTCAGGGTCATTACAATGTCCACTGCACCAGACCACTACCCTTGCCTGTTGCATTATTAAAACAAAAAGGGGGAACTCTAGAGAGCTGCAAAGTCCCACACCTTAAAGTTGGAGCTGGCTTCCACATTCCACCTCCCCAAGGGTGAATGCTCTCTGGTTAGAGTAGTCTATCTGCAGGGTCCACGTAACTCACTGGGGTTAGTTAGTGCAAGGGTATTTAAGCCTGTTCAAGTGTCCCCCCAGGCTCTTGCAGGTCAGAAGAACATGTTTCAAGAATTCTGATTAAAACTGCATGAAGAAGATCTTCCAGGAGCCGCGTAGTCCTTACTGGCTAGGGCAAGCGCAGTACAATTACTACTCAGCTACTGTTAAAGTTTCAAGGCATAAAAGCATTTAAATATTTAAGGAAGGAAGGAAGGTAGGAAGGAAGGAATGAAGGAATGAAGGAAGGGAAAGAAAGAAAGAAATGGGAAGGAAAAAGAGAAATCTAAAGGAAAGAATAAAGAAAAGAAAGAAGAAATTGTCATTAATTTGTGGTTTGATTTCTTAATTTCCTTTGATACCCTACACATTAAGTTTCTTGCATATTACATTTTATATCTAGTCATTTCAAACTTTGCATACAGAAAAAGGAAGGATTAGGATGAATCTACTAACTTGGGTTATGGGGGCCCACAGAGACTGAACCAACAACCAGTGAGCCTGCATGGGCTGGTTCCACTACATATATCTTAACAATTGTCTAACTTGGTCGTTTTGTGAGACTCACAACAGTGAAAGCAAGGCTCTCTCTGACTCTATACCTGTTTTTTGAACTTGTTCCTCCTACTGAATATTTCATCTAGTCTTAAGAGAAGAGGAGGTGTCTAGTGTCACTGCAACTTGATATAACATGCTGATATCTATGGGACACCTACTTGTATCTGAAGAGACACAGAGAAGTAGTGGATGGGGGTAAGGGGAGGAGGAAAGGGAATGGAGAAAAGGGGAGAGGGGAAACTTTAATTGGGACGTAAAAACAAACAAAAAAATAAGTAAAAATATCAATAGCTATTCAAGTATTAAATTGTACTTTAATAGTAATTACATTGGTAAAAATATATGCTGTATATTACATAAGCTAAATATTTTTATATGACATGTCATATAGAAAATATTTTTAGGCATGTAGTTCTTTCTGTAAGCATGCAGTTCTACTTATAACATGGCAGTCATGAAATAAAACAGCTGTCCATATGATTACAGAAGTATTTACTCATGGACACATATTTTTACAATAATTATATAATTTTCCATGCATTCAAAAATATATGTTTGAGTTTTTCTAACTACCTATACCTGTTAAAGGTTCATAGTTTCAGAAAGTAGGAAAACACAGTGATAAATTATGGTATCCATTTGTATGCATCTCCCCAAATTAGGCATAGACACCTAAAATTCATATTTGACTAATATTATCAATAAGCTATGAATATTTGTGAATTGGCTGTTTCATAAATTTTGGCATTTAATAAACTAAAGTATGCTATGTAAGAACATGAATTTGCACACTGGATACACTCCTGTCAATATATACACAAACATTGACACAATCATTGATATGCAAATATTTTTAACTGAACTGTACTTCAAATTCAATTTTTCTTATAATCCATAAGACTAACTTTACATAGAACTTTATTTTTTAGCCTGAGATGAACATATATTAAAGCCTATATGGAGTATTTTCATGAGATGACTCACCAATACTACTTTAAATAATTTATTTTTTTTCTTAAATAACCTGTCATTACATCATTTTCCATATGCCCTTTCTTCACTCCAGTCCCATTCAGTACCTCTGCCTTTGCTTCTCCTTGAAATCATGGCATCTTTTTCTTAATCTCCATTATCTTCAATATGATAAGAGAAGCACAGAATTGTTTTTATGCACAAGAATTTTATTGTAGACTTTTCTCCTAGTATTGCCTAAATCCTTTTTATTTATACTTGAAATGAAAAAAATAAGATAGTGAAATTTAAAGAAATTCATAGTATAATAAAATTGTAGAAAAATTAAATGCTAGGTTGTCATTCTTTCATTTCTTACACAACTCATCTATTCTCCTTAATTATGTGAAAGAGAGAAAGGATACCAATCAACGTCAATACATAAGCAATGACCTTAAAAAGAATAGCAAATCCAACCTGCAGATAATTTTTCTTTTGTCTCCTTAGGCCTTGACTTTAGCCATAATTGCAACTATGGTGTGGTTATCTCTGACTAAAGTTGGTTTCCCTAGGCACACAGTCTTTGCTGTTGGAAGGAAAGCTTGACTTATAATGACCTAAATATTGTGGAGTAAAACCAATACCTGCTTTTTAGTTACTATATTTCTAGTTTTGAAATTTTATATTTACTTTTCTGATGATAATGCAGCATGTATTTTTCTCATCCATCTGGAGAAGTGATGGACACAGGTTTGAGATCTCTGGCAGATTGCTATGGAAGACAACAGAAACTGTGCAGTGCCTGGCATTGCTCATATATGAAATTAATTTTGTTATGCACGCAAAATATATGTCTGACCAATATTTTCTAATTGTCATCACATTTTCATGTTGGAACATCATGAGAAATTAAAATGTTTGTGTAATAAAGACAGTTTCTTCTCATCTGTTAAAAAACAATGAAGTTCTCTAAGAGGGACAACGTACTAGAATTTTGTTTTTTGTTTTTTGTTTTAAATAGAACTTGCAGAAGAGCAGATGACAGCAATAATGCCCCCTACCAGGTCCTGAAGTAAATTACTTAAAATTAATCCTGTTCCTTCACTCCCTTTCTGCATCATTTTTTCCATCTCATCTTCTCTGCTTTTATCCCATTCCTTCCATAACTGTTTTGTTCAGTTTCCCCTCCTTCCCTCCATGTCTCTTTCTCCAAAAACACAGATACAAGTATGTATCAAATTGTGATTACTGGTCATGTTGATAAGACTACCACATCCTCAAAATATGACAAATCAAAAACATTTCTCTACATCTGACATACTGAAACAATGCTTTTGTCTACATAAATTATGCTCAGTAAATTTGTGTTAACTTACAATGGACAAAGGTCATCTGATACAAAACCAATACCTTATCAAATGGTATGAAAAACCCATGTGGTTTTTTTTTTGACTATTACACTTTATGTGAAAAAGAGAATAGCTATATGAATATGCATTGACCACATTTTAAAGTAGAAAAGTTAAGTAGAACCATGTGGTGCTTGGGACCTGTGTATGCATGGGAGTGGATTGAAGGGTGAAAGTTATTGTATGTGTGGCTTTTACAAAGTACCTGAGAGTAGTTCAATTATACATAATAAAAATATTATTTTCACTATACTTAAAGATATAGTATACACAATCATGATTTATTCTGGTAATGTTTCTGCTCCTGCTTTCAAAAAGATTTCCTGAATTCTAGGTCAGGCCAGAATGTTAGAGGATACTCTGTTCTAACACAGCTGGAAGTCAAATGGAAGAAAGCAGGGAATAACCTGCTAAAAGCCATTTCATAATGGTACAGAATCAAATTGTATCCACCACATCACAGCTCCCTTAAGCCTCACTTAGCCATGTCTGAAAGTCTATAAGTCCCAGGGACATTGTTTTCTTTAGTAGAGTGACACTGAGTATAACAACCTCTCTGGGACAGGCCTCATGTTAGTAAGTAGCTGATAGACATATAACGGGAACCACAGATTTTGTTGTGGGCTTTAAATTGGTTACAGTTGTTTTAATTTTGAGTGTTGTTTTATTTTGTTCCCTGTGTTTTGGAAGCATGTTTGATTTTTGAGAAATATTATAAATTTGTGTGGATAGGGATAGGGAGGGGATCTGGAAGGATTTGCAAAGGGGGAAAATATAATCAAAATGTACTTAAATATAAAATTCATTTTATATAATAACAAATAAAAGTGAAAATGGGGGGGGTGGGGAAATCCCAACATTATACCTCTTAAAGAGGGACATTTGGGAGCCATGCTTCACTAGGGAAGGAGTCTCTCTCCTTTAGGGACATGACTGCTAGTTTGTTGCCCATGTTCTTGCAAACAGCCTCAGATCCCTAATGGGAGTACTGTTGGATTCAGGGATTACTAATAGTGAAAAGAAAATGACATGAATTTAGGAAGGAGAAAAGACAGGGACATTTGGAGAGCTACTTCATGTGATCAAAATATGTGTCATAAATATATGAAAGTGCCAATAAATAAATAAAAGATATTACTTTAAAACTAATATAAAAGACAGGATGGATCAATTTTAAGATACAAACACTCCAAGGACTATGGGTTAATAGTTCCAGATACCTGGGAAACACATGTAGTTAGATTCTAAGTTCATGGCTAGCCATGTCATGATAGTTTGACTCTCTCATATTTGAATAAAGGTAAGGGGCCTTAGTAGATAGCTCAGTTGACTCAGTACTTGTGGTAAAACTATAATGAACATGTGGATTTTGGCATGGTTCACACTTGTAAATCCATCTTTGCTGAGGTAAAATGGGCAAATCCTGGGGTTTACTGAACTGATTTGGTATATGTCAGAGCAGAAAGAAACCTTGCAGTATAAAAATACTCAGGCTTAAATGAAACATCTACATTGCACATCTCAGTACAATGGGATTATTGCAGATGATGGGTGGAATGAATATGAGAGAAAGGAGTTGTGGATAACTACAAAGAAATAGTATCTACTGGGAAAAGTAAACCAACTACACATAGGAACTCACAGAGGTTATAAAATTTTGCACCAGTAAGCTCAATGCAACCTCAAAGCTATGAAATCCCAGCATGGAGGGTAAAGAGAACAGGAATTCTACTCCTAAATGGGGAGATAAAGGCAATTGACAGCTAATAGGACAGTGATCCAGCATTCTCTAAGAGTATTCCTACTGGTGTATATACCTCACTCCAGTGGAAGACCAGATATCTCTCAACATATGGCTTGGACCAACTGGACATGATGGGTGAAAATGAGGACACAAAGTTGGGCATATACAGAATGGGAGATAGATCTGGGAAGATTTTGTTAAGACGATATAATATAATATAATAAAACTTGTATAAAATTTCCAAAAGTTGTCCTCTGGCATACACACACATACATACATGGATGTTCACACATACACTTACACACACACACACACACACACACACACACACACACACACCAGAACATAAATGAAAACACATACCACATTCAGGATGGTTTCTTTAAGATCCATCCATTTGCCTGTGAATTTCAAGATTTCATTGTTCTTCTCTACTGAGTAGTATCCCTTTGTGTAAATGTGCCACATCTTCTTATTCATTCTTTAGTTGAGGGGCATCTAAGATGCCCAGTCACAAAAAGGTAACATGGTATATACTCACTCACATATGGATTTTAGACATAGAGCAAAGGATCACCAGCCTATAATTCATACCACCAGAGAAACAAGGATAAAAGCCAGAACCTAAGAGATTCATACATGGTCCCTCACAAAAGGGAAAAGGAACAAGATCTCCTGAGCATACTGGGAGGGGGGCAGTAAGTGTAGAGGGAACTAGGAGAAATAGAAGGGGAAGAGAGGAAAGCATGTGGGACTAGGGTGATTGAGTAAGGGGAGGAATAGACAAAGGGAAGAGAGAGAGAGAGAGAGAGAGAGAGAGAGAGAGAGAGAGAGAGAGGAGAGAGAGAGAGAGAGTGATACCATAAAAATGGGAGCCATTATAGGTTTGAAGAGAAAGCTGATTCTAGAGAAATGTCCAGAGACCTACAAGGATAACCCCAAATAACAATCTGAGCAAGAGTGGAAAAAGCTACCTTAAATGCTCCTTTCTGATAATGAGATTAATGACTAACTTATTTACCATCATAGAGCCCTCATCAGGTATCTGATGGAAACAGAAGCAGATACCCACAGCTAAACACTAAGCCGAACTGGAATCCAGATGGAGAGAGGGAGGAGTTATAATAGTGTGGACAATACCAGGCTAGAGAAACCCACAAATACACCTGACCTGAACGAGGAAGAGCTAATGGACCCCCAGACTGATAGCTGGGAAACCAGCATTGGACCAACTCATACCCCCTGAACATGGGTCTCAGTTTGAAGGCCTGGGCAGTCTAAGGACCTCTGACAGTGGAACCAGGACATATCCCTGGTGTACGAAATGACTTTGGGAGCACATTCCCCATGGACGAATACTCCATTAACCTAGAGGCAGGAGGGAGGGCCTACTCCCTACTCCAAATGACTTGACAAATTTTCTTGATCCCCCCCGGAAGGCACCCTCCCTGTGGAGTGGCGGGAGTGATGGGATGGGAGGGTGATTGAGGTGCATGGCAGGCAGGGAGGGAGGGAGAGAAAGAGGAAGGATGGGACAGAGAAGGAACTGGGATATATATGTAAAATAAGAAGAAGAAATAAAGAAATCACACACCAGTACATACATGAAAATATACACATACATAATGATAATTATAATATAGAATAGCAAATACCATAGAATAAGGTTTTTTTTTCAATTCCATTAGTGTAGAACAGCTGTCTATGTAAGAAGTAAGGAAAGAGACAGGGCAAATGAGAAAAAAAAAAAAGGTAAGAATTGGAGAATAAAATGCAAAAACCTTTTGTTTAACATTTATTTATATTTTATGAGATATTTATTTCTGTAAAATGAACAATTGTCAAGTAAATATCTACTATTTTCAACTCAAAGAGACTGTTTTAGAACCTATTGCCTGCAATAGGTATGAAATGCTGCATACATATGTCAGTCTTCAATATGCATCAATGACAGACATGTATATATTACTTAAGGTATCTTTGCAATAGCAGTGTAGATTACAATGAGAACTAAACAGGTATCATAGAGGATGTAACAGCTGCTTTTCAAAAAACAAAAATGATGAATCCATTCTCCATAAGAAACTCTAAAAGAACTAGAATTTCAAGATACTTGAATTGCATATCTGAACACAAGTGGTATTTAACCAAGTCCAAATTGTGGGAGAAAGTCATGCTAGACAGCAAAATTCTTGCATGGAGACCCAGAGGAGTAAGGGAGAAGGTCATTTTCAAACATCTATAAATAACCAAAGGTGTAGTGAGAAGAGGGATGTATAATGGGAAAAGGAATATAAATAAGACAGGCAACAAATTATATTCAACCTTTCCATGCTTATGAGAGTAAGTGTCTGAAAGATTTAAAGTTGAGTGTTATGATAAATTTTCAATCTTAGAAGAACATTCTCGAAGCACTTTGGAGGTGCAGAGTAGAGAAAAAAAAATAAAATCTGTTAGAGAGGAACTGAAACTATCTGAAACTTCCCATAGAAATAGCATGGCTCATGGCACTGGTGAGTTGACTTAGTGGGTAAAGATGCTTGTTGTAATGCCTGATAACATGAGTATAATCCACACAACTATATGGCATAAGGAGAGAACTGACTTTTGACAGTTATCCCCTGACCTACACACATACCTTCCCTCTCTGCAAAAAAATAAGTCAACTTAATAAAAACATAATATATGAAAAATTGTATGAAGTGCTGAACTTAGCATGGAGTATCATGAAAGGAGAGAGATATTTCAAGAGTTCCTAGAAGTCTTGCATTCTCTTTTGGTCTACCATATACCTTTAAATTAGGTTATTAACAAACACCTTCAATAATTATAAAGCATATAGATATTTGTTTTAATCATAGGCCCTTAAGTTATAACCATTCAAAAAAATTATGTTTTCCACTTATAACACTAAAAATATCTATTCATTTGTAATTAAAACACCAAGGCATTTTTATTTAATAAACATCCAGAAAATAGTTAATAGAGAAGGTGGAAGTTAAGCACCCTCTTGATCACTACAATTGTAGCTCTTTCCCTTTTCAGAGGAAATGGGTCAGAGCTTACATAAGACTCCAACATTCCCTTTAAAATGCATTTAATATATTTTATTTTATGTTATGTGTATGTGTGTACCTGAGTACACATATGTGCTCTCTTGCAGAAACACAGGGTGGTCAGAAGAGTAGTCTGATTCCCTGGAGACAAACTTAGGAATAGTTGTGTGTTTTTTATGTAGATGCTTGGACAGAAGCTCATTTTTCTGCAAGAGCAGGTAGTACTCTTAAACATTGAGCCATCTTTCCTCATGTACAACCCTCTTTCACAGTTATCATTTATTACTGCTCCTACTACAGAAATCTCAATACTCCTTAAAGTTTTGTTTGTGTTCACACCTATAGCCTTTTTCTCTTCTTTCACAGAGAATATGTTTTTAAATGATTAATATGAACTAAGAAAGAAATAAACAATTTACATAAGAGTTTGAAAGGCTCATTCATTGCTTAGAGTATTTACTATGGATTAGTATTTACTATGGATTAAGAGTAGGAGTCTAGCTATCACTAGGTGGTGTGGCCAACTTGGTCTCTCTTCCTGTTAATCTTATTGTTTACCTTCTATGACTATGAGGGGTGTTTGGAGACAGATATGGGGGAAAAAAGAAGAAAGGGGGAAATGAGACAGAACAATTAATGGAGAAGAAAATAGAGGGTAGAGTACATCATATAGATCACAAAATATGACTTGGTATTAAGAAAATGATGTCATGACTGTTTCAGAGACAGACTGACTGCAAGCACTTGCTGTGTGCTATGCTTCATTTACATATTATATATCATTCTCTCTTACTCTGAAGTCTATAGATGGGGATTCTAGCATGAGCCTCTCTATGGTACTACTAATACTTCAAATAAATTCCTGACCTAAATAGACAATCTGTCTCATTGTTCCCCTTGAGCCCAAACCAAAACCATTTCCTATTAGATTTCCCTAAGATCCCATGAACTTTATTTCATCCATAAATGATGACATCAGCCTCTGTATGTAAAGTGATGTGATTGTTGTATTTTCAAAACTTAGCCATAACAATTTTTATTCCATATCCCAGCCCCACAACAGGGCACTGAGAAGCTTTGCATAAGAGTGCATCCTCTGATGTTTGGCTAGGCTTTGCTGAGTAGCAAGGCATTTGCAATGTTAGCTTACAGAGAAAAAGTATCCCTATCTTTCTTTCTATGCACTCACTTTTTTAATGTACTGAGTTTAACTAAGACAACAAACTTCATTATGAGGAGGAACTATGTAGAAGAGCCCTGATACCTGGATTCTGGAAATTGTCCTGTGAGGTGTAATAGTCAAATAATGGGGCCATATGTAAGACTACACAGCAGAAGTACTCATATAGTAATCATGTAAGACAGTTTTATTTTGGATCACAGAAATCATAGGATTTAATAAAAGCATTATTGTCTTAATCTTCCAAATTTGAGGTGATTTATTGCACAGTGAGACGGAAGCATTAAGTTGACATCAGGACTCACAGATGGCAAGCTCACAAACAGCACTGGGTTTCCTCTTCACCTCTTTAGAATCTAATTGAAAGAAAATACTTGTATGTTAAATAAGACTATGTGGGTCATAGAGTTTACCTAAATTCTACACTTTCCAGTTTTCATGGGGCAGAGAATTAAAAAGAGGACTGAATCTGACCATTACCATGTATTCCAGCCAGGCAGACAGGAATCCATTTCCTAGCTCTATTTTTATTTTGAGCTACAATGAGAAATAGAACAAATTCATGTTCCCTTTAAATATTTCAAACACATTGTACTGGTATGATAGCCTGTCACATGATAGGTATTTGCAGAGATGTGCCTTTACTTTATCACTGTGTCAAAGAAGGGCCAAAGGAAATGTTAATGGCAACAATACTCTGTCATTTCTCCTAAATCTAGGCTTTTGTCTCTGACACAAAAAAAAGTGGTGATGTGTGCCAACACCCATGAGTAGGGACAGTCTAGTCTGACTGTTATTTGCATTTAGGTTACACTGTCAGATCTTGCACAATTTTGTCAAGATTATTTCTCTTGCTTGCCTTTTAAAGGCATAAACCATTTAAACAATGGTAATACCTTTATTTTTTTCTTGCTTTCATGTGTGTGGGGATTGCACCCTCCATTTACATGCTAGGTTTCCTTCTTGATTATATCAAACCAGTGCTAATTGATTTGAAGTGTAATTTTCTGAATCATATGTTTATGATAGTGGAAGTTCAGGGCTACATTCTCAGAATTCTTAGACAATATACAAATTTTTGTATTTGAACATGAATTGAGTGTTCATATTTTTTGACCAACATTTTTTTCCTCTTTAAATTTTTTTTATATATTTCTTATGTTTTCTTATTTTACATATTGATCCCAGTTCCCTCTCCTATCATCTCTTCCATGACCCCTGATCTCCTGCCATCCCTCCCCCTCCCCACTCCACAGGGAAGGTGATGCCTTCCAGGAGGTTTCATCAAAATTTGTCAAGTCATTTAATTTAGAAATGATCTTATTTTAATACCAATCCCAGTTCACTCTCTCTCCAATCATTCCATGTCCATCACTGACCCCCCTATCTCAACCCCAAACTCTCCCCAGGGAGTGTGAGGCCTTCCATGGGAGATTAACAAAGTATTTGACCAACAGCTTTTACAAATGTGGAAAAAACTCAATTTTGTTTTTGTTGTTGTTGTTATTATCAGCTAGCCTCGATCTGCAGGGTACTGAATTCATTGAGGATCATTTTGTGGTATACTTCCTGAAATTCCATTGTCTCTTGGAAGAGTATATTCCCTAGCTTGCTTCACTTGACTGGCACATTCTCAATTAGAAATAGACAATGGCCATCTGCTTAAAAAAAAATGGACTTTGGAGCCCATCCCACATAGAGGAATACTTTCTCAGCCTAGACACATGGGGGAAGGCAGCATAGACCCTGCTCCAAATGATTTGGCCGACATTGAAGATCCCCATGGAAGGCCTCAACTTTCCTGGGGAGCAGAAGGGGGATGGGCTGGGGTTTTTTTGGGGAGTGATAGGGGAGGGTAGAGGGGTGAAGGAATTGGTATTGTCATGAAAACAACCTTGTTTCAAATTTAAAGAAAGGAAAGAAAAAAAGAGAATGGTATTTTTTCTTGCATTTTATAAGATGATTCACCAAGTTCAATAGAGAAGAGGACAGAAAGGATAAAGACATTTGGTCAGTAAATTGCTTATGTCTCAAAACAATGTAACAATATTTTTTTTTATTTTGTAATATATTTTTCCAAAAATAGTTTGAAAGTCTCAGAAATATGATAATCATATATGAATGAAATAATACCATGCATGAGGAGACACTACATTCCTTCTGACAGTCTTTTATATCATTTGAGCACATGCCTAATATTTGCCTAGGAACAATGTCTTCACATATGTTTCTTACGCAACAAGAACCTACTAGTCACATGCAAGAACTAAACCATCTTGAAAGGAAGATGTACAGAAGGATGGCTCAACAGGGCAAAGTGTTGGCTTCATAGTGTCCATGACCAGATATGTATTTTTAGAACCTATGTAAAAGTGGAATTAAAGACTCATCTCCACAAATCATTTGATGTTCCTCTTCTTCTGTAGGGTTACCTGAATCATGAGGGATTTAATAGAGGCATTTGTCTAGAGCTGGGTGTTCCAAAGTCTCTAACTCTACATAAAGATTGGCTGTTGTTCTCTGTATTTGTTCCCATCTGCTGCAGGGGTAAGTTTCTGTGATTATGGCTGAATAGGTCAATATTCTGTAAGTATAGCCCAATATCATTAGAAGCCATTTTAGAGCTATGGTTTGTTGTATTTTTAGAACAGTATTATTTAGTTTTACCCTAGGTCTCTAGGTTTTCTAATCACAGATTCTTGGTCACTCAAGTAGTGTTGAGTAGCAGTTCTATCTCACTGAGCAGACCTTTGATTGTTTACTCCCACAAGCTAGGTGCCACCTTTTGCATTACCATGTCTTAAATGCAGTACAGCATTGTCAGTTACAGGTTGGTGTTCATATTTTGTCTTTGGTAGTAAACAGAAAGTGTCATTGTATCAACATGCTAACCCATAGGGGTTAAGGCTGGATATATCTCAATTTCTCTATATTTAACGATTTATGCAGGTTTTGATTCAACACGGGGGCCTTGATATCAGTCAGTAAAGAGTAACCTACATTATGAGGAACAAAATGGTAATTTGCATGTAAATGACAGAACTAAAAAATAGCCACCTTGAGTGAGGAAGCTCAGAACTAGAGAGAAAAATGTATCCACTTGTATGCAGTTATTAGTTTTTAAGTCATTCAATGCCAAGATACAATATATAGCACAAAAAAGTCAAGGTATAGAGTAAAGGATTGGGGGTGGTGATGGTAGATAATTCTCCTTTTTAGAAAAAGGAAATAAAATACATAGCTTTGGATGATGACAGACAACTGGAATGAGAGGATCTAGTAGAGAAAGGAATAGAAGTGAGGGATAAGAGAGGAATTATGGGGTAAGACAGGTAAAATTAAAGGCCATTTGAAGGGTACTATGGAAACCTAATACAGTACAAGTTTTGTAAAATATAAACATTTATGAAGGTGATCTGAATAAATTTACCAAATAATGTTGGAGACAGATTCCAAAATGGCCATTTTTTGATACCAAATGAAGGTTACAATGCTAGAATTCAATTATATCTAACAGAATAGTATACCAAAGTGGTCCTATGCAAAATGCCAAACAACCTAAGATTTCAATCTTAATAGTTGAATAACAGTTGAATAAAGAAAACATAGAATCACATTCTCTCTACCTGCCTGCCTATCTGACTTCTGACTGGATTTATTTGTGCTTGGGTGTGTGTGTGTGTGGAGAGAGAGAGAGAGAGAGAGAGAGAGAGAGAGAGAGAGAGAGAGAGAGAGAGAGAGAGAGAGAGAGAGAGAATACCAGAATAAAAATGGGCACTTATGTCTGTCCCATATGCTTCCGACTTTGTTTCTCATCTAGATACAAAGTTGTGGATAGAATATCAGTATCTAAAGATGGTTGTGTATAATTTTAGGACCATCTATAGAGCTTCATAGTTTGGTATCACTCCATTTGTGAATATTTCACTTTGTTTCCTATGCCTTTTGAGTCCCAATTACAAAATGCTTTTAAGTATCAAAGTGCCTACATGTTTTGACCTCTGGTAATCTCAGGTGCTCTGTTTGAAATATTTTGAGTTGGCTTTTCATAGCATTAAGGATAGAGATATAGTTTAAACTTTTATACACAAACATTTACTTTTAGTAGTATTTGTTATATAGGTACCATTTTATTAAAATGGGTTGTTAGTACTATTCTCAATATTCAAATAACTATATCAGCATGGGCTTGCTCATTCCTGGGTCCACCTTTCAGTTCTTTGTTCTGCATATCTTTTTTATAGCAACTCCATGCTCTTCTCTGACATAGTCACCTCTCTAGTGTATTTTTAAATCATGTATTATGAGATCCTATTTTGACTCCTGTGGTTCAGGAATGCTAAAGCTAGTGGGGTGTTTTGTATTTCCAAATAAACTACTTCCATTTCAACCACCAGAGGTATTTTCCAACTTTAAAAAACAATGTAATCCAATTTTTGTTATTGTCAAAATGAAAATCTGAACCAATGTTTCTAGGTGACATATTTTCACACAGTCCTGTAATCTGCTTCTTTAGAGTATAACTTTACAGTATGTTTTTTGTGATGTTTTAAATAAAAAAATTTACATATCCTGTGCATATTTAATCAATGTTGTTTATATTCTTGCATTTTAAGTTGATGACTATGTTACTTTTTATAGTTAAAGAGTTTGATTTCATACATAAAACACACATACTTATACTTATGTATGCACATATATGTATAAACTCATATATTTGAACCCTTTATAAATTTGGAAGTATTTACTCATATTGTTATCCACATATATTAATCATGTCCACTTCCAAAATACAGTCCATACACACTTTACACACTAGTTAATAGTTCAATGACATTATTACTATGGGAAATGAATATTTACATATAAATGTCCTATTAGCAAAAATAAAAGGTTATGCCTCTGATCATACCGTACTCTTGAATATAAGCATGTTTTATGCCATCTTCTCTTTAGAGATATCTTATTTAATTTAGAATCTTTGATTACTAACAGTGAACCTCATGGTGTATAGCACTATAATTCATATCATTACATGGCTTGCCTAACACATTGCATTCCATTAGCCTAACATTGGCTTCCTATATGTAGACTCATAAGAATGCTTATTTTTGGAGAGTATTGTAAAGAGGGTAATCACCAAGAAAATGTGCTTAATTCAGGTAAACATTAAAATCTGGAGACTACCAAAGAACTCTTGTTTATAACCTGAAAATTGAAACATTGGTGCTGGGAAGACATATTTCACCTCAGCAAAGAAGCTGCCTGTCATGTAACTCAGATAATTCATTGTTGTGATCATCATTAATTTCCCACCACTATTAACATGGCAAGCACAAATAAATTTAGGGTAATGGATAAAGTCACAGTTTTAAAATTCAAGAAGAGAGAAGGTAGTGGCACACAGGCATTAATGAGATACATTGAAAAAATGACAGAGACATAGACAGACACAAATGCACACAGTGATGAGGAGGAAGAGGAAGATGAGAAGGAAGAAGCAGAAGGAATAGAAGTGAGAAAAGAAGAAAGATAGGATGTGAGGAAATTCTTTGATGAAAAGAGAAATAATATGGACACTTCCTGCTATGTAATACAGTCCCTATATTACAAAACATTGACTTGTATGCTTTCTATTGCTGTGACAAACACCATGGCCATAAGCAACATATGTAGAAATAGTTTTAATTTGATTCATCCTTCCTAATCACAAACCATTATTGAGATATATCATATGCTTCTATGGTTTTTCTTTAAAAATTAATAATTCTTTCTATAGAAAATAGAAGATAAAAGTTACTCAATATAGATTGCTTTATCTAAAATGTAGGAATATTTTAATAAAATTGTAACATAGTTTAAGAGACTATATGTAGATGCTGTAATTAGTAGGGAAAATTAAGCAATTAAAAGTCATTTCATGTAGCTGAAAAACAATTTTCATAACCAATAGTAATCAAAAGAAGAGATTAATAGTATGAAACACTGCAGAACATGACACTTAGGAAGGAAGAGGGGCTAGTAGAAATAATGTACGTACAGTTTCCTTGTGTGAAATTTTAAACAAATTAGAAAATAAATGTTATTGTGAACTGGAAAAATGTCTCAGTAGTTTAGAGCAGCTATTACAAACACTCACTGATGGGTTATAATAAATGAGTACTCAAGCAAGTGGTAAAGGATGGGGAGGTATATATGGGAAGATTTGAGTAAGGGGAGTTAATATCATCAAAGTACATTTATAAAAGCATACATATAAATAATTTTATACAGACTAGACAGGTTTATATTCATATATATTTACAAATATATGTGTATACAGGTCTGTATGTAATAATGATAAAAATGACATGATGAATTTGAAAGAGAGTAAGGAATATATGGGAGGGTTTGGAGGGAAGAATGGGCAGTGGTAAATGGTGTACTTATGTTAAAATGTCAAAAATAAATATTTGTACATATTTTAAAATAATATGAGTCTTGTTAATAATGTCAATAGCCAAGTTATATTTAAAAATGCTATATCTAAACACCAATTTAAATGTATTAAAATATTACACTTTATTATGAAGTCATAAGTGAAATTTTGAGTCATCAACTTATGGTGAAAAATATGAGAGAGTCTGATATTGCAGAGAAGGACATCCAACTCAACTTGAATACATCAGAATCCTCAGTAAAATACTGCTACTTGGTAAAGAATAAATTGTTGCCCTTAATATAGAACTTATTCTATGTTTAAAAAAGAAACTCTGCACTGCTGTTTCTGCATTATGCATTCGTCACCATCATTTTTTCTTATTATTTTTAGCTTATTTACCTGTTAAAAGAAGTATATAAACAAATTTAATGATTGAGGTCTACAACCTTCTCCTTCTCCTCCTCCCCCTTCTTCTTCCTTCCCCTTTTTCTTCCTTTTATCTCTTTCTCTCTCTTCCTGTATGCATGTGGATGACAAAGGTCAACTATTGTCATTCTCCAGCTGTGGTCCCCCTTGATTTTTTTTGAGACAGATCTCTTATTGGACTGGTAGTCCTCAGAACTTGATGTTTATGAAGCAAGTACATTAACACTGAATAATCTACCAAGCCTTTTAGCACAAGCTCTTTATAGGCAGCCAGCCCTCAGCTTTCTTTTCCCAGATACAAAAATTGTTTTTCTGTCAATTTTGGAAAAATACTCATTTTTTAACCTATATTTGTCATTTGTGGCCAACTGGTCATCCGATATGTGGACCAATATATTTGACCCCTAGTTTATATTCCCAAATGCCTTGAAATCTTATCATTACAGTGGAAGTCAAGGGACTTCATCTGTAGAGACTCCACTATAATCATCTCTCAATAACTTTTGAAACTTTATCTTAGTTATTGGAAGTTCTTAATAATAAAACTGGAGTGGGTGAGAATGGGACTGGAGGGGAGCCAAGGAGGAAGGAAGGATTAGAGAGAGAGGAAATTTTGATCATTAAGTTAAATAAAAAATAATTTAAAAATACAAAAACTAAAGAAAGTATTATTATCATTATATTAAATCAATATAAATTTACTATATAAAATTGTTACTACACTTTACCCAACTTAACAAAAGTACTCAAATATTTTTGTGAGAAAACTCTTTTCTTACAATGACTTCAAAATTTATAAATAGCATTAACACATTAAAATTAATTGATTTAAATTGCATTATCAAATTGCATTAAAATAAGAAACTCAAATGAAAATGCAGTGTGTAACCATCTATTGTTCTGTAACCTACACATTTTTATTAGTTAATACTTCAAAAGTTGCATTATTAGGGTTCTCTAGAGAAACTGAACATATAGATTATATATTGTAATACACAGTATATTATATACCTATATGTATATGGGATTTACTAGAATGTCTTGCAAGCTGTGGTCCAGCTAATTCAGCAATGGGCATCTACCAACACAATGGAAGATTCAACAACCCAATACTTGTTCAATCTACTAGACTGTGTGTCTCAACTGAGCTTGAGTTTATACTGGAATCCAGAAGAAGTAGGCTAAGGCCTGTGAGAGAATTTATTTACCTGCTAGAATAAGAGCAATGAAGAGAGTGAAAGAAAGCTTACTTTTTCCAAATTCTTTATATAGGCCGCAAGCATAAAATGGGTCCAGATTAAAGGTAGAGCTTCCAACCTCAAAAAATCAGATTAAAGGTGTATCTTCCAATCTACGCTATCATGATTAGGAGATCTTCCCCCTTCAAGTGATTTTAATTAAGGAAAGAAAAAACCTTTCAAAATGTTCTCAACCATTTGGATTTTAGTTTATCCCAGTTGTAGTCAAAATAACAACCAAGAATAGCCATCAAAATACCCTATTTAAATTCATCTACCTAAATAGATATACTAGTCTAGGAGATGACTTCTTGGTAGCAGATGAAGAACTCAGAGCTGTTTTACTGATGCCATTTGCTTTTGTTATATTAGGATGTCATTCTGCTCTCTTCCTGATAGCCATCTTGTTGACTTCAGGGCATTGTAATAATGCCTTATGTTTATTTTTCTGCCTTTTTTTTTTGCTCAATTGTTTGTTGAAGATATCTGAGTACATTCTTTTTACTTTTCATCTATGTAAAAACTTGGTCTCTTTAAATGAATTAGCAAATGTATGTCCTTTTTTCCTTCTATGATTTGAAGAATGTTTTCATATTAAAATATATCACACTTTTTTACATTTCTTAGACAGCTTGGGTTTTGTTCTCACATTAAGTACTTATTCTGTTAGAATTAATTTTACTTTTCAGTGTGGATCTATGAAAAGAGTACTATGTTATGCTTTTGTTTCATTTGAATTTTTGTTTTATCAATGTATTTGTAACTTGACTTATCTTCCTCACACTTTATCTATAAAGCCCTAATTCTTTCTGACAATAAATTTTCTCTGGTGACGATGTTAAAATTCTTAGCACCGTCTTGTCCTCACCTAAATTGTATTTAGGGACATTTTGATTTCCTCTCTAAGCTGTAGTTTGAGGGCTGATGATGTTCCAGGATGGAAATTGAGGTGTGGTAAATATCTAAATTGGGTAGGTAATGCTTTAATTCATGCAAAGATAAATCTCTCTTTGCCTTTGTTTCAGAGTTTTAAAATTAACTCTTGAGTTTTATTCTCACCATTTCAAAAAGGAGGTGATTTTTCACGATTCGATGTACTTTTCTTTAGGATGATAGAAGACTCCTCTATTCAAAAAGAAGCAAGCTTATTTTACATGTCAATCCCAGTTCCTGCACCCCACATTCCTCCCCTGCTCCCCCCAGCAACATCCATCCCATTCCCTTTCTGCTCCCCAGGGAGTAGACTTTCATGGGGAGTCTTCAAAGTCTGTCATATCATTTAGAGCAGGGCCTAGGCCCTCCCCCATGTGTCTAGGCTGAGGGACTGTCCCTCTATATGGAATTGGCTCCCAAAGCCCATTTGCATACTAGGGATAAATATTGATCAGATTGATCCATTACCAGCAGCCCCATATACTACCCAGTCCTCCTAACTCTTTTAATGCCTACTATTTCTAACACTGGATAGCCAACAGTTGTTTCCAATAATTTCTACTCCAAAAGAAGAGGAAATAATGTTCGGCTTCTCAAAAGTGTGGAAATAGTAGTAATTAGGAGACTGTGAATACACCAAGATTCCAGATGATGGAATTCTCTGATTCCAAGCAATTTTCTACCTTGATATCTGTATATGAAACATGATACCATTGATATGTTCTGTCTTTAAATTCACTGCTCAATTTTTTCTGCTTTAAAACTCACTTGCTCAATTTTGTTTTAACTTTACTGCCCTTCACTTATTTCATTAGACAAAGTCAAACTGAAATGGTTTGAAAAAGAACATTATTAAGGGGTTTTTTTATAATCTTTGGCAATCATTATTGCTTCCTTTTTGTTTCTTGGCACGCTAATTTAAAGGTATCCTGACCTGCTGGTTAAAATAGTTCTGAATCCTGGAGGATTTATGTTTATTTTGTTTTTTGTTTCTTCCTCTTGAGTATCTAAATCATCTATTCTCCTACATCTTAATAAAAAAATGTGACTGCTGTGTAATGTCCTTCAAATGCATCTTCCAAATTAAACCCCACTTTCTTAAGAAACAACAATATATAAAGACCTCCTAGTCAAAGTTCCTAACAAATTTCACACAAAAATTTCTCTGGCCTCTACCATAGGAAAGCAAGACATTATTGATATCCACTATAGAAATTTCTTTTCTGTAACTCACAATTATTTAATGGATTTGATATTACTGGGCCAATAATACAAATTATATAACTAACCACAGACATCAATCATATAGCTACTTCTTATTTGTCAGTCATCTCTACATCTTCCTGTCATCATCTATCAAAAATCTACCCATCAACTATTTGCAATCTGTCATCAGTCCTGTATTTTTGCATTACCTGTCTTTCTATCATCTACCTATGTGGTATCGATCAATCAATCAATTAATCAATCAATCAATCAATCAATCAATCAATCAATATTTCTTTTTGTCTATCATGTATCTATATATCTTTAATCTACCATCTATAATGTATCTCTTATCTATATCACCTATAATATATATATATATATTACACCTTTATAAAAGCAGTGACAAATTTGATACCAACTTTTAGTTATGGCATTATTGTACATATAATTGTGATATTGTCATTAGACTATAAACTTGAAATTTATTGTTTTTGAGAAGCCCCATTTAGATGAGACCTGAACAAGGGTGAGCTAATAGACCTGCAGACTGATAGCTGGGATGCCGGCATTGGACTGATTCAGACCCCCTGAACATTGGTTTCAATTAGAATACCTGAGCAGTCTAAGGGACCTCTGACAATGGAACCAGGATATATCCCTGGTGCACGAAAGGACTTTGGGAATACATAAGGGGGGCCTAGTCCCTACTCCAAATGACTTGACAGATTTTGTTGATCCCTCCTAGAAGACATCACCCTCCCTGTGGATTGTGAGGGGGAAACGGGATGGAAGGGTGGTTGCGGGCATGGGAGAGGGGAGTAGAGGAGGGAGGGAGAGGGAACTGGAATCAATATATAAAATAAGAAAAAAATAAACATTCTAATCATATAAAAAAGTGTAAATAAAGTGTAAGGAAACTTACTACTTACACATTCACGATTTCTATTGAAAAGTATAGGCTATCTGAATGGTTTTTTAGGAACTCTCCCTCTGCCAAGTATCTTTCCATCGCTAATGCCAATTATTAACTAAAAATTGCCATTTTGAATGTCAGTATACTTTAATTAACAGTATAGTTTTGTACTAGTACTTTGTTTTTGTCACATAAAAACAATTCTCAGTTTAAAAATGTATGTGTATTAAATCTTTGTAAATTTAATAGAATACATAACATATTAACTTCCCCACAAGTCCTCCCAGTACTACCCTCAATCCTACCTCTCCTAGATACATCCTAAACCTGTGTCTGCTCATCTTTCAGTTTTTTCTCCCTCCCTCCCTCCCTCCCTCTCTCCCTCCCTCCCTACCACCCTTCCCTTCCCTCCCTCCTTCCTTCCTTTTTTTCCTTCCTTCTTCCCTCCCTTCCTTCCTTTCTCCCTTCCTTCATTCATTTCTACCTTCCTTTCCTCTTTTCTTTATCATTCTTTCTACTAAGTCCAATTTGTTTTTCACAAGTATTCTTGGATGTGGCATAGTGGGAGGTCAACCTATCTTTAAAGAAAATTTATCCTCCCTCTCCTAGCAAATATCAAATTCTAATAGCTACTTTCTATGCTAGTGATTGGATTTATAGCCATCATTCCCCTTTTCCATCTCTTCCTTACATGCTTGTGTTTTCTCTGGCTTGTGCATGGATGTGTGTTGCACATGTGGTTACAATCAGTAAATGTTCTTGTGTCTAACTGTCAGACTGCATCCTGCAAACAAGATTCTCTCAGAGTTGATTAGCATGTATGTCTCTGCAACCGTTCTGCCCCCACCTCATCTCTCAAAGATCTCTGAGATGTGGGATATAACATCCATGCTGCCCATAGGGCTGAACACTCTAGCTGTTATTACTTGCAAGACTGATTGGGGGCATCTGTTAATTTCTATTTATTCCAAGAAAGTTTTCTGATGAGAGTTTGTTTTTTCTAGTAATGGTTTTGTTGTGTAACCTCTCTAGCTGTCCTAGAATTCACTTTCTAGATTAAACTGGCTGGAAATTCAGAAACCCACCTGTCTCTGACTTCTGACTTCTGAGATTAAAAGCATGCACCACCAACCCTAGCCAAAATTTAAGTCTTAAGGATTCAAAATAAACATACCCAAGAATCAATTCCATATTAACATGCATGAACAAGCAACTGTCTGTACTCTAGGTAATAATCACACAGATGTGCACAGGTTTTACTGATTCAGAATCTTTCCAAAATGCTCAGGTAGAAAAGGAATGTTACCCCCCCCAAAAAAAATAAGATGCATCTATTCTTTCTGGGTATACTTACTCAATTCCATAAAAGTGTGCATGTTGTCCATTGAAGCCAGCTTTGAGAAGGGCATGTTTCCTAAATTTAAAAATTATGTGCATTACATGTCATATATGAATTAGATGATGGGTGATCAGAATATCAGGATTTCTAGGCAGCTGTTTTATGGTGGGCAGAAGAAATCAGTAAACATACACTAATTTTATGACATGGAACATTGAAGCATTGCTGCTGTCTGCTAGAAATTGACAACAATCAATCAATGTGACATGAAAAAATTAGAAATGAGAGAGCTATAATTGAACAAATGTATCATCTGGCTTGTAAGTGAAGGGGCAGATTCATAAATAGTGACAAGATCTAACAACATTATTCATTAATCAAAGGACATCTTCATACCATATTCTACAATAAGACTTCCGGGTAAAGATTTTATTTTTTAGTGTTATTGATATAAATATGTAAATATAAAAGTTTTATGCAATTATAGTATTCTGTTATTTAGAAATAATACAGTATGCCAGTTGTTCTCAACCTTCCTAATGCTGTGACCCTTTAATATAGTTCCTCCTGTTGTGTTCACCTCCAATCATAAAATTATTTTAGTTGCTATTTTGTAACTGTAATTTTGCTAATGTTATGAATTGTTACATAAATACCTTTGTTTACCAACTGTCTTAGGTAATCCTTTCAGAGGGTTGCAACCCACAGGTTGAGAACATTTGCTCTTTAAGTTTAATATGGATACTGTAGTAAGAAAAATTTCAAATTTTATATTTATTATTTGTTTATATAACTTGTAAAATTGAAACTTTATCATGGTATAAGGTACTCAACTTTAATCCGAGCAATTGAGAGGCAGAATCAGACTGTGAGTTGAAAGCCAAACCTGTCTTCATAGTGAGGCTCTATTTCCTATACCCCCCCCCCAAAAAAAAGAAAATTGAAACCCTGTGGCATGTAAGGCAATTTTTTATAGTAGTACATTTCAACCATATCTTATGAATATTATTATATATTCATAGTAAATTAAAATCAAAACTATGTATGTTATTCTACATTGATATTTTTCATTAATATGAGAAAAGGTAAAGCAGAGATTTGCTGGATATGTTATATAAACTTTACACAAGCTAAGGTCATTTGTGAAGAGAAAAGCTTAATTAAGAAATTGCCTGCAGCAATCACAGAGCATACTTGAGTTTGGGCTGGGTCCCTTGCCTATATGTTGTATTTGTTAGCTTGGTGTTTTTGTGGGACTAATAGTAGTGGGAATGGGGGTGTCTCTGACACTTTCAACTGATCTTAGGAACCTCTTCTTACTACTGGGTTTCATTTCCAGACCTAACACAAGGGTTTGTACCCACTCTTACTGTAATTTGTTAAGCCATGTTTGGCTGATATCCCGGGGAGGTCTATAATTTTCTGAAAAGAATCTGAGGAGTAGGTCTAAGGAAGTTGGGTAGGAAGTACCAGGAGGAATGAAGGGAGAGGAAACTGCATTCAAGATGTAGTATAAACAAAAGAATAAGAAAATAAAATGAAACAATAAATTAATAAAAAAAAATACCTCCATATGACCAGTTCGTAGGCAAACCTGTAAGGCATTTCATTAATTAGTGATTGATCAAAGATGGCCCAGCACATTATGGATGATGCCATCCCTGGGCTAATGACCCTACATTCTATGACAAAGCAAGCTTAACAAGCCATGAGAATCATGCTAGTAAACAACACCCCTTCTTGGTCTCTACACAAGTTTCTGTCTCCAGGTTATGCCCCTGTTTGAGTTCCTCTCCTGACTTCCATTGTATACATAGTCATATGAAAGCAAAAGCAAAATAACCTGTTTCCTCTCAAGTTGCTTTGGTCATGATGTTCGATCACAGGAAATAAGTCACTATAGATTGAATGTATGCTACAAAAGCAAGAATGAAAACAGCAATTCAGCTTAGAAATTTGAAGTGTGTGTGTGTGTGTGTGTGAAATTTGTATTTGAAGGAAAAATTAGTGGAGTTGAGATTATTCTTCATGAAGGCAGAAAAAAGATACACTAATGGAAAACCACCCTCTGCTATCACCATCAAGTTCATGAAAATAGGGGAAGAAATAAGAGTCCCAATCAAAGCACTTGCTAACTGTAATATCCAAATAAGTGTGTGTGTAGTCTGGCCATAATATGCATACTAATGCCTGTGTAATTTGGACTAGATCTTGATAAAATAAGAAAGAGGGGAAATTGTTACGAGTAAAAATGAATAAAGGTATCAAAAGTTGAAAATCAAACCAATAAGAAAGTGAATATGGTAAAATTTCTGTGTGTTTTCATTTTGTTTTTGAGTTGACACAAAAGAATTATGTGTTGTTATTATGTATTATTATTGTAACATAATTAATAAAATGTAGTATTTTATTTATTTTATTATAATAATAAATAATGCATGATATCTACATTTCTATCTTTGTGCTTGGTAAAATTACTGTGGTGAAAACAGTAGAAAAACAAATATTATAGAAACCAAATGAGGCCTATAATTTAAAATCCCTACTTAATCCACACAGTTTGCTAATTGCTAAAGTTTAAACACCTAGAGATTTGGACTGTGAGTAATCTTCAGGTTTCAGGCAGTGTTTCCATGTTGGTAAATTTTTACAAGCTGCCTAATTAATGTTTAAGCCCTGGTGAAAAGCAATTAAATGTGTTTCAATAAGTTTATCGTTTTTATAATTTATTTATTTATTTCACATTTGCTGTATCTGTGCCCAGCTTTCACTTTCATTTTTCTTATGCTTCCATGGATTTGTAAATTGCAGCCCCTGGGGAGGTGAAAATGTGAAGCGACTTTTCTTGAAGTCTCATAAAGGTCAAGTCAAGAGGTCAGCAAGAAGGAGGAAGGCAGGCATGTTCTGAAATACTGAGTTCTGTGCTGCTAACCTGCTTTGATAGACACATCAGAAAATATCTCATGAATTCAAATGACATTCATGAACAAAAAGCTGTCACTTCTTCCTTTAAAAATAACTGTCTAGCTTATCTGTCTTTCTTCAAATTGACAATACCTTCACAAAAGCAAAAGATACACAATATGGATTGAAAGGCACATTTTGCATTTATGCAAATGAAAATGTGATTGCCTGAAATCACGTGGTGATTTAAGTGGTTAAGAAACAGTCACATGTCATAGGAAGCTCTCAGAAATATCAAATAACTGAGTTAGTGCCATGCTTTAAAAGCTTAGGCATTTTTGTCCAGTAGCAATGGCAGATCATTTTTTTTAAATCTACTGTTTTAAATGATAAGCTTAATAAATGTTTCTCCTGATTTATCAAAAAGGTCTCCTTGGCAACTAATTTCTGGAGGTAAGTGTAGGAAGCAAGGACTGCCATTCATCACAAGCCCATGAAAGGGAGAATGTGTTCTGAGGATCATAGAATCCACTTGAATCTGAGAGAAATTCATAGAACTATAAACTATTTGCCACTTTCTAGACTTAATAGATTTACCTGATCCATTTAATATTAGTACTTAAGGTAAACATATATATATATATATATATATGTTTATATATATATACTTATTTTCTGCATGGCAATATCTTTAAACTGTAGAAAGGAATAATAATAATAATAATAATAATAATAATAATAATAATAAATATAATAATATGCATTTATTGTTGTCCAATAGTTATGGACCCAGTTAGAATTGTTAAGGTATATTATAACTAACAATATTTTATTCTAGGTATTATAGGAATATTGAAGAAATAAATAAACTCAGAATGTGCTGGAGCACATCTGAAATTGCAGGATTGGGGAGCCAGAGACAGGAGGATTCCTGAGGCTTTGTACTCAGCCAGTCAGCCAATTTAGCCAAACCAGACGATGTCAGTTTCATTGGAAGACCCAAAGTCAAGGGCTTAAAAAAATATCCAAACTCAATTTCTATCTACCATTTTCATTTGAGGGGGAACACATGCACAGGCACACAAACACACACACACATACACATACACACACACACACACACACACACACACACAATTAAGAATCTTAGGATAAAAAATAACTAAAATTTGTATAAGATGAAAATTAAAAATAAACTTTTAATGAATCATTAATAATTCTTTAAGTAAGGATATTTTGGTGCAGACAGAGAAAGGGGGATCAAGATGGAATCATATGAAAGAAAGGTCAGACAAGCCCAAAGCTTTCATGGGAATTCTTAGCACATCTCTCACTAGCTGGTTGTACTTCTATTCTTCCAATTGCTGAGATGCTTTTTTTCTGTTCAATGGCCTTGTCTTTACGAACTTGAGACACATTTTTGAAACAACTTAATAAAGTTTTTAGATTGAGTGGGAGTCAGGGTGTGTTTTACAGTAAAGATAAAGAAATTACTTTAACCTCAGAAATACTCACATAAACCAAAGAAATGCATGAAGACTACACCTCTCAAAAGTCCTACCGTAAGACTTCTGAGTCTGTGTAACAAACTCTATTGTGTGGTTATATAGATAGGTTTGATTTTATAGTATATAATCATTCTGTTATACTACTTCCAAAATATTACTAACATTTTAAAATTACAGCAGTGATAAATATTAAGTATAATACATAAATATGCATTCCTACATATGTAAATATGTATGCATCCTTCCACTATATTTATATTAGACACTGAGTCTTATATGAGAACTGAAAACATCCCAGAATAGTTACAACAGTGCTACCAAAATGAAAAGGTCATCACTGAGATAATTTAAACTAATTCTTTTACTGACTTCTATAGTTTCATTAGAGTAAGATATTTACACTTGGTCACTTTCATGTTTAAGAAATAACAGATTACCAATCTTCCTAAGTAATGAAAAAAATGAACTGATCATAGTCTATATCAACTGTGGTTATCTAAATTGAAGCACTTTTGAGAAAATGATTAATGATGTTCACATTCATAGTAAATTGTTATTCTAGAAATTTCTAAATATATTTTTAAAATAATCAGTATATTATGTATCTACATGTCCTTGCACTATCATGTATTATCTTTTGAAGCCTCAGGAAGGAACTTGAAAGCATTGACTATACAACAGAATGTAAAGACAATTTTTTTTTTATCTTGATTTTGCTTGTTGTCAATATCATAAGTGAGAAACCCCAGAAGATTCATAATAACGTGGTCATAAAAATTGTCTTCCTCAAACACAGGGACTCACATGTTCTAGGACTGGTCCTAGAACATGAAGAGGGGATGATGAGAGGTTTGCTAAGACCCAGAACAGGGAACAGAATATTGGGCTTACCTGGGTGTACCTGAGCACACACCAGAAACTAAGCAGAATGTGTTTGAACATTTTGTTGAATTCTTGAATTTTTGTATTGCCTGAGGTAGAAGCATTTTCTGGCTTTGCGTTGAGACTGCTGTGCACATGAAGCTTGCCTTCCCAAAGGTAAGGCACACAGGCAGACATAAGCCCATCCCATCTTACTGCATGTTTGAGGGGCTAGTAGAAAGGAGAAAAACAGTTAGTGGTTGTACCTGAGGTTTTCTGTACACATTGCATGCAGAACCATATTGATTTAGCATTGAGAGGGACTGATATATTGGAAGAAAATGGCACTGCAGAAGGACCTAGAAATTAAAACCTTCTATTATTTTGAAGTTCTGAAGTTTTTTCCAAGTAACTCAACACTTATGTAAGCATTTGTATGTTGACATAAAGGAATGCACTATCTACAATTGTTTCTTATTTGTTTCAGTTATAAGTTCTGGTTTCTGTTTAAATACAGAATTTTGCTCTGCTTAGATGATTAGATGGAACTATTACAAACTCTTATCTTTCAAATAAGTGTGATGGTCAAAAAGAGCTTCCACAGTGGACTTTGCTACCACACTTTGATGTTTTCATAAATCAGTGACTCACTTAGCCATCATCAGAGAAGTTTTTCCTTCTGTAGATGATAACAAATACAGAGACACATTACTAGACAATAACCAGAGAGTAAGAGTCCTTGGAACATTCAATTTTAAATAGTATGTCTCAATCAAATCCTTCCCCTCAGAGCTTGGGGAATTCTGAGAAATAGGAGGCAGAATGATTGTAAGAGACAGCAGGTATGGGAGACACCAAGGACATAGGGTACTCTCGACACAATAGGACTATTGTACATATAAACTCAAAGAGATTGTACTAGTATGTAGAGGACACAAACAGGTCTAAGATAGTTGGAGTCCCAGTCCCCATTGCAAATGAGAGAACCAATTGAAAACTACTCTCAAAGGAAATGAGTTTTCTTGAATGTAGTCACACAGGGTATACAAACCACACTCAAAGGCAGGCATAGTGCTTAGATATAAATCTCTAAGACAAGCCAAACTCAAATGTATCTTTAAACTTTGTTTCATAATATTATTTCAGGACAGTTTTTCAAACTTGCAAATCTTTTGCTTATATATTGTGGCTTCTAATTTTATTTCCATAGGTTTTCTGTGTGAGCAGATGTATATATTTTAGTGTATCAAAGCTTTTTTTTTTACTGCTTTTTCTTTGCTTGTTTGTTTATATTTTAAAGTATTATTATCATTTAGACTCTTGTTTGTTATTAAAAGACATAGGGAAAAAAACAAAACAAAATGGGATGTGATAGGTGGGGAGGATCTGTGACCAGTTCAAGCAAGGAAATTCACAATTAAAATATATTGATTCAAAAAATATTTTTCAGTTCAAAATGTTTTCTGTAATAGAAATTTGATTCGGTTTCAATTTTGGCTTATATGTCACCTGTAGAAATTTCAGACTTTGGTTTTGATGCCTTTGTAATGAGTGGATCTGTTGACCCACTGCTGCAATGTAACATCTTGGCACAGGTGGACTATGATTTAGTTCAGGAGCTGATATGTTCTCTATGTTTGGTGGATTAGTTGTGAATCTGTGTATCTTTGATTTCCAAATATTCAACTAAGTCCCATATCATGTTGTGTTACTGTTACTTACACCTCTCCATTTTATAACAGATACATAATTTGTCTATTTGAATCCCTGCTAAGTGTTGCCTTCTTTTATTATTTATTAAACAAATCTCAAAATGGTTAATTAATTACAGTGTATAACCGTCTCATTTGGAGGACATTCTGAATGTTATTATAACTGGCAGAAATTAAAAGAAAATTTATACTGTAGAGCATGGTTCCAAAATCAACCCAGTTAAAATTCTTAGAGTGCCCATTTCAGGAGGCAGTAGAAAAGTTTCAATTCTTACTATTTTTAAAAATCAACCTAAACCAACAACTTCTCCCTGATATATCACTCCTTGCTAGCAAAGTGAACACACTGTACAACACCTCACCCACTCAATACAGTGACACAATTAAGACAAATCGTATTATTATTTTAACTGAATTTAGTGTTACTTCACATGTCCTTGGTGTTTAGTCTATTCCATTTCATTAATTCTATCTAAGACATCATATTATATTGAATTGTCAATTGTTCTGGGTTCCTCTTGGTTGTAAACAGCTTCATAGACTTTTTTTTTATTGCCTGAACTAGACCAAAACTTCAGGCATACTATTCACTAGTTTGTAGAAAGACCTTCATTCAATTGTAATTTTCTGAAATTTTATTGATTTAACCAGGTTTGTGTTTTTTAGGAATAGTAACCACCCTTGTAAGAAACCATGCCACTATACCAACCAAAATTTAAGTAAGATACCATTACATATCATAAGACTTTTGACCCCAATCTCTACAGTAACACTTCACTTTCCCCTTTATGAAATGTGTGGTTTTCAGAAGTCAGTCATTATTTTTCATTATGGTGGAGAAGCAGTACATATTGATTAAAATATCTATGCAGAGGGAGGGTTTAAAATAGCTTTACACAATAGTGAGTCCTATCAGTTGATCTATATGTTATTTTTAAATGTTTTGCTTAATCACCAAATGTTTTTATAATATTATTTTTCTATTATTTGTTTTTTATAATATTTAAATATCATACTTGTATAATATGTAATTTTTAATATTTTAATATAATAATGCTATTCAGAATGTGTCTATGTTTGTTAATGTTATATATGACCTTCAATTAAATACCTGTTATATGTATTCACAAAAATAGTGGGTTTTGTCTTATTATTTTTGCAGTTATAGGAATAAAATCATCAATTCCACTCATATTAATGTATACCTCTTAACTACACACTGATCCCAAATTATTGTTGTTTAATGCTGCAGATGAAGCATGCATGTAAATTCTTGCCTGATTACTTGGCTGTGTCTGTGAAACTTAATGAATTTAGCATATAACTGGATTATTTTATATCTCCTCATACTTCCATTAGCTTTGCCTCATAGATTTTTATACTATATTATTAAATGCTTGCATATCAAAGACTTCCATACACTCTTTAAACTGACCCTATTATAAATTTCAGCCCCTCTTTTATTCCTGTGTCTTATCCCATTATAGAATATGTTTCAAGGTTAATGTAACTGCCTCAGCATTCAAAGAATAATGTGGTGTAGCTTTGCATAGCCCTTTACTTTTAATGTGTCTTTATGTTTACAGAGGTTTCTATAAACATTATACAACTATGTCTTGATCTTTATTTCCCATTTTGATGTTCTCTTTTTATTGGCATAATAAGATTTGTGCATTTAAAAGTACAGCTTTCACGGTTGGCCTAATGTCTGTCATGTTTGTAACAAGTTACTCAATGCACTTCTTTTAGTATCTCATACACATTCCCTGCTTAAACATTTTTATACACCATTTAGTATAATTTCATTTCTTTCTTCTTTTAAGATGTTAATTATACACCTTTATTCATTTTACAGTCACTACATAGTTTATTACAATACATTGATAGCTAACTAGTTTTTTTTTAAATAGCGCATCACCTCATTTTGTACCACCTGAGTACTTTACCTAGCACTTACCTCTCATTCCTATGATTGTTCCTGCTCAGTTTCATATTACATTCTGATATTCTTTACAATGTGAATGTTAAAACCTAACAGCAATGTTATTATTAAAACAGCTACAAATTTAAAATGAGACAATCAACTTGATGCTTAGTATTTGTTTCTCAATATTCACTATTTTTATTTTGTTCGGGGTTCTGACATATATAATCTTTTTTTTTTTTCGACATGTGATCCAAGAGCTTCTGTTGTCTTGGAAAGCAATTTCCCATAACTTTCACCATATAATATTTCTGTTTTGTGAATTCCATTCTGTGGATGCTTTTCCTGCATTGTGCAACCCTCAAACTGTTCTTTATTTGGTTGCAGGTTATTTCTTATTCCCCTGTAAGTCAGGGAATCCATTTGCATTTCTTGTAAGGTTTTCTCTTTTTTTTTTAACTTTTTCTTTTCCATAAATTAGACAATCTGCTTATTCACAGGGTTTTGTTACTGTTTTAGCATTTATTCTGTTCCTTGTCCTCTGAGTTTCTTGGATAACTAATGTATTATCTGCTTTGAATTTTGGGAAATTCTTGGTCACGTCAATATGAATTTTTGCTCTGACAGCCCATTTGTGACACATTTTAAAGTTGACCCATACTTCCTAGATGTTTCCCATCAATTCTTCACCCCCCCTTACCCTTGTTTTTATTTTTTTTTCTTCAGTTAAAATTGTTACACAGAAATCACACTCATTGATTCTTTTGCTGTGAGTGTATAGTCCACAGATGGTCTGCCAAAGGTGTCATTCCTTTATAATACAGTGGGTTTATTTCTAGCACTTCCTTTACATCCCTCTTAAAATTCCTCTCTGCTTATGCAATCCATCTGTTCTCACACGTTGTCTCCTTTCCCCAGTGTAGCCTGTAGCACATTTGTGATACTTAAATTACTTTCTGATACACACTTTTTCACCCAACACTGAGTTTGGCCTTTCTTTTATGCTTGTGTAGTCATACTTTTGCTGTAGTTGGTGAATATTTCAATCAGTAACTAATACTGTGTCAAGCAGATATTCTCTGTAAAGTTTACTCTAATCTTGGTAAGGGTTATGACTTAACTAATTCTAACTTTATAAGTATCAGAAGCCCATTCTCATTTTTTGGTTTTGTTCCCCTTTTTACCTGTGATGATTATAAGAATCATACTGCTGTTTTAATCCCTAATTGGTCATAGCAACTGGAGCACTTGTAAAGTGCTAGTAGAATTAGGGTAGTACAGTGCTTTATGATCACATATTCATCAACTTATGTAAAGGATCTCTTAGATACACAAAGTAAACACGTACCATTTTAGTGAAATAATGAAGATAAAGATACCAAAATCAGGAGCTTTGAAAGTGTCGATTTGAGGAAAAGTGAGGCATATGAGTAAACAGATTTGTGTTTGAAAAAAAAAAAAAGTGTTATTGTTTAAGAGACATTTGGTTGAAGAGCTAGCAGAATATGTACCATTCATGACTTTTGTTAAATTTAATTTCCCTTCCTTGGTTATAAGGACAAAAAGTAGTTGTCAGAGATGCTAAACTAGTGGATCTTGTGGAGCCCTGCATAATAGCAAATCTGCAGGTTAGTCATTTCTACACAGAGAAGAGCTTAGGTTGAGATCTCTGTATGCATGCATGCTCAGATTTGCTCTTGGAACAATGGCTCCTGCTCCAAAATATAACTCAGCCAGGCATTTTAAGCATAAGGTGAAATGATGATGTATCAAAAAGCAACATTTTTTTTACAAGGGGTAACAGCAATAATTGCACCTAGCTATGAATATAAAAGAATGGTAGTGTTTCAAGATGTCTGTGTGGTGATACTTTGCTTGTAGAAATAAAGCCTGTATGAAGTTCAGAGACTGGCGCTAGATACTAGCTAATCATAGAGGTATGGAGGAATTAACATATTTTACTTTGAGATATGAACTCTCATTTTTCTTAGCTTTTGTTCTTTGATTGGATCTATTTCATTTAAAACTTAATTGTCTTTGTTACTATAAAGTTTCATGTGGGTGGGGGAGTGAACAATTCATGTTTCTTCAACAGAATACTTGTTCATTCTGTGGCTAACTGTTATACTAAAATATAATAGTTTTTACTAGCTCATACATAGTTTTTTAGTTACTCATTTGATGTTCTATGATTTCAATGTATTTCTTGGAATTTTTTATACAAATGATACCATTTAAAATATCTATCTAGTTAAATATACTAATTATTTCTATCTCCCTTGACAGTTTATACATTTTTATTAGATTCTTAAATAACTCTTTATATTTACTTCTGCTTTTAACTCTATATTCTGGATTGAGGAAAAATATTGTAATTTTTAGAGTAATGATAAAAGATATGAATGTGAATTTGTATTTCTTCTGAAGTATCCATTATCCTAACCACTCCAAGTACATTTCATTCTCTGAAATTATTTGAAAGTCACCATTGTAGATACTATTAGTTTGAATTCTTATCTTATATTAAACTGTAGGTTTTTAAATTTAATCTATATTTTGTTTTAATGATGCTGAAACCTAAATCAAAAATCTTAATGAACAATTTAGGGTTTAACTTACGCCATCCTACAGTTTTCTCTGAAATCTTATTGAAGATCCCATTGATTCAGATTTCTTCTCTACTTGTTTACCTACAGATGGATGCTAAATTGTCTCTTATATTTCCCAACATCTTTTGCTCTTCACCACCAATATGTTCCTCTATAATTCTTCTGAGAATACCCACTCATTGGCTTAATGACAGTTTCTGGCCACTCAGTCTTCCTTCTTCACTTGTCAAGAGAAGTGCTCAGGACATTCAGCAAAATGTAAATCATTACTTGGCTTCCATAAATTTTACTTCAAGAAGTCCACAGATAATAATTTTTTGTTTCTTATAATTAAACACATTGCTTTTGGGGATTCCTATTTACTAATAATGTTAGCTATGCTGAACCTATAGAGTTTCCTAATTGTTGTCCTTTAAACATTATTTGGAAACTGTATGATGTATTTCTCTTTTTTCTAGTGCCTACATCATTCTGATTATTTTTTAAAGTGTGGTGAGGATACTAGGTAAGATGCATGGAACACAGGCAATTAAACACAAGGCCACCGCAGGTCCTTGCAGAACTGTTTAGTTAGTTTTACTCATTTGTTATTTTAGAAGCATTTGTTTCAACTTAGCAAATATGTGCTTTGATATTCAGAGAAATAGTATACAGTTATTGTAAGAGTATTCTCCTCATTCAATTTATCATACTGTCTTAGTTTATTTAGAATATTGAGTTACTGTTAAAATAATGAAACCTTCCCAAAATGACCTTAACTAAGCGTTTGTGGAAACACTCATATTACTTAACAGAAAACATAAGTTAGAAAAAGCAAAAAATAAAAGAGAAAATTATGGGTGGGACATTAATATATTACAAGGAAATGCTTCCGAAAGCTGCTTTTATATATTTGGCTTGAAAATTGCCTAAACTGGAAGGAAAGTTAGATTATGTTTAAAATAATTGCACATCATGTAAATATGGAATTCTTTTGATCTGTTTGCTACTTTGTTACAGGTTTCTATTAATTAATTTTCAAATTTTTGATGAATTGCTTTCCTGCTTGCCTGGTTGCACAGACATACCAGCCCCAAATAACTCACAGAGACACTGTATTAGATATAAAGCTATTAGCCTGTTACTAGTATTTCTTACTGGCTAACTCTGATTTAAATATTAACCCATTTCTATTAATCTAAGTATTTCCACGTGGTCTATCTTACTGGAGAGAGGATTTTGACCTCTGTTTTCTTAAGTCCTACATGTGGATTCTTCCCTAACTCCACAGAATCCTTCTTTTCTTCTTGTCCTGCCTATTTTGATTTCCTATTGGCCAACAAGGCTTTATTCATTAACCAATCAGAGAAACATATTTGCAGAATGACATCTCCCATCATCTTTGTACCTTGTATATAAATCAAATCATCTTGAGTTACTTTACATATGTGGACAGGCTCATAGAAGCAAAGAGTTCATGGCCATAACACCTCATATTATCCATTTAGGGCTGAGCATCAGGACACAGTGATACACTACACCAGTGTGACAGTATAAGGCACACTATGCCACAGCGAAAGTGTAAGGGACACTACACAACAATGGCAGTGTAAGGGATACTACACTATAGTGACAGTGTAAAGGACAGTACATATATTTACAGATACATAAACATATACTTAATTAAATTAAATTTAGGAGTACACATATCCATCCATATATGTGTGATGATAAAACAATGGTCACAAATGTAAGCAAGTAACATGGGAAAGTTTTGACAGAACAAAGAATGAAAAATGATGTAATTATGTTATAAATTTAACAAGTAAGCCAGGCGGTGGTGGCAAACACCAGCAATCTCAACACTCAGAAAGCAGAGGCAGGCACATGTCTGTGAGTTTGTGACCAGCCTGGTCTATAAGAGCTAGTTCTAGGACAGTCATCAAAGCCACAGAGAAACCCTGTCTTAAAAAACAAAATAAATAAATATATAACACAATTAAAAATAATTTAATGATGCTTGTATTTGTAGTTTGTACTTAATTCTTGTCAGAGGGGCATCTAGCATCTAATGGAAACATATGCATAAATCCACAGCTAAACACCAGGCAGAGCAAGGAGAACTCTGCAGAAGAGAAAGATTGTAGGGGTCAAAGGCATCTAGGACGCCAGGAGAATAAGGCACAAGGTCCAGGTTCACAGAATCAACTAAATATGGCTCATGAAGGACCACTGGAAATAAAAAGTCACAGGCCCTGTATGGGTCTGAGCTAGGTCATCTGCATATATGTAATGACTGTGTAGCTTGGAGTTCTTGTGGGACTCCCAACAGAGGAAATGGAGGTTGGCTCTGAATTGTTTGCCTATAGTTGAGACTTTCTTCATATTGGCTTACCTTGCTCAGCTCTAATATGAAGCCTCATACTGTTTTAATGTATCATATTAGGCCATGTTCAATGGGATATCCCAGGGAGGGCATACTCTTTTTTTCAATATTTTAATTTTGAAGGGAAACAGAAGAAGAGTTGATATGGAGAAGAGAAAACATGGACGAACTGACTGGGAGGAGTGGAGGAAGGGGAAACTGCTGTAAGGAGGTAATGAATGAGAGAAAAATAAAAGTTAAAATAAAATTTTAAAGTATACAAAATAGAAAGATATTGTCATTAATTTGCTCATCGATGAAGTGGCTTCACCAACATTTGCCTCCCACTGTAAGAAGTGATTTTCAGTTTCAGCAGGTATAAACAAATTTTAGATTGCAATGTGACAACAGGAAAATGTGACATCCCTAAGGTGGTCTGTATGTTCCTTTTTCTCAAATGTTTGGCATCACTTAAAGTAACAAAGACTGACAACCACCTACAAAGAAGTTTGTAAATACAGGGAGAAAACTGTTGATTGCCACTATGACAGTTAGCCAGCTCTTACACCAATAGGCACACAATGTCTAGTGTGTTGATAAGATAAAATACATTGTACATACTAGCATGGTCTCTGACTGTAATTCTCCCCAAAAAATCCATTGTAGGAAGCATTCCAACCTAATTTCTGTATTTCCCAGAAAGTATGTGGTATTTTCATCAAGAAGCACTAATCACATGTTTTTAATTATATCAATATTAAGCAGCAATACACAGTACTATATTGGTAGTGAGGGTGTCGGGGCCTTCTTGGCCAAGAGATTGTAGGAAGGTAATGCTTATCTGCCACTGAGGTTTTCATTCACTAACATTTTACTTCTGCCTATGACTTTTGCCCCTTGGATTGAATATTTTATTCCTATTGTTCGTTTATTTATTTATTTATTTATTTATTTATTTATTATTTTACATATCGATCCCAGTTCCCTTTCCCTCCCTCCACCTCTCTCTCCCTTCCCTTCATGCCCTCAGACACCCTCCCATCCCATTCCCCCCCAACTCCACAGGGAGAGTGGTGCCTTCTGGGAGGGGTCAGCAAAATCTGTCAAGAACTTTGGAGTAGGGGCTAGGCCCTCACTCCTGCCTCTAAGTTAAGGGAGTATCCCACCATGGGGAATGTGCTCCCAAAGTCCTTTTGTGCACCAGGGATACATCCTGGTTCCATTGTTCCTTAGATTACCCAGGATTTCTAACAGACACCCATATTTACGGGGTCTGAGTCAGTCCAATGCTGTTTTCCCAGCTATCAATTTGGGGGCCCATTGGCTCCTCCTTGTTCAGATCAGCTGTCTCTGTGGGTTTCTGTAGACTGGTCTTGTCTTTTTTCTCTGCATATGGATTCCAATTAGGCTCAGTATATATCTGTGGGTTTCTTCTTCTAGCCTTTTCACTGTTGCTCAAATTGTTAGTTGGGGTCAGTCTTGTAGGTCTCTGGATATTTCTCTAAAGTCAGTTTTCTCTTCAAACCTATAATGGCTCCCTCTTTTATGGTATATCTCTCTCTCTCTTTTATTCCTATTTTTCAAAAGTTTATTTTCTAAATCTATAGTGTACTTAGAGTTAATATTATATCTACCTTGTGATCAAACATTGAGGGAGCAGTAAGAGAGGATTCCTGAAGATATGCTGCTACCCATATAAAAACAAAATGTTAAATTGAAACAGAAAATTTAAAATGTTTGGAGATAGAGACCTTGTGGTAGATCTAGGAAGAGTTATGAGGAGGAGTTGGTATATAAATTGCAACAAAATATATTGTAGTAAATGCTCTAATAATTAAAAATATTTACTTGCAAAGGGATATCACTGCCTTTATCAATTTGCTTTATCAAATTACTTTCAATTTGCTCTATTTTGTCAGAAACTAAGATGGCTACAATGGGTGCTTCTTGTAACCATGTTGTTGGAAAATGTTTTCCCCCAACATTTTATTTAGCCTGAGGTGAAGTCTATGCTCAATGATAAGACATGTTTCTTGCATACAGATGGAAGATGCATCCTATTTTCATTTCTGATTTGGCTAATTTGAGTGTTCTCTCTCTGCTTTTTGGTTAGTTTGGATAAAGGTTTGTATATCTTATGGATTTTCTTCAAAAACCACCTCTTTGGTTTATTGACTTTTTTCTTTCTACTTTCTAGATTTTAGCCCTCAAATTGATTATTTCCTAGCTTGCATTCCTCTGCAGTGGGTTTGCATCTTTTTCTTCTACAGCTTTCACTTGTGTTGTAAATTCTCTAATGTGATTATCGTCCATTTTCTTCATGTGGGCACTTAGAGTAAAGAACTTTCCTCTTAGCACTGCTATCCAAGTGTTCCATAAGTTTGGGTTATCTGTGTCTTTTTTCTCATATGTTGAAACATCATGCATTCCTGGGATAAAGCCAAGTTGGTCATGGTGGATGATTTCTCTAATGTGTTCTTGGAAATATCAGGGATAACATGAACATACCTAAACATAATAAAAGCAATATACAGTAAACCAAAAGGCAACATCAAACTAAATGGAGAGAAACTTAATGTGATTCCTCTAAAATGAGGAAAAAGAAAAAGGCTGTCCACTCTCTCCATATCTCTTAAATATTGTACTTGAAGTTCTAGCTAAAGCAACAAGATGACAAAAGGAGATCAAGGGCATACAAATTGGAACAGAAGAAGTCAAACTTTCACTATTTGCAGATGATATGATAGTTTACATAAGTGACCTGAAAATCTCTACGAGGGAACTCCTACAGATGATAAACACCTTCAGCAAAGGGGCAGGATACAAGCTACCTAAAAAAAAAAAATAAAGAAAAAAATCAGTAGATCTTCTATTAAGAGAAGATAAAGGGGCTAAAAGAAATCAGGAAAAAAAATGACCCTTTGCAGTAGTCACAAACAACATAAATTATCTTGGGGTACTGCTAACCAAACAAGTGAAAGACCTACATAGCCAGAACTTTGCATTAAAAAGATACCAAAATATATTGAAAAATCTCCCATGTTCTTTATTAGGTAGGATCAACATTGTAAAAATGGCAATCTACAGATTCAGTGCAATTCCCATCAAAATTCAGGCACAATTCTTCACTGACCTTGAGAAAACAACATTAAACCTTATATGGAAAAACAAAGAGCCAGGATAGCCAAAGCAACCCTGTACAATAAAGTAACTTTTGGAGGCATCACCATGTCTGACTCCAAGCTCTACTACAGAGCTATATTCCTGAAAACAGCTTGGTATTGGCACAAAAATGGACAGATAGACCAATGGATTGAATTGAAAATCCTGATATTATCCCACACACCTATGAACAACTAATTATTGACAAAATAGCTAAAATTATGCAATGTAAAAAAGAAAGCACCTTCAACAAATGCTGCTGGCACAACTGGATACTGGTGTGTATAAGACTGCAGATAGATCCATATCTATTACCATACACAAAACTGAAGTCCAAATGGATCAAAAACCTCAACATAAATCTAGCCACACTTATTCCTTATATAAGTAAGGGGGAAGTATCCTTGAACATATTGTAACAGGAGACTACTTTCAGAACATAACATCAGTATTATAGACACTGAGATTGACATCTAATAAATAGAACCCCCTGAAACTGAGAAGCTTTTATAATGCAAAGGACACAGTCAAGAAGACAAAATGGCACCCAAAGAAATGGGAAAATATCTTCACCAACCCCACATCTGACAGAGGGCTGATTTCCAAAATATACAATGAACACAAGAAGCTAGTCACCAAAATACCAAATATTCCAATTAAAAGTGGGGGTACAGAACTGAATAAAGAATTCTCAATAGAGGAATCCAAAATGGCTGAGAACACTTAAGAAAGTATTCAACATGCTTAGCCATCAGGGAAATGCAAATCTAAACAACTCTGAGATACTACTGTATCAGAATGGCTAAAAGCAAAAACAATGATGGCAGTTTATGTTGGAGAGGGTATGGAGAGAGGGGAATACTCCTCTACTGCTAGTGGGAGTGCAAACTTGTACAGCCATTTTGGTGATCAATATGTCCATTCTTCATGAAAAGGTGAATCAGTCCACCACAGGACTAGGCAATTCCACTCTTAGACATATACCCAAATGGTCCACATCCACATAACCAAGTCATCTGGTCACCTATGTTCATAGCAACATTATTTATAATAGCTAGAACCTGGAAACAACCTAGATGCCCCACAACTGAAGAATGAATACAGTAAATGTGGTACATTACACAATGGAGTACTACTCAGTGGGAAAAAACAATAGAATCTTGAAATTCAAAGGCAAATGGATGGAACTAGAAGAAACCATCCTGTGTGAGGTAACTCAGTCACAAAAAATGAGGAGCATGGTATGTACTCACTCATATATGGATTTTAGACATAGAGCAAAGGATTACAATTCACACTGATAGAGAAGCTAAGATATATGCAGGACCCTAAGAGAGACATTTAAGGTTCCCCTCAGAAGGAGAAAGGAATAACATCTCCTGATCATATTGGGAGCATGGGAGGGCAGTGAGTGGAGAGGGAGTTAGGATAAAGAAAAGGAGAGGAAAGGAGGGGAGAGGAAAACACGAGAGACTAGAAAGATTGAGTAGGGGGAGAAATTGAGGATAACAAGAAAGAGATCCCATAATAGTGGGAGCCATTATAGGTTTGAAGAGAAAATTGGCATTAGGGAAATGTCCAGAGACCTACAATAATGACCCCCAACTAACAATCTGAGCAATAGTGGAGAGGCTATCTTAAATGCCCTTCCCTGATGAGATTGATAACTATTTATATGCTATCCTAGATCCTTCATCTAGTAGCTGATGGAAAGAGAAGCACACGTGTACAGTTAAACACTGATCTGAACTCCTGGAATCCAGTTGCAGAGAGGAATAAGTGGTGAGCAAAAGGATCAATACCAGACTATAGAAACCCACAGAAATAGCTGAACTGAACAAGTGGGAGCTCATGGACCCCAGGCTGATATCTGGGAAACCAGAATAGAACTGATCCAGATCCCCTGAACATGGGTCTCAATTAGAAGGCCTGGGCAGTCTATGAGACCTCTGACAGTGGAACCAGGATGTATCCCTGGTGCAGGAAAGGATGTTGGAAGCACAATTCTTATGGAGGGACACTCCTTTAGCCTAGAGACATGAGAGAAGGCCTAGGCCCTACCTGAAATGACTTGACAGATTTTGATGATCCCTCCTGGAATGTCAGATCCTCCCTGGGGACTGGGTGCACAATGGAACAGGCAAGTGTCTGGGGGGGCATGGGAGGATGGAAGGGAGGAGGAACAGGGAACTATATGTAAATTAAGAAAAAAATTAAAAAATAAGATATGGTTGAAAGAAAAAGCATGTATTTTCTTGGCCTTTGAGCTTGGATTTTTCTTATTCTATTCTTATTATTCTTGTGTTTGGTCTTTTCATAGTGTTCCAGACTTTTAAGATGTTTTGCATCAGGATTTTCCTTTAATTTAACATTTTCTTTGGCTTATATATCTATTTCCTCTATCACATATTCTATACCTGATGTTGACTTTTCCATCTCTTATATTCTGTTGGTGATGTTTTCATCTGTACTTCTTTTCTGACTTAGATATTCCATTTCCTAAATCTCCTCAATTTGTGTTTTCTTTGTTGTTTCTGTTTCCACTTTCAGATCTTCAACAGGTTTATTCATTTCCTTCAACTGTTTAAGTTTTGTGCCTTTACTTAAGAGATATATTTACTTCTTATTTAAGGACCTCTAGCATATTCATATAGTTTTAAGGTCTTTTACTTGTGTTTTACCCGTGTTGTAATATTCAGAGCTTGATTTAGTATGATAGGTGGTCTCTGTTGGTAACATAGTGCCCTAGATATTATTGGTTGTGTTATTAAGCTGGTGTCCAAGTATCTGGTTTTTGGAGTGATTATAAGTCTAGATGTCAATTTCTGAGTGCCCAATTTTTGGGTAATTTTTTTTAGATGGGTATTTTCTTTCTTGTTTTCTGTTTCATTTCTAGTCTTCTAGACTATGTGGCCTGTGCTTCAGCAGTGGGTATCCACTCCAGCTGGAGCCTGGAGACAGTGATAAGGAAGGGAGGGGGTTTGGTGATAGTGTTGTCGGGATACATGAGAGTCGAGGAAGTTGCAGTAAGGTGTCCTACTTGGTGTCTGAGGGAGCTGGAAGCTGGGACACAGTAGAGGGCAACTGAAGATTGGATCTTTTGGAAGCTGGTCCGTGGGAAAGTTTTTTGTCTGGCAACCTATCTGATTATCTGGCAGTTGTGCCTGTGAATTGGAGGAGAGTAACTGAAAGGAGTCTAGACAGTGATAAAAGTTTGCAGGTTGATGGCCCTCCTGACCTTTTCAACCAATGATGTTTTAATAGGTCTACCTTATATGTTACTTGGTCATTCTCCCTTTACCCTTTAATACACTTTTTTTCTGTACATTTAGTAATTTGATTATTATGTGTTTGGAGAATTTCTGTTCTGATCAAGTCTCCTTGTTATACTGCATGCTTCTTAAACCTAATAGGTACCTCCTTCTTTAGCTTGTGAAAATTTTCTGTGATTTTGTTGAAACTATTTTCTGGGTTTCTTCTTTCAATAACATTACTCATAGATTTGGGCTTATCATAGTTTCCCTGATTTTTTTTTTGATTTAACATTTATGTAAGGTATATATCTTGTCTTCACTGCCTGAAATAACCTCTCTGTGGTTTGTAATCTGTTAATGATGCTTACTCCCAAAGTTTTTGTTTGACTTTCCAAGTTGTTCATTTCCAGTATTTTATCAGTTTGAGTGTTCTTTAATAATTCAATTTCTTTCATTTATTAAACGGTTTTCTTTAATTCATTTCCCCTCATTCCACTCCTTGATTGTGATCTAAATTTCCGTTGTATTGTTCTACTTATTTCATTCTGATCACTATTCGAGACTACCTTCCTTAGGTCGACATAACCATTGTGTTTCACTATAGTAATAGTCATTTCCCATGCAATGAAAATAGTCAAACTAATAATCATTTGAATTTTAAATATGCAAACAATTTTCTTGTCTGTTAATTGAAAAAAATAACAAAATACATACATACTATTTTACATGGTCACTTCTATGTCATTTTTGTTCTAAATAGCCCTTAAAAGTATTATCTGGAAGAAATCATGTGATTTCTTTGAGGAACAAGGCCAAAGAATAGCATGAATAGCTCTCCTTGTGGCAAAGCCTGACCGAGATGGCAAGGATCTGTGGACAGTTCACTGCATAATTCTGGGCATGAAACCAGGAACATATATGGTTCCTGCTCTTCTTGCTTTCACCATGCTAGACATACTGCTGGCCTGAAAGATTCAATGTAGGTCACAAAGTTTAATGTTACATGTTTGCATGACTCTTCTGGAAAGAATTATTTTAACCTCGAAAGTCTTTGAGAAATGTTATTAAATAGATGATATCAAAAGTGAATGGGAACAGTCTTCAGGTAGGGAATGAAATAGACTCATAGAAACCCATCTTTCCCTCATAGGATAAAGAGGAAAAATAGTAGTACAGAATGTAGAATGGATTGAGCTTGCTTTGTCTGGTGAGTTGATTGTGAGAACACAAATCATACCAAATGTAAGTATTAACCATTAGAAACAAAAATGTCTCTCACCCTGAATGACACTGTAATGGCATATGCTTCCAACTGGGCACAATGTTCTACCTGTTTGTTTGTAGCTTGCAGAATTGCTTGGCTTCTAACAATAAAGATACAGATCAAAAAGATAGTGTCTAGTGGGAGGAACATTGGGGCCCAGAAGGAGAAAGAAGTAAGGGAAGGTAATTACTATAATCATTTTAGAAATGTAAGAAGCAAAGGTGAATGCAAAACTGTTATGCCAGCTATGGAAACTGTATACATTAAAAAAAAAAAAATAGCCCAAGCTATCCAGTAACACTTGGTTGAACAACAATGGTCACAATTTCTCCATGGTGCCACCCAACTTCACATATCCATCCTGGGTCATGAAACCCATCTAGAGCCTCATGCTGCATCTTTTCCAGTAATTTAGATTGAGCCCAGCCTGGTAAAAAAAAGTGATTTCCAGGACACAGAGAAACCTCGTCTCAAAAAATAAATAAAGCTAAAACAAACAAAAACAAAAAAGGTTAGAAGTGAACAGGAAAGACCAAATGAAAAATACATGATCAGAAACTAAAAACAGTAAAAAATAGTGTTTTAGTACTTATTCCTTTTTTTTTTTAATATATGTGTGTTTTCTATATTAGGTAGCCAGGCAGAAATGAAGTAACTGAGTATGATTTTTACAGTAGTGATTCAGATTATCCCAGATCTTTCACAAGAAAGGCTGGGCCTCAATTCAGACTCCAGTTTCAGTGTGAAATGCCAAGGACATGTCAACAGCTCAAGCTGTTATAAACTAAAGTTTCTCATAATCCTTCTCCTGATATTTGAGAATTTGGTATAAAAGTTCATACAAGGAAGAAACTTTACTAGTTTATAATTGAAACTATTTTAAAATTATAAAAAATCACCATGATGAAGGAGAAAAAGAAATAATGTCAGATATTAATTACCTGACTCTCTTGGTGGGGTACTTCAACCTTGGAGAACATTTGTTCATTCAGTAACCCAAAAGTTCTCATTTTTCACATTTTGCAAAGCTTGTAGAGGTTGTAACCATAAGACCATTATGAATTATGAATTCAATCAGGATGCACTGTCCCTATCAAGATACTAGTACGGGATTGAATTCTCCAAGGATGTAATCAAGTTTTCTTTTAATGGCTATGTTGCTCCTATCTTAGATATACCTAGATATACTGGAAATATGCTTTAATTAAATTCTTTCCTGTCAAGCAAAATGTCAAATGTACACTAATGTCAGTAGTCCCATTACTAGGAAATCATAAGGATTCGAGGAACCCTGTGTCAAAGACCAACTGTTAGCAAAAACCAAATAAAACAAAAAACAAATAACAACAAAGCAAACCAATAAAATACCCCACAAAATAAACAGGAAAACAAACAAAATCATGTGTATGTCATTCCTGTTATGAACAGTGTATGTTTTAATTTCTGTCATGAAACAAGTATAGAGATCAAATTCATAGTTCTTACTTCATTATAATGTGTTAATATCCCCCATCTGTATCTACTTATTAGTTTTGTTTCTAAACAGAGAGCTATAAAAGCATTGTTTTATTCTTTCTTATTGCAAGTGAGATAGAACAAACCAAAAGCCCAATTATAAGACAAATAAAAAATATTATAGTTCACTTATGAACTAATCAATTCATACCTATTAGGTTATACATATCTATTAATCAACTAAAATAGATGGGAACAATAATTATTTAAATATTACATGAGTATCATTTTTTACATTAAGTGTTTTTGCTTGTCTTTAAATATGTTTTTACTTAAAATTCCATATATACCTTACCTAGGAACTTTCATATGTATATGTCACATTAGTTCTAAAAATTACTTTTTTAATTAATTTTTATTTAAATTAAAAACAGTCTCATTTTATATACCAAATCCAGTTCCCTCACCGTCCTTTCTTGCCATTCCACTATCTTTGCATCCCACACCCCATCCATTCTTCAGAGATTGTGAGGACTCCCATGGTGATCATCAAAATTTGTTACATCATTTGGGGCAGGACCTAGGTCCTCCATCTTGTATCTAGGCTAGGAGAGTATACTTCCATAGGGAATGGGCTCCCAAATCCCATCCATGCATGCACTAGGGATAAATACTGCTTCTGCTGCCAGTGACTCCAAAGACTGCCCATGCCCCCCAATTGACACCCTTGTTCATGGGGCCTTGATACACACATTGTAATCCATTCATTGATATTTTGGTTATAATATTGTGAATTAATTGTCCTATAACTAAAACAGAGACACAAGAAAAAAAATGATGAAGCATAATGAGCTCTTTCTTAGAAATTTCCCAGTAACTTACAAAAGCCATTTAGTCTTCTATACACAAAAGATAGCTCTTCACTGTAAATTACAGGATCACAGCTATAGTTATTTTCCTCCTGACTGCTCTACTACACTAAAGTCCCTGCTGTGACTCAGAAGCACCTCTAGATGTATTTTCATCACAAAGCTTTCCAAAATATATTTGCACATATCACATAAATTTCATTTAAATTATTTTAATCTAAATTATCTCCTTTGGTTTTCTTTATCTTCTTCTAATACGGATCATTCTGTCATTTTTATGTAAAACTTCATGCTTTTCTTTTTCTTTTCTTACACAGAATGTGTGAAACAACTTTGTTCAATCTAATTAAAATTTCTGTGGAGAATAGAAAACAAAGTGTCTGATAGGATGCTGTCTGAAGTTATTTGAAATGATGCTAACATCAAGGCTCCAACTTTCTATGTAGCCATGAGTATGTGCAGACCAACATAAATAAATGTCTTGGGTCTTCCATAGTAAAATAAGTATTAAGCTGAATCACACTGGTGACTCAGAAGATCTGACAAACAATTACTTTAATATGTTAGGAAAACAATTCTCATGTTGATAGAATGTCTATACGCAACTAGTTTTGAAATGAAACACAGACTTTAAAAATAGATGAAGTAACATGAATATGATTACAGACTTTTATTCTTATTTGAAAACTAATTAAAAACTCAGATAGAAAACAAGCACAGACTAATGTGAATCGTGAATAAAGGAAAAGAGTGAAGCCCCAAATGATGTTTCTGAAATGAAAACATTTTCACAGAACTAAACTGGGTCAAGGACTATAACACAGTGATGGGATCACGTGAGTGCATGTTGATCACTGGTAAAAAAAGAAAAGGAAAAACCTAAGAAACCAAGGAGAAAGCATGCATATCCACAGTCTTGCTTACTAGTCACACAGTCATTGGGCTACTTTCTCTCTATTTTGTTTCCCAGATGTGCTGAGTGGGCAAGTAATGTAAATGGAGTTACTGAGGGAGGCCTGCAGAAACTATGCCAGTGATTAAGAAAGCAGATCACTAGTACCAGTATGCCTGTGTACACTGAATGAACATACATTCATATAGGATAATATAGTATAGGCAGAATAGTCTTGTAATAAACATTTGCTATTCTTACTATGTGTGTGGGTGTCAGGATGCACATATGAACCAAAAAGTGAATGGGTGACGAAATCATGTGTTTTCCCCTTTTGTTCTTCCCTAGTATATCCTTAGGTAAGAGTGTAAGGCCAACAGGCTCTTTAGAGTTCAGATGTCAGGGATGTCAAGGGAAGAGAGTGACAGAAGAAAGATATATTGCAATTCCTTATCACAGTGGACACCTGGATCTTAATTCCACTGGATATTCTTAGAAAAGGTAAATACATTACACTAACAAATATCTAACTGAGGACAAGAAGCTGATGTATTTATTCATCAGCCTCCTTAGTAATTACTTGAGGGTTATCAGCATGTTTTTAATTTCATATAGTTATCTGTAATCAGTGAGGGATCAACCTTCTGGTCTTCCAGAAAAAAAAATTGCAGAGATTGACACTTGGACACTAACCATAATAGTCTGCACTGTTGAAGTAATTGAACAGGGCTCAGAACATATGCCTCCCTTTTTACCTTACAGAGTTGGATTTGTTTTGTTGTAGACAGAGATTTGTGCGGCTCCTTTAAGGGAAGTTTCCAAAATTAGCATTAGCGGCAAAAAGCCGCCTGGCTTTTAAAGAGCTCTGCTAACAATTCATTGGTATGTAGGAGAGCTGCAATAAATGTTTACACTATGTTTTAAAAAATACGCTGGCTAGGGAGAGAAAAAAGAAACGGGATACAATGATTTAAAAAAGAAAAAAGGAAATGGAATGGATGGGTATCCCAGCACTTGGGAGACAGAGGCAAGCAAATCTCTGTGATTTCAAAGTAAACATGGTATGCAGTGAATTTCAGGACAGATAAAAGTTACACAGAGAAACCCTGTCTCAAAATATGTAAAAATAGAAGTAGACTAAATAGAGTAATAAAAAAGCCACGTAAAGATGGAAAACACAGAGAGATTTTGGATATTATACGCGCTTCTGTTGTCTTTAAATTATTTGATTGCTGAGAAAATAACCACTGATAAAAGAAATGCTGCTGGATTAATTCAATTTATATATTTTAAAAATGCTTTGACTCCAAAATTTAAGCATAAGGACAAGTTACTGGGAAAAGGATTTCTATTTTTGTTTCCACAGAAAATGAAAAGCTACAGATTCTTTACAGACTTATATGGTTTGATCAAGCCAGACCCCCTGAAACAGCTCCCCAGGTGATCCAACATTCAAAGCAGTTGAGAAAAAGCCTTGCAGACTACTGCCAAGATTTCTGCGTCTTCTTTGGAACCCCATGACAGCGCCCTATACCAGCAGGAAGTAGTTTGGAAAGAACAACGCCCAAATTCACAAATATTATTCATAAATGTTTGTTTTCATTTAAATGGACTTGGTTATAAATGGCTATAACCACAAACAATCTTTTTAAAGGTTAAAAGGGAATTATGGTATAGATATGAATACTTTCCTTTGGAATGGATTTTCTTTTATTGATACAATTTAAGGTCAATTTTGTAATATGTATATTCCTCCTCTTGTTTAGGTATTGTGTTTACATAGCTCATTGGAAAATGTAATGTATAATTTAGTACAGATTAGAGAATTACCTATGATAGTCAAAACTTGGAATTAAGTTAGTTAGGATTTCTAGATATACAAAGATGTATTTGAGATGAGTAGGCATTCTTCAAACCTTTCAAAGACCTACAGAATATGGCCTTTAAAATGGTTTAGGGTTTTTCTTGACAGTGAGGCACAACTGCTCCTGGTAACACCACCTACAGAAGAAAGGAAGATGGACATTGAAGAAACACATTATGGAGTTTGCTTCTAATATGGCAAGACTAGCCATTTGGGCAAGGTACTGCTCTTCTGTACTGTTTGACTTTATGTTATAGAAATTGGACATGCAGGACCCACAAAAAGGTGACTGCTGATTCGAGATGGACATTGCTACAGGATTCCTGCTTCATGGAAGAGGCTGCCAGACAGCCAGACAGTCTACAGGACACAGAGAAAAGTTTCCTGCCTTGTTGAGGACTCTGGACACACACTATGGCCTATGGGCTAAAAATGGAACATTACAGAAGAACTTCAGGTGACTGACCAGGCAATGAGTTGTCTCTGTCATTTCTAGAGTTTATATATTTTCCTTCTGTGGTCTTTGAAGGAGTTGAAGACAGATAGTTATGCTTATAGTTTTCCGTAGTTAGGATTAAAGATAAGTTACATATAGGACTTTAGACTCACAAAGATAGGATTGATGATATTTTCTTTAAGTCTTACAAAATGTTAATGGACTAAATATTGTTAACTGTAATTCTTATTTGATAACTGTTGTATGTTATATTTTGCTATGTTAAGGTTAAACCCCTTCTTTTACTTTAGACAGAAAAGAGGAGATGATGGGAGATGTTATTCTGTATATGTTTCCCATACTGGTTAATAAAGCTCTGTGGCCAATAGAAAACTAGATAGGCGGGGCTAGGAGACTAGGAGGAGGAAAGAGGAAGTAGAAGGAGGAGTCAAGATGTAGCCAAGGAAGAAGCAGGAAGCCTGCCGCTCGGCTCCCCGATAAGACGACCACGTGGAAATACTTAGATAAGTAGAAATGGGTTAATAATTATGGCAGAGCTAGCCCATAAACAATAATGGTAATTGGCCAACAGGATTGTATCAAATACAGAGTCTCTGAGTGTTATTTGGGGCTGGCGCGGCTGTGGGCCCACGTGGCGGCGGGACCGGGAGGCCGGCGGGGAGACCTGCTGTAACATAATGGTTAATAACAAACTCTCAGTTCAGTTAATGCTACTACTGTTTCAAGGTTGGCCTTTGAGTTTTTAAAACAAGAAACAAACCTAATAAAGTAGTACACAAACTTTAGCTCTGAAGCTGCAGTCTGGAGTCCTGCCAAGGCTGGTGTTTTCCACATATTTTCTAAAACTTGTTCTATATTTTCCATCTGGTCATAAGAATTTAACAGTGTATCAAATGCTAATTTCAGATCTGATTTTGTTTTTTGGGCCCTTTGATTATCAATTGCCATTTTAAGTTGTGCACTTGTTACTGTCATTTAAAACTGATTGGAGCTGGAGAGATGTCTCAGTGATTAAAAGTAAGTACTGTTCTTCCAGAGAATCAGAGTTTGTTTCCCACCACTCAAACCCAGAAACTCCAGCTCAGCTGCAGATTTATCAGCCATGTTTGGTCTCTGTGCACATCCCACTCATGGACATATACTCCATCCACAAATACATAAATATAATTATTTAGGAGTAAACATGGCTTCAAGAGAAATTAACATCTACAAGGGAACTTTTATATTCAAACACTCTTCTCACTCTGTTTATTATACAACTGAAGCCACTGTGATATTGAGCCGGGTGGTTAGCCCAAGCAGTTGGTTACATCCCCATTCCTGATGTTACTAAGTAGAGTTAATCACTTAAATTAACTGTTGTTCTTAATAAGATCATTGATTTAATGGTCCTCCAAACCTAAGGGACAGTGTAACCAACATCAAAATTACTCAGCTGTGTCCCTGTGAACAAAGATGACAACAGTACCGAGGCACAGACTTTTAATACATTTGGAATCTTATAGGTATTTCTTCTGTAGGATTCCAAGAAGCTTGAGCTAATTTTTACACATGTATATTGTTATGAATCACTTAATCTATGGCACCTCTCATGGGTCAATTATTACTATGAATCAAAATATTTTCCCATGAATACATAAACTGTCAAGGAAATTCTTTTACGCAAGGTGACTAACAGTGCAGGAAACTGAAGTCAGTTGTTCTCTGAGTTATTTTGGATATCACCATTGCTTTTCCTTGGGATGACTCCGTGTTTGCCCATCATTGTTACCTTGAAATTGTTTCCATAGCACCTTAGTAGAAGAGAGCACCATGGTATCTTCTTATCTGTACACTTCAAAGAAAAGGTTCCCAATTCCCTTGGAAATTAGGATATAAATAGAAAATTTGTTATTAAACTGACTAGTATTGGGAGAACATTTGCCTACATTTTAAAGACAAGAAAATAAATTAGATAAAAAGGCATCTAAATAAAAGCTCTAGGAAAGTCCAGGGTGTTTCCTTGCTTTAGTGCCAACTTATGTAAATGGTAGTCAAGCTGTAGAACAAAGTAACTCTGCATCAGTGTCTCAGTGCAGGCATTAATTTTGTTATTGTGCCTTTCCTTGTGGATCTGTCTCACATAGAGGAAAATGGCATACCAGTGAAAGAGTTCCATCCAAGTCTAGCCTGGTAAAGCAAGAAGTTTAGCTTGGGTTTAGTACAAGAGTCTGGGTAATTTATAGCAAGCCAAGCTACATATGAGCCTGATTTTCTTCTGTGGATATACTCTTTAATAGCCTTAACAAGGGAGGGGCTACTCTCATTCAAGACTGTAATCATTACACACAACACAGAGTAAACAGCCTTATGGCACTGCTATAGAGGAGTTATTTAATATTAGTGGATTCAAGGCAACTTTCTCTTTTGGCAATATCTTCTAAGTATTTTCTATAATGCAAGTTTACTGTCATTGGATTCTTTTATTTCCTTTTATCTGAAATAGCTGTCAATTCATTTGTATAACAATAATTAATGAAATGTTAAAAGAAGCAATGAAGTTAAAAGAGAACAAAGTGGGCTATATGGGAGGGTTTGAAGTAAAGAATAGAAAGAGGGAAATGATGTAAGTATAACTCATTTAAAATAATAAAGAATATTATGTTATTTTTCACTGAGTAAACAAATTCAATAGTGCCCTCTCTAAACAAATACTTATCTGAGACCCCAGAGAGTACGTCATTTCAAAACAAGATCTATGCTGACATAATTAAATATGTTGAAAATGGGTTCGAAAATAACTTAAACACAGAAGAAGGCACAAGCATAGATACCCAGAAGATAAAGATTTTTGGAAGGTAGAAATAGATGTCTATAAGAAACGTGAAAATAGTACACATTTGTAATTCAGTGATTTCAAGTCAGTGTACAAGAACTTAGTCGGTGTAAGCTTAACTTGCACATCCAAGTTCTACTCACACTAGCCAAGAGAGGGAACCACCCTAGATGTAGACCAAAATACGAATGAATTAAAATATGCACCATGCATATGTACACACACGTGGATTTAGGTAGCAATTAGCAATTAAGAAGAAAGTGTGTGTCATTTGTAGGAAATTATATACAGAACATCATATTAGATGAAAAAACTACTCAGAAGAACAAATATTATGAGTTTTACTCTCATTTTCAGATTCTACGCATGTACCCAGACAGACAGACCATTGCATGTGCTATGTGAGGCATAACAGAAACTATGTGGATGTGGGGGCTAGCTTTATAATCAACTTGACACAAGTACAATAAAAAAATGCTTCCATAATATCAGATTGTAGGCAACCCTTTATGGCATTTTCTTTCTTTCTCTCTCTCTCTCTTCCTTTCTTTCTTTTTTTCCCTTTCTTTCTTTCGTTTAATTAGAAACAATCATTTTATATATCTGGTTCCCTCTCCTTCCCATTCTCACATGCCCCTACCAAACCCCCAAACCCAATCCGACCGAATCCCCCAGGAAGGTGATGCCTTCCATGAGGGATCATCAAAGTCTGTCACATCATTTGGGGGAAGGCCCCCTCTGTGTATCTGGGCTGAAATAGTATCCATCCATAGGGAATGGGCTCCCAAAGTACATTTGTAAACTAGGGTATTTTCTTAATTAGTGATTAATGGTGGAGGACAAAGCTCATTGTGAGTGGTTCTCTCCCTGGGCATGTTGTCCTGGATTCTTTAAGAAAGCAGGCTGAGCAACAGATGAGATTGAAGCCAATAAACAGTACCTCTCTATTGCCTCTACATCAGCACCTGCCTCCAGATTCCCATCTGTTTGAGTTCCTGTTCTGACTTTCTTAAATAATTGACTTCTATTAGAAGAGAAATTCTTTTCTTCCCAAGTTGTTTTGCTCTTGATATTTCATCACAGCAGTAGTACCTCTGAGTAGGACAGTGAGGGAGAAAAAGGTTTAATAGGAGGGGGTTAAAAGAGGCAAAGGAGAGGGAAACCATATTTTTTCTAAGAACTAGGTTACATATGTGTGTCAAATATATGCATGTAACATGTACACATGCAGGAATGAGATTTACCAGAAGCATCTTGGGACATGGTAAATAGTCATCAAGAGGAGCATGGGGGGTGTATAAGGGAGCATGGGAAGAGATGATCCAAATACAGTATTGTTCATGTATAAATTCTTATGAAAAGTAAATTAAGTGGAATTATTCAAAGCATGAGAGTGAAAGATTAATAGAAGATAATGGTTTTGTTCTTTTACTATAATAGCAAACAAGCAGTGTGGCTACATAACAGGATGTAATTAACACTTTTTTTGATGTTATAGCATATCTAAGGAATTATCTATAGATTTCAAAGGGAGTTCAGAATTCAAATTATTACAGAGATTTATATTTAAATTTTCTAAGATATTTATTTTTAGAATTTTTGTAATTTTTTTAAGATTATAATTGTTTCATTTCTTCCCTTCCCTTTTCTTTTAATAGTTGTTACATAGTAAAATCGAATCTATTTCTAACATACAGTAATGAAGTAATGTAATATCTATAGTGTATTAGGAATTTAAATTTGTCCAATCAAAATCCAACAAATTTAACTGTCATTTTAATTCTTGATGTCACTTAAAGCATGATATGCTTTCTGGAAAGAGTCACAAAGCAGTCTTTTGTCTTTGACATTTTACAAGATAAGTGTGATATAGACTGTACTATAAACATATAGAGAGAAACAGAATAAATAGGAAACAAAAAAAATTAAATTTAAAAATTAAATGATAAATTATAATTTGGTATCTGTAGGTAGCTACAAACACACCAACTATCTTTACTTATGAAATGTTAAAGTATCATGGTAAAGCTTTTCAAATTCATTTCCATAATGGCATACGTATCATTGTGTGTATGAGTGCAGCTATGTGATTTTGATTGTGTGGGGGTTACCTTCATGTGGAAGTGTGTGCATATGGATGCAAGTGTGTGAAAAGACCTACAGCTGACATGACTTCCTCCATTACTCCTCACTTTCTATTTGTTATGTAACCTCTCAATCAGAGAGTTTGTAGATAATTAAAGTCTAGCTTCTTCACTTTCTCCAGGGATCTCCTGTCTCTGCGTTCTGAATGCTAGGATGACAGGTAGCTCACCATTCACAGCCTCCACTTCTATGGGTACTGGGTATTCTGACTCTGGTCCTCATGCCTGTGCAAAGAAGGATTCATATGCTGAATCATTCTCATAGCCAAGACACTCATAAAATAAATTTTCAATAAAACATGAGGTTTTCCACTTTCACAGACTGGAGTTAATGATCAGATGTGGTCTTTATTTCTATTACTTTCAGTTTTGTTCTTATTGTTATTGTTGTTGTTTTGTTTTTTATCCCAAGTTTGGAGGTACAGTGTCCTATCCATGCTGGCCTTGAACTACTGTGTAGCAGACAGGATCTTGATGTTCTAATCCATCTACCACTTATTTACAAGTGACTTGATTACAGACTGTGCTCCAAAAGCAGGCTATGCAGTGCTAAGTCTCCATACACCCTAAGTAAGCATTCTACAGACAGAACAATGTCCCTAACTATGAGATGCTGATTTCTAGACTGTTTTTTTTTTTTGAAATGTACCTATAGCTTCCTCATTAACATAGAGCCCTAATATTATCTTTGCCAATTTTCATGAAGGTTACAGGGGAAAAACCAGTAATTAGTTCAATAAATGTAAATAAATCTCTCTTTAAGTTCAACAATTATCAATTAACATAATTGCTTCTTTGTCGTCTATTCAACAGGAATGCATATTACCAAAACAAACACCAAATATTTCTAGATACTGGCCATATATTCAATATTCTAGGTGTTAAAAGTGAGTTTAAAATGGTCCAGTGAGTGTAAGACAAATAAGAAAGTATTCAGCATCCTTTGCCATCAGGGAAATGCAAATGAAAACAACAAGGTACCATCTTACTCCTGCCAGAATGGCTAAAATTAGAAATGCCAATGACAACTTATGCTGGAGAGGATGTAGAGAAAGGAGAACACTCCTTCAATGCTGGTGGGAGTGCAATTTTGTACAGCCATTTTGGAGATCAGTATAGTGGTTCCTCAGGAAAATGGGAATTAGCTTACCACAGGGCCCAGCAATTCCACTATTAGGTATATAACCAAATGACCCACATCCATACAACAAAGACCTGTGCTCAACTATGTTCATAGCAGCATTATTTGTAAGAGCAAGAACCTGAAAGCAACCTAGATGCCCCTCAACTGAAGAATGGATAAAGAAGATGTGGCACAATGGCACATGTACACAATGGAATACTTATCTGAAGAAAAAAATAACGGAATCTTGAAATTCACAGGCAAGTGGATGGAACTTGAAGAAACCTTCCTGAATGAGGTAACTCAGTCACAAAAAGAGGAACAGGGTATGTACTTGCTCATATATGGATTTTAGACATAGAACAAAGGATCACCAGCCTATAATACACACCACCAGACGAACTGGGATACAAGGTGTATTCTAAGAGATTCATATATGATCCCTCGCAAAAGGGGGAAGGGACAAGTCCCCCAGAATACATGGGAAATGGGGGGCAGTGAATGGAGAGAAAACTAAAAGCAAGAGAAGGGGAGGAGAGGAAAGCACATGTGACTAGATAAAGTGAGTCAGGGGGAGAGAGAGAGAGAGAGAGAGAGAGAGAGAGAGAGAGAGAGAGAGAGAGAGAGAGAGAATATAAAAGAGGGAGCCATGATTGGTTTGAAGAGAAAACTGAACCTAAAGAAAGGTCTAGAGAACTACAAGACTGACTCCAACTAATAATTTGAGCAACCATGGAAAGGCAACCATAAATGCCATTCTATAATAGTGAGATCATCAACTAAATTATGCACCATCATGGAGCCCTCATCTAGTACCTGTTGGAAAGAGAAGCAAATACCCATAACTAAACACTGAGTCAAACTAGAATCCAGATGCAGAGAGAGGGGACAAGACCAGGTTGCAGAAACTCACAAAGACAGTTGACCTGAACAAGGAGGAGCTAATCCTCCCCCCACAGGCTGATAGCTGGGAATCCAGCATGGAACTAACTCTGACCCCCTGAATATGGGTCTCAGCTAGAAGTACTGAGCAGTCTGGGGGATCGAGACAGTAGAAACAGGATCTAGTCCTGGTGCACAAAAGGAACTTGCGGGCACATCCCCCATGGAGGGACACCCCCTTAACCTAGAGACAGGAGAGAAGTCTTAGTCCCTATTTCAAATACTTGACAGATTTACATGACCCAACATGGATAGCATAGCCCTACAAGTGGAATGGGGGTAGGAGGATGGGAGAGGAGGGTGGCCAGGGTGTATGTCACAGGGAAAAGAGGGTAAGAGGGAGAGAGGGAGGGTTGGAGGGAGTAAGGGAAAGGAAACTGGGATCCACATGTAAAATTTTTAAATTATATTATCAATAATAAAAAAGCCAAAAAATACATTAAAAAAAAGGTCTAATAAGTCCTTGTGATTTCTGTTTATGTTTATTTGGTAGGCTTCATAAGAGACTTTTAGTGGGTGAACAGAATAGGATTCAGCCAGTTCTGAAGAAAAAAATGTTATCCAACTCCATTAAAAAAAATAAAAGGAAGATTGAGAATCCTATATTGTCTTGGAAAAGGGAATCCAGCTCATGAAAATATTGTAATGAAATATTCAAAGAAAACCACACAGTGAAGAATCTTTATTTATTATGTGTAAGAATAATATGATTTATATAAAAATTTACTAAGCAATCTACTTTTGGATGAAACACATGTTTTAGCAGATAACATTGTAATTTATGAAATTATAATATTATTTTTAACTTTATTTGTATACACTCTACCATAGTAGGCACATAAGAGATTTTCTATTACTTGTGTTTGGCTTCTTTTGACATTAGAAAGCAAGAGACACTCATGAATAGATCATTGTCTTTGAACAGGCCTGAGGGCTTGCCTGCATTCCTATTCATGGAATCTCAGTCATTTATTGCTATAAGATATGGCATATATGAGGAGCAACAGTTGTGGAATATTACTTTAACTATGTAAAGGTGTGTTAAGTTTATTGATGCTGATATTGTTTAATGATGTAAAGATGTGTTGCTTTGCTGGCCTAGGGCAACTGATTGGTCTAATAAAAAGCTGACTGGCTAATATTGAGGCAGAAAAAAGAATGTTGGACTGATGGCAGAGAAAATAGTTAGAAGGGGAAATCTAGAGAAGTGATAAAGAAAGAAAGAATGAGGGAGAAAAAGAGGAAAATATTGGGGCCAGCCAGGCAGCCACAAGCCAGCCAGACTTGGAGTTACATATAGAATTAAAGAAAAGTTAAATGATCCCAGGTAAAATGTACATGAAGAGGAACAGATTAAGTTATAAAAGCCAACTTGGACAAGAATAGCTAAGACTGGGCATTTATAACTAATATTAAATCTCTGCATCTTGATTTGAGAGCTAGTTGGTGGCCCTCAAATAAAGCCTCCTGCCAACCACATCTTTTACATGTAACTTGAGGAGAGAGAGAGAGAGAGAGAGAGAGAGAGAGAGAGAGAGATACCACACATGTATAGTAACTTATTAATGGGAGATGTCATTCTGTAAACCTGTTCCTTGTATTGATTAATGAATCATGCACTGTTGGCCAATAGGAAAGCAAGATAGGTGGGACTAAGAGACTAGGTGGAGAGAGGAAGTAGTAGGGAGGAGTCAGCATGTAGAGACTTGAGAGATCAGAGGTCTGAGCCCTCTCACTGGTAAGATGAGACCACATGGAAACAATGTCTAACTGTGTTACTTGGGGCTGGCTCAACTCTGGGACCAGACAAGCAGGAAAACAGCTCATAACAACGGCACCTTCAATGTGGCTAATAAGATCTTCCACTTAAAACTTAAGAAAAGCTCAAGGAAGAAAAGCTTTTGTTTTAGAAACAAAAGAACAGAGACAAGCAAGGCTTCTTGGTAACAGCACTTTTCTCAGTTGGACTCTGTTTTGCTAGAGACAGAGATTTGTGCGGCTCCTTTAAGCGAGGTTTCCTGACTCAGCATGAGTGGCAGAAAAAAAAAAAAAAAAAGGCAAGGCTTTTAAAGAACTCTGCTAACAACTTAATGGTGTGTATGTGTATGAGAGCTGACAATGGCAGTGACCACATCTCCAAGCCAGCAGTATGCTGCTGGATGGCAGCTTAGACCAAGGCAGTGAGCACAGCTCTCAGTTCTGGTGGTAAAAGTACCTGCCACCATCTTTGATTGACTGCAGCTCATACAACTATGGCTTTCATTTTAGTGATACTGTTTAGCAGACAAAAGACTCGTGGCAAGAAAAAGATAAAGATTTACAGTAAAGACAGATTCAGACTAAGAAAAACTTCTAAAGGTTTAAAATGTTTTTTTTTTTTTTTTTTTTTTTTTTTTTTTAATATAGGTAGGCTTGGGAGAGAAACAGTATACAAAGGTTTAAAACACTCATTCAGGACCCACAGGAAAGTGACTGCTGATGCAAGATGGACATTGCTACAGGGTTCCTGCTTCATGAAAGAGTCTCCCAGACAGTCTGCTGGACACAGAAAAAAGTGACTGACAAACTGCCAATGCAGGTAGACAGTTTAAAGTTTCCTGCTTTGCCGAGGACTCTGCCAGACTCCTTTAAGCTGAAGATGGAACATTACAGAACTTCAGGTGACTGACCAGGCAAGATGCTCTGTCATTTCTAGAGTTTATGTATTATCCTTTTGTGGTCTTTGAAGGAGTTGAAGACAGATAGTTATGGTTATAGTTTTCCCTAGTTAGGATTAAAGATAAGTTACATATAGGACTTTAGACTCACAAAAGGATAGATGATGGAATATTTTCTTTAAATCTAGGTAAATGTTAATGGCCTAAATATTGTTAACTGTGGTTCTTGTTTTGTAGACGCCTGCCCTCGCCAGCAAGGAAGACGCGACTCCGGGTCTTCTTCATGCAGTTTTAATCAGGATCCTTTAAACATGTTGCTTCTGGCCCGCAGGGAGAAGGAAAGGGAGAGGGAGAGGGAGAGGGAGAGAGGAGAGGGAGAGGGAGAGGAGGAGAGGAGAGGGAGAGGGAGAGGGAGAGGGAGAGGCAGAGGCAGAGGCAGAGGCAGAGGCAGAGGCAGAGGGAGAGGGAGAGGGAGGGAGAGGGAGGGAGGGAGAGGGAGGGGCAGGGGAGAGGCAGAGGCAGAGGGAGGAGAGGCAGAGGGGGAGGGAGAGGCAGAGGGAGAGGCAGAGGCAGAGGGAGAGGCAGAGGGAGGGGAGGGGGAGGCGGAGGAGAGGGAGAGGGAGAGAGAGAGAGAGAGGCAGAGGCAGAGGGAGAGGGAGAGGGAGAGGGAGAGGGAGAGGGAGAGAGAGAGAGAGAGAGAGAGAGAGAGAGAGAGAGAGAGAGAGAGAGAGAGAGAGAGAGAGAGAGAGAGAGAGAGAGAGAGCCCTGCACAGGCTTAAATACCCTTGAGCTAACCAACCCCAGTGAGCCACATGGACTCTGCAGATAGGCTACTCTAATGCGGAAGCAGACAGGCTGAACAGACTTAACCAATTAAGGGCTTGTTTACCCACAGATTCTACACCAGCAGGAAGGTGTAAGGTAGAAGCCAGCACCACTTTAAGGCGTGGCACTACATGGCTCTCTACATTGTTTGATAACTGTTTTGTTATATATTTTAGTATGTTAAGGTTAAAACCCTCCTTTTATTTTATACAGAAAAGAGGAAATGATGAGAGGTGTCATTCTGTAAACATGTTTCTCATATTGGTTAATATTGGCCAATAGGATAGCAAGATAGGGGAGACTAAGAGACTAGGTGGAGAGAGGAAGTAGTAGGGAAGAGTCAGTATTTAGAGACTTGAGAGAACAGAGGTCTAGGCCCTCTATCCTGTAGATGAGACCATGTGGAAATACTTAGGTTAATAGAAGTGGTTAATATTTAATACAGAGCTAGCCGATAACAAACTAGTAACAGGCCAACAGAATTATATCTAGTACAGCATCTCTGTATGTTATTTGGGGCCTGTGTGGCTGTGGGTCCAGACCAGCAGGAAAACTACTCTCAACACATTATTATTTACAAACAATGCACACCTTATCAGATAAACCACCAATGTACATGGTCTGCTTATAAGCTCTTAAATGGTTTATGAAAAAGTTTTCATATTTGATATCAACATACAGTTAGAAACTTGGTTTAACCTCACAGTCAATACCTGGATTCCAAAATCATTGCTATAATTTCTGAATCTCAGACATCTATGTTTTTACCTGAATGCTTTAACCTGGATGGGATTACTCATCACTTGTGGGGCGCTTTTCAAGTGGGTAAGCATCCATGCTCTGAATCATATATAGAATTCAAAGATACCAGTTTGTAGAAAGGAAAATGGAAAATGTTGTTCAAACCTTTATGCAGGCTTGTAGCAAAGCAGGCAGTATATAAAGAAGTTAATTTCCATTCTCAAACCATTACAATAATGATGTCAGTCATCAGAATCTACCATGTTTTCATATTTAATCCTTACTATTGTATGTCAGATGATCAGTAATAACAATATTCTTCCATGCTTAAAATAGTACTGTACTTCAAAATCTATGATTTTCTTTATTGGTCCAAAAAAATTTTAAAGATTTGTGCAGAACCTCGCTCATGCAAATACATCTTCTCCTCGTTCAAAATTCCAAATTTTATTCCATTATCAAATACAAAAATAAACAACATTAGATTCTTTGCTAGCTAGCTTTTCTCATCTTGACACAAACTAGAGTCATTCGTTAGAGAGGAGAAGCGTCAACTGAGAAAAAGCTTCCATGGGTTTCACCTAGAAGCTGGCCTGTACAGCATTTTCTTAGTGATTGACGTGGGATGTCCAGTCCATAGTACATAGGGTATTTCTAGGCAAACAGTGCTGGGTTCTGTAAACACATAGGTTGAGCAAGCCATGAGGAACAAGCCAGTAAAGAGCATACTTCCACGGCTTCTTTATCAGTGCCTTCCTCCAGGTTTAAGTTTCTGCCCTGACTTCCTTCTATGATGAACAGTGATAGAGAAGTATAAGGCAAATTAACTCTTTCCTCTTCATGTTTCTTAGATCATGGTGGTGTCTCATCACAACAGAAACATTTACTGGGGCGAATTCATAGAATAAATGAGAAGGTTAATGACTAGATAGATGAATAAAATATGTAGACTAAAAAACAGTTATAATATAAAAGCTGCTTTTTATAAATAAGTTTTGAACTTTTCTGTGCCTGTTTTAGCTTCATTGACTGAAAAACTGAGAATTTAGACTAAAATGAGTGAATATGAATTAATGCAATTAAAAAGCTACTGTGAATGCATTATTGTGGAAAATGTATGAAAATATGTTATTATTATAAACTATGTGGTGTATTTGTTTGCAGGTATACAGTACTTTGATACTGTAGAATTGCTTAGGTTAGATATGAAAATAGCTGTGATATGATGAAATAAATTGTTCAGAATGTTCTTTAAAAAGTGTATTTATAATACTTTTCTGTAATTTTTAACTAGAGTGGAAGATTGATAAATGTGTAAGTAAGCATGGGAATTAAGAGAAAGCTAAGAGAATCTATGTTAACCAGAGAGCATGGGTGTGGGCTTCTCAAGCAACAGTCATAGAAAGACAAATATACCTCAGTGTGGATAAGGGTACTTCCAAAGAGTGCCTCTATTTGCTTCCTCCCATTTTAATCTATTCTTCTGGAAATGTTTGTAGCTTCTGCATGCTTATAAAATAAAATAAATCATTATAAGAATGTGAATAAAGAATTAACTAAATACTACATTAGTGCATGATGACTTTCTTCCCTGTGATAACCACATTCTTTACTGTGATATGTTCCTTCCTGAAGGAATTTCTTTTTCCTTCACATTCTGCTTGTTTAATAAGTATCCAATATTCATCATGAAGAAGAGAGGAAACAAAGAAAGGAAGAAAATGAAAGAGTAGAATGAAAGCAAGAGACAGACAGACCAACAAAGACAGAGACAGTGTGACAGAGACAGAGACAGTCAGAGATAAAGACAGAGGGAGGAAGAAGAAAGAAAAAACGAAAAAGAGAGTGAGGAGGAGGAGAAGAAAGAAAAGAAAGAAGAACAGGATGCCATAAAATGTCAAGAAATACTAGAAAGTTCTAAAGTTGAACAAATAAGTAAATAGATAGTTGCAATCAAAGTTTTTACAAAGAACAGTTTTTCGTCCTCATCATTATTATTGTGTCTCATATTAAGTACATGTGAATTAATCTCTTAATTTAATACTGCATTTCAGTAACTCAAAATAATTATTTTAATAACATTTAAATAGCAATAAGCTTGCAAAATCAAAATATTTAAATCCACACATTACCTCAACCAATACTAAAATGTCTGATGAGGAAGAGTATGTGTCATTATAACGATATCCTATGCTATGTTTAAAGAATATAAAATGTATGATTGTATTGAAGCATGTTAGTACAATAACAGCTATAATTTCTGTTTTCTATCTCGAGAAAAATTTATAAAATAATGAACTATAGTGGTTTTTTAATGTTACCCTAAGAAAATGTACATTAATACTGAAAATATATGAGTCAAATTGTAGGGCCAGTTAATGTAATATAATTTCATTTTTCCTCATTAAAATATATTCTAAAATTAACTAATTAATAAATTATTTTAGAAATTGTTTCAGGTCAATGTTTAGAATCAAATTTTTTAAAACTACTCTCCAGATTGCAATACATTTTTCATTAATTAATTTTGTGCACTGATAGCCAAGCAACTTCATTGATTGTCAAAGCTTTTTTTTTTCATAATTCTTGGCAAGGTAGCGTTGTTGATGAATAATGTAATAATTTGCAAAACACCTGGTGTTTCTTCTTTCAGTTGGTCATAAACTGATGTTAGTCACTAACCCATGTTAACTGTTCCATCTGTTGTATGGGCAATGTTATCAGAGCAGGGGGTATTCTTCCTTATGAACTATTTTAATGTGCCCAAACTGACAAAATCTGTGTCTTACAGTCTGGCTTGTTAAAAGAGTCCTTTGCTATTTTTTTCTCTCTGTGTAAACTGTGATACCACAACAATGATATAAAAATATTATAATTTTGTCTTACTGATTTGTCTGAAGACAATATTGTGTCATAATATTTAAACAATTTTACATTATCATATGAATTATTTCAAATGCATTTGCTGTAGGTGATTTTCTCCCTTACTAATTGATTCAACATATTTTACATTATTTAGGCTTTATATAAGAAGAGGTAAACTCTGTTGTTCCTTAAAAATTTTAAATATTCAAATATCAGTGTAAATGTTGTCAAATATTTAAATGCGAAATGTCAAATGTTTAAATGTGAAAATTATATTACTCTGCTTTTTATGACTATGTCTACAGAGCTCTAACCCTGCTTGCATGGCACACATTTAACTTATTTTCCACAATAGTTAGTTTAAACTGTCTTTCCAAGTGTCAAAAATCAGAAAATACTCTGTAATATTTGCAAAATATCTTCAGCTTATTGTTGTCACCTAACACTTGCAAGAAGATGCTAACAATCCTTTATGTATCATGAATGGTATTGCTTGTCCTACTATGAAGCACTCTAAGCTCTCCACAAACCAAATACAACCTTTCCGAGATATTCACCTTGTCCACACCTGTGGCTTAGACCACACCCATTGGAGGTGGAGACAGGGCCTAAAGTGACCTGGGGGAAAAGGCTGGGAAAGGGACTGGGCAGCTCTCTTTGGTGGTGGACACTGGAAGGCTAAGGATCCGGTGGTACCTGCCACGTTCATCTGCCTATGTTGTGAGTTATTCCTCCCTTAATAAACATCTACTCAGCCTAATTCTTTATCCTGATCCTTATTAAATCACAATACTCCATACCTTCCTGATGCTTGAGACTGGCATGCATAAAATTAGAGCAGAGGATGTTCTCCATTTATGTGGAAAATTGACTTAAGTACTTTGTTTCAGCCACTGTGATATGCCCCCATTCATCTGCCCTTGTCCATGATAGCCTGCTCTCTAGATGTTTTGTTAGTTTAATCCTGATTTATTCTACATCCCCTTTCAAAGAACACCAGATATGTGCACACATCTATTTAGTCATAGCTAACTTGAGAGCAAACATAGGTAAATAGGGAACTTCTCTCATCCTTATTGTTCTGTCTCCAACACACTAGTCAAGAAATAAGTATCTGCGAAACAGTTATTTTCCTCCTTTTATTTGAATTAAGTGCATTGCCCTCTAAGTGAATTTTATGCAATTGTTTATAAAATTGTTATAAGGTTAGAGCAACGTAAGAGCATTGTAGTATGATTAATAGCTCTTATCTCTTATGAAGTTACAGTAACTTTAACTAGGTTACTTTAACAAAAGCTCCCAGAAAATGCATATGTTAGATGTAAAAGTAGTTTTGAACTTCAAAAATTTAAACTAAAAGCCAAATAAACCAACACTACTAATCCTTCACTTTGATATTACCTTAAAATTTTAAAGGCTTCCTTCCCTCTTGCCAATAAGAAACAAGTGTTTTATAGTGTGAATTTTCTTCCTTATTTTTTTTGAAGACTATAAATCACTTTAATTTATTAACATTTTTGTCATGTATCAGATTTTTTCTATCCAATGAGATATTAAATAAAAGCAATCAACTGTCTTCTTAGAAAGAATCAGTGGAGAGAACTGCAGTGGTCGCTAAATGGGCCAATTTTTTTTTCTGGTAACCCTCTAACACAGGCAACCTGCCTTGCATTCAGTTGGTCTAGTGGGTAATATAGACTAATTCTTCCTGGTGGAAAGGTTCAGGGCTGTCAATAATAACATGCCTTCTCTGGTGTTCTCCTCTTCCCTCTGTCTGTTGCTTGGGTTACCTTGAAATTCTTTGTTGAGATGGTTAATGCACACTATAAAACGAAATCTTTAAGTAATTGAGCAATGAGCCTGCTGTGAGGAAGCCTCGATTTTCTGGTATGATCTGTGAAATAATGGAGAAAATTTCAGGAATTTTTGTGCTGAAACTCTTCAACTGTTTCAATTCATGTTATTGCAGATTTATCTAAAGATAACAACATGTTGCAGTAAAGACATCCTGATATCATAAGGGCACAGTCCTTTATGTCAGAGTTTGATGTGGGGTCAATTGTTTTATTTTACCTTTTTTGTCCCACTTTGTTGCTGTTCAAGAGAAGTAGAGGGACAGCTTGGCTTCGCTTCTTCCATCAGGCCATTGGCCAGAGTTGGTCATATGGTCCCTTGTAAATAGAAATGATGCAGGGATTAAGGAGGCAGAGAGAAGCAGTACAGGAGTACAGAGATCTCTGCACAAGAGCCACAGCATTTCTATGGATTTCTTCAGAGGTTAACTTAAACTCAACTTACCTAAAGCCTTGTGAGCTAATCATTCTCTGAATTATTTGGAGGTAGGTGGAGGAGACAACTAAGCCCTTGCAGAAGATCTGATCTCAATTCCCATCATCCACATGGCATTTATATTACCAGATTGTTTATTAGGTCCATTTGATTGGAAAGTATTTTCCCAACCCTTTACTGTGAGGTAAGCTCTGTCTTTGAATTTGACATGTTTCCTGTATGCAGCAGAAGGATGATGTCTGTCTTTGTATCCATTCTGTTAGCCCATGTCTTTTTATAGGCCAGTTAAGATGAGGGTTATTAATGACCATTGGTTGTTATTTCTTGTTTGTTTTGGATTAGATGATGGTGTTAGTATTGTGTGTAGACTCCCCCCACTCTTTTTCTTTTTCTCTTTTTTTTTTTTTTTTTTTTTTTTGGTAAAGTGAGATTATCTATTGCCTATGTAGCTAACTTCCTTGGGTTGGAGTTTTCCTTCCAATACTTTCTATAGGGCGGGATTTGTGGATATATGTTGTTTAAATCTGTTAATTTTTTTCATGGAATATTTTGGTTTCTTCATCTATGGTAATTGAAAGAATTGCTAGATATAGTTATCTAGACTGGCATCCATGGTCTCTTAGTGTTAATAGACTATCCAGGAACTTCTAAGTTTCTATGGAGAAGTCTGATGTAATTCTGATAGTCTGCCTTTATATATTACTTGGCTTTTTTTTCCTTTGCTGCTCTTAATATTTTTCTTTATTCTATGTGTTTGGTTTTTGATTATTATCTGGTTAGGGAACCTTTTGTGGTCCAGTGTATTTAGTGCTCTGTAAGCACTAAATACTTTCTTGTACTTTCATAGGCATGGCATTTTTTAGGATGGGAAAGTTTTCTTTTATAATTTTGTTGAATATGTTTTCCTGTACACTTGAACTGGATTTTTCACCTTCTTCAGTACCTATTATTTTTAGGTTTGGTCTTCACACTGTGCCCCATATTTCCTGGATATTTTGTGTTAGCAATTTGTTGAACTTAAGATTTTCTTTGGTCAATAATTGTATTTCCTCTAAGGTATCTTCAAAACCTGAGATTCTGTCTTCCATCTCTTGTATTCTGTTGGTTATGTTTACATCTGTAATTCCTGATCATTTACCCAGCTTTTCTATTTCAAGCATTCGCTCATTTTGAGTTTTCTTTATTGTTCTATTTCAACTTTCAAGCCTTGAACTGTTTGAATTGTTCCTTCATTTCTTTGGTTGTTTTTTTTTTTTTTTTTGCTTTCGTGGCTCTAAGAGATTTGTTGATTTCCTCCATTCATTGTATTTTTTCGTTTGTTTGTTTATTCTTCCATTTCTTTCCATTTCTTTAAGGGATTTTCTCATTTCTTCTTATGTTGTTTTTAAGGTCATTCTCTCTTGATTTATTTGCATTGGGATGTTCATGTCCTGCGTGTATAGGGTTGGCACTCTAGCAGCATCATATCGGCCTGTTGTTGAATGTGTCCTTATACTGTTGTCTTCCCATTCCTTCTAACAGTGGGTGCAGGTGGGATCTTTTCCTCTCCTCTCCAGGTGGATGTATGCAGGCTTAGAGTGCTATGTCGGCACACTTGGTTTGGCCTACATGCTTAGTAGACCCAGGAAACTCCAAGGAGGGCATGAGGAAGATGAACTTGAGCAGGACCCACACTCACCTCTGCTGGTGTGTGTAGGTGGGCTAGTACTGTGACTCTGGTTTGGCCAGAGATTTGGCCTGCCTACAAGCCCAGCAGACCAGAATTGGACTGAACCAAGCCTGCCGAGTTTGGATGCCAGTTGGCAGGTCTGGGAAGTCTATATGATCTCTGACAGTGTAACCAGTATTTATCCCTAGAGCACAAATGGACCCTGGGAGCCCATTCCCCATGGAGGGATCCTCTCTCAGCCCAGATACACAGAGGAGGGTGTAGGCTTTCCCCCAAATGATATGACAGACTTTGATGATACCCCATGGAAGGCCTCACCCTCCTTTGGGAGTGAATGTGTGGTCTATTGGGGTGCGGGTAGGTGGGAGCCATGGTAAGATGGGAGGGATAGGGAATAGGGATTGGTATGTAAAATAAGATTATTTCTAAATTAAGTAAATAAATTTTAATAATTGTAAGAATCAACAACTGATGAAAAAGAGAGAGTATTTGGTGGGAATAAAGAGAAGATACCAAATGACAGAGGTATAATATAATCTCAATAAAAATAAAAACTTTTTTTTTTTTAAAGAAACTAACATTGACTTTCCAACAAATGATGAGTCACAGGCCCTTCTAGCAGACATTTAGCACTGCAATTTGCCTCTGGAGTACAAGAGTGCCAGAGTTGCTCATGCCTGCACATTTAGATTAACAGTACGTTTCTTCAGGGCCTGTACAATAATTAGAACTTAAATAACATTGAAAGGCATTATCTAACAGACTGGAAGACCGAAAGAGAATGTCTGTCATTATGTAAAGTGACTAATTAAGTACAAGTAATTTAGCTGCCAATTTACTTGTTCATTTTATAATAGAAATTATTTAGTTTTAAGTCTTCTTTATATTTCTAAGGTAATCTTGACTCTAGGGATCACTGATTGTTAGAGGGGGTATACATTATAAAATGAGACATTTGCTTAGCTGATGCATACAGCTATTATTATGGGTAATGATTCCTCAAGCAATAATTGCATACAAAAAATAACATCTTTTAAAGCTAATATTGTTCATTGCTTCTTATATCTACTGTCACTTGACAAATAGTGAGAAAATGTTCTAACTTCTTGATTACTTCTCCAAGGATATTTGTTGGGTTAAAATTAATACTGTTAAACAAAATTCATACCCTTAATACCCATCAAAGTTTTATTATAAATATAGATTCCCAAAAAGTGAATAATATTTCAATAGGTTCTCTAAAGAAAAATTACATCCCTGAAATATTCTTAGATGTCATAAGTATATACACATATATGATCATGCATATATGTATTATGTATATAATAAAAATACAAAATTTATTAGCAAACATATTGCATGCCACACAGTAGGTACTCACTTCATCTGTAAATACACAATATTGTAGGACTGCACATTTGTATGCGTATAGTCTGACTTTAGCTACATTTTGCTGGGAATTGCTACTCTAGCATTGCTACTTAGGAAAGAAGTGTAATCAAACTGTTTTAAGAGGATCTTTGTGTGGGTTGAATAGTGGCTTAGTATTGAGGTTTCATTGTTGCTGTTTTTTTATATAAATCATCAAAAATAACCACAAAGGTAGATACTCTTACTATAGTGCACTAAATTAGTGCTAGGATATTTTTCATTTAGTTAATAATTCCCAATTTTTCTGGACTATTTTGTTTGAATTATCTATAAACGTATAGTTATTTTAAAGTCTTTATTTAAGATATTCTGTGTATATGTGTGTGTGTTTTGTATGTGTGTATGTGGCATGTATGTGTATGTGCATGTTGTGTTTGTGTTGTGGGTAGTTTGTGCTGTGCATGTGTGTGTGTGATTTTATATATGGTGTGTGTTTGTGTGTTGTGTGTGTTGGATGTGGTGTATGTATGTATATGCTGTGTGAGTATTGCATGCTTGTTTGTGTGTTTATTGAATGTCTGTGTGTACATGTGTGGTATGTATGTTATTGTGTGTGTATGTGTGTTTGTATGTGTGTTTATATGCGTGTGTATTTTGTGTGTAGTGTTGTGTGTACTATGCATGAGTGGTGTGTGTGTGTTTTGGTGTGTGTGTCCTAAAGAATCCAAAGGGAGAATTGGTTCTCCTAGAGCTAGAGTTGTAGACAGCTGTAATTTGTGTGTCATGGGTGTTGAGAACTGAACTCAGGTTCTATGAATGAAGAGTAAATTATATGTGCTGAATCATCTATATAGATTTTTAAAAAGTATTAGTACTATCGTATATTTGTCAATGAATGTGGTTATTTCTTTCACTTTCCCTATGAAAATTTCTTCACTAATATCTCGTAGCTTTGAGAATGTGGTAGGCCCATTCTATCATTAATTTATATTTGAATTAAGAAGTTGTATAATTCAAAGTGAGTGATCACATCTCTTTTTAACTATGTTATAGAGTTCAAGTTTTACTAAATTTTTAAAAGAATGTCCTTCATATGGCTTTTATTATTTTGGAAGGTTGTAAAGTTTCTTTTAAGCCATAAAAATGGTCATGTATCTCAAAGATTATGCTTTGCTTATTTTAAGAAGAAAAAGTTTCATATCATTACCTGGAATAGAAATATTATATAATATATATAATATATAATAGAAACATTATATAATGTATAAATGTTGAATAATAAATATATTTAAGAAATATTTACTTTTAAGTATGTGTGACTTTATGTAATAAATCTTATGTACTAAGATCTTTACAACTTATGTACATTCAGTCTACATTGAAAAATTGGAATAAATTTTTCTTGCCAATTTTTTTGAACTTATGAAGCTGTGTTTGCTACAAAATTCATCACAATTACAGCTTCAAAGACAGAATTATTTTAATGATACAAAATAAATACATCATTATATGCTCCCTTGGTAAAAACTTCATCTTTTTAGGAATCAAGATATAAAACCAAATCATCTTCTGAATTAAAATGAAATAGCACACTTAATTACTTTTGGTTATTCTTTCTTACTTTTATAGTTTATTTAAGAGCTCTTCAGTAGTTTAGATTTAACACATCCCTCTATCCATATTACTTTAATTCAGTTCATACAAATAGATCACTGTAGAGTCATTTGCTTGTTATATATTCATAACACTTTTCAGAATTTAATAGTTTTTCTTTTAACAGTAAAATATACCATTACATTAACAATTTTTTGACTACCTGAATTTTGTAATTTCCCTGTGTGACCAATATTGTACTTAATATAAAACAATTCTTTCTCTTCCTCTCCCTCTAAATGTGATTTGAAGTAAAATCTTTGATTCCCAGATAATTCATATTAGGCAGTGAATTAACTATATCTGCTTTCTTTGAGCTCTTAATTGTCCAAATTGTGTCAACCAAGGAATTGTATAAAAATATTAGTCTAACTCTGGCTCATGTACATTTTCTCATCATGTCTATCACTAATCCTACTTCCAAAATTTTTCTTAAAAATGCATTAAATGTTTATCATAAGGCTTTTGAGGGAATTTACCCACTGCAGTATCTTCTTACATGACCTTTGGGCTCAAATCACTATCATTAAATGTCTTTGTTCAATCCAATGACTGCTATTCCTTTGAAGTAAGTAAAAATTTTATTGTTAGTTTATTCACAGATAGCCTTCATCTTTGATATTAAGTACAATCATGTATTTATTATATTTCTAGATTATGACTGTCACTTAAATTTGAATTTAGCAGGTAATAAAATGTCTAAACTCTTCATTTGATATGTGGCAGCATGTGCATGTTTCTGTGTTCATGATTGTTTTAAATAGTCTAGAATTAACTACATTTCTTCCCATTTAAACACCATTTCCATAGTTTCTCTTTTTATCATAAAATTACTTCTATAACAATTGAATCTCTATTGATATCATCATGCCCCAAAACATTGCTATTGTTTTTCAGTCATTTTTCACTATTTCTCAAGATTTTTATAATACTCAACCTGATGCTTGACTATATGAATGAACAAATAACTTTACGTATTTATCTAGAACTAGGCTTTACTTATAATGCAGGTTTCCTGCAATATTCCATGTAGCCCAGGCTGAACAATAACTTTTCATCCTCTGTGCTGACATTACAGACAAACATCACCACACTCAGCATCTTTTGACTGAAATAAAATATGAGGCAATGTTTATGCCTGTAAACTTAGCCTTTTGGGTATTTTTCCTTGGGAAAGTGAGAACAATACATTATAATATGTGTTGGGTTGTGTTTATTACCATTTGTATGTACAAGTAAAATACCTAAGGGAGTTACTCTTTAGACATAGAGTATTTAAGGTGAAACATAGTCTACTGTGTGAGTTTTATATGATTTGACCAAGATCCTCATCCAAAGATCACGTATTAACAAAGTTTAAACTAATCAAGTGCATATAAGAAAGACTGCACAGGGACACATAAAGAGGCTAACACTATCCACATAAAAGTTATTTTGATTTTGCTCTGTTGACATTTTCATCTTGAAATCCCAATATTTAGGATTATAAAAAATAATTGAGGTTCTATAAGCCATCTATTTGGTTACTCATGTTTTCTATGGAACTAAAACCAGTACTATTATACTTATAGCTATGTAAGTTCATGAGTCATGAGGCTGAAGGTTATGTAGATAATAATTGCTGGTGATAGGCATTCTAGTTCTAATTTAAAGGAAGGAAAATGTAAACTATGTTTTGAGGGTTGAAAAGCCCCTGGTCTAGAATGATAGAAGAAAACTAAAACCATATCTGTATGTTTTTGATATTTATTGTTACTATCACTCTCCCTCAATTTACCTGTAATTATTCTTTGTTTGTCCCAATACTCCCATTTTGTCCTTTGTAGTCTATTCACATGACATGCTCCTGTGTTTCTTTTGGAAATGAAGTTTTGCCATAATCTGAGAAAGTTTGATCTTGTATTCTCTGGACATTGATGTCTATACTCTCTTCTTTACTCTAAGTAAAGCCTACATCTTCACAAATTTCTCTCCCTTTACATGTTCCTTAAATAATGGGGATACAATTGCCTGTCAAGCACATATGTAAACTTTTTTATTCTTTATATGTTAAGGTTGTCAGGTCCTCTTTTATGTGCAGGCATGAGTACTGTGCTTAGCAGATTTTTTTCTGCGTTTTAGGTTATGATAGAAATTATAAAGTGATTCTGTAGAACTTTGTCTGGGTTTTTATACAGATTCTATTGAAAAGTCATAAACTCAGTGAAAATATGTTAGAAGGGCATTTAAGGTAGCCTCTCCACTATTGCTTAGATTCTCAGTTGGGGTAATCCTTGTGGATACTTGAAGATTTCTTTAATTTCAGGTTTCTCATTAAGTCCATAATACCTTACTCTATTAAGTTATGTCTTTCCTTTCTCTCTTCCTCTGTTCTTCCCCAACTCAGCTATCCTGATCATTAATGTTCTCTTCACCCCACCTATTTTCTTCCACTCTTTCTCTTACCTCCCTACGTACTTGCCCCATGCTCCCATTTTACTCAGGAGATCTTATCCCTTTCCCCTTCTCAGGGTCCATGTATGTTTCTCTTAGGGTCCTCCTTGCTTACTAGTCCTCTGTGGTTGTAAATTGTATCTTTTGCTGAGTCTAATATCCACTTATGAATGAATTATACCATGTTTTGCTTTCTGTGTTTGGGTTACCTCACTCAGTATGGTTTCTTCTAGTTCTATCTATTTGCCTGAGAATTTCAAGATGCCCTTGTTTCTTTTCAGTGATTAGTACTCCATTGTGTAAAAGTACCATATTTTCTTTATCCATTCTTTGGTTGAGGGGCATCTGACATGCCTTTCCCCTATAATGAAATTGATGACTACTTTAAATGCTACCCTAAAGTCTTCATCAGTAGCTGATGGAAACAGATTCAGAGATTTACAGCTAAGCACTGATCCAAACACCTGAAATCCAGTTGTATAGAGGGAGGTGTAATGAGCAAAGGGGTCAAGACCAAGCTGGAGAAACCCATAGAAACAGCTGACCTGAGCAAGCTGACCTGACAGTTGGTAAAGCAGCATAAGATGGAACCAGGCCCCCTGAAAATGTGTGCAGTTGGAGGTCCTGGGTAGTCTATAGGACCTCTGGAATTGGAACCAGTATTTATCTCTAGTGCAGGAATGTGCTTTGGGAGCCCATTCCCTGTGAAGGGATAATCTCTCAGCGTAAATATGTGGGGGGGCCTAGGTCCTGCTCAAAGGATGTGACAGTATTTAATGATCCTCTATGGGAGCCCTCACCCATTGGGAGTAGGAGTGGGATATTGATTGGGGGAATGAAAGAAATAATAAATCATAAAAAGAAAATATTTGTAGATCCATTTATGTGTTTATAAGATGACTATGTAAGATTATTTATACTATTTGATCATAATTTTAAAAATTATCTTTCCCAATCCCTCTAGTTTTGTCTCAGTCTGTGACCTGCAAGTAACTTTGTTACCAAAGCTTACCTCCAACTGTCCCAATCCTCTTACTTTAGCATTTTGAACACTGGCACTATAGAAGTGATGGACTACAGCCAGCTTTCCACTCCACTTCTAACCTCTGAATAATTTGAACTTTCTATCCATCCCTTTACATCATTACTCACCTATAGAAAAAAATAATGCTAAAGATATACAAACTTCCTGAACTACATGGAAAGCTAACAATTCAGATAGTTAGAATAAAAGGAGAAAATACGCAGAAATTATCTCATGAAAGTTTGTCAAGCAACAAATGAGGACTAGAGGAATAGCTACTGACCACCAGGAATGAAAGATATCTCTATGTCAGATACTGAGTGAGTACTGTGCACACACAGTGAGATAGGAGTACACTTCAGTTAGAGAGACTCTTTGTGAAAATAGGCCCAAATGGAGAACCAGGAGAAATTGGAAACAAGCAAGCCAGGTTGAGATTAGATCATTTTCTGCAGTGCTGGCTGTTCACTTACTGCAGGTTTTATTGTTTGAGTGAGGCGAGTCTTTGTATCAATTCTCCCTATGTCCGCTTATGAGTCTCTGTGCCACTTACTCAGTGCTAGTCAGCAGTTTTCTTTAACTTAGTGAAAATTGTTGGTGAAGAATAGTATGTCACCTAAGCAAAAACAATAAAATTTCACTAAGAAATACATAAAAAAATAACTCCTTTTTCTACACCTGTATGAAGGATATTTACTGTCCTGGAGACAAGAGATAGCTGAGTCTTATACGTTCTTACATACACACTAGTATCGTGGATAAATAAGAATCTGGGAAAACGAATAGGTTGATGGATGTTTATTCAGGAAAAAGTTATTTACACCAGAAGCAGGTGACTGCCAGCATATTCCCATGGCAATGATGCCTCCTGATGCTTTGTCTCAGACCAGGGATCAAGAGAGAGTGCTGTGGTTCAGGACCCCAGACCTAGTACCCCCAGATCAAGCCCACACCTTCCCCCATGCCCCAATGGGCGTGGTCAGTGCAATAGGTGAGGCAGGGTGGATATCTCTCTATGCACTAGGCAGCTCACAATAGTATTTCCTCCCCTTGTGAGGGTTGGGTGGGAAGGGTATAAAGTTAACTATATTTCTATTTCAAACTTCCTTTTATTTTCTTTTTTCTGCTGGTTAGTGCCTAAAGTATATTTGACAGTAAAAATGAATAATCCACTGTAATGTTAAACAATGTTTGTTCTGTATGGCTGTTTTAACTGTATAGAAAATTATTGAGAAGCATAAATCTGCTTAATTTGGGTGTGTACTTATTTAACTTTTTTTGAATTTAATTTAATTTAAATTATTAAATTATAGAAACTCTTATTTGTTGATTTTACACACAGCAATAAATTTAGCAATCAGTTTATATATGACTATTGAAATACTCAGGGCATTGGTGGTACATGCTTTTAATCCCAGCACTCAGGGAGCAGAGGCAGGCAGATCTCTGTGAATTCAAATCCAGCCTGGTCTACAGAGCTAGTTACAGGACAGGCTCCAAAGCAATACAGAGAAACCCTGTCTCACCTACCCTGAAAGAAACAGAAGAAAAAAAAAAGACTATTGAAATACATATTTTCTTGAAACATATAATTTCCTGTCCATGAAAAGGTTATGTCTTGCCAGCCAATTTGATAGGGGTGGAGATTATTTGATCAGAGATGCCTGATCCAACCCTTCTTCTGGCAAATGGAATCTCCCACTCCTAGATACCTGTGGCTTGTGAGAGAGCTGGCCCAGTGGTCATAAGCATAATAGAGCTGGCCATGACTTTCATTGGCTGTAGCACTTGGGAAACTAGGTCCTGCACCTCACCTGGGCAACACAAAAGAGTTGACTCTGTTGGCAGGGGCCTACATGAGCAGACTCTTGGGGCATGAGATTAGGAGAGCCAACATCAATTCCCACTCATGTATCCTGTGGTTGCATGAGTGAGGGAAAGATGACCTCCCTCTCCTGATCTTTGCCACCTGTGGCAGGTGGGAGAGCTGGCCTCAGGACCATGAAAACAGGAGAGATAGCTTTGTACAACTGCAGCACTAATAGAGCTGGCTTTGATGGTGTCAGTACAAGTGAGCTGCCCCAAGAACATGAGAGCTGGGGAACTAGCACTGCTCATTGCTCCCAGCTACAATGGATGAGATAATGTTGGGGCAGGGCTGGAGAGCTTGCCTTGTTGGTGAGGATGAGGGAAAGCTGACCAACTCAGCTACCATTCAAGCACAGAAACAGTGTTATGAATTAGCCCACCCCAACATCTACTTCATCTGTGAATTGCTGGAGCATATGAAAAGGCTGAACATGCAGATCCAAAGATGCAGGACGTCCATGACATGAGCAAACAACAGGATGTCCATGGGTAGTCCCACTGAGAGCCCAGTACCAAATACACAGCAGAAGACAGAACACTCAAACCAGACAAATGACTTATTACATTGAAAACTTATAAGAAAAGATGTTGGACTAAAGGGTATACAGTGCGACTCACTGTGTCACACTACAGCTTACATGAAGAAACATTTTGTTTTTTGTGTTCATTGCTGTTTGTCTGCTTTTCTTTTTTTATTAAACATTTATTTTGCCTCTTGGGGAAGGTTGAAAGGGCAGATGGCAGGTATAAAAGGACAGGAGACTAATGAGCTCAAGTTGCATGATGTGAAATCCACAAAGAAGTAACAAACAGAAAAAAGAAAAAAAAAAGACGTTAGGGCTTTGAGACAGAAAATATTTCAATTTAACACACACACACAAAGAGACACACACACACACACACACACACACACACAGAGAGAGAGAGAGAGAGAGAGAGAGAGAGAGAGAGAGAGAGAGAGAGAGAGAGACCTGTTTAGTTTCAAAATAGTGAACAATTGAACTAGTATTATTAAAACAATAAACAGGATTAAAAGATAAATGAGAATAAAGGAACCAAGTAACCTTGATCATAGTAAGAATTACACTTTGTCACAGGAGAGTTTTAGGCAGTGAATATGTATGGCATTATTAAGTATGTAAGTTCTGATATACTCCTAATTAAAATTCAAACAAAAAGAAATATAAAAGTGCTTTTTCTTTAGAACACCAATACAAAACTTTTGCCAGCTGAAGTCTTCAAAAATGTAATGACAGCTCTGTAAGTGTCATGAATAACATGATAGTGACTACAATAACAAACTGTAGCAGATTAAAATTTATAATTCTTCTCACAGTAATTCAGTAAAGTTGATAAATTATAAATGTGTACATGAGATTTCAAAACTTGACTCAATAAAGTTGAGCCATTTTCTTGAAAAGGTATGTTGAAATATTATTGTAAACACTTTATTTACCCAAAAGCAATTAAGTGTGTCTATAACGCAGAACTTTACCATACATTAGTGTGTCTTTGGCATCATTTCAGGGACAAAACTGCAAATTGGAATGAACAGCAGTCTGCCTACTGAGAGTCCTCAAGATATGATAATTCCAGTAGCAATACTGATTTGAAAAACAAACACAAATGAGACAGTTCAGCAACAATAAGATTTTGGTGACACTGAATTTGGAATTTAAAAATGTACTGTGAGAACATGACTGCACTTCAAATAGAGACTCTTCTTAATGGTCAAGTGAGGTAAACACAGGTGAATTAACAAAACCTAATGGAACAACTGTTTCAAGTTTCCAAAATCTCCCAGAAGCTAAGTTTCTCTCTCTGTACCAATAGAATAATACTAAAGATAATTTTCTTCTCTTGGTAGATAGAGTCAATTTATTAACCTTAAGCTAAGATATGACTAAGAAGCAAAACTAACAAAGGGCAAGAGCATTCATTAATGTTTAGCAAAGTTGTAACATACTCTGACCTTAACAACTTCAAGCTGAGTGTATTTGCTACTCAGAATTTAGTGCACATATATGGAGCTCTGTGAATTTGAGGTCAGCCTGGTCTACAGAGTGAATTCCAGGACTGCTGGTTGTTTAATTGTAAGATATTAGTGAGTGTGCAAATGTGCTAGACCAAGGATACTCTGAATTAAAAATCAACAAAGCAACAGCTTAATAACTGAGATTCATATTCAGTCAGTCCTGACTATTTCTAATCTTTTGATAATTATTTGCATTGGCAATGCATGTGACTTAACTGTATCAAATCTTTTCAATTGTTATTTTCAGTACGTTCACAATTTAGATCCAACTGGCAATACTGTCATATAACAACACGAAACCCTTTATCAAATAAAACTCTCCACTATGACAGTGGTAGATCTTATTGAATCTGTATAAATGCTGAGAACTGAGAGAAAAGTTTTACAGAAAGTTGTGTCACCTCATGATTATGGCTGACACCGTGTCAACAGGGATGGCCAGAACCACTACAAACCTGACTGTTGATGAACCAAGGTATTAAAATGGAAGAGCCAGGAAAATTCAGCAGAGGTAAAAAAACCTGATGCAAGAAGACCGAGGATTCTTTACTCTGAACATTTTTAGAAAGCAACAAATTTTTCCACTTTGAGTTGGTTTCACTGTTTGTTAGTAAGAGCCATGATTCAATAATGACTTGATTTTTCAATTTTATCATTATATCTTGGCTTTGTTAAATCATACTATCAGCTGTATTTCAAAATAAAATATATATAAACTAATCCCAAATATCTAACATTTTGCATGAACTTCATGTTTTTAATTGCTATAGTTGGAATATGGCTTGTAAGGTATCCCTTGAACAATTATGTGCTGAAATTATACTCTAAAGGCACTAAGTACAAAATCTTAAGCTCCCCTTCATGGTCTGAAGATATGCCTATAGGTGAGGATAAAGTGGAAAGAAGCTCCATCAAGTGGAGCCTCCATGATTGAAGGTTGGAGGCTTGTGAATTCATAGGGGAGGGAGTAAAGGACCAGAGCAGAAACACATTTCTGTTCCTTTCATCTTGTAATAGTATGGCCACTTTTGACCTATGTCACTAAGAATCACTAAATGTGCCCTGCCAAACTTTGATTTAAGAGGATCATGTATTTTTTGACATTTATTATTATTATGACTTGATAGTATCTTACATTGGGTACTGGATTTATGATATTTTTTTTAAACTAACGCAACAGTCAACTATTCCTTGACAATTTGCTACACATTAGAACAGTTTATGCATTCCTTATGTATTAACTGTGAATGACTTCAGAAACAAATCTCAGGTCACATAGTTATATATATTTGGAAACACAAAACAGAAAATTAAAATAAAAATAATTTCAGACATATCATCATAGATGTGCAAGATTTATTTAGCATCATCTCCTTCCAGAGAACACTGACAACATTAAAATACGTTTTAACAGTTTCCATTTAACAACTCTGAAAACTGGAGCAAGATATATATGTGCTACATTATAGGCAAAATGCAGTCATCTATACAAGAGATTTGGCAATGTATATAGAGCAGGGGTGAAGAAACTGGCTGAAGGGATCTTTGTTAGGGTTATCACTTATTTATCTCTTTCTTCTTCAAGGCACTTAGGTACATTATTTTAATCATCCTGAAAACAATGAACTTCCATTTCTAATGAATTTCCATTGTTAATTATGACAATGCAATGCTATTTCAAAAAAACACGCATTCCAGCACAAATTTAGAACGAGTAGAATTTGAATAATGAAGGGAATGCACTGACACATTTTATGGTAAATAGTGGAAGTGTGCACTTTCTACTAAGGCATTAGGATACTGCATTATTAAGCTGAGACAAGAATACATCTGCACACCTGGTAAAGTGTTTACAAAGTACTTTTGCACATAAGAAGGAAGTAATCTACATATTGGGTTTAGCAATCATTGTTCAAATGTTTGAACACTTTTACAGGTTAAATAACCCAGAAGTTTCATCATGAACTTACACACTTACATACTCTGCTTCTGATATCATAAATACTCATCAAGTAGTGATTCTGAAAGCCAATGGATCTGAGTGGGCAAATGGTTTCCACATACACTGTTAGACTATATCAGTACTTATCCAAACATATGCTGTTTAATGACCTAAAAGAAGTACATAGTTTAAAGGCTTATTCCACTCTTTATACATAATAAAAACTAGTTTTGTTTGTAAAGAAATTATTGATAAGTAGAACAATATACACTAATAGAAGACAACACGGATTTTGTCTACCAGCCTCCTTGTTTATATTCCGTACACACGTATATGTGTATGTGTATATATAAACATTTTAGGGTGTTCAAAATAAATCACAAGAAAAAAGTCATCTAAATAAGATGCTGAAAAGTTTGTTTAAAATTTTACATTAGTATAGCTTTTAAAACTATAAACAAAGGGAAATATTAATAGGGTAAGTTTAAAATATCTTTGATGTAAAAGAAATCCGTGTAAATACAAATTATTAAAGAGAAAAATAGCATAGATTCTGGAAACATTAATTCACAACTATGAAAATATTAATGGTAATAAATGTAGAACACAAGGTGGAACCTTGGCAATGGAAAAGAAGCTATTGAAGTAGCAAAATAAAAGAATTGTGGGTATTTTTCACATACTGTATTGAACCTTCTGGATGCTGACAAAATATTTAGAGTCTTGTACAATATAAAAATATGCCTTTACCCATACTGACAATGAAAATATGTAATTGTTATTAAGTTTCTGAAAGAAATTTGAGAAATGAATCAAATATTGTGTAAAGTGATTTTAAGTCATTAAAGTTTGCTTGTTTTAGAAAAGAATTGGAAGAGTCTCAGTAATAGTTGGGAACAATGTTTATCACCAAGATATTTTGGCAGCAGACAAAACTGAGAGAAAAAGCAATGGAGTGCCATATACACTTATAAAGAATTCAAAATTCATAGAAATAGCCCTAGCCAAAGTTAAAACTAAAACTATATGTACATAACTTCTTAAGTATATTGGATTTTATCATTCCACAACATCATACCCAAAAGAATAATTTCAAACAAAACAAAAGTGTTGATGTTACCTTTCTAAATAACAAAATCATCAGGGACAATATACAATAAATTATAGCAGATTGTGTTTCTGCCAAAGTTTCCTTTCAGATTAGAAAATGTGCAAGGAATATATATATATAATGATTTATGGAAACAAAATCAGGTTTTTCACATTTCTAAAGTATTATCAATGAAAGGATATGTACTATTGATATAAGAAGTAAAAGGCTTTCATACATGGTAATAAAAATGACTAAACAAAACAGGAAAAGAACAAAAATTCAAGAAACAAAAAAATGTAAAATAAAAAGCAGCAGTAACAACAAGGATTTTTCATACCTTTGGTATGTGTGGATAATATTTTCAAGGTAATGAGTAAATTCCTATACAGAACTCTTACCTTTTACTTCATATGGTTTTGAGGTAGTATGTATGAAAAGCCAATATGACAATACCTCTGTAAAAATGTCTAAAAATGAGCTAAGTAATATTGATGGGAAGAAGACAGGAGTCCTCTAGGATGGGTATCAAAATAAAACATATGCTAAAAACAGAATAAATGATATAACTTCACTTTGTTAGAATTCCAACCAAGGCCAAAAGAAAACCCACAAACTAACACAGTCCTAACAGCCTATTAAAAGGAGGTGGAAGTCTACAAAATAAGGCACTTATTTTCTTAACCCTGGGAGAGATTAATATAACATGAAGAATTCTTTAAAAAGATTAACTTTCTTTGGACTTTCTGAATTGCATAGATATAACTTTCACAATATAAGCATGAAATGAAAACCTAAAAACATATCACAATGAACTGCATGAGTGTGAAGGGATTTAAGGTGAAGTTAAGTGTCCCACACTACATAAATACAGGTTTTAACATGAGGGAATATAAAAATATAAAAAGTAAAACTTACTATATAAGCACAATTATACAGTACGAAAACACTCAGATTAAAGACACAAAAAATGTAACCAAAATATAAAATATTCCCTCTACCACTATTTTAATGTAGACTATTAGAAAGCCAAACATACCAGGATATGTCTGTGTGTGTATGTATGTATGTATGTATGTATGTATGTATGCATGTATGCGTGTATGTGTGTATGTGTGTGAGTATATTACAACTATTGCTTGGTACTGAAAACATTAATTGAAAAGTGAAATTGTTAGTCCACTTAATTCTGACTAGCAATTTTTAAATTTTTGAGTTATAAAAAAAGAAAAAAGTACTCTATGAAAAAGTTAAATTCTTCTTGGTGAAAAATAAACTATCATAAAGCTAGTTTGGGGGCACTTTTCATAGGAGAAATTAAAGCTTGAAATAGTATTAAAACAAAAGAAAAAATATGCAATAAATACATGTATTTGTTTCACTTAGTTCAAATATAACAAGAATGTAACCAATTAAACAATTATGAATATCCAAATTAGAAAAAAAAATAAAAGATGAGGATGTATTCTGTAAAACAAACCAAGCTTCAAACACACATTTGCATTTTCATATACAGATAAGAAAAGTATTTGTATACACACTTCGTTGCACAAGTGCAATGGATTAAGCAGCCACCAAGTTCTGAAGCTTACCCTTATAGCACCCTACAGGAGGAAAACAGTGTTGTTCTCCTAGCTGCTACTCAGATTATCGAGGTAGAATCTTTGTTGTTATTCAGTGCTTCTGACCCAGTGCAATGTTGAGGGGTTTGTTGCCCAGGATTCGGCCATTCATCTCAGCCATTGCTTTAGCAGCTGCTTCAGGGGAGAAGAAGCAGATCAAGCCAAACCCTTTGCTCTGCCCTGCTTCCTGCATCACCTTAACTCTGCAAATGGACCCAAAGGAAGAAAATTCCCTGCGCAGTGTTTCATCATCAATGGTTTCATCCAGGTTCTTAATGTAAAGTTTCGCTGCTTGACGTGCACGAATCCTTTCCCTTTTCATCTGTTCAAACTTTTCCTTTAACTCGGCCTGGCGTTCTACCTTCTTCTGAGCTCTGCCTACAAAAATGGTCTGCCCGTTTATATCCTGTCCATTCATTTCTTCAACTGCATTTCTGGCAGCCTCATGGTTATAAAAGCTCACAAACCCGAAGCCTTTGGATTTCCCATTAGCATCTTTCATTACCTTAACGCTCAAAGTTTGACCATATTTGCTGAAAATGTCCTTGAGCCCCTCGTCATCCATATCATCTCCAAAGTTTTTGATGTACACATTAGTGAATTCACTGGTTTTGCTTCTGAGCTCAGCCTCCCGATCCTTACGGCTTTTGAATCTGTCCACAAACACTGCACAGTCCCTCAGCTGCTTCCCATTCATCTCCTCGATGGCTCTGTCTGCAGCACTCTGGTCCTGGTAGTGCACGAAGCCATAGCCCTTGGAGCCTTCTTCGTCACTCATCACCTTGGAGGACAGGATCTTTCCAAAGGGTAAGAAGTGTTCATACAAGGTTTTGTTATCAATGGATTTATCCAGATTCTTAATAAACACATTCCCGATTCCAGATTTCCTCAGGTAGGCATCCCGCTGAGACCACATGAGACGAATGGATTTGCCTTGGATCAAGTCAAAGTTCATGGTGTCTAGGGCCCTCTGGGCATCATCCAGCTGGAGAAAGTTGACATAGGCATAGCCTAGTGAACGACCGGAAACCAGATCCCTGCAGATGCGTATGGACAACACTGGTCCCACTGTGTTGAACTTCCTGAATAACACATCCTCAGTGACATCTTCGTGGAGGTCACCCACATACAGGGAAGCTGCACGATACTTGGCTTCCAAACTCATTTTTTCCTTGTTTTGTTTGCTCCTTTTTCCCCTCAACTCTCAAGTCTGTTCCCAGCAGCTAACAAGGATGTATATACTTCAAGTAAGGAAGCGTGAGCACAACTCAAGGCCTATTCCTTCCTGGTGACCTCTGATGACCACTTAAAGGTCCAGCTGCAGGGCCAGTTGCATTTTCCCCAAGTCAGGCAACAGCCTCTTATAGAAAAAAAAAAGTCAAAACCAATGTCCTTTCCTGGTAGTTGGCAATCTGCCTTCAACTTTCAGGCGCCGATTTTCCTTCCCTTCCAACTCAGGCACAACTTACATGTGGCTGGCCAGGACAGGCCCTCCATCTGCGTCCACCCCAGCAGCTGATGGCTGCTTTCCGAGCACAGACAGGCCTTGTTCCTCTGGGTTAGACTTCCAGCCAAGCTGGGAGCTAGCAAGACCGCGGGGGCGTGCAGCTCAGGCCCAGCTCTGGAGGCCCGGTTCCGCGCGCGCGGTGCCGAACTCAACTCGCCCCGCCACGGGGCTGTGCGCGCGCGCCCGCCCAGGCCCGGTCCCTGGCCACCCACCCCGCACCCTGGTGACTCGCGGTTCCCGGAGGAACCTAGCTGAAGACTGAAGCTCACCAGTTTGCAGACTGCAGGCGGCGGGGACCCGGAACTAGCTGGCTAACATTCTTAACCTTTCACATTTTTGGGGGGCCGTGTTCCTCCTCCGCCCCTCTTTCTCTCGCTCCGCACCCTTAGTTGCTTGGCTCAGGGCAGGAGGCGGTGTCAGGGGTGGAGAAAGCGTCTAGGGGTGTGGCTGGGCAACCCACCACCAAGCAGCTCCTCCTGGTCTCTTTGGTCTAAATTAGCCTACTCAAACAAGGATCAGGGTCCCGCCACTCCTGGAGACACCCCTTGATGGCCTTGATGAATTCCTACAAGCACACAACCTTCTGTAGAATCTCTGCATGCCCCATTTCAAAAACAAACAAACAAACAAACAAAAAAAAAACCTCCAAGACACGCTTCCTTTTTTGCAAGGTCTGCTTTTAAAATGTTTTCTTTTTAGACAACAGATTAAACCCTCTCTGTGAACAAAAAACGATCCACTCCTACCCCCATCCCCTCCCCCCGCATCTCTTCTGAAAGGCCAGGTTTCTTTTTTCAGACAGTTGCACTGTCAAGTTCTCCTACCTGATTAAAACAGACTTCATTCCAGGACTGTGTGCCATCTGCATTTCATTTTCAGAGATTTACGGTAATGAGTGATTTACAGGATGTCCACTATGTATTGAAAAACTCAGCTGTGTGGAATAGATGAGGGAGTTACTGATGATGTCTGGAGAGAGTGGCACTTACCTCAGAGTGTGCAGCAGATGTTAAATAAATTAATAGATTTGGAAATGTCGACATGGCATCAAGAATGAAACAGGTTCCATATAATAGTGGATCCACTACCTCTATTATTAAATAAAATATGATTACGAGCAAGCCTTACAATTTGAATCACGATGCTCTTAAACATCAAAACCACTTACCTGAGGAAGTGAACTGTGTATATCAGTTTACAAAAGCAACAACAAATTTAGTACACTACAAACTTTAATGAACATAGACATTGCCTAAAAACATGGGTAAAAGCAAATTCACGCTCAATACTTAGACTGATGGGAGACACCACATTTCTAACTAATGAGACTCAGAAAGTTTGTCTTCTGATTTACATGTTGGGTAGAAGGATTTTGCATCTAATGCATCCAGAATTAATGGAGTGGTTTCTTTTGTAACCAGAAAAACTGATATATATTTCTCCTGGGGAAGAAAATGACATTGTCTCAAAAGCCATTGTTAATATACATTAAAAGTACTTTTTCACAATAAAATACAAATTATTCTTAGCCTATTTAAAATTAATTATGTGGGAGACCAGAATATACCCTACAATATGTATGTGACAGGCTGTTGAAGAATAATTATGGATAAAAAATATGATAAAAGCTGTCTGCTCTGAAATTACTCATTTAACAGCAGAACACAGATTTTCTATAACTAAAGTCGCAGGCTTCCTGTTTAGTAAGGAACTCAAAGTCAACCTCAGGAAACAACTCGAGAGGTTGTTAGGAGGTGGGAATGGTACCAGAGGAAAAATCATTATTGGGGAGCTTATTTGACCCAGTATCTTGCTTTGCAAATATTTTGTACCTAGAGACTCGGATACCTTCTGCATTTGCCTTTTCCTGTTCTGTGAAAATACTCTGTTATAAACTAGAATGAAAAAACATTCCAGGGAAACCTCCTCATCAGTGGTTTCTTCCTCTAAAATCAGTCAATAATAAATGTACATTGGTTTTTCTTCTTTAAACGTATTTCCTATTAATGGGTTTGTTCTATCCAAGAGTCCATAAAGTGCTTAAAATATTGCTTCCATGTTATGATACATTCATGATTACTTATAAACAAATCTTGATTGACATTATTTGACTTTAGATCATATTGGTATTGTAGTGAGATATTCACTTTGTCTGCACCTGTGACACAGACCACGCCCATTTGGGGTGGTGACAGAGACAGATATTACCTGGGGGAACTAAGTCTGAGGAAGGGGCTCCTGGAGCTCTCTTGTTTGCAGCACAGGGACAGGAGAACATCCAAAGGCATCCTTGGGACCAGGACCCTGCCGGTGTTCATCTGTCTACATTGTAACTTACTTCTCGCTGCATAAACATCTATTCTGGACTATCTGTTTCTCCTGATCCTTATTAAATCTCAATATGGTACATGTTGTTGTTACTTCTTAAATAATTGTTTGTAAAAACAATTGGGATCCCCTTCCCCCCCCCAAAAAAAAATGTGTTCTAGACTGTAATCTACAAGAGGGAGAAAAAAGAATGTCATATTAGATTAGATATTATTACATATTTGTGCAATGACATTATGTACTTTTAACTTGAAACAATCTCAATGAAATCACAGTAATTCCACTCTTACATATATACCCAAAAGATGCTCACTCATACATCAAAGGCATAGTTCAACTATGTTGATAGTAGCATAATTTTTAATAGCCAGAACAAGGAATAACCTAGATGCCCTGCAACTAAAGAGTGGATAGAGAAAATGTGGTACATTTACACTATGGAGTACTAATCAGTGGAAAAAACACAATGGAATCCTGAAAATCTAAGGGAAATGGATAGATCCAGAAAAGCCATCCTGAGTGAGGTGACCCAGTCACAAAAAGAAAAACACAGTATGTACTTCCTCATATATGGATTTTAGACATAAAGCAAAGAATTACCAGCCTACAAGTCACACTGCCAGAAAAGCAAGGAAACAAAGAGGACCCTAAGAGAGACATACATTGTCCCCTAGAGAAGGGGAAAGGGGCAAGATCTCCTGAACAACTTGGGAGCATGGAGGGAGGGAAGAGAAAATTAGAAGAAAGAGAAGGGAAGAAGAGGAGGAGAGAGATGGGCATAAGGGAACAGAAAGATTGTGACAAAGGAAAGAATAAAGAAGAATAAGAAAAGAGATAGCATAATAGAGGGACTCATTATAGATATAAAGAGAAATCTGGCAATAGGGAAATGCCCAGAGATCTACAAAGATGAACCCAACTAACAATACAAGCAACGGTGGAAAGGCTACCTTAAATGTCCTTGCGCAATAATGAGATTGATGACTACCTTATATGCCATCCTAGATCCTTCATCTAGTAGCTGATGGAAGCAGGAGCAGACACGCAGCGAGAGAGGAGTGCTGTGCAAAGACCAGGCTGGAGCAACCCACAGAATCAGCAGACCTGAATGAGGGAGAGCTCATACACCCCTGTCTGATAGCTGGGAAACCAGTAGAGGACTGACCCAGATACCCTGAATGTGGATGTTAGTTAGGAGGACTGGGCAGTCTATGGGGCCTCTGCCAGTGGGTCAGTATTTATACCTAGTATAAGAAGAGATTTTGGAAGTCTATCCCATAAAGAAGGATACTTTCTCAGCCTAGACACATGGGGAAGAGCCTAAGCCCTGCCCCAAATGATATGGCAGACTTTGAAGACACCCAATGGAAGGCCTCACTTTCCCTGGGTAGCATAAAAGGGATGGGCTTGGGTTTGATTGGGGTGATAGGGGAGGATAGGAGGGTGAGGGAACTGGAATCAACATGTAAAACAACCTTTTTTTCAAATTTAAATAAAAGAAGAAAAAAACCCTTGCAAAGACAGAGCCTAATTGTGTACAGTGAAGTCTGCTTAAAGAATTTTTACTTGTTGAAAATATGCCTAAGACCACATTGGCTCTTTTATGACACAAATTCTTACATGCATCACAATGAAATATTTAATGAAATCAAGTTTTTCATTGTGTATTCACATATATATGTATATGTACATATATATATGTACATATATATATACATACATATGTATATATATATATGTAATTTTTTCTTATTTTACACATTGTTACCAGGTCCCTCTCCCTGCCTTCCTCTCTGCCTCCCTCCCTCCTTCCCATGTCCCCCAACCACCCTCCCATCCCATCCTCCTCCCTGACTCCACAGGAAGGGTGAAGCAGTCTAGTAGGGATCAACAAAATCTATGAAGTCATTTGGAGTATGGACTAGGTCTTCTCTCTTTCCTTTAGGTTAAGGTAGTATCTCTCCATGGGCAATGGGCTCCCAACATCCTTTTGTACACCTTGCTTTCACTGTCAGAGGTCCCTTGAACTGGCCAGGCCTTCTAAATGGTTCAGGGTATCTGAGTTGGTCCAATGCTGGTTGCCCAGCTCTCAGTCTGTCAGACCATTAGCTCCCCCTTGTTCAGATCAGCTGTCTCTGTGTGTCTCTCTACCCTGGTCTTGTCTCCATTTTCTTATCAGCCTCTGTTGGTGTCTGCTTCTTTTCCTTTCAGCTACTAGGTAAGGGAACTATGATGGTAGAAAAATTAGTCATCAATCTCATTATCAGGGAAGGGCATTAAAGGTAGACTTTCCACTGTTGCTCAGATTGTTAGTTGGGGGTCATCCTTGTAGGTCGCTGGACATTTCTCTAGAGTGAGTTTTTTCTTCAAACCTGTAATGGCTCCTGCTTTTATGGCATCTCTCTATTTTTATCCTCGTTTATCCTCCATAACTCAATCTCCCAATTCCCACATGATTTTTTCTACTCCTACAATTCTCTTTCTCCTAGCTCCTCTCTCCACAAACTGACAACCCCCATGCTCTCAATATGCTCAGGAGATCTTCTTCCTTTCCCCTTTTTTGAAGGATCTTGTATGAATCTCTTTGATTCCTCCTTGTGTCCTAGTTTCTATGGCAGTATGAATTATAGGCTGGCGATACTTTGCTGTATGTCTAAAATCCATATATGAGTGAGTACATACCATATTCCCCTTTTTGTGACTGGGTTACCTCATTCAGCATGGTTTCTTCAATTTCCATCCATTTGCCTGTGAATTTCAAGATTTCATTGTTCTCCTGTAATAATTTGTTTCAGAGTACCTCCAACTTTCTCTTCTATGAAGCTCAGTGTGGCTGAATTTATGTTGATGTCTTGATCGATTTGGACTTAAGTTTTGTGCATGGCAATAGACATGGGTCTATCTGCAGTCTACACACCATCATCCACTTGTGACAGCACCATTTATTCAAGATGGTTTCCTGCTTTCATTGTATACTTTCAGGTGTTTTGTCAAAAATCAGTTGTTTGTAGGTGTGTGTGTTAATATCATGATTTTCAATTTAATTCCATTAATCTACCTGTCTATTTGTGTGCCAATACCAAGCTTTTTTCAGGACTATAGTTCTATACTAGAGCTTGAAGTCTGTGATGGTGATGTGTCCTGTAGTTCCTTTATTATACAGTGTTGTTTTGGCTATCCTGGGTCTGTTTTCCATATAAAGTTGATTAGTATCCTTTCATGGTCAGTGAAGAATTGTGCTGGGGTTTTGATGGAGATTGTATTGAATCTGTAGATTGCTTTTGGCAAGATTGCCATTTTTCTATGTTTATCATATCTATCCAAGAACATGGGAGATCTTTCCATTTTCTGGTATCTTCTTTAATTTCTTTCTTTAAAGACACAAAGTTATTTCTATATAGGTCTTTCACTTATTTGGTAAGCATTAGCCCAAGATAGTTTATGTTGTTTATGGCTATTGTAAAGGGTTATGTTCATCTGATATCTTTCTCATCCCCTTTATTGTCTTTATATAGTAGGGGTACTCCTTTTTTATTTTTTAGTTTATCTTGTATCCTGCAAGACTGCTGAATATGTTTATCAGCTGTAAAAGTTCCCTGGTAGAATTTTTCTGGTCACTTATATAAACTATCATATCTTCTGCAAATAATGACAGTTTGTATTCGCCCTTTCCAATTTATATACCCTTGATCTCCTTTTGTTTTCTTATTGCAATAGACAGAACTTCTAGTACAATATTAAAGAGATATGGAGAGAGTGGGCATCTTTGTCTTGTTCATTATTTTAGAGGAATCACCTTAAGCCTATCTCCAATCAGTTTGATGTTGGCTGTTGGATACTGTATATTGTTTTTATTATGTTTAGGTATATTATTGTTATCCCTAATATCTTCAAGACCTTTAACATGAAAGGGTGTTGAATTTTGACAAAGGCTTGTTCAGCATCGAGAGAGATGATCATGTGTTTTTTCCTTTAAGTTTGCTTATATGGTGGATCACATTGATAAATTTTCATATGTTGAACCATCCCTGCAAGCCAGGGATGAAGCCTACTTGGTCATGGTGAATGATTTCTGTGATGTGTTCTTGGATTCGGTTTGCCAGTATTTTATTGAATATTTTTGCATTAATGTTCATGAGGGATATTGCTTTGTAGTTTTCTTTTTTAGTAGTGTCTTTGAGTGGCTTGTGTACCACTGTAATGAACTCGTGCAAAGAGTATGGTAATGAACCTTCTGCTTCTATTGTGTGGAACAATTTGAGGAATATTGGTATTAGCTCTTCTTTGCCTTTCTGGTAGAATACTGCACTGAAGCCAGCTGGCCCTGGGCTTTTTTTCTTTTTTGGTTGGGAGGATTTGATGACAGCTTCTATTTCATTTGGGGTTATAGGTCTATTTAAATTGCTTATCTGTTCTTGATTTAATTTTGGTATGTGATAGTTATGGAGAAATTAATCTATTTCCTTTGAATTTTCAAGTTTTGTGCAGTACAGCTTTACAAATTATGACCTGAAAATTGTTTAGATTTCCTTAGCGTCCATTGATATATCCCCTTTTTTTGTTTCTAATTGTGTTAATTCACATGTTCTCTCTCTGATTTTTGGTTAGGTTGGATAAAGGTTTGTATATCTTGTTGATTTTCTTGAGGACCAACTCTTTGTTACATTGATTTCTTGTATTTCCTGGTTTCTACTTTATTGATTTCAGCCCTCACAATGATTATTTTCTGACATCTATTCCTCTGGGCTGAGTTTGCTTTTGTTGTTGTTGTTGTTCTAATGTTTTCAGTTGTGCTGTTAATTCTCTAATGTGACTGTGACTATCTTGGCCTCCATTTTCATCATATGGGCACTTAGTGTAATGAACTTTCTCCAAAGCACTCCTTTCAAAGTGTCCCATAAGTTTGGGCATGTTGTGTCTTCATTGTAGTTCAATTCTAGGAAGTCTTTAATTTCTTTATCTCTTCTTTGACCCAGGTATGGTACATTTGTTCATTGTTCAGTTTCTATGAGTTTGTAGGGTTTCTGCAATTTATGTTGTTGTTGTATTCCAACTTTAAAGCATAGTGGTCTGATAAGATACAGGGGACTATTCCACTCTGTTTGTATCTGTTGAGGTTTGTTAAGTTGCCTAGTATGTGGTTGATTTTAGAGAAGGTTCCATGTGGAACAGAGAAGAAGGTATTTTCTTTTGTGTTTGGATGGAATGTTCTATAGATGTCTGTTAAACCAAATGAGACATAACTTCTGTTAGTTCTTTTGTTTATTTCTTAAGTTTTTATCTGGTTGTCATGTCTAGTGGTAAGAGTGGGGTGTTGAAGTCTCTCACTATTAGTGTGTGAGGTTGTATGTGAGCTTTGCATTTTAGTAGTGTTTCTCTTACAAATGTGGTTGCCTTTGTATTTGGGTCATTGATGTTCAGAATTGAGACTTTGTGCTGATGGATTTCTCCTTTGATGTATACAAAATGATCTTAGTCTATTTAGATTGATCTTGGTTTAAAGGCTAACTTATTAGATAATAGGATAGCTACAGCTACACCTGCTTACTTATTATATCCATTTGATTGGAAGATGTTTTTCTCAACCCTTTACCCTGAGGTAATGTCTGTCTTTGAAGCTTACATGTGTGTCTTGTATGAAGCAGAAGGATAGATTCTATCTTTTTATCCATTCTATTAACCTGTGTCTTTTATAAGCAAGTTAAGACAATTAATGTTGAGGGAAAGTATGGACCATTGATTGTTAATTATTGTTTGTTTTAGATTTGTTGTTGGCAGAGGTATTGTGAATATATTTGCCCTGCTCTATCATTTTTGTTCTGGAGAAGTGGGATTATCTATGGCCTATGTCTATGTAAGCACAGTTAACTTCCTTGGGTTGGAGTTTTACTTCCAGAACTTTCTGTAGTGCTGGATTTGTAAATACCTGTAGTGAGAATTTGGCTTTGTGACTGAATATCTTGCTTTCTCCTTCTATAATGATTGAGAGTTTTGGTGAGTATAGTAGCCTGGACTGGCATTTGTGGACTCTTAGTACTTGTAGAACATCTATCCAGAACCTTCTGGCCTTAAGAGTTTCCATGGTGAAGTCAGATGTAATTTTGATAGGTCTGCTTTTATGTTACTTGGCCTTTTTCCTTTGCTGCTCTTAATATACTTTCTTTCATTCTGTATGTTAGGTGCTTTGATTATTATGTGTCATGGGGTCTTTTTTCTTTGGTCCAGACTATTTGGTGTTCAGTATGCTTCTTGTACTTTCATAAAGATGTCTGTCTTTAGATTGGGAAAGTTTTCTTGCATGATTTTGTTGAATATGTTTTCCGCACCTTTGTGCTGGGTGTCTTTGCCTTCTTCTATGCCTATTATTCTTAGGTTTGGCCTTTTCATGGTGTCCCATCTTTCCTGGACATTTTGTGTTAAGGATTTGTTGGATTAAAGATTTTCTTGAATCAATAAATTTCTTTCCTCTAGTTTATTTCTAGCACCTAAGATTCTCTCTTCCATCTCTTGTATTCTGTTGGCTATGCTTGCATCTATAGTTCCTGACTGTTTGCCTAGTTTTTCTATTTCCAGCATTCCCTCAGTTTGTTTATTCTTCATTTTCTCTAAATTGTTTCAGTTCTCAAGTCTTGAACTGTTTCCTTCATGTGTTTGATTGTTTTTTTTCCTGGCTTTCTGACTTTCTTTAAGAGATTTGTCCATTTCTTCAAATTTTTTGTTTGCTTTTCCTTCCATTTCATTAAGGGATTTTTTTCATATCATCTTTGAGGGCCTCTGTCATTTTTATTAAGTTATATTTTAAGTCATTCTCTTCAACTTTGTCTGCTTTGGTGTGTTCAGGTCCAGTTAGTGTTGAGGTCCTAGATTCTGGTGGTGTCATGCTTGTGTTTCTATTATTGGGTATTTTCCTGTATTGTTGTCTTCCCATGGCTTCTTCGAGTGGTTACAGGTAGAGGTTCATTCTCTCTCTCTCTCTTCCTCTCTCTCTCTCTCTCTCTCTCTCTCTCTCTCTCTCTCTCTCTCTCTCTCCCTCTACTCTACTGGTTGGTGTAGGGGGAGGAGGAGTTTGATGTCCATAACTTTGAATGGCGCAAGCTCTATAGCTGGTCTCTCCTTTGGCAGAGGCCTGGCAATTATGGTCAAAGATCATGCAGTTGGGTACTCAGGGTGGTTCTGGATAGATAGGAGGGTCCAGTGTGCTCATAGAATATCCAGGAAGTTCTCAGGTGGTCGAGAGATTGTTGAACCTGCACCTTGTCCCAGTGCTCAACCAGAGCAGTGGATCAGAGGGCCCAATGGGACACAGTGTGTGTGGAGGGCTTCTATCTGATTTCTTGTGTTCTTTATGTATTTTGGATGTTAGTCTTTCAGTATAGATGGTAAATACATCTTTTCCCATTCTGTAGTGCGTTAATTTTCTGAATGAAAATATTCTTTGTTTTACAGAAGACGTTCAGCTTCATGAGTTTCTTTTTACTAATTTTGATATTAGTGACTGCTCTGATTGGCTTCTGCTGTGCCAGTGAACTAGTTCAAATCTTTTACCCACTTCCTCTTCTATCAGGTTCAATTTTTCTGATGTTATGTTGAGGCCTTTGATTTATTTGGAATTGAATTTTGTGTAAAATGGTAAATTCTGGAACTATTTGTATTCTACATGAAAGAATCTACTTTGACCAGCACCATTTGTTAAAGATGCTGTCTATTTTAAACATTTATCTCTGGCTTTTTTTTTTACCAAAAACCCAATGTCCACAGCAGTTTGGAATCATGTCTGGGACTAAAATTCAATTTCTTGTTCAACTTGTCTATTTTTAAGCAATGCCACGCTGTTTTTATTATGATAAATTTGAAGATCAACTTGAAATTGAAACTAGTGAAACCTCCATCAGTCCCTTTCTGTTCAAGATTGTTTGAGTTATTCTGGGTTCTTTTAAATTTCCATATGATTCTGAGAGTCATCTTACAAGACAGTTGATGAATTTTGTCAGATTTTTTTGATGGGAATTGCATTATTTTTGCAGTTTGTTTTTGGTAGGAGGGCCATTTTTACTATGTTAATCCTACATATCTATGAGCACAAGAGATCTTTTGAACTTCTGATATCTTCAATTTCTTTCTTTAAAGACTTCAAGTCTTTAACGTCTTAGTTTTACCCCAAAATATTTTATGATACCTATAAGCTTGTTCAAATCTGTCTTTATTATGTTTATATATGTCCTTTTATCGCTAATCTCTTCAGGAATTTTGTCATGAAGGGCTGCTGGATTTTTTCAATGGCCTTTTCTGGACCTATTGAGATAATAATTTTGTATTTGTCTTTAAGTTGTTTAGATCATTAATAAAATTAATTAATTTAAGTATTTTAAGCCATCCCTTCCTGTGTAGAATAAAGCCTACTATACCATTGTGGATGTTATTCATGATGTGTATATCATTGATTTATTTTACACGTATTATTTTGTGTAATTTTGCATCTCTGATAATAAAGGAAATTGTTCTGTAACTTCCTTCTTTTCTTGGGATTTTATGTCATTTATTATACTTCTTGCCACCTTCTGTTTTGATTTTGTGAACAAATTTGAGCAGTATTGGTATTGTCTCTGTTTTGTAGGTCTGATAGAACTCTGACCAAAAATCATCTAGAAGTGCATGAATTTTGACCAGAAGATTTTAATGACGACTTCTAATGATTTTGTTTCAATTGTTTATCTTACCTTGATTTGACTTTGATAAGTGGGTCCTATTGAGAAAATTATCCATTCCTTTTAGGTTTTCAAATTTGCTGGAGTACAGACTTTTAAAATATGTCCTTGTGGTTTTCTGGATTTCCCTTGTATCTGCTGTTATGACCCTCTATTAGATCTTACTTTGTTAATTTGGATATTCTCTCTTTGCTTTTTTGTTAGTTTGTATAAAAGTTTTCAGATCCTGTTGACTTTTTAAAGCACCAACTCTTAGTGTCATTGATATTTTGTATTGTTCTGTTTCTATTTTGTTGATTTTTAAGCCTGAGTTCCATTGCTTATTCTTTTTGTTCTAGAGTTTCCAGATGTATTATTATGTTGCTAGCATGACATATCTCCATTTTTTAATGTAGGCTTTTAGTGCTATGAACTTGCCTTGTAGGCAAGTCTTTGATTTCTTTTTTTATTTTTGTTTTGACCCATTGTTTTTGAGTAGTGAGTTCTTCAGTTTCCATGAGTTTACAAGATTTATGCTGTTGATAGCAAGCTTTAATTCTTTGTGATATGATGAGATGGAGGAAGTTACTTCAATTTTCTTGTGTCTGTTAAAACTTGCTTTGTGTCTGAATATGTGGTAAATTTTGAAGAAATTTCCATGAGATGCCTAGCAAAATGTTTATTCTTTTGTATTAGTGGGAAATGTTTTATAAGTATTGTTCCATTTGGTTTATAATGACTGTTACCTACAGTATTTCTGTATTTGGATATTTATATATTGGTCTGGATAACTTGTTCATTTGTGAGAGTGAGGAATTGAAAACACTCACTTTCAGTGTGTGAGTGTAAATTTTTTAGTTATGCTTTTGCATTGTTCCTTTTACAATCTTGGATGTCTTTGTGGTTGGTGCACAGATGTTAAGAATTGATGTCATCATTGTGAATTTTTCTTTTGATGAGTATGTAGTGTCCTTCACTATGTATTTTACTTAGTGTTGAAGTCTATTTTGATAGATATTAAAATGGCTATACCATGTTTCTTCTTAGAGCCATTTTCTTGGAATACTACTTTCAATCCCTTTATTTTGAGGTAATATCTGTCCTTCATGTTATGGTGTGTTGATAGTCATATCCTTCTTTAGTTTATGAATTTTCTATGATTTTCTTGTAATATTTTTCTGGTATTTTGAACTGTTATTCTTCTCCTTCTTCTGTTCCTTTTATTCTTAGATTTAGTCTTTTGTATTTAATTTATTTATTCTTTTTTTTTTTTGGTTTCCCAGATTTCTTGAATATTTTGTGTCAGGACCATTTTAGATATAAAAGTATTTTTAATCTATATGACAATTTCTTCTATAATATCTTCAGTACTTGAAATTCTCTCTTCCATATCTTGTATTCAGTTGATGAAGATTCCTTCTTTACTACCTACTAAAATGACTACATAGGTCTTTTTCCTATACTTGGAGATAAGACTGGTGGTCTGTAAGTGTTTATAGAAGGGACATAATCAAAGTATCCAACCAGACTCTGTTTGTTTATTCTACTTGGAATGGGGACAGATTGTGAAGAAATGTCACCACAGAAGGTGTGTGATAGTTCTTGGGATGAGACTGGGAAATTGTATGTGTTTCCAGGGACTCCTCAGCTGTTGTGTTCTCATGGAAGGCCTGATAGTGTTAGAGTCTGGGAAAATAGGATGGGTGGGGGAAGAAATGTTGGAGGACAATAGTTTTTCATGTAAATAATAGCGCAAGAGGGGAAGTAAATCCAAAGCTGGTATTCTGCTACATAACTGGGGATGAGCCTGGGAGATTAGCAGATTAGAAAAGTAGGCTTTAATCAGCCTACCACCCCACTCCAGGCAAGCTTGGCCTTTGTGTTATAGGAATAGGAGAGAGCTGCTGGATGTGGGGACTTGGATAAATCAGTGAGTTGGGGGGATAGAGGTTAACAGGGGAAGAGCTATTTTATCCACAGGAGATAGATGGATTCTGGGGGTAAGGGAAAGCTAGAGAAGGTATTCTTTTGCAGATCTGGGGAAAGATCTGCAGTCAGCATATCTGGTTTCCTGGCAGAAACTATGTCCCATTTTTTAATTAGGCTATTCATTTTCTTCATATCTATCAATGCTCTAGAGTTGGTGGAACCGTGGGGAAATGGAGCCAATATATGAGGTGGACTAACATCTAGTGCAATAAGTAATTTTATTCAGATCATCAGATGATTTATACTTTGAGGGATAAGAAAAGTCACATGATTAAAGTGTATAATCCTAATGAAAAGACACATATGTTTGGACAAGCCACACCTGATGGACCAGCCATATATGGCAAAAACATGTTTGTCCACAGAGTCATAAAACAAATAACAATAGACAGCTGAAATGTGTAAGGTGAAGTAAACTTATGTGTAGCCAATATATCTGAGAGGGGCATAATTCACAAATAATTTTGTGGTTTTTTTGTTTTGTTTTGCATTGACTTGACTTTATTGTTTTTATTTATAATTTTCTGATCTTGATTTTTAAATTTAAATTAGAAACAATCTTGCTTTACATGTCAATCCCAGTTCTCTCTCGCTTCCTTCCAACCTCCACTGCATACCACCAACCCCCTTTCTGCTCCCCAGGGAGAGTGAGACCTTCCATGGGAAATCTTCAAAGTTTGTCACATCATTTATAGCAGGGTTTAGGCCATCCCCATGTCTATAGGCTCTTCCTAGAGCAAGAAAATGGTACCATAATAGAGGGATCCATTATAGGTTTAAAGAGAAATCTGGCACTAGAGAAATGTCTATAGATCAGTGAGAATGACCCCAACTAAGAATCTAAGCAATAGTGGAGAAACTACCTGAAATGCCCTTCCCGTATAATGAGATTGATGACAACTTTATATGCCATCCTAGAGCCTTCATCCAGTTGCTGATAGAAGCAGAAGCAGACACTCACTGCTAAACACTGAGCTTAATTCCTGGAACTCAGTTGCAGAGAGGGAGAAGTAATGAGCAAAGGGGTCAAGATCAGGCTAGATAAACCCACAGAAAAAGCTGACCTGAGCAAGTGGGATCTCACTGTCTCCAAGTCTGACAGCTTGAGAAGCAGCATAGGAGAGAACCAGGCACCCTGAAAGTGGGTGTTAGGGCCACTGGTAGGAGATCAGTTCTATGTTCTTAAAGAAACTGCAGTCACAAAACTCTTGTCTTGATTTCTTGGAGTTTTCTCACAAGCATTCAGACATATCCTCACACAATTATATTTGTGGACGGTGCTTGACACATGTTCACATTTTAAAATTCTTTGGATATTAAAATGTAAAATATCTATTGTATATGTAGTTGGTAAAAATCTTCTTATTCAGTAGCATGTCACTTTGTCTAAATGATGGTGTTAGTATCATACAGTAGGTGAAGAATACGATTCTATTTACATTCTTCTATATGCAGCCCTCAAATTTCTTCAGCACCATTTATTAAAGATGTCTTTTCTTTTCAGTGATTATTTCTACCTTCTTTTTCTAAAACCAGGCATCCATAGGTGTATTGTCTTACATTTTTGTCTGTAATTGTATTCTACTGATAAATATGTCTGTTTTGGGGACAGTAACGTGATGCTTTTATCACTACATGTCTATAACAGAGTATGATATCAGAGTTGGTATTACCTCAAGTAGTTATTTTATTGTAGAGGCTTTTCAGGCTTGTTTTTGCTTTCCTGATTTTTAATTTTTTGTTTTTATTTATTTGTTTATTAGTTTGTGTGTGTGTGTGTTTGAAATTTAATGGAAATTGATTTGGATCTGTTGAGTGATTTTGGTAGTTAAATTACTTAAAGTGAGAAGACATACCATAAGTCCATAAGTCAAGTTATTTTGAGGTGGGAATACCCATGACATATATCTTATGCTGGTATCCTATAGAAAGGAAATGGCAGAACAAATTTCTTACTATTTTTCTGCTTGTCCTCACTCTAACAGAGACCAGTTGTGATATACAGCCTTTTGAAGTAAACAACTATTGGATCATAGAACTATCCATCAGGAGATAGCCACTGTTGAAACCATAGGACCATAACAAGTAAGTGACTCTAACAAATCTCGTGCATGTATATTTATGTATTTAGTAATATAAATACATATAAATAAATAAAATATTCAATGTATGTTGAATATATATTAAATAAATAGAATTATTATATATATATATACATTTTATCAGTAGTTTTTCTAGAGAATGTTGACAAACATCTTTAAAATTAGTAATATTAGCTTAAATACATTCACTTTAAATATGTTCTTAATGTACAGAGAATATGGTGTTATCTGAAAATTTTAAAAACTAATAAACACTTTAGTTTCCTATTTTAAGAATAAAAGTCATACCAGAACCTCAAGAAATTTTTGCAGTTTCCTAATTCACTCTATTTTGTGTTTTCATCTCTTCATTAAGTAAAGAAGCCATTCAAAGTGTGCTGCTTTAGAGTTTGTATCTTTATTGTTCTTTCCCTAATTTATCTTCCTATTACTTCTTGACAACACATTTCTCTGTCCTCTATTCTAGTTAATTAGGAAATCTACAAGACTAAAAATGTCAGTTCCCAGTAGACAATGTGTCAAAGAGGCATGGGAGATAAGGATGAGCTTCTAGGAAGACAGGCCACATTAATGGACATGGATTTCGAGTTAATAAATTCCCTAAGGCTCTTCACTACCATTTGTAATTTAAAGACAGATACAGCTGTCCTTTTCCCATGAGAGATAGAGGATGATTTTAAATGACCCAAAAAAGCCCTCTACTTGGGATGGTTTCAGAACACATCATCCAGAAATGAAAGGGGGGAGGGGGAGAATGAAAATCCAAAAGAGGCAATGATCCAGAAAGAGAGTTAAGTCGAAAATATGATCATATTTTCTGATTCCATGCTCAGTGATTTTGTTAATGTGTTCACAGGGAATGTTAAGAAGGAAGACCATTTTCCAGTTCAGATACTGTTGACTGCAAACCCTGAAAGGATGATAATGAAAAGAAGGGTGGAGTAGTGCCATTTCAGATTTTTCACCACATTATTAGGTTTTATCCAGTGCTCATAAGCTGGTTTGAAAATCAACCTAGGTTATCACCTATTTCTCCATTAACTCTCCTTTTTTCTGTTACTGTGCACATGTGTGCATATGCTTAAGTGAACTAGGCATGCATGTAGAGATCACAGAGTAATCTGTGGGTGTCATTTGGTTTCTTCCACCATGTACGTTAAAAGACTATTGAACTTGGATCATCAATTTTGTCAAAAGACTTTAGCTATTGAACCAATTCAGTAGGGCCCTGGGACATTTTGTCTGTACCAATAGACCATCTTCTTAAATAGACTTGGATCTTTCTTCTTCAGTGGGAGATTCTTGTTTTTGTGTTGTTTTAGTCCTGTTGTGGGAGTTTTGCAAAGGAAGATGTGATCAAATGCTGTACACCTTAGCTATCAAAAGGTATGATTCTACCCAAGTCTAGCAAAATTATTTATGAGTGGTCACTAACAGAAAAATCAGTGACTCAGATGCATCTTGTTTACAAAAATGGATCCCAACTATGGACCATGATTAATAAAGCTGCATTGGAAGTTCATGTCAATTTTTCTTGACCCTTTATCCAATGGTCTATTACTTCCTTGAGTGTATTTCACAGAACCTAGACAAAAGGCTTGTATCTTTTACTTCTTGACTTACTGCATCCTACTCTCAGAACAAAAATATTTCACTTCGGAGGAAAGCCCTACTTAGCAAGCAACATGGATACCATGACCTTCTCTAGTTTTCCATTAAATCTTGTGTTTTCATGTTATAAACATAGCCTTCCTTCTTGATCCTCATACTTTTATAAACTAAGTTATATATATTTTCAGCTGCCAAGGAACTTCCATCATTTTCAAGAAAATGGATTTTACTAGAGATCAAAATAATACACAAATTAAGCCAATATGAGAGAGAACAATGTTGCATTTTTGCACTGAATTCTGTGTCCTAGAATTTTGGTAACATTAAGTAATATGTGCAGGTGATGTGAATAAGCAGAAAAACTGTCTAGGGAAATAGGAAGGAAAAGTGAGTGGAGGAAATAACAAGGAAGGAAGCATAGTAGAGTATAGGGATGCTAAAACATGATTAAAATGTATTACACTGATACATAAAAGTGACATGTATAGATGGTTATTTTTAAGAAATAAAGGTATAAATACCTCAAGTTAGGTGATTCATGTAAGATGACATGGTCTTTAATATGCTGATACACAATTTCTGTTGTCAGATACTCTGTTTTGTATTTTGTTTCTGTTGATTTTTTATGTTGAGTGAATATGAAAATGCCATCAATTGTATTTTTTTAGCTGTTTTGTAGAAAATCAGGTGTTCATAGGTGTGGATTAATGTCGAAATTTTTGATTCGATTCCATTGGTCTACCTGTCTATTTTTGTGACAATACCAGGCTGTTTTCAGAACTATAGCTCTGTAGTAGAGCTTAAAGTAAGGGATAGTGATGCCTTCTGAAATTCTTTTATTGTACAGGATGTTTTGGCTATCCTGGGTCTTTGTTTTTCCATAAAAAGTTGACTATTATCCTTTCAAGGTCAGTGAAGAATTGTGCTGGGATTCTAATGGGGATTGCATTGAATCTATAGATTGCTTTTGGCAAGATTGCCATTTTTACTATATTTATCCTACCAATCCAAGAGCATGGGAGATCTTTTCATTTTCTGGTATCTTCTTTAATTTCTTTCTTCAAAGACACAAAGTTCTTATTGTATAGTTCTTTCACATGTTTGGTAAGCATTACCCCGAGATATTTTATGTTGTTTGTGGCTATTGTAAAGGGTGATTTTCTCTGATTTCTTTCTCAGCCTCTTTGTCATCTGAATAAAGTAGGGGAACTGATTATTTTAGTGTATCTTGTATCCTGCTAGTTTTCTGAGGGTGTTTATCAGCTGTAGGAGTTCCCTGGTAGAGTTTATTTGGTCCCTTATGTAAACTATCATATCATCTGCAAATAGAGACAGTGTGACTTCTTTCTTTCTGATTTGGATGCCTTTGATCTCCTTTTGTTGTCTTATAGCTTTAGGTAGAACTTCAAGTACAACATTGAAGAGATATGAAAAGAGAGGACAACCTTGTCTTGTTCCTGATTTTAAAGGAATTGCCTTAAGCTTCTCTCCATTCAGTTTGATGTTGGCTATTGGTTTACTATATATTGCTTTCATTATATTTAGGTATGTTCCTGTTATCCCTGATCTCTCCAAGACCTTTATCATGAAAGGGTGTTGAATTTTGTCAAAGGCTTTTTCAGCATCTAGGGAGATGATCATATGGGTTTTATTTTTCAGTTTGTTTATATGGTGGATCACGTTGATAGATTTTTTGTATGTTAAACCATCCGTGCAACTCAGGGATGAAGCCTACTTGGTCATGGTGGATGATTTCTCTGATATATTCTTGGATTCAGTTTGCCAGTATTTTATTGAGTATTTTTGCATCGATGTTCATCAGGGTTATTGGTCTGGAGTTTTCTTTCTTAGTTATATCTTTGTGAGGCTTGGGTACCAAGGTGATGAATGGGGGGAGGAAAGCATCTTCAACAAGTGGTGCTGGCACAACTGGATGATGGTGTGTAGAAGACTGCAGATAGACCCATGTCTATCACCACGCACAAAACTCAAGTACAAATGGATCAAAGACCTCAACATAAATCCAACCACACTGATCCTTTTAGAAGAAAAAGTAGGAGGAACCCTTGAACAAATTGGTATAGGAGACCGCTTCCTGAACATAACTCCAGTAGCACAGACACTAAGATCAACAATTAATAAATGTCACTTCCTCAAAGTTAGAAGCTTCTGTAAGGTAAAGGACACAGTTGACAAGACCAAATGGCAGCCCACAGACTGGGAAATTTTTTTTTACCAATCCTACATCTGACAAAGGGCTGATCTCCAAAATATACAAAAAAAACTCAAGAAACTAGTCAACAAAATACCAAATAGCCCTATTTAAAAATGGGGTGCAGAATTGAAGAAGGAATTCTCAATAGAGGAAATCAAAGAGGCTGAAAGACACTTAAGGAAATGCTCAACATCCTTAGTTATCAGGGAAATGCAAATGAAAACAACTTACCATCTTACTCAGGGAAATGCAAATGAAAACAACAAGGTACCATCTTACTCCTGCCAGAATGGCTAAAATTTGAATCACCAATGATAACTTATGCTGGAGAGGATGTAGAGAAAGGAGAACACTCCTTCACTGCTGGTGGGAGTGTAACTCGTACAGCCATTTTGGAGATCAGTATGGTGGTTCCTTAGGAAAATGGGAATTAGCTTACCACAGGACCCAGCAATTCCACTCTTAGGTATATACCCAAATGACTCACATCCATGAAACAAAGAAATGTGCTCAACTATGTTCATAGCATCATTATTTGTAATACCAAGATTCTGGAAGCAACCCAAATGTCCCTCAACTGAAGAATGGATAAAGAAGATGTGGAACAGTGGCACATCTACACAATGGAATACTTCTCTAAAGAAAAAAATAATGAAATATTGAAGTTCGCAGGCAAGTGGATAGAACTTGAAAAAACCATCCTGAATGAGGTAACCCAGTCAGTCACAAAAAGGAACAGGGTATGTACTTGCTCATATAGGGATTTTAGACCTAGAGCAAAGGATCACCAGCATATAATGCACACCACCAGGCGAATTGGGATACAAGGTGTATTCTAAGATATTCATATATGGTCGCTCACAAAAGGGAGAAGGGACAAGTCCCCCAGAGCACATGAGAAATGGGGGGGCAGTGAATGGAGAGAGAACTAGGAGAAAGAGAAGGGAAGGAGAGGAAAACACATCTGACTAGATAGGTTGAGTCAGGGTGATCGGGGAGGGGGGCATAAAAGAGGGAGTCATTCCTGATTTGAAGAGAAAACTGAATTACAAGAATTACTCCAACTAATAATTTGAGCAACCATGGAAAGGCAACCATAAATGCCCTACCCTGATAGTGAGATCATCAACTAAATTATCCACCATCATGGAATCCTCATCTAGTACCTGTTGGAAAGAGAAGCAAACACCCATAATCAAACCCTGAGTTGAACTAGAATCCAGATGTAGAGAGAGGGGACAATACCAGGTTGCAGAAACTCACAGACAGCTGACATGAACAAGGAGGAACTTGCCCCCCCCCCAGACTGATGGCTAGGATCCAAGCATGGAACTGACTTAGACCCCTGAATATGGGTCTCAGCTAGTAGGACTGAGCAGTCTGGGGGACCTCAGACAGTAGAAACAGGATCTATTTCTAGTGCAAAAAAGGACCCTGTGGACACATCCCCCATGGAGGAATACCACCTTAACCTAGAGACAGGAGAAAAGTCCTAGTCCCTACTTCAAATGACTTAACAGACTTAAATGACCCAACCTGGATAGCATAGCCCTACAGGTGGAATGGGGGTGGGGGATGGGAGGGGAGGGTGGCCAGGGTGCATGTCACAGGGGAAAGACAGTAAGAGGGAAGGAGGGAAGGAGTTATATAGGGAGGGAGAGAGGGAGGGAGGGAAGAAGGGAGATGAAACTAGGATCCACTAGTAAAATTTTTCAATTATATAATTAATAAAAAAGAAGAAAAAAATGTTGCTGGATTAATTATATATATATAAAATATATGTATTTATGTATATGTATATATGCATACATAAATACATATATTATACACATATATATATATATATATTTAAAATGCTTTGACTTCAAATTTTAATCCTAAGGTCAAGTTACTGGGGAAAAAGATTTCAAATTTTGTTTCCACACAAAATGAAAAGTTCTGGATCCCTTCCAGTATAATGTGGTTTGATCGAGCAAGACCCTCTGAAGCAATATCAATGGACAATGCAGCCTTGCTTACCACTATAGCCTGGATTTCTGCAACTTCTTAGGATTCTCCCATGACAGTGCCCCCTACCAGCAGGACGCAGATTGGAAAGGACACCCAAATTCCCAAATATTGTTTATAAATTTTTGTTTTCATTTAAAAAAAGACATGTATAATTATGTCTAGCATAAAATAAATAAATGTTTTAAAACCAAAAAGAAAAAGAAAATGCCACCAACAACTTATCATTGACTATCTCACTGACATATTTTGTCTTTAAAAGATTTCAACTTCTTACCCTTCTTAAGAAAGTGACAGTTTATCTCCTGTTCCATTATTGATTACTAGTTACGAGCTTGAATTTTGTACTTACTGAAGTTTTAATTCTTATTGAATAATAGAACTTTCTATTAACTTGTTGTTTTTGCTTAAATTGCAAAAGAAGGAGCTAACCAAACACAGCATGCTGCATTATTTGATCTTTGATTTCTCATCCCCCTCCCCATGGCCCCATATCTGCTGTTGAAGTGTGGTAGCCCATGACATCCTACCTGTCTTTATTCCTGTGGTGCATTCTTAATGATTCTTAACATGCTTCCTTCTGCGTATGCACTTGGCAACACTGAAGATTTCTTTCTTCTGTTTCTGATGTATGGTTTGCATATCTCACAAAACTTTAAAGTACATACTTAAAATTATAGTTCCAAATACATGACTACAAACTGCTAAGCCCATATAGTGTTACCTCAAGGAAGGCCATGTCTCCCATTCTCAGCATTCCCCATGTGTCTGTAGTACATTGTCTAGGGCTGAGACTACCTAGGCTTTCTCCCTTCTTTGTTAGCACATATAATGATATCTTTGTTCTTCAGGTACTGTTTAAGCAGTCATGTTGATGAGACCTCATGAGTTTAAGCCTTTCTGAATTTTCTAAATTACACACTCATTGCAAATCCTCTGTTCCTCTGGCTCTTAAAAATGACTGTCCATTCATTCACAATGACCCCTGAGTTTTATTGCAGTGACTCTGATCTTTGAAGCAACTGCTTTGGTTGCTATGAAATTGAGCATGCTACACTTTTGCACACTTATTATTATGACAGCATAGTAATTGTGTTTTGTATTTGTTCTTCTCTTTAATAAAGAATACTGACTTTTCTTCTTAGAAATATTGTGCAATCTTCAGGACTTTTTCATAGATGTGGAGAGACAACTATAATAGGGTTTAGTATATACACATATATGGGACAATAGAGATTTTTAACCCAGTTTATATGTTACACAGGAACTTCTTTTGAGTGAATCTTGAACATAGGCTCTCTCACATCGAAGTTTGTTTCATTATTTATGGTGTATTTTACTATTGTATATGAACATGATATGCACCAGTGAAAATTACTTGTAAAAACTGATGAAATTTTAACCAATATATAGCAGAGATATTTTACTAGATACTTATGAATAACTACAGAAGATAAATTAAGCATATAATCATTATCCATTTTTTTGCTAATTTCATAATTTTGTGGTTATAATCATATGCATATACTTAGCATGGTTTCTTTAAGACATTTAGAACACTAGCAATATTTATTATAATAATTATGCTTAAAATATTTAAGCAAATACTTATGTACACTATTTTTAATTATTATATATCAAAGGGAAAAATATCCAAATATATATAGTTCTCAGAAACAACATTTAACATACTCAGTAAATATTCTTAGTTTTCAAAGATAATTAGTTCAATTCTCCTATCTATAGACTCTGAGATTAGAAAGATCAATCTCTTAGCAAACATGTCCATGTACTTTTGTTATATATCTATATCTATAACTATATATATATATGGTTATGTCTTCATCTATATAGTTTTACATTAATTATAGTAAAAATATAAGTATTATATAAGAATATTTTAATAACTAATAGCACTTTTTAAAGGATATGCTATTTGTGTTTTTTTTAATACATAAATGAAGCTATACCACTCACATATTTCCAATATATAATTACTTGAATTTTATTGAATAATATGTTAAATTGTGCAGAAAAAGTGTTGCTCAACACAATTCTTATTAGTGGTCACAGCTGAGAAGACATATTAAGCAAGTGTGTACCAACGTGTTGCTGAAGAATTTTTCATAACCTAGTCATATGCTACTGATTTCCAGTCTTTGCTTGTGTCTGTCTGCTATCAAATACAATGCTTGAGTAATAGTTTAAAGGAGGATCTAAAGGTTGGGGTTCTAGGGAATCATTACTATTGCAACAATGTTTCATAAGTTTTAAAGTATATATATTTATGGAGGAAAAACATTGAAAGAGTATAAGTAATCTCACAGTTTAAATTATTGTTTCATATAAATTAAAATTTTAAGAAAATTAAGTATCATATAATCTATATATAGATGTAGATTGTGGTTCCAGTTAGCAGATTTATTACATGTAATTATTCAATTTTAAAAGGTCATAATAAGAGTCACAGAAAATATATAAAAATGAATTTAATAAATAAATTTTAAACATTAGAAAATAAAAAATAAGATATTAGAAGTTTGGAAAATTTCCCGGAAGAAAGCAGATGGCAGAATATTCAATTAAGTTAATGAGTTTTACTAATAAATACTATTTATATAATTGTAACTCTATAAGTGCTATTAATCAACTTTTAATTTTAACAAGTGTTATAGAAAAAATCCTGATTAACATAAGAGAAGAAATAAGTTTTAAAAAGTATTGTATATTAAGTTAAAAAATAATATAGTAATAGAAACACCTGTAATTGTTTAAATATCTCCCTCCTTTTTATTTGATAAGTAAGATGCCAATATCATAAAGGAAGCCATTCATTTTAGCTATCATGATGAAAAAGTGAGGCTAAAGGCATTAATAGTATATTGCTACTGGAGTGAGAACTTAATGACATGTTTTTTTTTTTAGGAAAGCTGCCATTGAAATGTATACATTTAGAACAGTTTGGCCTCTAATAATGTATGATTAATTCTTCACCTTATTGATCTTTGTGTATTTGAACAATACAACAATTTATTAAGCAAACTAACTCTAAATTTGGGGTTATTTCATGTTTAACTATGCATTGATTCAAATTATATTTCTTTCTGGATTATCACCATAATGTTATGTTGACATTAGGCTTTAATGGCAAAAGTGTGAACAATTTGCTGCGATATCATTGTATCATTATATCTATTATAACTGACTTACCTATTGCAAAGGGTACTTGTTCTTACCTCAGTCTGAAGAACGCTTGTTAAAATTATGAATGAAAGCATAAACACATTAAAATAACCCCCCCAAGACAGCATAAATACTTATAGTCAATGGAAAGAAGGGCACTAGTAGATGACATAAATATAAAAACGCAACTTTAAAAGCTGAAAAATTGGAAGTTTTGAGGCTTGTCAATGTTAACTTAGAAAAAGGCTTTGGATTTTGAATTATGCCCAGTAGATCTTCCATCACAAGATTTTTCCCATCTCCAACCTGGTCTGTGTCCGGAGACATGACTTGTTATACTGACTCCTCACCTGTTCCTTGAATTTGAATTTGGTTTCAGGGTGTGAAAAGCTCTATACAGATGTCATGAAAATTTTAAAAACGTGTTAAGTTAGTTATTATTTTTTTTCTGGTAAAGGGAAATTCTATAAAAATTTTAGAGTGTATTGGTCTCCAAAAAATAACTTGCCAAAGAAATTTTATTAGCAAGATACTGTAAATAATAATTTAAATAATTAAACATTCAGAATTGAAATGTTCAAGACTCTGTGCTAGTGTTGGGGGATATTATAAAGATTGACTTTCAATTCATATTTCACAGAGGATGTAGATTACAATACCAGTTTCTATTCTGAAATAAAACCTATTTAATGTGTAAAGTATATCCTTAAATACTATTTTAGAATTTTCTACATTTAGAATGTATATATATATATTATTTTTCTTATTTTACGTATCAATCCAAAATCCCTCTACCTCCCTCCCATACTCCCTGACCCCAGTCCCATCCCAAGAAAACTGACTCTAGAGAAATGTCCTGAGAACTACAAGGATGACCCCAAATAACAATCTGAGCAACAGTGAAAAGGCTACCTTATATGCCCTTCCCTGATAATGAGATTGATAACTAACTTTTATACTATTATAGAGCCCTCATCTAGTAACTAATGGAAAGAAAAGCAGACTTCCATGACTAAACAATGATCTGAACTCGTGGAATCCAAATGCAGATAGGGAGGAGTGATAAGAAAAGGGGGTCAAGACCAGGCTACATTTAGAAAATTTGTAGGAGTCATTTACTAACCAAATAAAAACACATCTAGTTTTCAGCTGCTAAAATTGGGTTTTTAAGTAATTCAGGTATTGCCAGGCATGAATATCTAATTTTTGTCTCTAGAAGTATTTTCAAATTTATTTTGACTCTTTAATATATTATATATATACATATATATATGCATATATATATAAAATGGGGGAATATGTAAATGGGGGAATTATGTTATGTAAACATATTATATATACATAGATATGATTTTTATTATATAATGATATGTAATGAAAATCTATTAATATCATCGTTTTGTTAAAATAGTCATACCATGTCCTTCTGTAAATATCCAGATGTTGGTGTTAGACTTCTTGAGGAAATTCCCGATCTGGCATGTAACAGTTGGTTAGCCTTGACTGACTTGCATACCTTCTCTGTGATGTGTCTACTTCTCTAAAAATATGATTATTTCACCCCCATCATAAAGGCAGATTAAGCTTCTTTAATGTCACACTTGAGACACCATAAAATAGTCCAAACCCATCCAATGTGATTGTCGAAGGAGATTTAAAACTTTGTATTCTTAAAGAACCTTTTGTAATGATTTTGTTTTCCAGGGAGGGCATTTAAGGTAGCATCTCCACTATTATTTAGATTGTTAGTTGTAGATCTCTGGACATTTCCCTAGTGCCAGATTTCTCTTAAAACCTATTATGGCTCCCTTTATTTTGGTATCTCTTTTGCTGCTCTCTATTATTTGCCTGACTCAATTTTTGTTTTCCTTATGCCCTCCTCTTCTCTTCTCCTAATTACCTCTCCCTTCCCACCCATGCTCCAAATTTGCTTGGGAGATCTGGTTCTAGCTATCAAATTTTAAATATCTATTTTGGAAAGTATAGTTTTCCCTTTAATTATCATAATGTCAGTGAAAAATTACAGCTTAGATGCATGAAGCAAATGCATTTGAGTACAGGAGGCAACCTCCTGAAATTTTCATTCCAGATGATTTTAATGTTTTATTTAAATGAATAAAATAGCTTAAAAGATAAAGCCAATGCAAAGGTAGTTTCACTTATAAACATCTCAGACCCCCTGAATATGAGTCCTAGCTTGAAGGACTGAGCAGTATGAGGGACCTCAGGGATTAGAAACAGGATGTATTCCTGATACACATAAAGACCTTGAGGACACATCCCCCATGGAGGGATAGAGGGAGGGAAGGAGGGAGGGAGGGAGGGAGGGAGGGAAGGAGGGAGGGAGGGAGGGAGAGGAATCTGGGATCCACATGTAAAAATTTTAAATTATATTATTAATAAAAAATAATTTTAAAAAATTCTATAAACTATTTGCCACTGGTACATATATATGCCTTATTTGCCTTACAAATATAAAAAATATTATGTTTTTATACAAAATACTAAACTTGTGCCCCCTGCCATAGTATAAAATTTGTAATAAAAGAAAGAACTCTGAATTATAGTTTCATCACTTTATCTCTAAATTATTTTATGTACTTTCAGAAGGCACTGTCCAGCTTAGCATGTCAAATGTTCATTGAGAAGAGTCTTATATGTGTGTCACGGAGATTATAGGGAAGAGGTTCTTTCTCAAGTGTGTAGATCTAGCTTTCCCCATGAACACTATTATTAGTAATGGAGATGAATAAAAACTTGCTGTTTCTTCACCTGAGTGACCTGTAGAGTTCATCTGGTATTCAGAACTGGGGGACCCATTTTACACTTGTCTTGTTCCCACAGATGTGGCCACCTGGGTGTGCTTTGCCTGTTTGTTTTCTCAGGGACTTTATATCTTTCCAAACTTCTACATTGGTTTTTGTTTTTACATTATGCCAATGTCAATGTAATTTTTTTGATGATGTTCTCTGGAAATACCATTTCAAGAACAAATGATTCATGATTCACTTTTATACATAGTGAGGTCATGAAATGATATGAATATTGTGAATATGAGCTGATATTTCTTATAAATCAAATATTGTAATATTGTACCTCATGGCTGGTTGTCTTCAACCTTTAATCCCCAGTAGTAAGGATAAATGCTCACACTAAATGTTTTACAAATGTTCCATGAAACTGTCATCAAAGATATTGTGGTGCCCAGCTAGAGCCTGTGCATTTCTACCATGTAAGCTTCCTCAGCAGTGGAAAGGAACAGATTATTGAAACACAACTGAACAGTGTGGAATGTTCGATGGAGTTACCTTGTATGAAAATATCCAGAATTAACTATAGCAAGATATTACCTGACAAATACTTGAAACTACAGATTACAAAAAAGGAAGAACATCTTAATTAATTTCAAGGGCTCAAGGTAGAAAATAAGTCTAGGCAGGTAAATTATTTAGAAAAAGGTAACATATATGATGAATTTGGGTCTCTTTTAAACAGTGACTGTTTTGTAGATAAGAAAAGCCTGTGTTCTTTAAAATTATGTAAAACATGGTGCATATGAGTAAACAAACAGTAACTTATAAAACCAAGGACACATAAAGAATTTCAGTCAATTTTATCATGTCAATGTCCTGTTTAAGCTTTAAAAACTGTCACCAGTAAAAATACCACTAAAATGATATGATAATTATCTCTTGATTGTCTTTTAAAATGTGTAATTCATCTTATTTCTATGTAATTCATCTTATTCGCTGTACCAGCAACATCTTAGGAGACTCTTGTCTTCTGAGCGGATCTTTCAGGACCAGTGAAATAGGTAAACAATAAAAATTAGCTTGGAACTATTAACATATATTTTTATTTTAGTAACATTCTAGAAACAATGTCCTTAATATCAGAAATAAGAAAATGCCTCTTTTCATCTCTGTAATCAACTAGAAATGTATTGAGACATATCAAGTATAAAAGATATAGTGATGTAATTCAAATTCCTCTGTGTGCATCTGGTATTTCTGGACATGATTTAATTAGAATGTATACAAATATCCTGACCAGACAAAATCTTAACTTCAAGAACATAGAGACAAGGTGCTACCAGTTGTCCTCAGTTTCATCATGGCAATGTACAATACATAATATCTACTCTGAAACAGGCATACAAGTATCATACAGACAGATCAGGGTGAAATTATTTAGGAATATTAGGAACACATACACACAACAAATGTATAAATATGTTCTTGACTTATTTATCAAGAGATTTATAAAAATGTTTGAAGAATGGGTATATTCTGTGGAGATAACATTTTCATGCTGGATAATATGTTTCCTTTGATAAACGAAGTCCTCACACTGTCATAGGAGGCTTGATTGAGTATCCTTTTGAGCCTCTGGACAAGTTGTCTTTCTATGTTGCAGATTGAAAACAATGTGTGTGTGTGTGTGTGTGTGTGTGTGTGTGTGTGTGTGTGTGTGTGTGAACAATTAATGAAGGAAGAGTCCATGTGTTTGATAGCGTCCAATGAGCAGCATATGACAGAGTTTGGAGAAAATAATGGAAAGGAGAAAATGATTTGATTGTACTAATATAAAACACTGAAGGGGCTTTGTTCAAATGAACCAGTTTATTTAAACTCTCTGCATCTCTTTTTCAGCCCCTCTTGGTCAGCTATTTTTTTCTAATACATAAAAAACAGTTATGTAGCAATTGCTTATAAGTGTCAAGTAATTGATAACTTTAAGAATTAACTTGTATACTTAATGAAATAAATGAAGTGAATCAAGGAAAAAAAAGACAACCAAGCAAAGTCATTCCTCTTGTGGGACTTAAATAAAGAAAGTAATTATTTGACTACAAAAATAATAAGCATTTGAAAATGTTCTTTCCATCAAAATGTAATCGTTGTGAACTATTTTCAGTAGCTTTTTGCAATTTAAGTGCTACGTTGCAATGAAATAGAGTCTAGTATAACATTATTTTCCTTAACTTCTGTATAAATAGATTTATAAAAATGTTTGAACTTTAGGCCTATTTTCTGGAAATGATGGTTTTCATGCTGGGTAATATGTTTCCTCTGATAAAAACTTCACAATGTCAAGGGAGTCTTGCTTTGGAGTCCTTTTGAACCTTGGGAGATGTCATGTTTCTATGTTGCAGACTGAAAACAAAAGAGAAAGCGTGGTAGTGTTATTTGCCAAGGTTTTAGAACAAGCTTATTTTCCCATAATAATGGAGTTCAGGAAGCTGGTGGGAACACTATAAAATGTCAGCTCTCCAAGGTGTCCACATAAGTTGAAATTCAGTAATGGTTCACGTCTGTGTAACATAGTGATCTTCGCAGAGGTGGGATCTGGACCACACTGTGTAAGATGGTGTTAAAGGTAAATGAGAGAACATTTCACCTACTCCCCGATGTTCTTTCTCCTCCTCACAGAAGCAAGATACCCAGGGTCAAATCACTGAAAACAAACAATTAGAAATCAAATCAAAGCCTATTTGGCTTCACAATTGAATGGAGAGATGCAGTGGGAATCTTAACAATACAAAGTAATAGCCTGCCGAATTCAATGAATATGACGTAATAACTTTGGACCACAGCAAGACTTAGACAAAATTAAAAAAGTAATGTAAAGTACCTCAGTATGCTGCAACAAGTTAATATTCGTAGGTCTCTCCTTCTGTAATGAGGATTGCAGTTTCATTTCCAAACACTGCCTGCATTAGCTAACTTTAATGTGCAAAAGCTACCTAGGCTGGTCTTGAAAGGCACACCAAATTTTCATTTGTTTCAGTCAAAAAGTGCTTGTTTTGCAGGATGGAGTCTATGTCAATAAAATGGATTGCGTGTCACTTAAACCAAGTGACATGCTAATCTTCTAGAGGCCTGTGTCCTTAATCTCTGTGGGACATGAGTCAGTTTAGAAGCATGAGTTGTTCACACACATAGCAACTATTGAGTTCTTTAATGTAAATTCAACAGGAAAGCTTATCAGTGTGTTTCAGAAATGGCTTCAGTATGGTTGCTGTCTATGAAATGAAAGCGTGCTCCTACTTCCCCCAATCCATGGGCAACTTCTAAGTTCTTACAGTGCCTGGGAGCACCCTTTAATTACACAGAAATTGGTTTTGGTGATAGCTGCCCTGTGACCAATGGGATTAGAGGTGTTTCTTTTGGCTATTATCAGGGTAACTTGGCTATTGCCCTTGTATAGTAAGGCATGATGAAAATAGTAAGTGAAAGTGTCTCAATTCAGAATTTTACAACCCAATGTCCCCCAAATTGTGTCATTCTTTAAAAGCAAAGAAGCAAAGGGCTAGCTACTCATTTCATTAGAAAAAAAATAGCAGAATAATGGTGTTGGAGTTGAGAATTCTTTAATCCACAGAAGAAGGCATGGGATACGGGAATGGCTCAAATTGCTTTTTTCATATATATTATGTTAATTATATTGGGTCATGTTATTTATTTTTCAAAACTTTTTGTTTTTTAATTTTATTAATGTTGTTTCAATTGTTTGAGAATCACATGCTTATAGGTAATATGTTTTGATCAAATACTCACCACATTTCCTAATTCCTCCCATATTTTTCTCACCACTTTATCCTCTCAACTAAACATGTTCTTGTTTTTAAATTTGTTGAATTAACTTAGAGCTACTCGCTTGTATGTTCACAACTATAGGACCATCTAATTTATTATGTGTAGCATGTAAGCTGCCATATCCCTCACAGATACTGACTCTCCTTCAGCATCCTTCACTGGCTAGTAACTCCTCAGTTAGGAGCTTCGATCCTGCTGGAGTTTTTTAGCTTATGCAAGTTTTGTGAATGAAGTCATGCTGCTTTGACTTCCTGTGGAAAACAACTTCCACATCTGAAAACATTTTTTGTCTGATGTGGCCATATTCTGGTCCTTACAGTTGTACTGACTTCCCTTCTGAGTGGATATTTGGGATCATACAACAAAATTCTTCTCTTCTAATGTTTTTAAACCACATTTGACTGTCTGAGAACCATGAAAAGATAAAATAAAATCAACTACATCTTTGGTAGATCAAGTACCTAAAATGACTAGCTTTCAAATTTTGGATACATGTAATAAAATGGAATTTTTGACCTCATAATCTTTGTGTTAATATTTTCACATACCAAGTAATGTGCATTTTCTGCTATTTGTAAAATAAGAATCTGTGAAAATAATGATGGTTATACATGTATAATTTCATACAGCAGGCAGTGGCATTTTTAATTTGTCTGCTATTACAGGAGGCTTGTTAGTGAAGACACATAAGAAATTTTAAATTCAGAATAGGATTAAAATGATTCAGGATTTCTCTGTATTGCTTTGGAGCCTGTCCTGGAACTAGTTCTGGCCTCAAACTCACCTAGATCTGCCTGCCTCTGCCTCCCAAGTGCTAGAACTAAAGTTGTGTACCACCAACACCCAGCTAGGCCAAAGTTTTCTTAATTGACCAGAAGTCTCTGTGATATTATTGGGAGCTGGCTGGTGAGACATAAAAAAGACTCATTATATTTTTCAGTAACTCAGTGAATGCTGTAGCTTTTCTAAGTAATGAATTAGATTCACTATAATAAATCTTTGAGATTTCTGTGTGTATTCCTAGTGCACCAAGGTCAGCGCCAAACTTGGGCAGATAATACTAGACAGTATACGAAAACATATAGAGAAAGCCATGGGTAATAAACCAGTAAGCTGTGTTCCTCTATTTTTTTTTTTGTTTGTTTCATATCCTGCCTCTAGCTTCTATGTTCCTGAAATCCTTGATAATGGTTTTTATGTGGAAGTGCAAACCAAATTAATTCTTCATCTCTAATTTTCTTTTTTTGATGAAGTTTTAGAAGATCAATAGTAACCTGACTTAAAATCACATTCAACAACTTTAATTACATCAATATGCAAGGAATATGTAAGTATGTATAGAATTATTTTATGTCATTGAACACTCTATTAGCAGATATTTAGAGATAATTCTTAATATAATGCACATCTGTTCCAGGTATTTAGAAGTTACAGAATCAAGAAATAAAGAATGAATGCAGTAACATGAATTTAAATTCTAATCTTAAATGTAATTTATTTTGTTTTATAATTTATTCATTTATTTATGTAGTATTTAATCTACATCTTAGATATCTGTTTGGTATGTGAAGTAAAGCATAATCTATAAATAGTTTCTTAAAGTTGTAGAAATGAACCAAGGTAAAAAAAATGAAATTAAATGGTGTTCTGCATAACATGATGGAATATACAGTCTTACTCTATCTTCCAGGTACATGCACCATCTCTTCATTTCCTATTATCATCCTTTACTTGACCACTAAACTTCAAACACCTACTCATCGCTCTTATTAAGAATCAGGCTATCAGAGTAGCACCATGTTTGTGTAGAAATAGCATTTAATTCTCTTACAATGGCCCCCTAATTGTAAAAGCAGTGATATTGGGAATTTGATTCGGTTCTTCTAAAGAGAAGTCATAATGTGTTTCCTTTTAAAGAAAATGTTAAAATTCTAAAAACATGAATAACATCCACAATATTCTAAGATTGTTAAGATCCACAGAATAATAATGCATTTTAAAGGGAGATTTTGTATTCATCACTTTTTTAACATTTATTTATTTTATGCTGGACATAATTATACATGTCTTTTTTAATGAAAACAAACATTTATAAACAATATTTGGGAATTTGGGCATTGTTCTTTCCAAGCTGCTACATGGGGGAATCCTAAGAAGAGGCAGAAATCCTGGCTGTAGTGGTCTGCAAGGCTGCATTGTTCCATTGACGTTGCTTCAGGGGGTACTCATCACTTTTATTCCAGTATATTTTAACTAGTTTCTATATTATTATTAACTGTTTTTTTGATTAATTTATTGCTATGTTTACTTTGGAATTGAATTATATGTTAATATTTATAATTATGGAAATGCATTATATATGTATGATGCATTATGTACATATATGTGTAAAGTGCATACTGAATCCTTTAAAAATAATATCTACATATTAGGGAGGCTACTCTACATTTTAAATTAGTTAGTTTGGCATCTTAATGGGATAATTTAATCACCATTTAAAACTTTGTAGCCTATAAAATAAACAAAAAAAGGCCCTTCATATATAAACCTAATAAACTGAAGCATTAAAAACTTCACTTCAGGTTTAGAGGTATCACAGTTTGATATGTTGTTTTAAATCAGTTAAGCTTAATAAGGTGGAAGGAAACCTCTATTTTTTATAGATAATATTTCTCCTTGTCACATTTGAAAATAATGTTTTCACATGTTTAACAGCTTCATATGTCAATAGATATATGAGCAAATATGAAATTTAACATAAGTTCTAAATAGCTGATATTTATCCTCAGGCATAAACACTGAAATCTATTTAGACATTTTTTTTATGAAAATGTTTGATGAAATGAAATCATTCCATTTATTTAGATGCCTTTTTGTATAAGGAGAAGCAGATATAAAGAGAAGTTTGCTTTGGTAAGACAAAACTTGTAGCCAACATTTGTTTCTAAAACTCAGTAAATTCATGTGAATTTTCTGATGTATCTAGCTGTTGGGGAATATTCATTGATTTGTTTGACATCTGCTTGTAGGTGTTTTAGGCAATCAGTACAATTGATATATGGATATAGATACACAGGCTTAAGTTCAAAATAATAAAATGATTATGTGAACAGATGGAAACAAAATCCATATTTTTGTCATATTTTCTTTCTGTGTTTGAGTTAACAGTATATTTCAATGTGTAAGCTCAAATAATTTCATTTTTAAAAATAGAGAAGAAAGATAAAAAGCAAAGCAAAAAAATATTTTAAAGTGTTTTCTTTTGAAATAAGACTATATGAAACATTATTTCCATCCATGCACAAATTAATTCACATGAGTAAGAAATCAAGAAAAACTGTGTTTTAACAAAAGACACAATAAAGGAACAAGGAGTACTATATTTATGCTATAAAATATCAACTACATTTTTGTTTTTAACCTCATAATGCTATTGCCTTGTTTCAGGAAATAGTAGGACTATTCAAAACAGTGTAATTTCAGTTGGTACTAAGAAAATATAATACCATGGAGAGACTCCTTATAGTGAATCTTTCTCTGTTCCACCAGCTCCCAAACCATTACAGAGACTTATTAATAATTATTAAAGCTAGTCCAATAGCTTAGCTTGTCTCACCAGTTCTTACTACTTAATTCAACCCATTCCTATTCATCTACATGTTGCTAAATGACTTTTGGCATTTACTTACCTTCTTGCATGACTTGCTCCTTTTCTGACTGGCTGGCAGCTCTGCCTTCTTCCCAGTGTTCTCCCTGCCCCAAATATCTTGCCTAGCATTTAGCATTTTATCCAATCAATCCAAGTAGCACGTCTTTTGTTTTTTATCCTGACTAGTATTTATGACAAAATTTCATGTTTATATTTTTAAAATTACTTAATATCACCTGTAGAACTCAAAAATGTACAAGTTAAACTTTTTTATTTAGATTTGAACAAGCTTGTTTTACATTTCAATCCCAGTTCCCTCACACTCCCCTTTTCCCCCAATCCCTTTCCCTTTCTGCTCCAAAAGGAGTGTGAGGCTTCCATGGAGAATCTTCAAAGTCTGTCATATCATTTAGAGCTGGGCCCAGGCCCTCCCCCATGTGTTCAGGCTGAGAGAGTATCCCTCTATGTGAGATGGGCTCCCAAAGTGTGGTGGTATACTGGGGATAAATGATGAGCAACACATCCTTACAGTGTACAAAAAGATTATTCCACAACAGATCCTAGAAGAGAAAAAAAAATCAGAAGAAAACTTGATAAAGCCCAGGTGTGCTATACAGTTTCCTTACTGGTAAAAACATCAAAATTTCTCCTCTTCCTTTAATAGAATGTCCTCTAGTATTATAAGAAGTTACCTTCAGTAGCAACAGTGTAAATAATAACTGGTAACTCATTGCTAATGAAAATATGGCACAAAGTAAAATCTCACTTCCAACATATATGACTGCATCAAAGTTGCAGATGTTAGCTACTGATTTTTGAATATTCATTTACTGACCACAGATAGTAGACCTTGTATTTGGAAGAGAGATTGGTGAGGTGCTAAAAATGCATCAACACCACTGTGAAGATCCAGTGCACAGAGCCTGTATGCTAATATTAAAAATTTCCAGCCCTTGTCAAGAGATAAATATACAAAAACAAATTCCAATATGTCCAAAGTCAAAAGTAGGTAGTATGTGGCTGGCATGGAAATGAAAGAAGAGTTGATGTCATACTGGACCATAGAAGCAAAATGAGGCAAAAAAGACAGTTGGTAGTCACTTGGATGCTACACTATGTACTCCACGCTCCACTTCCTACTGCTCCATATGAGGAGGATTGAACTAGTACAGTAGATACTGGGAATTGCTATAAGGAGGTTCACAAAGCAAAGAAAGGGGAGCCATAGAGCAGTTAGTGTTGCCTACCTGCTGCGGAGCACCACTTTCTAACATGGAGGAAATTATGAAGAGACTGACCAGCTTCGCAAATTGATAAACTGAAGTGACAATTACATGTATAAAGTATTTTCCTCCATTTAAATGTTTAACAAAATGTAGAAATTTTGAAAATTAATTCTTCATTTCCCTCTTGTTTTGGCTAGACATGTGACTACTTTAAATTCCTAAGCAACCGTTTTTTGTTTTGTATAGTTTTATTTATCTTACTCTGCAAGTCATGGAAAACTGACTTAAAATCCACACAAGGGAATACACTCAAACCATCTTTCAATAATGAATTTATTTTTGTAGGGATATTAATATACAACACTTGCAATTATGTTTAGTTTACTTTGTGCAACTTGTCAACCTGGTCACTCAGGCAAAATGTGTAGTACAGTATAAATGTATTACTCAAAGCACTGACTGTACAAAGCTAATTAACTGCATAAATCCCAAATCTCACAATACATTTCAGTTTCCACTTTTATTTTTAATTTCTTCTCTTCTGCCTCAGAAGACTTTCTCTCTGTTATATTTCAGTTACCAATATTGTTTAGTTGGTTTTTTTCTCTCCTTTGTCACATAAGTAGATATGTACTGGCAAAGGAAATGTATTTGTCACGGAGCAGCAGGAGTAGTAAACTATTAATCTACTTGGTCACTTATCATCTTGATGTGCTTGTAATTTTTTGGTTTTATGCCAGCTCATAAGCAAATTCTTCTATTGATGTTTAACAAATAAAATATTTACTTATGCACTCAGGAAGGTATGAAAGAAGCCATACATATGGCACTGTTTTACTGCTCCAACAGCTGAGGAAGCAGCCGTCTTCACTTAGTGATCTCTGTGCCTAGCTGTCATCATCAGAAAACTTAGAAATTCTTTAATCACCAGTGGACTAGTCCAGGATGAAGAATCATCTCACTTGGCACTGTGCATGTTTCCAGGGGTGTTTCATGGACTCGATAACTCCCCCTAATCCACACAAGCCAAGAACAGAATAAAATTCCCCATGGAGAAACATGGAAGAGAGAGAGAGAGAGAGGAAATGGATATGTGGAAAAAAAGAGAAACAATTTTAAATAAAATTCACTCCCATTCAAAACTACTGATTTTGAACATTGTAATATATGATTACTAATGAATGGTTGTTATTTTTGGAAAATTTGAGACGATAACAAAGGAAGTGGATAAAAGAAATGCTGTCACGTTCATTTTGTAATAAATAAATATTGTAAAATTATTTATATATGCTGTTGTATTTTATATACCACAGGGGTTCAGTTAGTTGTTATTGATGTTCCTTCACATTAGAGATCAAGTTATAACATAAGAAGTAAAATGCATTGAAATGACTTCATTGAATGTACAAAACACTGTTACCATTTGAACCCTGAAGGCAAGTAGTCTTGATGACTGACAATAGACACTGTGATAGTAACTTCCCCTGCACATTACAGGTAGGGTGTTCACACAACATTCTACTAGTAACTGAGCTGTGGAGGAGGGTCAGATGATGCTAAAGTAAGGAAGCAGAAACAGGCTATTAAGAACCTATGTGTGTGTATCAAGTAATCAGGGAAATAACTCAGATCGATTTGCTACAAGTCATCGTGGAGAATTTGGAACTCTAGTTACCACATAAGCACAAAATTAACAGAACCTGAATTGTGGTCAGGAAAATAGTGACAACCAATAAAGTACTTCATAATGAATCCAAGGCAAATTTCAAATTGATTCTCTTCAGAAGATAGGTTTGAACACCAACATTTTCCATATGATACCCACAAGAACAGGACGAGCATTGTGCTAATACCCAGAAGGTCACCTGCCAAAATTTAAATATCCCTCATGAGCATAAGTAGTATCTGCCCTTTAACATTGTCTTAGTTAGCAATTTAATGCTTTGAGGAGACACATTGACAACAGCAACATTTATAAATGAAAACATTTAACTGGGGATGGCTTACAGTTCAGAGGTTTTGTCCATTATCATAATGGTCGAAAGCATGGTGGCATGCAGACAGACATGGTGTTGGAGAAGGAGCTGGGAATTCTACATCATGGTTCTCAAAAAGCAGGAGAAACACTTGGTCTGGCTTGACCTTCTGAAGCCTTAAACCTCACTCCCACTGTCACTTCCTTCAACAACCCTGTACCAAAGGTCACACCTTCCAATAGTGCCACTCCCTATGAACCAATGTGGTCATTTTCATTCTAACCATCACATCTCTATCTTGAATGAATTTGTTATCTATTAAAATGACAGTGATAACCTGGATTTCTGTGATGATTAGAGAAGTATGTATAAAATGCTCCATTCAGGATACTGTACATAATAACAGAGACATGAATGTGCTAGGCAGTATCATCATGTAATGGTAGACATAGAGCTATGGAAACTCTCTTGCTTGTTTCTTGCTTATTTGAATACTGTGCTCAGAAAGAACTATTTATCTTATTTTTATTTTATCAGTGAACTATTAAATTCTTGGTCTGTTCACTTCCTGTGGACTATGGGTAAAACATATCTTCCTCTGCTCTCAATGTAATGTTCGAATACATGCTTACAAAAAACACATAAAATAGCCAGTAATTTCTGTTGCAGAGTAATGTGGACTTACAGTATTCTGAGAGTATAAATATGATGTTATTGGTAATTTCTCAGTTGGCTTTGGAAGAAATAATGCCAGCAGTAAGACAGATCTACACTAGAAGAGAAACCAATCACAGCACAGGAAATTGTCTGTGATTCAGTCCTTTTTTTGTGACTCAGTAGTACCCTTATCATCTCTTCAAAGAGCAAACCCCTCAAGTGAAGAGATTCAGTGATTTCTCTGCATTTAGTCATAACACTGCCTTTGCTCTCTTCCCTGTATTTGCTTCATTTTGGAAATATCAAAATTCTCAAAGCAAAGCTTCACAAGCACTGATGGTCAAAGTTGATTATACATCAAATATGAAGATAATTATAGAATGTAGACAGGGAATGATACCACTTTATTAAGGTACAAAATTATTAAAGTGTCATAGACAGATCAATTGAGGGATTTCTCTTGCCAGAGGAGAGAGATGTGATTTCTGTTTGCCAAAATGCTGACAGAGCTGGCAGAAGCCTGGAGTGAGATCTTTTGAACCAAATGTAGGGATGTGAAAGGGATATGAGCCTGGGTAAAAAGTATATGCCTGAACCCTCTTGTCCATAAAACAGATTGCAACTGGACTTCTATGAAGCATACTTGCTTTCTACTTGTGCTTTTTATTCTATTTGTAAGATGTAAATAATTTCCTTATAATTGTTTTCTCTGTACTCATAATACCAGATCTGAATTTAGTGGAAAGGATATAAAATGGGGTAAAACCCAAATTTCCTGAAGCCTATAGTAACTGAGAAGTAATTTGGTATAGTTGAGTACTCTTTTCTATTTATTGGTCCATGATCTAGAATGGTTTACTCTCAAAATCTCATCACAAGTGTAAATGCCTGGATCAGGGAAATGGACCTTATCATCCTGTACCTAGAAGTTACTGTTAATGTTTCCAAGTACCTGTGTAGTGATGTGGATATCTACAGAGATTCAAATTCCACAGTAGTAAATACAAACTATGTTAAATGTGTGGTCATGTACTAGGGTATATTCTTATACTTCTCTTTAACAAGCTGTGTCTGTAACATATTCACAATATACTGTGTCCCTAAAAAGCTGTGTCTGTAACATATTCCCAATATACTGTGTCCCAGCCTCTCAAGGCTATCCCTTCCCCTAGTCCTGTGCTGGTGTCATTTTTCATACATGCCACTGTGTAGAGAACCTGAATAGCCCTACTTTTTCAAGTGACAAAGAAGAGAAAAGAAAAATAAATATGTAAAAGCATACTAGTAGTTCATTTTAGTTTTTAAAAGCAAGAAACTAGCATGTGTAAGAAATGAAACTAAGTCTGGGTTATAGGTTTGTTGGTCCTGTTCTCTCCTGGCATACACAAAATCTTGAGTTCGTTCTTCAGCCCTCCTTAATAGGACTTAATGACTTACTCCTGTACTCTTGGTGATTGGGAAGTGGAGGCAGTTGAGATCAAAGGTTCAAGGTTATCCTTGGCTACTTAGAGACTTCAAGTTCATCCACAGTTCATGAGATCATCTCTCAAAACATTAAAAAAATAGTGTAACAAATAAAAATCCTAAGAAGGAACATGCAAATTTATTGGTAGTGTTTGGTTGTTCAAAAGCTCTAAGGGAACTTAGAAGTGAAAAACCTGAATGGATCTTCAACTTTACTTACATGTTACAACCCCTGCTGTAATAGCCTGAGGTGTTAAATTATTTATTTTGTACTCACTCTTTTGTATATCAACAACATTTTAAAGTCAATGACTGCTTCCCATTTCCCTTAAAATGCTCATCCCCCAGAAATAAATGTGTAAATTTTTCCTTTTCTAATTTTTTTATTCCATGATGTGTTTCATTTCCAATCAATAATTTCCTATCCTCTTCTGGCAGTCTCCAAAACTATAAATGTTTGATAAGACAGAAAGAGCAAATGAGGAAAAGATAAAATCTGGATAGTATGTATTATTCTTAGAATAGTTTCCACCTCTGAAAATTTGGGGTATCCTCAAGTTTCTACAGCTGGCCTTTCCCTTCCTTGCAGTCTTTGTTTGGGCCTACTGTACATTTTACTATAATAGTGTCTGGTTATCCCTGTAAAAAGACATACTAATGCAGATTCGTTCATATGAGTAGTTATTTGGAATGCAAAAACAAGTTAAAATTCATAAAAGAAGTAAACACCTATAAAACATGTTCTTTCTTTTTATTTTTAAATTATAAAATAATTATTAGAATGTTCACATACACTTCATATTTTTGATACCAATTCTAAGCTTTCATTTTAGCTTAACTTTTGTATTATGTATTCATGACTATTAATTAAAATATTACTTTACATGTCCTATTTGACATGTTACTGTTTCAAATATTTGTGCTTTTCTGTGAACAATATGTGAAGGAGAAAGTGAAAAGTAGAAAGTTACAACAACCCTTAAAATAAATTTTAAACTGATAATAAATAAACAAAATAAATTAGCAGCATAATCATAACATGCATATTACTACATATAAATAACATGAACAAAACCATACTTACCAAACACTGATATAAGGCTACTGAGGTATGGCTGTAACTGAAAAACATTAAGGAGGTTACAGGAAACACATCCTGTTCTAGGCAGATTTGGGTGGTGGATTTATAGAGTATGCATTCTAAATCAAAAGGAGAGGGATTAAGTGGCTATTCATGGAATAGCTTGTTTTTCATTTGTGCTGTAGCATATGGTATGTGGAAAAAAACTCGTAAAGGATAAAATTTGAAAGCTATGATGTAGCCTAGATGCCAAAGAGTTTGTATTTCATATGGCATTACTAAAAAAATTTTTTTTTCTTTATGTGCCAAAGTGCAACATAATCAGAGTTTCCATTACAAAAATTTATATTAAAGGAATATTGAGGTTAACATCTTGGGAAGCAATGCCTCCCAGTAAACTTTAATCTCCTGTGTGCCCAGAGAAAAATATGAGCTTCTAATATAGTTTTGGATACGTCCTTCAGCCAGTAGCCATAAATTTGAGTAACCATGATCTAATCCTTTCCTTCCTTTGAAAAATGGAAGCAATGCTTGGGAAGCTCACTCAGGATATGCTGTTGGCATTATGTTACCTCTTGCCTCCTTAATATACAATGGTATTAATTTCCCTGGTTCTCAGATAAGGTTTATGTGCTTTTAATTGCCAGGAAATTACAAAGGACAGTCACCTGAATTATTTGTTTAATTTAACATTCTTAACAATAAATGTTTTTTTTTTTTGTTCTCTCTTCTATGTCTATTGTCTCTTTTGTAGCCATGAAGTTACAGTGGTTATGACACCTTCCAAGAAATCTTTGAAGCATAAATTATCAGCTTTATTGCCTGAACTCTTATCTGAATACTTCTTCCAAACCAGTATTTGTTGGTGTCCTGTCTTTGCTCCAGGTCCTTTAATATCTGTTCAGCAGTAACAGGAAATGGAAACTGCCCCATTTAGCTCTGCTTGAAAGCCCGAGGAATTTCCTGGCATTTTTATTTTTTCCTGCTCCCAGTCCTTTGGGATTTTATCCTGCAGTTCTCAGAAGACTTGGACCTGAGTGGGCCATACCATTTATTAGATAGCCCATATCTAAAGAAGTCCAAGGAAAAGGCCATGCTGCCTTCTGTACTCTGTCTGCAGCTGCAGTTGCTGTCCTTTACTGACAACAAGAAGGTTCACAGAGTCAACTAACCTGCTTTCTTAGGGTCTCAAAGAGACTGAGAAAAGAACAAAGAGCTTGCATAAAACTGACCTAGGTACTCTGAGAATATGTTTCAGTTTTGTAGCTGGATCCTCTTATAGGACTCTTAACGGTGGGAATATGGACTGTCCCTACTCTTTTACTGGCTTTTCAGACTGTACTTCTCAAATGTGGTCATCTTGCCCAGCCCTAATGCATGCAGAGGTATTTAATATTATTGCAACTTGATACCCCGTGTTTTCTTGAAACCCATAGGATACCCTTACCTGGATACAGATAGAAAAGGAAGGGTCTGAGGGGTGTGAGGGGGAATGTGGGAAAGGGACTGGGAGGGGAGGATGGGGAATGTAAAATAAATAGATGAATAAAAACAAACAAACAAAACAAAAAACAAACAAACAAAAAACTAGTATGTGTGAGTAAGACCTTGGTTAGGTTTCGCTGAAAAAAAAAAGTAAAAGAAAAACAAAATAAGCAAATAGAGAGTAGTTGAACATTCCTATATAGAATTTTTGCTAAAACTACATAGTGAAAATTTGTGAAGAGTCAAGTAAGAAATAAGTGATCCTGTTTTGGGTAAAGTATCTTAATACTATTGCAAGTGTTTGTATTAGTTACATTTCTCCTTGATGGAACAAAATACCTGATGAAAGCAACTTAAGGATGGAAGAGTTTCTTCTTTGAGCCTATAGTCTATCTTAGTGGGAAACACATGGGCCAGCAGGAGTTGAAGCTATGGCAGCAGAATGAGGTACACTGCAGTCAGAGCAGAGAGAAATGAAGGCCATCTTGTTTTGAAATGTCTTCTGTTGGAAAAAAAATAGTCAGTATTTTGACTTCATCCTCACTTAAATGTGAGTATCACAAAGCTGGAATGAGATAGAATGGTCTCTAGCATGTGTAGTAATAACTCTTACTTTGTCCTGAATCCTCATGAACTAATCTTTCATTATTTAGATTTCTCTATGTTCTAAACTCCCTAAATAATAGCCCATTAATCCCTGTTTAGGTCATTCTAAAACTTTTCTAGTCATCAGTTTCACACTCTTCCCCATTCTTCATACATAACACTGTACCACTGACCTCACAGCCAAATGATTTAGTTCATCATAACAAGTCTCACTTTTCAGCATCTCAACTTTGAAATTTCAGTATATTATATTCCTAATAGTTGAATTAATTTAAAATATTATGTATGTATTGTTTATTACAACAAAGCATACATCCTAACAGATTTAAATACAAAAATATCCAATATCTGTAAGTCAACATACCCATAAAGGATTTTATTTATTCTGAATATATTTACATGCTAAAAATATTACAACCTCACATTGTCTTTATATTTCTTATCATTTTTCTTTAATTTTAATCATGAAAAATAGTGGTTATATGATTTCTTAAGCAAGGATGTGGTCTCACATGTCTTTAATCCTAGCCCTTGGGAGGCAGAGGCAGGCAGATCTCTGTGAGTTTGAGACCAGTCTGGTCTTCAAGAGCTAGTTTCAGAACAGCCTGCAAAGTCACAGAGAAACACTGTTTCAAAAAAAACCAAAGTAATAATAATAATAATAATAATAATAATAATAATAAAAGTAATTTCTTAAAATACACATTTATCCATTTATATTTAATGTATAAGTCACATTAAAATAGACACATTTAACATCTATAATGTATTTCCTAGTGTATATATTCTCTTGGGTCTGTGACTATCTTTTGATGTATTGTTAGTGTCCCAGGGATGACAGTCTTAAAGAAATTAACTCTTCTTCTTCAGTTACCAATGGTTCCTCAAGAATCTGGGATGCAATGTTAAGTGAGCTTGGACAGAGGAGGGAATCTGGGAAGAGAAATATGATCACAATACAATGTATTCAGTTATCAAGTTATTAGTTAAAATACTTAAATGTACACATATTTGTCTCAAAAGTGTTCTTTGCTTTAAAAATTTGACAACAGACACAATTTCTTAACTTCTATTTTAAAGTATACTTTTAATCAATTCTGTGATTTAGAGCCAAAGAAAAGGCAACATAAAGACTTATTAGTTACAAAAAGGTCGCATTGAAAATAGATAAAACTTTCTTTGATGACTAACACAGGAATGTTGAAAATATGCTTGTGATGAAACATTAAACCTTGTCAAATCAAAAAGAAGAAAAAAAAGGTAATGAGTTTATTGTTAAACTAAATCAACATCGTTCAGTTATAATTATTTTACATTTAAACTCCTTATTCGAAATCAGTATAAATTCCTATTATAGTAGAAGGGAATTCTACTTGGAAAACCATTCAGGTCTAAGTACATACTTCCTTTGACAAATATGGTGTTCAAATCTTACTTTTGTTTGGAAGGAAATTTACAATTAAATGTATTTCTTAATTATGTTAATAGGGTAATTATAATTTATGACACACTAAATTAAAGTGAGAAATATTTTTAAATTTTAAGGTTCTTACAATACTTGAAGCTTTTAAAATTTAAATTTTGTAGAAGTAATCACTTTTTTTTTTTAAAAAAATGATACTAAATATTTTCTTGAAGAGTCAATATAAGCACTGTATCATAAACACAAACCAGCATCATTTGCAGGAAATCAAGTAATTGAACACCAAAGTCAACGCAAAATGTTTTCTGACATGACTATTAAGGAAAGCAAAGAATATATGCACATATATACATATATAATGTGCTCTGGGGAGAAGCCTTAGCAGAAGTATACTTGCTGCTTTTGCACATGACCTTCAATTCAGCATCTCTATCATTAGCTCACAATCACAGTTTAACTCCAGCTTCAGTAGATCTGACATCCTCCTCTGGACTTCTCAGTGGTACACATAAATACATGCATGACACCCATACAAATGCAATAAGCACATTTTCAGAAAAAAAAAAAAGAACTGTATACAAAACTTGATCACAGTAATACAGTAATTCTTAAATGCAGTTTTAACAGAGGAAGAGGGGAAGTAGTTAAATATGATGGTTTACAGTTAGTAAAAGCCAGTCATCCAGAAATAAATGTCCCTTAAATTTACAGATGTATGGTTATTTCTGAAACTTTGCAAGCAGACTTAGAAAAAATCTTTAAATATCTTTTGTGAAGGTTGAGAAGAAATATTTTGTAAACATATGAAAAGTTTTTAAATGAATTTAAGAAAACTTAAATTATTATATAAGAGAAAATTATTGTTTGAATTTTATTCATTTTACTTTATTTAGCATTCATTATTATAGCCCAGATTTGGGGATTTCTTTGTAACATTTGCCAAATAAAAATACAACTTTTGTGTGTAAATTATTCAAAAACTAGAGTGCACGTTTTACTGTACCATACAATCAATTATTCTAAACTCCAAACATCTTATTAGACTTATTTGGTTATAAGGAAGTTCAAACTTCATTTTGCATATACCTTGGAAGGAATCAAATATGAAATATATAGCATGATATTATCCATATGCATAAACAATGATAATAAATGCATTCAATCTGGTAAATTATTGAATATGATACAGGGAAATAATAATTGTACATACTACTTTTATATTGTGGCCCTATCCATACATCCATAATTCCAATATGAGGGTGAATTGAGGAAACACTACTGTAGTGTTTAGTACTTGAGTAAACAACTGGTACAAGGAGGTACAAATCTTAGATTTGTGCTGTTTTACACTGTCAGATGTGTGTCTGGTAAAGATTTTCTCATATTTTGAGGCTTTCACTTTACTCTTAATATTTCCATTTCTATAGAGCATAATTTTAAATTGATGCAATTCCTTTTTAAATAAACTTAAATAACAAGAACTCTTTGCAAAATTGTCCTCTATTGCTTTAATAACTAGATTCCCTGTGCCTTTATTTTTTTTTATAATAGCTTCTTCTCTCCATGTATTCTGAGGTTTGATCTCTTATGTCCCAAATATCTTGAATGTAGAGGCCATGCCTACTTGGTTAATGATTCTTTTAATGATATCTAAGTTATCTTTTGGTCCATTGTTAATTTTTTTCAAAATCTTAATTGTTTACAATTTTCTTTTATGATGCACTTTCATTCCTATTGATGATTTTCTCAAATATTTGGTTGATTTTTTTTCCTACACTGTTGATTTTTCTTTCTGTTTCCTGCATTGGTTCATCTATTAATTCCCTTACACTTTGGAATTACTGGTCATTTATTTACTAGTCTTTTAAGAATTAGTATCATCTATAACTTATTAAACTTATTTAATTATTAAATTCAGGAGTTAAGGAATTAATTATTGTTTTGAAGAAAGATATTGCCTTGATTTCTAATGTTACTAGTGTCTTTGTCTTATGATATGCACACCTTTCACCACTCTTGAGACCATGGGACACAGGAGAATGGAGAAGACAAATTATCATACTAAATTTTCATTCAATAGCCAACATTATTCAGAGCTTCATACACTCTTAGTGTTGAGAGAGGTCACATGAAATATAGTGTACAATTGCAAATAAAAGCTGCATATGGAGGAGGAATACACTTGTCTGCACAGAATAAATAATAACTAAAAATACAAACAACAACATGCTTTTCCATAGAGGCCTATAAACAAGTAACAATAGCTAGTTGTAATCTGAAATAAACTCTCTCTTTTACTCTACACCTAGAGGAACACAAAATTAGATTTCAAGAACAATTCCATGCTTTTGAAGAACCTGAGGTAACAAGAATTTTCTTGGTTTTCTGGGTTTTTTTCACAAGTACTCACATTTCTCCTCACAGGACTCCACTCTTGGCTTGTTTTCCAACATATCCAACATTTTCCTTTTTAAATGTAGGCTATCCAGACTGATTTTGATTTGATACATTTTAAGTTAATCTAATTGTCATTTGATGGATGAGTATCCAGAAATGCACAGGTCAAACCACCTAGTATTGCCAGAAAAAGATACTCAGGTGACAGGGCTCTGTGTGTCTTATAAAATATATTCCACTTTGGTGCATCAAATGGGCAGTTTTGACTTTTGGTTATATGGTCAATATCTTTCTTTGCCGTTTAGCTAGAAGTTTGCTATCTTTCTGTTGACTTTCTATGTCTGTCTCTATATCTGTCTCTATATCTTTCTCTATATCTGTGTCTGTCTCTTTCTCCCTCCCTCCCTCCTCCCTCTCTCTCTCTCTCTCTCTCTCTCTCTCTCTCTCTCTCTCTCTCTCTCTCTCTCTCTCTCTCTCTCTCTCTCTCTCTCTGTATGTGTTCATCTTTCCCAAATTTGGGATCAACTTACTGAGCAGGCAATTATACTTGAAGACTACAGTCCAACTCAAAAATCACAACTGGCAGCCACTTTCTACCCTGAGGATTGGAGAATGTATATTCTACGGTTGGAGTCAGTTGAATTGTTCTCCCTTTTCTTCGCTCCAAATTGTTCTTATTTTTATCCTGTACTGGGCAAGTGCCCATTGTTCTCCAGAGCCATGTTCATGCACGCACGCACGCAGGCCACACACACACACACACACACACACACACACACACACACACACGTGTATAAGTATGTATGTGTGTATGTATGTATGTATTTGTATGCAGGAGCCTCAATTCTCTAATTCGGCTTTGCTGTTTGCGGGGTGGGGTGACCATCTGTTTCTGCCTACATTCCTATGTTTGTACCTGCTATTGTAGATCACATTCATTAAGGGTGGATGATTCCCAAATGTGATGGGGAATTGAAAGTAATCATAACATTCAGGTCTGTTTAGACACAGGATCTGGTTTGTTCTTTCTAAAACTCTTAAGTATTAATCACCCTGGAGGTGAATGAAGTGATGTTGGTTAAAGCTCACTAACAGAGTAACATAACACCAATGGCCATAAACCAGAAATTGGAAAAAATAATGTAGAATGTTCTGGAAAGTAATATATTGATATGTTAATGTAGAATTAGTAAATTAATTAGAAGAAAAAGGGGTACTTAAAGGCAAGGGGAAACAGGAGATATAATTTTAGGGCTGTAGTTAAATAGGGAGATGTATCTAATCATTATCTGATTTATATTTATCTCTGTCCTGGATTGAATCTATCTTACACCATTGTTTATCACCAATATATTCTGCGGTGGTACTTTTCTCGATGCTTTTATTTCTTCATAGTCTTTAGAGTATCTTCTATTTTCTATGATTATCTGGCAGTGATCAGCATTTAAGTTCCTGGAGAGGTTCATACACCTATTGACCTTAAACTCAACGCTGTTCAATTCCAGGTCCACTCTTAGCCACTGAGGGTGAAACAACTGTCCCATTCACATTTCAGGGCTTAGGAAGAGCCTCTCGTTTTTTATACTTCCCAGTTCATCAGTCATTGGTCTTTCCACTCTCCAAAACTGTACTGGGCTGTCAATCACCTTAAGTCACACCCTGGGGCTGGTTGAATTCAGCTTTTCTGACTTGTGATTAATCCTTGTTCTCATAACACCACTGTAGCTCATGGGACATAATCTGGAGATTTTGTCTCAGAATGCCACATGACCACTGCCCTCCAAGTCACACAGAATGACTGCTTCAACTGCTGACCTGTCCACTGTCTAAAGGCAGCAATATCTTTATCTTTGAAAGTTTTAGCACAGCTGGAGCCGTGTTCCACTTGGTTAATGTCTTGCTTGTGTGTTATCTGTCTTCTCTGAAGCATCTTTCATGCTTTGACACTTAACCAAGAAAACTAGAACCTAACTTTTAACTTTAAGTGAGCTCAAAAGGCACATTGCCTTAAATTAATAGGACATTGCTCAATAGGTAAATAAAGCAAAATAATTGTTTCAAAGATCATGGCATTTTATTTTTTTCTCTTGTGTTGAGTACTCTCTTGTTTGTCTAAAAAGCCTTAGAAAGAGTCTCATGGGAGCTTCAACAACATTAATACAATATACATTGTCCCAATATTTCAGAATCAGGAACTGATGAGATAACCGCCCTGAAAAAGTGCTAAGCAGAACTGAAAAACTAGGACTTTTGGTTACTGATCTGAAATTTGTATCTCTAATAAAATTTTGAGATTAATAGTAATAGTCCAAACTACACAGGAGTTAAAAAAAAAGTTGGTGCTGGACTATTAGGTATGAGATTTAAAAATGTGTCTCAAAATTTTATGCCTTCAAAATAAGGAAGTAATTCTAATACTGCATGTACACTTTGCAACATGTTTGTGATACCTAAATACAATCCTCTAACTCTAATGTCTTCTTTGGAATCTGAAATCTATATTCATAAAAGCAAAGTACCTTTATTTCTTTATCCACTTGCTGGCTAAAGGTGTGCTCTTCCTCCTAAATGAGGAAGAGCACACATTTTCCTCATTAGGGATCACAGAATCTAACAGTTTGTTTAAAGTGACTGAAAGTCATTGTTCATCCCTCTCACTTAGTACTGCATTCACCAGCATACCTCCTTTTTTCACTTTGCTTAATTACCACCTTCACTACTTACTTAATAACATCTATTTTCTTTAATAAATTATTATAATAGGCACATAAAGCATGATTTTCAAATATTTTTCAATATGAACATATGCCATATTAAATTAGAAGATGAGATATTTTACAATTAATCTCATCTGTAATATTTTCCATATAAATAACATCAAAATTATTCAAATGGTACCAACACTTTCAACAATCTTCAAAGCTTTTATCAATATAAACTAAAATGTTGAATAATTGTCTTTTTGAATGAAGACTGTTTTGTGCTCCCTCAACATACATTATTAGAATATTCTCAGCAACCCATTTTGTTTGAGGAAGAAAAGCATTAATTTATGGCTTCAAAAAGTAGATTTAATGGCTGCAAGGTGAAAAAAGTGAGTATGCATGTGGCAAGCATAGAAGAATGAACAATTGCTTGCCTCATCCATATTTACATTTTTCACCTTGCAGGGATTGATTAAAGTGTTAAGAAGCTTTCTGATCATTATAATTTCATACTTTGTATCACATTATATTATAAAACTAATTTGTTTTCAAAAAACTAGCACAAGACACAAATTACAAGATAACACATTTAAATTGTGGACTTCTTTTTCATAATATCCACTTATGCAAAAGACAAAGAACAATGTTAAAACAAAAGTTGTATCAAAAATAAAACATAAAGTAAGGATCAATTAGTGATAAAATTTAAGCTCAGTTAAAATACTAATGGATCCTATTTGTGGAAAATAAAGTATTAGTTAAGACTTTCATGAATTATTCAATATATTGATTTTGTTACATGTAATTGAGAATGAGCCTGGAATCACAGCTTTTAAAAATTGTTTTAATAAAAAAATTGAGAGACACAACAGCCTCCATTTAACAAGAACATATAATCTAATAATATCTCTTTCAGACCATTTTCTTTCTCTTTACTACATAAAAATGATAGAGAAATAACAGATTTAAACATTGTTTTAATTAAGAACACATGCTCTTTAATTTTGTATAATGCAATAGTTAATATATTTTAATTACAAAATTCCATTGCCAAAATATTATATTTAGAACAAATTGAAAGGATAAACCACAGCTAATTCATTTTTATGTAAAATTTGCAAGTATTTGTTTTTAATGTAAATAAGTAGATGTATAGCACTTGTTATATTATTTTTTAAAAATTAAAATTTATACTTCAAAAATTTTAATTATTTGTGGAATAATGTTTTCCCTTTTTTTTCATATCTTTTCATTTTACATACCAATACCAGTTCCCTCTGACTCCCATGCCACCCACCTACCAGTACTTCCTATCCCCCATTCACTCCCTAGGTAGGGTGAGGCCATCTACTAGGGATCATCAATCTGTCAAATAATTTGGGGTAGGGCTTAGGCTCTTCTCCATGTCTCTAAGCTAAGGGAGTATACCTTGAAGAAGAATGGGCTCCCTAAGTCAGGTCCTGCACTAAGGATAAATCCTGGTTCCACTGCAACAGGTCCCATAGAATGCCCAGGCTTCCTAAATGGGACCCATGTTCAGGGCGTCTGGGTTTGTCTTAGAATAGTTTCCCAACTATCAGTTTGGGTATCATGAGCTTTGCCTTGCTCAGGTCAGCGACTTGTGTGTGGGGGGTTCTGCAGTTTGTTCTTGACCTCTTTGCTCATTATGTCTTCCTCTCTGTAACTGGATTCTTGGATTTCAGCTAAGTGTTCAGCTGGGGGAGGTGGGGGTAGGCAGCGGCTGCCTCTGCTTCCATTAGTTACTGGATGAAGGCTCTAGGATGGCATATAAGGTAGTCATCAATCTTGTTATGAGGGAAAGGCATTTAAGGTAGACTCTCCACAATTGCTTAGATTGTTAATTGGGTCATCCTTGTAGGTCTCTGGACATTTCCCTTGCGCCGGATTTCTCTTTAAACCTATAATGGATCCCTGTATTATGGTACTTCTTTTCTTGTTCTCTTCTGTTATTTCACTGACCCAATCTTCCTGCTCGCTCATTTTCTCCTATCACCTCTGTGGAGGGCCATGTATGTATCTCTTAGGGTCCTCATTGTTTCATAGCTTCTCTGGCAGTGCTATTGTAGCCTGGTGATCCTTTGCTTTCATATCTAAACTCCATATATGAGTGAGTACATACCGTGTTTGTCTTATTATGACTGGTTACATCACTCGGGATGGTTTCTTCCAGTTCCATCCATTTGTCAGCGAATTTCTAGATTTCTTTCTTTTTTCCCCTGAATAGTACTCCATTGTATAACTACACCATATTTTCTTTATCTATTTTTCAGTGGCTACTTCCAGGTCTTGGGTATTACAAATAATGCTGCTACATACATAGTAGAACAGATGTCCTTGTTGCATGAATGTGCATCTTTTGGGTATACAGCTTAGAGTGGAATTGCTGGATCATGTGGAAGACTGATTCCCATTTTCCTGAGATTCCGCCATACTGATTTCCAAAGTGGCATTTCCAAACACTGTGGAGAAGTATTCCCTTTCTCCACATCCTATCAAGAATAAACTGTCATTGGTGTTTGTGATTTTAGCCATTTTGACAGGAGTAAGATGGTGTCTCAGAATGTTATGATTTGCATATGCTTGATGGCTAAGGATGTGGAACACTTTCTTAAGTGTCTTTCAGCCATCTTAGATTATCCTCTTGAGAATCCTCTGTTTAGTTGTGGGCCCAACTTTTTTCCCTTAATTTTACAGCCCGGTTCCCCCTCCCTACCTCCTTTCCTCCCTCTCTTCCCCCCTCCCATCCTATTGTCCCCACCCACACACACTCCACAGGGAGGATGGTGCCTTCCAGGAGAGCTCAACAAAATCTGTCAAGTCATTTGGAGTAGGGACTAGGCCCTTTCTCCTGCCTCTAGGTTAAAGAAGTATCCCTTCATGGGGTATGTTGACCCAATTTTTTAATTGGATTATTTGGTACTTTGGTGGTGAACTTCTTAAGTTCTTTGTATGTTTTAAAGATCAACAGTCTCTCAGATGTGTGCTTGGTGAATATCTTTTACCATTCTGTGGGCTGCAATTTTGTCTTGTTGATTGTGTCCTTTGCCTTGCAGAAGCTTCTCAGTTTCAGGGGGTACCATTCATTGGTTATTGAATTCTGTGTCTGTGTTACTGGTGTTATGTTCAGGAAGCAGAATGCTGTACCAATTATTCAAGGGCACTTCCCCTTTTGTCTTATAAGAGGATCAGTGTGGCTGGATTTATGTTGACGTTTTTTATCCATTTGGACTTAAGTTTTATGCATGGCGATAGGCATGGATCTATATAGTTTTCTACACAATAGCATACAGTTATGCCAGCACCATTTGTTGAAGATGCATTCCATATTCCACCGTGTAATTTTAGCTGCTTTGTCAAAAATCAGGTGTTCTTAGGTATGTGGGATGATATCAGGGTTTTCAATTGGATTCCAATGATCTTCCTGTCTATTTTTCTGCCAATAGAAACCTGTTTTCAAGACTATAGCTCTATAATAGAGCTTGAAGTCAGGGATGGAGATGCCCCCAGGGTTGTTTTGGCTATCCTGGGTCTTCTTTTTTTTAATAATCTTGAATATTGTCCTTTAAAGGTCTATGAACAAGTGTGCTGGAATTTGAATGGGGATAGAATTGAATCTATAGATTGCTTTTTGCAAGATTGCCATTTGTACTATGTTGATCCTACCTACCTAGGAGCATGGGAGATCTTTCCATTTTCTGGCATTTTCTTTAATTTCTGTTTTGAAAGACTCACAATTTTAGCTAAACAGGTCTTTCACTTATTTTGGTTAGCATTACCCCAAGATACTTTATGTTGTTGTAGTTATTATAAATGGTGATGTTTCTCTGATTTCTTTTTTATTCCCTTTATCATCTGTATATAGTAGGGATACTGATTTATTTTTATTAATCATATATCCTCCACTTTGCTAAAGTTGTTTATCAACTGTAGAAGTTCCCTGGAAGAGTTTTTGTGTCACTTATGTAAACTATCATATCATCTGCATATAGTGATTGTTTTAATTCTTCCTTTCCAATTTGTATCCCTTTGATGTCCTTTTGTTGTCCTTTTGCTCTAACTAGAACTTCAAGTACATTATTGAAGAGATATGGAAAGAGTGGACAGCGTTGACTTGTTCCTGATTTTAGAGGAATCACATTGAGATTCTCTCCATTTAGGTGGATGTTGGCTGTAGGTTTACTGTATATAGCACCTAGCAAGATGATTATATGGTTTTTCTTTCTCAGTTTGTTTATATGATGAATTCCTTTGATGGATATTCCAATGCTGAACCACCTCTGGAACCCCTGGCTGAAGCCTGCTTAGTCATGGTGGATGATTTCCCTGATGTGCTTTTGAATTCGATTTGACAGTATTTGCAATCAATGCTCATGAGGAATATTGGTCTGTATTTCTCTTTCTTAGTTGTGTCTTTGTATGGCTTAAGTACCAAGATAATTGTAGTCTATAAAAGACTTCTATGTGTGGAACAATATGAGGAATATTGGTATTAGCTGTTCTTTGAATTTCTGATAGAATTTTGCACTGAAGCAATCCAGACCTGAACTTTGTTTGGCTGGGAGAATTTTTATGATTGCTTCTATTTCATTAGGGGTTATAGGTCTGTTTAAATTGCTTTCTGTACTCGACTTAATTTTGATAAATGTTATCTTTGCAGTTATTTGTACATTTCCTTTACATTTTCTAATTTTGAAGAGTACAGGTTTTCAGAGTATGACCTGAAATATCTGTGAATTTCTTCAGTGTCTGTGATTATCCCCTTTTCATTTCTGATTTTGCTACTATGCATGTACTCTCTCTCTGTTTTTTTTTTATTTTCCTTTTTTTTTTTTTTTGGTTACTTTGGATAAAGGCTTGTCTCTCTTGTTGATTTTTCTCAAAGAACCAATCTTTGTTACACTGATTCTTTGTATTGTTTTCATAGTTTCTACTTTATTGATTCTACCTTCAATTTGATTATTTCCTGGAGTCTACTACCCTGTGGTGAGTTTGCTTCTTTTTGTCCTAGACATGTCAGTTGTACTGTTATTTCTCTAATGTAACATTTCTTCAGTTTTTTCCTGTGCTTAGTTATATAAACTTTCCTCTTGGTGCTGCTTTCAAAGTGCCCCTTAAGTTTGGGTATGTTTTGTCTTTATTCTCATTGAATTCTTTTAAGTCTTTAATTTCTTTCTTATTTCTTCTTTGACCAAGGAATGGCAGAATTTACCATTGTTCATTTTCCATGTATTTGTAGGATTTCTGTAATTTGTCTTGGTTTTGAATTCCAACTTTAAAGCATGGTGGTCTGATAAGATACAGGAGGCTATTCCAATTACTTCATATCTGTTGAGGTTTGTTATGTCACCTAGTATGTGATTGACTTTAGAGAAGGTTACATGTGGAGCTGAGAAGAAGGTATATTCTTTTGTGTTTGGATGGAATGTTCTTTAGATGTCTGTTAAACCCAATTGGGCCATAGGTTCTGTTAGTTGTTTTGTTTCTTTGTTAAGTTTCTGTCTGGAGGTCAGTTCTAGTAGTGAGAGTAGAGTGTTGAAGTGTCCCATTATAAGTGTATTAGGTTTAATGTGAGATTTGTTTTCAGATAATGTTTCTTTTATAAATATGGGTGTCTTTTTATTTGGGGCATAGATGTTCAGAATTGAGACTTCATCCTGATGGATTTTTTCTTTGATGAATGTGAAATGATCTTTCTCATCTCTTTTTATTGATTTCAGTTTGAAGTCTAATGTTAGATATTAGGATAACTATATCAGTTTGGTTTTTAGATCCATATTGTTGGAAAAAAGTTTTCCCAAACCTTAACTCTGAGATAACCTCTGTCTTTGAAGCCTGTGGGTTTTTTTTTTTGAGTTAAGACCATTAATATTGAGGAAAATTAAGGAATATTGATTGTTAATTCTTATTTGTTTTGGATTTGTTGGTAGTGGTTGTATTGTGTATAGATATAAGATTTATCCTGCTTTTTCTTTTGGCTTCGGATAAAGTGGGATGATCTGTTGCCTATATTTTTTTGAGTGTAACTAACATCTTTGGTTTGGAATTTTCCTTCTATAACTTTCTGTAGGGCTGGATTTGTGAATATGTATTGTGTAAATTTGGTTTTGTTTTGGAATATCTAGTTATCTCCATCAATAGTGATTGAGAGTTTTGCTAGGTATAGTAGTTGGGCTGGCATCTGTGGTCTCTTAGTGCTAATAAAGTATCTACCAAGGACCTTCTAACTTTCAGAGTTTCCATAATTTTGATAGGTCTTCATTTATATATTATGTGGTATTTTCCATTGTTGATCTTAATATCCTTTATTTATTCTGGATGTTTGGTGTTTTAATTACTATGTGGCAAGGGAAAATTTTTTTTTTTCTTGGTCCAGTTTATTTGGTATTAGGTAATCTTCTTGTACTTTCCTGGTATGTCCTTTTTCTGGTTGGGAAAGTGTTCTTCTATGATTTTTTTAGTATATTTTCTGCACCTTTGAGCTTGGCTTTCTCACCTTCTTCAATACCTATTATTCTTAGGTTAGTCTTTTCCCAGTGTCCCACATATCCTGACATTTTGTTTTAATGTTTGGATTTAAGATTTTCTTTGTTAGGTGAGTCTATTTACTCTAGTTTATCTTCAGCATCTGAGATTCTGTCTTTCCTGTCTTGAATTCTGTTGGTTATGCTTGCATCTGTAGTTCCTGATAGTTTACCCAGCTTTTCTATTTCCATCATTCACTCAGTGTGCGTTTTCTTTATTGTCTCTATTTCAGTTTACAGGTCTTTGAACTGTTTTAATTGTTCCCTTCATCTCTTTGGTTGTTTTTTCTTGGCTTTCCTTGTTTTCTTTAAGAGATTAGTTTGTTATATTGAATTTTTTTTCATTTTTTTTTTCTTCCAGTTCTTTAAGGGATTTTCTCATTTCCTCTTTGAGGTCCTCTATCATTTTTATGATGTTGTTTTTAAGACCATTTTCTTCTGCTTCATCTGTGTTTGTTGGGATGTTCAGATCTTCCTGGCACAGACTCTGGTGATGATGTCATATAAGTCTTTGGATGTGTTTTTTTTTTTTTTCATTTTTGTTTTGTTTGCTTGTTTGTTTGTTTTGTTTTTTTGATTTTTTGAGACAGGGTTTTCTGTATTGCTTTGCAACATTCCTGGAACTAGCTCGGTAGACCATGCTGACCTTGAACTCACAGAGATCTGTCTCATATACTGTCTTCTTCCCATATCTTCTTCCAGTGGGTACAAGTGGGGTCTCTCCATTCTCCTGTTGGGTATGAATTCAAGACTGTATTCTTTCCTCTCTCCAAGGATGTACAAGGGTAAACAGGAAAGGTGGCTAATGCTAGATGCATTGTTCTTCCTTCAGGTCTTCTGGCTCTCTCTCCCTCTCTACCAGAGAATTAAGGGGCAATACAGGAATGGAGGCAGTTGATGGTGGGTGCTTTGTTCTGCCTCCAGGTCCTTCTGGTTGACTCAGTGGCCTTTTTATGGAATCTTAATGGAGCCAATTTTATGCTCCCCCCCCAAGAATAATAGACTGACATTGAGGAATTATGTTTTGTTTCCCTTTAGTATGTTTTCCTGGAGATAGGTGCTGCTGTGGGAGAATCAAGAGACATTTTTGTCCTTGTTAACATCACAGCTGAACATAGATCAAGGACAAATAACTTTAAAAGAATTTATTGTAGCATCAAAATAATTCAACTGATAATAATTTTCATGTGCTTTCATTAAGAGAGTTACAAACAACTGCTTTTATGTAAAAATCTAATAAAATAATCATCTTTAAAAGAATTTTTCACTTTCTTCAAATATTTACTTCTGTACTTCCTCAAGATGCAATAATTTGGCTTTTTAGAACCTTCATTTTACTTCTTAAGCAATAAAGGACTGGTGGGTTAATATGTTTAAACTAAAAATATTTAAAAATGTCTTCCAAGTATAGAATTTTATTAAGTGAAATACATATTTAATCCTGGGAGCAAAAATCATCAGCTATTTTAAAACTTGTCCTGCTTATAAAGGAATCAATTATTCAATTATTTTCATTTCTTACACTGGATGTGAGTATTGCTATCATAAATGATGTACTGATGTAATTTACTGAAATGAATAATTGTCTGGATTATAATAGATTTATAAATCATCTTAGTGTATTATAGGCAGGCACTGTTATGTCCATTCAGAAATCATTTTATTCACTACCATCTCATCCAGTATTTGCTTTGCCATGTATTCTTTCTGTCTTTTTCTTTTTTCCTAGCCACTATGAGGTAAGACATTTTTATATGCACACTCTTTTCCCCATATTGTTCTGGCTTGATAATATCCAAAAGCAATTCAAGTCACCTAAGCATAAGGAAATAAACTTTGCTTCCTGTAAGTTATTTCCTTGATATGTTTTTCCACAGTGACAAAACTACTAACACTCTTATCATAGATGTTAATGAATGGCATAGATTAGTGTGATTTATCAATATCTACATGAATATTTTAGTAATATATATCCATATATATTTTATTTATGTATAATCTAATACTCACTCGATTAGCCTTAATTAACATTAAAGTAGCCTTCCTCCAAACTTATCAATATGCAAACTTAGGTAAAATCATTTCATAGTGAATATGAAAATATAATTTTGGCTTAAAGCGTATTGTGTTGAACTTGAAGATAAATCCAAAGGGGGGAAAACAGTAAAAAAAACAGCATGCAGTAAAAAGGCAAAATGCTTGAGCCTATGATATTGATGATGACAAACATCAACATTTAAAGGAATAAACAGAACAAGTTACATTTTTTTAAAATGTAAACCATGTAGAATACCAGTAATATGATATAGGAAGGACAAAACTAGCCTTCATAAATATTGTCTTCTGCCTCTGCACATGTTCCATGGTAGTCTTTGGTAGTCTTTCTCTCTCTCCCTCTCGCTCGTCTCTCTCTCTCTCTCTCTCTCTCTCTCTCTCTCTCTCTCTCATCACACACACACACACACACACTCACACACACACACACACTCACTAAATAGTAATATGAAATTTGAGGTGATATTTTAATATCATAATTCATAATATTTAACAAGTGACTATAATATATACTTTACTTTTAAACTACATTAATTTATTGGTTCTGATATAAAGTAAAAATAGTCCAACTTATGAATAGTTTACCTAATGTATATGGCTAGTAGAGCAACTATCCCATTGAAGATGTCCTCATTGATATGGAGAGGGTACTATCAAAGTAATTGACTAGACTAAAATAGCTTTGAATTAATAAAGTAGAGCTAAGGTTTAAAATAATTTTGCTTTGTACAAATCATATTCCTCTAAATATTCACCCAAATCACCACTAGAAGAATACTCCAGAACAAATCTTCATATAATTAAAATCAATAGAATTTTCTTGATCTACTTTCTGTTATGTCATACTAGGTGAAGAATAAAAAAAAACGAAAAAAAAATGCATTCCTACTCAAACATCAAGGTACAAATTACCCAAACTATTAATACCTCATTTTTTTGTTTCCTAACAGCAATTAGATATAAGAAAAGTCTTTGTCACTAATACAACTAAATAGTGTCTTTTTTTTTAAATCCCCATGCTAAAATGTGGTTCTCAAAATCAATAGAAAACAAAACATGGGATTTGAGAGATGATTCAGTGGATATTGCTAACCAATAATGAAGTTTAGTCCTTCACACTGACATTTAAAAAGTGAGATGAACTGACCCACATCTTTAAACTCAGCATTGATAGGGAAGAAAAATGAAGATTCATATTCAACAAAGCTAACTGAATCCATGGTCTATAGGTTCAGAGTGAAAGCCTGACTTAGAAGTATGGTGGAAAAGTGATTCAAACGGCAACTGATGTTGCAAAGGAATAATTTAATAAATTAAGTATCTTTATTTGAAGATGATACTGCATATAACTGATCCCAAAAATTTTACCAGGTAACTCTTATAACTGATAAGTACTTTCAAGAAATACCTTCATATAAAATTCACTAAGAGATACTAACACTCATCTATTTAAATGTAAAATTGACTCACAAATGCCCTAATATATGCAAATATATCCAAATAACAGTCTGCTCATAGATCTGTGAGATTAACAGAAATTGTCATCCTACCAAAAGCAATCTATATATTTAACACAATCCTCAATCAAAATTCCAGAATAGTTCTTTGTAGACCTTAAAAATGACAATTCTCAACTTTTTAAGGAGAAAAAACTCAGGATAGCTAAAAACAATCTTAATGATGAAATAATAGCCAACATTTTCAATATACTGGATTTCAAGTGGTACTAAAGAGAAATAATAACAAAATAGATTATATTAGCGTAAAAAGAGTCACATTGCTCCATGGAATCAAATTAAAGACTCATAAAATACACATACACAGGGACAATTAATTTTTATAAAAAAGTCAAATATACACAATGGGAAAAAGGCATAATTTTCAACAAATGATACTGTTCAATCTGTATAGCTGCATGGAGAAAAATGAAAAAGTGATCCATACTTATTGCCCAGCAAAAAAAACCCCTCAAATCCAAGAGGATCAAAGACCTGAATATAAAACCAGATATACTGATACTGATAGAAAAAAAATTTGGAGAATAGGCATGAACTCATCGGCACAGGAAAGGACTTTCTGAACAGAACACCAATGGTTCAGACACAACAATCAGTAATTAATACATGTGCCTCATGAAACTTAAAGATTATCTAAGGCACCTATGTCAGACAAAAGCAGCAACTTACTGCAAGGGAAAAGTTTTTAGTCAATTCCACATCTAATAAAGGACTCAAGAAAGTAAATATTAAAAAACCAAATACTCCAATGAAAAATGGGGTACAGATCTAAATTGAATTCTCAGTAAAAAAAAAAAAATTCAAATGGCGGAGAAAGACCTGAAATGTTCAACATCCTAAGCCATCAGGGAAGAACAAATCAAAATTTCTTTGAGATTCTATCTTATCCCTGTCAGAATGGCTATGATCGATAAAACAAGTGACAATATATGCTAGTAAGGATATAGAGCAAGGGGAAAATTCCTCCATTGCTGGTGGGAGTGCAAATATTATAGCTACGTTGGAAATGAGGGTTTCTCAGAAAATTGGAAACTGATCTATCTCAAGACCAAGTTATACCACTCTTGGACATATATTCAAAGGATGCTTCATCCTACCACAAGGATGCTTGGTAAGGTATAGTCATTGCTGTTATGGTCATAATAACCACAAAATGAAAACAAATTGATATCCCTCACATGAATAATAAGTAAAGACAACATGGTGTATTTACATGATAGAGTATTATTCTGCTGTTAAGAAACAAAATGATATCTGCTGCTAGAAGAAGCCTCTTTATTGATGACTAGACAAGGCACCTATCTATGAGTTTAGCAGAATATCATTAGGAATAAGTTTATTGATTTTACATCTAGTCACCTGTCTCTGGGCCATCCAGGTTCTGGTTCTTGGCCACCAGATAGTGTAGGACATCAGCTTTCTCTCATGACATGGGCCCTAAATTATAAGAGATATTAATTGGCCAGTCTTATAAGTTCTATGCCACCATTGTCCCGGGTCATCTTGCAAGAAGGACAGATTATACGTTGAGGGTTTTGTGAATGATGTCTAGCACTACTTTTTCTCTACCTTGCCGAATACCTTCACTCACCAAGGTAACTGGATTGTGGTTCTGAGAACCACACAGAAGGGTAAGAGGAATGATTGTTGGCATCAGAGGGGGCAGAGAATACCAGCAGAACATAGCCCCCTGAATCAAATAAGCAGAGATCATATGGACTCCCAAAGATGCACGTAACAATTAAAGGGCCTGCATGGGTCTGTACTAGGTCCTTTACCTTTATGTTATGGCTATTAACTTGGTGCTTTTGTGGAACTCCTAAAGCCTAATGTCTGAATTATTTTTCTCCATTTAAGTTGCATTGTCCAGCTTTGATATGAGGCTTTTGGCTTGTCTTATTGTTTCTTGTTTGGTCATATTTGATTGTACTCTTGGAGTCCTGTTCTTTATCTGAAGAGAGACAGAAATATAGTGGATAAAGGTAGAGGCATACAGGGGGTGGGAAAATAGTCAGGATGTGTTGTATGAAAAAAATCTATTTTCAAGAAAATAGATCAAAAAAATATTATAAAATTTGAAGGCAAATGGTTAGAACCAGAAAAAGATGTCCTGAGTGACACAGCACAGACCCAGAAAGATGAATATGGTATATTCCCTTATATGGAGATACTATCCAACAATTGTGTTGTAGTGATAGCCAAGCTGCAATACATAGACACAAATATAGAGTTTAGGTATAGAAGAAGGGTCTAAGGGGGAACATGAATAGAACAGATTTTTATTGGTGGACTGGGTCTGGGTAGAGACTTGAACAGGAGAATTAGATGCATAGTGGGAGATATAATAGTAATGAAGATATTTCAGGGACAAGTAGACTTGAGGGGCATTTGAGGAATGACATGGGAACCTAGTGTAATTCCTAAAATATATAAAGGTGGTTCTAATCAATTATCCTAAAATGGGGGATATGGACTCTCAAGTAGCCATCTTTTGTCCATAAACAAGGCTTCCAAAAGTGGGATTTCCTTCTGTTCAGTTGATTTATTGGTCAATAAATAATTCCCAGGCAACCCAAGATGTTGCTAAGATAGTTGGCTACTCTTGGCAAACTGAGAACATAGCCCTATTGCCAAGGAAAACAATTACACAACTCACGGAATATGAAAACATTGAGCTGGTATAAGCCTTCACCCTTATGCTCTAGTCTGCTTGGTACTCTGCTGGTTACCAAAAGAGAAACATAAACACTAACCCTGTAACACAAGATTTGATCTACAATCTGTCCTGTTTGCAAGATACGTTATTTCAATGGTGTGACAGACCTTTTGGGAGTAACCAACTAATATCTGATTTGACTTAAGGCCAATTTCTAGATTCAGAACCCATGCCAGACATTGCTTGGGTAACAAATAAATGGAGACTAGATAGTTCAGTGACCTGGGATAAAAGAAAACATTGTTGGTCTAAAAACATAACTAAAGTATCAAAAGATTACTTCTAGTGATATTCTACTGTACTCACAGATCAGTTCTTTATTCAGTCTTCATCATGAAAGCTTCCTCCACTAGCACATGGGAAAAGATGCAGAGAACCACAGCCAGACGTTACACACAGAGATAGTCTAAATGGGATATCTCCATCAGATTTACCCCCACAGCTCATGGGACCCCTCAGAAAATGATCTGGGAAGAGTGTAAAAACCAGAGAACACAGCCCTCTCAATCAGTTATGCAAAGAAAGCACTCATGAAGTCATAGAGACTGAAGCAGTCAGTAAAGAGCTCACTGGTCTGTACTAGGTTATCTACATATGTATTTGCGCTTCCATCTCAATATTTTCCTAGGGGTCCTGATTGTGTGAAGGAGTGAGTTGCTGATTCTTGTGTCTGTTCTTAAGCTCTTTTCATTTTACTTAGTTGCCTTGTCCAGCCTCAGTGTGATGGTTTCTGCTTCATCTTGTTATATTTTAGCCATGCTTGGTTATTAACTCTTAGATGTCTGTTCTTTTATAATGAGATACAGAAAAGGAGTGGATTCTGAGGGGAGGGCAGGGGACAGGAGGTGTGGAAGAACTAGGATAAGTAAAGGCAGGGAAAACTGTAATCAGGATATATTGTATGAGAAAAGAATCTATGTTCAATAAAGTGAATAAAAGGCATGTGATGAATAATAAAGCTTGCCTAATAATCAGAATACAAAGCTAGGCATAGCCATAGAGACCTGGTGGTGGTAGTACACACCTTCAGTCCCAACACCCAACATAAAGGTGCAAATTCAAAACAGAGCCTCTTGCCTGTGTCTTTGAATCCACTGTCCCAGGCCAGAGCTCCACATGGGACTCCCTCTGGGATCTATGCCCAGACAGCTAGGCTTCCTTGTGATTTTTCCACAAGCATCAGAATAAGTTTGGGATTTTCTGTTGTAGCCTTTCCTGTCTTCAGTTGACACGCAAATGCCAAAAAAAGCACCTGGGATTCAAATGCCACAGGAATAACCCATCCTATATTGGCTGGGTTTGCCTTCAGACTGTACCTACAACATGTGATTTTTCTGGTATGTGGTTTTTCAGACCACAGGCTCTCTCTCTCTCCCTGACTCCAACTCATGGGCTGTGGGCTTTCCCTACAGCCCCTCACCTGAGGTTGCCACTCTCATGGGCAAAATCTAGTTCTCAGATCAGACATGCTATGCCTCACATTTTCACTGATACTGATGGCAGATTTGGAAAGACAATTAGAAATTCATAAAGAAAGGAATTGGTTAAGAGAAAGCTTTTCCCAACATTAAAATGGGAAACACTATTATTATTATAGATAGAGTTAAGTTGCTGTATGATCATTTAACAAATTATTCAAAAAATGGAACAGTTACATGAAGGGATAATCAACTTAATTGGGATTAACATACTGTTAATTGTCATTTTGATACTCTCTTTTGTAGGTCTGATGATTCTTAGATTGTCTATAAAAATGCCGGTTGATATGAGTGCCAATATACAGGCCATAGAAAAATAATTAAATCAGATCAGAGAGATATTCATATCCAGACAGATGCATTTAATGAATAACCAATTTTCAGCATTGCATTTTAAGGTTAGAGTGGAACAGTCTAAGGGAACAGTCTAAGGTTTTCGGACAATCAACCTTAATATATCCATAAATCTTACAGAAATTGCCAAATGATAGAGGCTCTGTTAGAGTTAATTGTGAAAAGTTGGAGTAATAAGACATAGAATAAGGAAGTTCAGAGGCTCTTGGTTTCAATTTCTCTGTTCACATTAAATGAAGAAATGATGACAGCTCAAGGGCTCTCCTTATACAACTTGGGGTGGAAGGAGTTCTCCAGAATAATATGAACATTGTTTTCATTATTTATTTCTTTGTTTCTTTGTTTAGTTATTTATTTGGTCTTACAAGACAGGGCTTCTCTGTATTGCTTTGGACCCTGTCCTTGAACCAGCTCTGTAGACCAGGATGGCCTCAAACTCACAGAGATCTGCCTGCCTCTGCTTCCCAAGTGCTGGGATTAAAGTCATGTGCCCCCAACAGCACACTTGTTTTCATGTTTTAGAATTAGTGCCAATCAACATTTACTATCCAAAAATAGCTCCACAACTATATGTAAGATTATATTAACTTATCTGTGTATGACTCAATGACAATTGATATATAATGAGGCTGGTGATATTTGATATAAAACAAATTACTGAATGTTCCCTGTGTCAACAAAGAGGAAAAATTTATCATTCAATGTAGTTAGCTGACCATAATTAGCAACAATTTTAGGAATACCAATTCCAAAGTTTAAAAGCCCAATGGTACTCCATGACATATAGCCTCATGTACAAACAAGCTAGGGGCTACTCATGATTTCCAGGTGCTCAATAACTGGAACAACAGGGTTGAAACAAGTGAAATATCAGAGGACTCTGTGGCTCTGAAGCAATGGTAAAGGTGTCACTGTGGTGGGGACTTGTAAAGCGGGAGGATTACAGGTGTAGCAGTTAGTTTTAGTGTAGTTAAATGAACCTAGCTGCTGGAGTACATGCTGGGTGTGATCATCAGCTAAGAAAAGCAAAAGAATACATTTTATTTTGGTTAAAGGAAGGCACAGTGTTTAAAACTACAGACAGTGTTTGATGTTATTTGAATTCCATTCTTATTGCTTTCTCACATTTCCTTTAAAAAAAATCTTAACATTTTACCATTTTAATAAAAAATATCTTATAGAGACTGGTTTATAAGCACAATAAACAACTCTATTCTGCGAATTATGGGATAACAATTCATACCTTGTACACTAAATAGTGTTCAGTATGGCCTTGTAGCTAACAGTGCAATGGTGTGAATTATTACATCCTAATTCATACCCTGTTGTGTTATGTTTCTTAAATAACATAATTTACTAAAAATCTAACACTTTATATACACTTTATATTCACTTTTCTTATTCTTAATTTAAATTTGAATATATAGCTTCAGTAGATTGTAAAGAAATGTGAGATGGACTATACTTTAAGGCTGAACATTGTGAAGTGCATTATTTATTTCTCATTTGATTTATTACTATTGGTAAATTTAAATCAAAATACATGCTCAAAGTAGCAAGTGCTTTGAATAGGCATTACGTTTGTTGAACATAATAAACTTTTTCATGTATGGTTGTCTTCTCATTAATGAAACTTACAATGTAAGTTAAGACAAAGTTATAAATCAATTTCTTAGACATGATCTGGGTGTTGAGGTTATTTTTATATTTAGATTTTATCCTAGGAAAAGCTTTACATTTTTCTTTTGTTATTCTTGACATAAAAATTTCAATGTTGCTATGTTAAACCGTATGTTAAACTGCATTCTGCCCAATACATGTGTTTGTGACTTAATTTGAATACAAAATGTTCTGAGCTCCTAAATAGATGGATCTCATCATCAGGGGAATCAGTTATTTCTGGAGTTGGCTTGTGTGCAAAGATGTGCCTTTATTCATTTCTTCCACATTTTCCCTGGAGTTTCCTTATCTTTCTGCCTTTCAGCAAAGGAAGATATAAAATTAAGGTCCTCAACTCACTTTGGTCATTATGATGTGCATGACATCCAGTCTTCAGTCAATTCTTTGTAAGTAATATAGTCTTATCATCATTAGAGAAGCTTTCCTCTACCACAGATGGGAATAAACATAAACATTCAAAGTCAATAATGTGCAGTGAGTAAGAGACCTTGAAACACTCAGTCCCTAATGAGATGTGACATCAGATCCCTCAGGGCTCAGGGAACCCTGCAGAAGAAGAGGTAGAGTGTATGTAAGAGGCAGAGGGGATGGAGGACACTAAGAAAGCAAGGTTTTTTCAATGCAGCAAAACTGATGATGTATGGACTCCCAGAGACTATTGGCAGCAGCAGCATGCTGAGATATGATCTTATATAACCACAAAGGAAACTGAGATCTAAATTTTCATAATTTCACTAATTAAAAATATGTTCTTTTTAAAGCATTCATTCTTTTTAAGATAATTTTTATTTAAATTTGAAACAAGCTTGTTTTACATGTTAATCCCAGTTCCCACACTCTCCTGTTCCTCCTGTTCCCCTCACCAACCCCCATTCCATCCCCTTTGTGCTCCCTGGGGAGGATGAGGCCTTCCATGGGGAGTCTTCAAAAATGTATTCCTTTAAAACTTAAAAGTTGGTAATCAATTTTGACATAAGATTCCCATTCATATATATTTATATTATAATTAGAGCTTCTTATTGACTTATAGTGTAGAAGTTTTCATTCTATGACGTATATGTTATATGTACTTACTAGAAAATGTACTTGCTATTGGAATTTAGATCATTTTCTGGTCTAACAACCTGTTGCATTATATTCATTAGTTTTCTCATTCTTGTGAGAAATTACCTGAAAACTTAATGAAAGAAAGTATAATTGCAAGAGTGAAAAGTGAAAGCATTATTTTTTAAGAGTGAAAGTAGAGAGAGGATTGCAGCTGTGTGGATGGCTACCTCCTTTCTCTCTTTTGAATCAGTCTGAGGCTCAGGTCCATATGATGCTGCCTACCTCACAGTAACTCTTTTCCTCCTCGTTAAAACCCTCCCACATAACCCTGACCTATGGTTCATAGGTGATAGCAAGTGCAATGACTTTAACAGTGATGATTCATGGTGACAGCCTATATGAGCCTATCTCTAAATGATTTGCTGAAGGAATGTCATGCTCTCTTTTGCTGAGATATTTGTTACATGTGTGCTCACTGATAGCCCATGGTACACTACTTAGCAAAGTTATGGTGACTGTCACTTTATGCTTATAAAATTCATGTTCAAATTTTTATCTTGCAGAGCACCTGTAATTAATTTCAAAATTATGTATTTATTTTATTAGTTTCAACAGATTAAAGGACCATTCATAATTATAATTGCCCAACTTTTTTTTGTTTTTGTTTTGGCTTCCTAAACCAACTTGCTTAACAGTCAAACCAAATTCTCATGGAATTAACTTCAGAGAATTTGATAACAGAAGGCTAAAATATTCAGATTTTTCAGTTGTGCTTTATTTAAGCTACATTGTATAACTCTGAAGGAGCCTTCAATTTTTTATTGAACACTGTTGGGAGGCCCAGTAATCAGCTTGTACTTTGATACTAATCATTTGTCATAGTAGGATATTTGATAATAATGTTTTGTTGCATCAAATATCTATATGTTCATGTAGATTCATTTCACATTACATTGCATATTTTTAAATATAATATATAGTAAAACACAATTTTGTATACTATTTACAAAGACTATTTCTTCCTTAAATGTGATTAAATGTAATTATCTAAAATAATGTAAAAATAAAATCTTTAAGCCATATAAGGCACAGTTTGTTTGGAGATGTTAATTTAAAATGACCATTATTTGGCTTTGCTTAGTTTCCACACAGAGTTGAAAGATAAATATAATTCATAAACGCACACAACACACACAAACACACACACACATATGTGTGTATATATATATATATACATATATGTATATGAATTTGTAATGTTTTGGTTTTGTTATTTGTTATGAATGATGAAATCCAACATATTATTAAAAAATGGGTTATACTGCTTATAATAAGTGCTTATAATAAAATGTCTGTTTGCCATTACAAATATCACTTTTCTTTGTATTTAATTTGAATGTAATACAATATTACATTAACTAGGATATATCTATGTGATTATTATTTTTACTTATTTTATTTATTTATAAAAAACTATTTTATTTACCATTCTATCATTTAAGTAGACTTTCATATAATTAGATTTGAGAGCAGTTGTTTTTATAGTCAAATTTCATGTTTATATATCAGATATATTATGTTTATTTTTGAGCTATTTGCCACATGTAATTAGCTGTAAAAGATTTGACCTATGTCATTTTCCTTTAATCAAAACTCAAGCTCATTATCATGAACAAGATGGCATAGCAGCAAAAACAAGTATTCTAGAAACAGTGATAATTAACTATCCTCAAGAAAGTGTGCATACTATCAATTTAAAGGAGAAAAAATGCAATATTCTAATATTGTTCTCTTGTATATGAAATCTGTTTTCATTCAATAATTTATTTTTAATCATTTATTTTGTAATTATTTTATAACAGCCTATTTATATATATTAAAAATCATGAAATAATGGGAAATTACACGAAGCATACATTTATTAGAAGCATATACTTCATTTAGAATGACATTGCTTGTTTGTATGTTTGGTTAGTTTGTGATATGGAACCCAGGGCATTAATTGGCAGGCAAGCATTTGACCATTGAGATATTTGTCCTAGCCAAAGAAGAATGGGTTGTGCTGGAGTAAAAGGGGAACCTTGGCTTGTTATTCTGACCTACTCTTTTGTTATTGATTTTTATTATAAGAGTTTTCACTGATTCCCCAGACTTTAACTAAGTTGTTCAACTGTTTGCAGGATGGTCTCCATTTTGTAACAATTTGCATGTAGAAATCAAGTAAGCACTAAGTCTCTCTTAAATAATAGGTTTATTTGACAGAGTAGTGTAACAATATGCAGAAACATGAAATTCTAAGGCTTGGTGTCCTTATAAAAACAGGATTTTGTTTTCTGGCATGAAGTTTCCTTGGTGGTCTTATCCTCTATGTATCTTCATTGGACTTCTCTCTCTCTCTACCTTTATGTTTGTTTCTTCTCATAAGTGCAACAGTCATATTTGATTTTCTGTTATTATAGGTCAGTTACCATATTTAATACAGGTTTACAACTTTAAATACCCTAAATTCAGTTATATTCTTAGATACTATGTGTTTGAATATGAACCAATTTTGGTGGCATACACTCCTAGACAATGCATACATGTTATATCATTTTACCAAAATGGGACTGAAACCTGGGTTGTGTTTCTCAGTTTTCAACCCTCTAATTTTTACTTTACTTCCAGAGTTGATATTAGGCCTGGTTTTATGCTGAACACAGTATATGCTATTTTCTTGTATCAGTCATCATGAAAGGTATTCAGAGCATACTATTGAAGTGCTCCTATCTTTCTCAAGCAGTTTTTGCCAGTTCAGGAAGAGTCTCTACCATCCCTTCACAATTCTCACCTATTTCTCACCAACTACATGGCACACACAGGCAAAATAATCCTGGGTTCCTTATAAGTAGCAGAATTGTACATCTCAAGGACCTCATCTACCACATCAACAAATTTCTATTGACTTTCGTAAAATTGACCTACCTTTCAAATTAGAAACAAAATCTGTGTCTGTCTGACCATCTGTCTCACAACAGTATTCACTGAACAAATGAAGAATGATCACATGAAAGTGAGGCTAGTGTTCTCAGAATCTAAAATATTTGAAAACAGTATATATGATATCTTGGGGAAAGTAGACTAGTAAAACATTATTCATTAAGAAACTAGAAAGATGGATCAGTGGCTAAAGCATTAACTGCTCTTCAGGAGGATGTGGGTTCAACTCCTACTAAAATGATGACTTACAAGCATCTATAACTCCAATTAAGGAATTTGGCATCCTTTCCTGGTCGCCATATCCACTGTGCATAGATAAAACATATACTATTTGCAGGCAAAATGCTCACACACATAAAATAAAATGAGTAAATCTAGCTTTTTCATTCATTAATTATGTCCCATTAGTTTTTCAAGTTTACATGGAAAGAAATTTTTATGACAAGAATAGCTCTACACTACACATTAGTAAATTAATACACCACACTTACTAGGATTTTCCAATATTTATTGAGACTTTTGAGACTTGTTCTTCCTAAAATTTGCCTTTGATTATTTGCTTAATATCCAAAGGATGATGTTTCTCCCTTCTTTACATTTGTTCTGTTGCTCTTTTCAGTATCTTTCAATTGGATGACTTCTCCCATTTCTATGTGACTATCTAAATTTTACTATGTGATTGTTTCACTGCACCATCTGCAAAAGTTCAAAAACTCCCCGTGCATTCTACACAATTCTAAAAGGACTTTTTAATTAGCTGAGTGTATCTGAAATTACTGCTAGTATACCATTTTATAGAAATAAATCTACATGAGAATATTTCCTTGGTGTCTTAATTCTAATATTTTATCATTGAGTTAAGTCAATACAATTATTTTATTCAGTACTAAATTTCAATCAAGTGATTAAAGATTCCTTTATAATTCATAGGAAACCTCTGTTTACACAAGAAACATGCATACAAATGATGCCCTGGTTTAAATAAGAATGACCCTCCCTTCCAGTTGCAAAGAGGGAAAAGTGATAAGAAAAGGGGTCAAGACCAGGCTATGGAAACCCACAGACACAGCTGACCTGAACAAGTGGGAGCTCATGGACCCCCAGACTGATAGCTGGGAAACTAACAATGGACCAACTCAGACACCCTAAACGTGGGGCTCAGTTAGGAGGCCGGGCCAGTCTAAGGGACCTCTGACATTGGAACCAGGATCTATCCCTGGTGCACAAAAGAAATTTGGGAGCACAATCCCCATGGAGGGATACTCCCTTAGCTTAGTGGCAGGAGGCAGAGCCTAGACTCTGATCCAAATGACTTGACAGATTTTGATGATCCCTTCTGGAGGACATCACCATCCCTGTGGATTAGTGGGAGGGATGAAATGGGAGGAGTTGCGTGGCATGGGAGGGAGGGAGATAGAACTGGGATAGATATGTAAAAGAAATATATATATATATATATATATACATACATACATATATATATATGCATACATACATACACACATACATACATATATATAATGCTTGCCCATCAGGAAGTAGCAGTATTTGAAAGGATGAGGAGATATGGACTTGCTGGGATTTGGTTGTCCTTGTTGTAGGAAGTATGGTACTTGGGGAAGGCTTTGAGGTTTCAGAAGCCCAAGCTGGGTCTAGGTACTCACTCTGTCTTCCTGATGCCTGTTGACTAGATGTAGAACTCTCAGTTACTCCTAGAGTAGTACCATGTCTACATGCATGTTACTATGCTTCCCATCATGATGATGATAATGAACTAAACCTCTGTGTTGTTAACCAGCCCCAATTACATTTTTTGCTTCATAAGAGGTGCCATGGACATGGTGTCTCTTCACAGCAAAAGAAAGCTAAGACAGGAGTTATTTCAAATTTTATTCACAGTCATATAATGAATTAGATTATTATAACAATTTATGGATATGGACAAGGATATGATCAGTATCTTACTCAATACCATACTCCTTGAGGTGTAATAACATCAACAAGCATTCAGACCATCCAAAATACAAGGTTTTCCTTTTGCGGTGATCATAAATACCTTAAAAACATCTCCTGAGTTTTTCTTTTCATTTATTGTACTGTAATCCCTTTCTATATCCTTGATTAATTTATTCATGTATACTATGAAATAGTATACTATATAGGCCCTCTTTTACCCTTCTCACTTTCCCACAGCTCCAACACAGCCCCTTCCTAACTTCATGTCATCTTTATATTTCTTTTCCTTAATATTATCCTCTTTGGTATTTTTTCTCCTTTTTGGAGGAAGGATTTATCTATGTGGTGGTTTGAACTGTCCTTCTGGAGGCTTAGACTGTTGGAATTGAGTCTCTAGCTAGCTAAATTCTTGTTGGGTATTATGAACATCTTGAAAATTGGGGAAAGTAGGTTTCAGAGGGTGGATCCTTTTTGGTATATTACTGATGATGGTTTCTTCTCTGTTTTGATGGGAATAGACAGTAACTGCTCCATATCTTACCATGATGGGGTTGCTCAATATCAAAGCTCGAACAAATACAGCTGGTTTCTCTGAGTCCACGAGGGAAATTTTAAATTTTTATTCAGATATTTTTTACACAATTATACAAGAGTAAACAATACAACATCTGTATTCGAAGTGTTGACTTCCAAAATTACTCTTATAGCATTTCTGTAAAAATTAAATAAAAAGAGCAGGTTAAACATTCATCTAATTCCTGTAACTAAAATAGTTATTACAATGATTCTTTAAGTCCATATCATTCATAATTTTCTCACACTGATATTTTTGCTTTCACTTACACTACAGTACTATTTATTATCAAGTATATGCATTTCTTAATGGCCTGATTCCCTATATAGAGTATACATCTTTTATTAAAACACAACAATGTCAAGTATACATCATTTCCTGCATATTCTTACTGTAACTATTGTTGAAAGAAAGGAAACTTGGTTAATGTCAGTCACAGTAATACAGGTATTTTGATATTGTTACATAGAACTCAAAACTAAATATGTAAAAATGGATCCAGGAATGTTAGCATGATATGTATAAATGAACAGTTTTTATAATTTTCATATCAAGAGAACTGAAATAAAACTGCAAAGCTTCTTCCAAGGCCATGGGGCAGATAAAGACAGGAGAGGTCTAATTGCAAAATATCCTGCAATGGAATCACAGTCTGTGTAAAGCTGATTAAGGTTAATTTGAATCACATCAATTTGAATTAACGTGGCCTTTCTAGAATGAACAACACCTTAGTGCCAACATGATCAATTAGTACTTGTAACTCCACACATCCGCCTGGAAAGGTTAGATTTATTAGTTATCAACACAAAGTTTTAGAATGCAAATGCTGTTACTTCATTTCCTCTAAGCCATCTTATCCAAGCACCTGTATATTTTTAGGACAGATGTCTCTGAGTGAAATTATCTACATTATGACTAGAAAGAAAGTGTATAGAAAAACAAGGTCAGCCTTACATCATGATGGTTTTTAATTGTATATATTGCTATATATAAACAATTAGTCTATCCATTGAAGTAAAAAGCTCAGTCCAAGAACAATAATTGCTAGTTTCATATTTATTTACTTTAAGCACTTAAAATTTTTAAGTTCAAAGTTCCTTTAAAAACTTTAAGATAATTTATTATTATTCTCTCATTATATCCCTTCAAACATTTTGAAAAACACCAAACCTAGGCAATTTACTTATAGTTTCACATAAAAAATGGACCCAAGTTGAGGTCCTAATATCTATTTATTTGATGTTTTCCTTACTGAACAGAAAGTTTTATACTATTTGTATATACACAAAAAACATAAATATAATATGATCAATTATAATATAAGTGACTGTCAAAACTATAAAAATGTAAAAGTTGATATGCAATTTTAATTACCTAAAGAATATATATTTAGTGACATATCTTTTTGAGCCTGAAGCCTTAGCCAAAAGTACATTGTTTGATAGACTCCTAGAAGACATTTAGATACACAACATTGTACCATGCTGCCATTTTAATAACTCCTTTTACTTCTAAAATGCCCTCGTATTTTGTGACTCAAGTGCACATAGAAATACTCAGTCCTGTGGATTTTGTGTTGTTGTTATGGTTTATTTTTGTTACCTATATTTATAAACATTGTAACTTTGATACTGCTGTGGAATATTTCTATCCAATTAATTTCCTTGATTTATAACTCTGAAACTTGTGCCCACAAGGACAACTTGCACATTTCTGTTGTGTGAGGCATTGTCTGAAAAACCTCATGTAGTCATGGGGCAACAAAGTTGCCTTTGCAGACAGGCCTATCACATCAACTGAATGACAAAAATAGTTGAGAGTTTGATGAATTTCCACTCTTCAGTCCTAATTATATGATCCTCAATGATCATTTTTAATTAAAGACCTATCAAGGTATATACACTTCTTTAAAAGGGTTGTCTTATAAAGAAACGTCAATAGTGAATATTATTAAATTTAAATATATTTTTCCATTTTTAATTTTTTAATTTCATTTTACACTCCAACCACAGTTCACCTTCACACTCCTGCTCCCAAAGCCCCTCCCCTCCCAGCCCATCCCCAGTCCACTCCTCATGGGTAAGGGCTCCTATGAGCATTCAATATAGTTTGACACAATAGGCTATGGCAGGATCAGGCCCCTCTCCCTTGCATTAATTCAGAGAATGGCATACCACCATAGGGAATAGGCTCAAAAAGCAAACTCATGTACTAGGTTTGTATTGTGGTGCTACTGACTGGGGTCTCTCTGATAGTCCAAGCTTCACAACTGTCTCCTACATATTGAGGGACTAGTTCTGTCCTCTGAAGTTTCCACAATTGTAGGTCTAGAGTTTATGAGTTTCTAAGAGCTTGGTTTAACTTCCTTTGTAGATTTATCCATCATGATCATGAACTTTTGCTCATATATTCCCTTTTCCCTCTTTTTGCCTGGATTCCTGGAACTCAGCCTAGTTCTTGGTTGTGGATGTCTGTGTCTGGTTCCATCAATTACTAGATGAGGGTTTTATGATGATCAAAAATCTACAGCATGACCTCTGCTACTTCTTTAAACAAAACAAGTTTCAAGGTAACTAACACTCAGGGAGAAAGGAATTGGTAATCTCTTTCTAAACAGATGTTTAGAGTGGCACAGACACACAGAACTAGAGAAAGTTGTTGGGGGGATTCTTTTTGATTGTGGGACACTCTGAAATGTTCTAGAAATGTTTTACTTATGTGCCTGCATTCAACTGAAGTTATATCACTGTGTCATTTTACTTACCCCATTTTTAATGAATTTATGATTTTTTTTTCTTATAAGAAAATAGGACACAAAAACACCGCTATTTAGAGGATGCCTGGTAAAGCAATTGCATAATATGGAATTGTTAGCTACAACTTTAAAACATTTTACAGGATGAAGAAACCTGATTTTTTTCAAGCTATTCATAGGTATGGATGGAGAAATTTGAATTTGGGAACAAACATAGTATAATCATATAATAATAATAATAAACTACAACAGTCCATTATTTCATATACAATATCAAACATGGTGAGATGTCTAAGATCTTTAGTTATAGTTAATCCATTAATGTGTACATAAAGAAGATATTATATTCCATTGTTTTAATTGTACCTCAGCTTGAACTAGAATAAGTCATTTTGATTAATTTAATATGTATTTCTTGTGGCTAGTTTGATGACATGGACTACAAATTAATTGCTATATAATCATATGGGCCTGAGTTTGACTCTTAGTATCTATGCTAAGAGAGACTGAGTGATGGAATTAGCCATGCAAATCTGAAAGTCCACATCCCCTGCCACCTACATAAGCATTGTGGCATGCAGACACCCACAAAACACTGGTATACAAAAAACCATACATACATACTTGTTTCAAAAGCAGCATGATAGATTGAGATTTCAGAGCTAGTGGGGACAGCAAATCTTTGGAGCTGACTGAATGTCAATGAAACTGTGCAAGTAAGATTCAGTTTCACTGAGAGACTCTGTCTTAAATAAAATAGAAATTGCAAAAGACACCTGATATTGATCACTGGCCTTCACATATATGTGCATGCATGCACACACTCACAAGTCTGCTTGTACATACACACACACACACACACATACACACACAACGCAAAAAGAAAATAATTTAATAAATCATATATATGTGACTCTGAATTTTAAAATTGTCTCTAATAATATTATTTCTATAATCTTTCTACATTTGTACCACAGGAAATATTAGTATAGCAAATATTTTAAGACATGAAATCTTCCTTTGTGTGAAATTTCAGAGTTGAAACTTCAGAAAGATAATCTAAGTTTATCAAAATCACATCTAAAGTCACTGTATTTGAAAGTTTGGGGGACTTAAGTTCCTATAAGCATTTCTAGTTTTCTATAATTTCCCTCCCTACATATCAATAACTGTTGTAAACTTGTGTAAACAATTAGTCCAAATGTAATATTGCTTTAAAAAACATAAAACAAGCAAACACCCATAACTAACACTGAGTCAAACTACAATCCAGATGCAGAGAGAGAGGACAAGACAAGGTTGAAGAAACACACAAAGAGAGCTGACCTGAACAAGGAGGAGCTAATGGGCCCCCCAGACTGATAGCTGAGAATCCAGCATGGGACTGACTTAGACCCCCTGAATATGGGTCTCAGCTAGAAGGACTGAGCAGTCTAAGGGAACTCAGACAGTAGAACCAGGATGTATTCCTGGTGCACAAAAGGACCTTGCAGACACATCCACCATGGAGGAATACTCCCTTAACCTAGAGAAAGGAGAGAAGTCCTAGTCCCTCCTTCAAATGACTTGACAGATTTACATGACCCCACCTGGATAGCATAGCCCTACATGTGGAATAGGGGTAGGGGGATGGGAGGGGAGGGTGGTCAGGGTGCATGTGAGGGGGGAAAGAGGGTAAATAGGAGGGAGGTAGGGAGGTAGGGAGGAAGAGGAAACTGTGATTGACACATAAAATTGTTAAATTATTTTATTAATTTAAAAAAACATAAAACATGTATTTCTTGTGGGAGGGGCATTTATGCGCTCTCCTTCTGACATGTGAGCATTAGGTATAGAATTCAAGTCATCAAGGCTAGGTGGCATCCTTTAACCTCCTAAAAAATTCTCTTGCCCCAAATGCAATAAATTTTGTTAAATGTAGCACAGGGGTTCATAGACCCCAGTCATGGCATCTCTATGAGATAGAAAAACATGTTACAAAGAGAAATAAAGATCAGGACGTGACTACCTCTAATCATTATGACATATTTTTCAATGAGCAAAGTAACTTTAAAAGTCATGATGTTTACAACTTAAAACTAAAGAAACTAAATACAGTAGATAGATATTGTATGCTCACATTTAAATAATCTGCCATGTGTGAAAATTTGTTCATAAATAGTAGAAGCTATGTTTTATACTCAGAATTTTAATGAAAAAATGATAACTGAGAACTTTCGATTTATGACAAAGCTTTGTTTATTCCATCAGGGTTTAACATGTTAGTTTGTCAATTAATTTCATTAGCTTTCTATTTCTGTTCATTATATTGAAGGCTATGAAAAAAAAATCTGTCTGAAATGTGTCTCCAGAGATACCTTTTACTCATTAAAAAAAAATGCTTTAATGTGAAATTTATCTGCTAGACACAGAAACACAAACACAATAAATAAACTTGCAATTTTCTTCCAACTATTCATATGTTAGGTCACATGATCAGAAATTCTAAAGCAGAGCCCAGAGAAAAATGCAAGGCAAGGAAACTTGGTGAACAGGTTTTGCCTGTTGGTCAGGATTTGCCAAGCAGGCTAAATTCAGAGTACAGAAGGACAGCTATGACCTCTACACATCACCCAGATCCCAGTCAGCAAAGACTCACTGCTAGCAATAGTGTGAAGTGGCCATCTCCCAGGCAAGACTTGGAGTGGAGGGAGTGAGATACCAACAGAGGTACATAAACTTCAATCTACAGTCTGTCCTACCAGGATTGTCTAGCATCTCCCTACCTCTGGGACATGTTGGGTTAAGCAAGGTGCAGAGGATGTGGTAGTGAGAAAACTGTTGTAATTTTAAAAAAGCACTGGGAGAGAGAAAGACGCCATGCAACGAAGTTCAAGCAGAGGGTTTTTTTTTTATTAGGGAGAAAGGCTCGAAAAATAAAAGGGGGAAAGGGGTGTGGAGAGGTCAGCCTTATGAGATAGAAGCAGTGGGAGAGAGGAACAAGGGACAGGGAAGAAAGAGAGAGAGATGGGAGGTAGGTAGGGCCCCTTTAAAAAGGAATGTGTTTTTTTTTTTTTTTGTTTTGTTTTGTTTTGTTTTGTTTTTTGCTGAGTAGTATTCCAAATGACTTGACAGATTTTGTTGATCCCTCCTGGAAGGCATACTCCCCCCTGCGGAGGTGGGGGCAGGAATGGGATGGGAGGGGCAGGGGGGCCTCAGAGGGAGGGAGGGAGGGAAGGACAGGGAACTGGGATTGATATGTAAAATAAGAAGAAAAAAAGGAATATAGTGAAAAGGCACAAGTGGTGCTTTTAGTGGCTGCAGCTGAAGATACCTGTCAGGACTCCAAAGCAGTACAAATACCTGAGTACTACCACAACCAATGACTACTAACTTGTTCATCCTGAAACCCGTGCCACAAGAGTGATCCCACCCCTTACACTATCTGGCGTGCCAGGATCCATAGGCTAGATGGCTCACAGACCTAAGATGGAACCAGACACTATTGTAGATAAAACAAACAAACAAATCAATGGAATGAAGTCTAACTAACAATATTCCTCTATACTCACAGATTGGTGACTATGCTAATTGTCATCAGAGAGGCTTCATCTAGTAACTGAAGGAAACAGATGCAGAGACCCACAGCCAAACATTGAGCCAAGCTTGAGGAATCCTGAAGAGGCAAGGCAGAAAGGACTGTATGAGTCACAGAACTTTACTAACCTGGTTCATAGGAACTCACCTTCTAAACTGACAACCAGGGAGCCCACATGGTACTAACGTAGCCCCTCTACATATATGTGGCAGTTGTGTAGTTTGGACTATATGGGGCTATCCTTAAGGATTTGGCTGGCTTTTGGGAATCTATTCCTCCTACTGGGTTGCCTTTCTAGCCTTAATACAAAGGGGGGGGGGGGGGCTTGCTTAATCCTTCTGCAACTTGATATGTCTTGTGTTGATACCTATGGAAGGCCTGTTCCTTTCTGAACAGATATTTAGGAGGAGCAGAGGGAAGGAGGAGAGAAAGAATAGAGAAGAAGCAGCAGTCAGGATGTAAAATAAATTAATAAATTTAATTGATAAATAAAAACATTGAGGGAGAGCTTCAAACAGTTCCCAAACTGATCTCTACAACTGAGGGTTGTATGGATCTTACTGGCCAGGTAGCCATGCTATACTGTTTGCCTTGTGGTAAGGAAATAAGGAAAATAGGCCAGGGAATGAAGAAATCAGATCCTTCTTGGCATTCACTATCACAGCTAGTCCCAGTGTTCCCACTTTGCAGCAGTCTGAATGTATGACTATGAAATAAAAACAAAGCAAATGCCATTTTTTATAATTAGACTTTATTGACACTACATGTGTCATTATATTTTCCAGAAGTAGATATGAATGTTAATAAAATATCATGAAAATATCCTTAAGCAAATACTAGTTTGTGATTTTAAAATATTGACATCTAGTGTTGAAATATGTTGACATAAACTTACTAAAATTAAAGTTGTAACAGATATTCATTTGCATTTTGTTTAGCTGAATATGTCTGTTTTCTTTTCTAACCACATACAAAGAACATTTTGGACTTTTTAAAAATTTATTTCCCATCACTCCCAGTTAATAATCATGTTTTGTATTTGTTCATCCAAGTATATTTTCATATTCATTAATGCAAATAGACTGTCTTTACTTGTGGGAAACCTAAATAATGTTTGAGTAACACACTGAGAGCTCTATCGTATTTAGTAAAGATTTATATACATCTCTGTGGCCTATATGCCTATATTCTATTTTAGAAAGTAAAATTTGTAAATATATTTGCATATACATTCATATAGTACATACAAATTAATGTGTACAATAAATATATGACTTTATTTCTTTTTTTTCACATTTTCATGGTTTATTTTATGTGTATGGGTGTTTTGCTTGAATGCATGTATACAGTGAGATTACAGTACCCATAGAGTCCAGAAAAGGATATTGGATTCCAGAGAACTGGAGTTATAGATAATTATTAGCTGCCATGAGGGTGCTGGGGATTTAATCCTGGTTCTGTGGGGGAAAAAAGCCAGTGTTGTTAAACATTGAGCCTTCTCTCTTACTCCATTTGTGTTGTTTCTACAATATTTGTCCTACTCTACCAGTAACACGAAATATTTACAAAGATGTAAGACAGAAGGCAACATTAGACATAATAGAAAACTAAGCTGACCAAGAATTCAGGAAATGTGTAAGTTGTGTCACTGGTAATAGCTGTTAAATATTTCAGCTGTGTCAGTTAAGTGACAAACGTGAAATAGAGAAATAGCTTAGCAATTGAGAGCATTGCATGGTTTACTGTCTTCTAGTCTAGTGCCAGAGCATCTATTGACATCTTCTTGCTCCTCGGGTACCAGGAATGCATGTGGTTCACAAACATACATGTAGTCAAATGACCCCCATACATATTTAAAATAAAATAAAATTTAAATGATGGAAAAATCTTGAGTGAAGGAAATTAAATTAATGCAAATAGACTGTCTTTATTTCTTGCTGCTCTGGTGATCAAATTCCTGTGAAATTCACTGTAAAATGAACATTTCATGTCTTCAACACCAAATGATGCAGCTCCAATTACCTTTCAGAGTGCAAATCATTCAGATATTAGTAAGGCCTATTGTTTTCTTAATAACACAAGCTAGTGACCATCTTCATTACTCAGTATTTAATTTTGACCAGAAAGAATTTGCAATGCATTACCCTTCATGTCACTATAAAACTGGTAGACTATTACCATGGATATGATCTTTCTTCAGCAATGAGGTCTTACACTCAAGCTCTAGTGGGTAACAAAGAGCAATGGTTATAGCCTGTCACATTTTGTGGGTCTCAAATACACTTCTAGAGGAGATATCCCTAGCCTGGCATGGAGTTTATTATTTGACAACCTATGGATTCTAGAAGGAGCATGGTCACCATGTAGGGGAGACCAATTTAGCTGCTATATGAAAAACAAACAAATACACAAAACACACACACACACACACACACACACACACACACACACACACACACACAGAGGAGGTTTATAAAATGATTTTCCATAGGGCTTTTTCAGCCTTACTGATAGTTATTCCTCTGTCACTGGTTTTCTTTTTCACTCCCATTCATCACTGAGGGATCATGAGTTCTTTCCATTCCCTCTGACTTTCAATTTCCCCTTACACCATAGGAAAAAAAATCCATCAAATGCAAGAATTCTTGTCTAAGGCTCTTTAGGCTTATTTCATAGACATCAGTTCTTATAAGAGAAAGTTAATTTAAGAATATAAGTTTCCTTTCAGAACTATGATCATCTTTAAGATATTTGTAGTAACCACGTTCCTACTAAATAGTAAGTATCAAGATGCCTGTTTTTGATAAGAAACGTCCCTATCACCATTTGGTAAATGATATAATTTCTTTACATTTTGTGTTCATGGTTAAGTGGAAAAGTGATCAGATTGGAAATAACTTCACTTCTTAATTTTTGCATAACATGAAGTGTTAGCCTTGATCAGTTTTCTCATATTGGCCAACAGGAAGAGCTTCAGTTACAATCACATTCTTAAGATAGCTCCCTGCCAGAGGTACAGTAATTCAAGCACAATATTTATTTTATCTTGCTTATTCTTACAAGGTAAAAGAGATAAAAAACTGTCAGAAAAATCCAGCAGTTCACATAAATTTATGTCTTCTTAAACATCTTTTTCCTGAAACATAAAGTACAGGGAGGTAATAATTCAGTATTTTATTGACATAGTAAATAATGAATTTTTATATAAGATTTCTAACCTCATGATTTTCTTCTTTTTGCTTACCACAATGTTCAGAATAAACCAAAGAATATATGGAACCAAATAATTCTTCCTCCCCTCCTTGCTTCACACAATCTGTCCTAAGAATTCATTCACACACAGAACATTTTGTGTTAGACTGTGAAAGAGATGACAGTAGGAATGAAAAAAGCCCATATGTAGCTATGGCAAGAACTACAAAATGAATGTAAATAGTTACCATCATTGGAAATTATTATAGGTGTCTAGTACATGATTTTGAATCAATATATGATATTTTCTGACCATATCATGTAGGAAGCTTATTTTCCCTAGTGTTCCATAAATCACTCTGTGCTGATAAACTTTGTTTGCTGCACTAATACAGAAAGACAATATTAGATGTGACAGGCCAAAGGCAAGGTGCCAAATTTACTGTAGTGAGTACTGTTAACTTATTTTAAAATATCTGTAGTTTTACTCTCATTGTATCCAGATAATACCAGAGCATCAAATACTTTCTTGACTATGGTAGAATAGATGTTTCACCTGTTTATTTTGTGGGTGTAGCTTACCCATTTAGCATGGTGCTGGCATGTGCTTGATGGAGAAGAAAAGACTAGATGAACACTTTGTGAAGCAGATTCTACTTTCAATCATTATGCTGTTTGTTAAAGATTATTTTCCTCTTCGAGTTTAGATTATTTCTTTGCTGCAAGTCTCACATAAATAGGATGCATCAAAATCTTAAACACAATAGGGGATATATTTTGTTGACCTTGAAAGAGGAGCAGAGTAGTTCTGTGAAGGAGCTTTGCAATAAAAGCAGAGACTGACACATGCTAGGTAGAGCACAGAGCATTAGGGGCTGCTCGGTGCTGTGTTAGCATTCTTTTTCTCCATTTTTTTGCCAGGATTCTGATACTTCCCTTTCCCATTTCCTTAAACAAGACTGGATACTCTGTCACTTCTAGACAGCTTGAGAAACTTAAAACATGAATGATTGACTTATTCTTTTATTTTTGTAGCAAAACTTCACTCTAAATTTTATTCTTTTGGCATATTATTCTCAACATACTCACATTTGAAACTATACTCATATGTCTCACAATGAGCATCTTTAAAATTAAAATCACTCACAGATTTGTGTTACAGAGGACCCTACTTCTTCATTTCTTTCTCATTTTTTAAAACACAATTTCTTTAATAAATATAATGACTCTTTGGGAATTTCATGTCGTGCATCCGATTCTGCTCACTTCCCAGTCCCCCATAACCTCCCCTCATCCCTGCAGAAATCCTCAAAATAAAACAAATAGCAGGCTAACAAACAAACATGAGAATATAACAAAACAACAATGACAACAGCAACAACAAAAAGCACCCCCCAAACATCTTCATTTCTCTATATCTTGCCTCTTAAACATTCTTTCACTTATTGTGGTGACACTGGGAGTAGTGCATCACATAGTGTATCACAAAGCCTGTTCAACCAGCTTTGTTAGCAAATATTATTGTGATAAGTCAATTGTCTCGTTCAAGGTCCCTCATTCCTGGAACACCCACCAACATCATTGGATCCTCCTCAACTACTCTGAGACATGGTGAGGCTACCCAGAGTGAAGGAAATCTAATGTGCATTGTTCCACAGGACCTGTGCCCCCACCAGCTCCAGAAAGTCTTAGAAGTAGTTGACATTAAATTGGGCTAATCAATTAGGCTTAGTTGGCCACCAAGCTGGTCAGTTCATTCCTCTGGGATCAACACCCTAAGTCAAGGGGGGCAGGGACAGCTCCCATAGGCTCATGCCAACAAGGTCATTTCTTCCTCACCTGTGATGATGGATGAGTCCATTTCTCCTGAGATCAGGGCTTAGCTCAACTGTGATGGTCAGAGTCAGCTGTATCACTGCCATATGAAGCTAGAGACAGGACCAACACTCCCAGGGGCAAGAAAGACCCAGCAAAGAATTAAGATTCCATCACTCATGGTTTCCATCCCCTACCACTGTAGGAGGTATAGGCCATGGACATCAACACGGCATCTAGCAGCATCTAGACCAACAGAAAGTAGTCTGAGTGGCTGCAGAGAACCCTACTTATAAATTGGCTGACAACCACGTATAACTATAAATCTATGTGATCTGACCCCTTCTACCCTTCTCAGGAGTCTGCAGTCACCTTCACTTACCTATTACATATTAAAATAAAAATTAAAACTACAAATAATTAAGATTTGCTCAACAGTTCAAACAGAGAGGTACTATAAGAGGGGGGAAACATGATCATAATATATTTTATGGAAAAAAAAGATGAAGGCCTCATCTAGTACCTGTTGGAAACAGAGGCAAACACCCATAACTAAACACTGAGTCAAACTACCATCCAGATGCAGAGAGAGAGAGAGGACAGACCAGGTTGCAGAGAAACATAAAGACAACTGACCTAAACAAGGAGGAGATAATGGGACCCCAGACTGGTAGCTGGGAATCCAGCATGGGACTGACTCAGACCCCCTGAATATGGGTCTCAGCTAGAAGGACTGAGCAGTCTAAAGGACCTCAAACAGTAGAACCAGAATGTATTCCTGGTGCACAAAGGAACCTTGCAGACACATCCCCCATGGAGAGATACTCCCTTGGCCTAGAGACAGGAGAGAGGTATTAGTCCCTACTTCAAATGACTTGACAGATTTACATGACCCCACCTGTATAGAATAGCCCTACATGTGGAATGGGAGTGGTGGGATGGAAGGAGAGTGTGGTCAGGGTGCATGTAAAGGGGGAAAGAGGGTAAGAGGGAGGGAGGGAAGGATGGAGAGGAAACTGGGATCAACACGTAAAATAAAATAATAATAATAAAAAATTGAAATAAAAAAGAAAAAAAATGAAGCTAGTGTGAAATAACAATGACAGCTCTGGTTTATTTTCATAAAGACTTTCATCTATAGTGATGCAATAATCAAAATAAGATATATTTGTCACTTCTTTTTAAAAATCACATAAAATGGGCTTATATCATATTTACTGCCTGTCTACTATTTCCAGTTGGACTATCCTTTTCATGCCCACCAAAATCTGTGCCATGTCACCAATACCATTTTTAATTATCCAAGTCTTCTTGGATATCTGTAATTCACTGAAGCTTGTTGGCATACCAACAACAAGAAAACTGACTCTATTTCTTCTAGAGAATAAGAATTTCTAGATTGAATTTAGATAGAAGTGGATGTTTGTGGGCAACTCTGTTTCCATGCTGTAAATTTTCTGGCTTTAGTTTACACAGGTATTGTGCATACTATTACATTCAGTTTGAACTCATATAAGCCATGACCCCATGTGCAGAAGACCATACCCCAAGTTCTTACACTCTTTAAGGACCTTATTTTGTAATGATCCTGTGCTCTGGGAGGAGGGAGAATGAAAAATACACCCCATTAGGGTGAATATTCTGCATTATCATGCCTTCTGCACCTTGGTGAATTTGGGTCTCTATTCATCACCATCTACTTCAATTGGAAGTTTCTCATATAAAGGCAGAGAGATAAAGTAATCTATGAGTATAAAGATAACTCATTAGAAGGCAATTAAATACTATGTTCATCTTACAGATAAAAAGTAGTAGTTTCCACAGTGCCTAAAATCAAAAATGTTTCAAGAAAAAAACATAACATTTTTTTTTCAAAAGCCTTATGGTCTTATGTGCAAATTTCCTTATCATGATAAAGTAATAATCATATCACTTTTAATTTAAAAAAAATCACCTATCAAGGGAGTAGATGGTTATTCTTCAAGTGAAACACAATATAATTATTATATGATTGCTACAATTAAAGAACTCTAAGTGAACAAAGTTGTATATTACTCTTTTTTTTAATTCATATTAGGAAGACATCCTGTGTAGAATGGAGATTGAATGTGAACAAATTGTTGAAATTTGATCAGCTATTTATGTTTTAATTGGAACAAAATAAAACTCTGGTGTATGTTCTCTACTTTGGAGAAATCTAATTGATAGCTTTTAACTCCATGTGTTTTGTACTATTACTTAATGTAAGCAACCAGAGAGAGCATCCACTCAAGATGATTTTTCTGTGTGATAACAATAATAAATAAATAATAAGTGACTTTAGACTAGATGGATGAACAAAATGTCTTTCTATGAATTCAGAATAAGCCTCAGAATGTGCTGGGAGAAAAATCTTGCTTTTCAATTGCATTATGTGGTCTGTGATTAGGCACTGGCATTATCTGCATTGCTGTCATAGATAAAATTCAACACAGGAATGGAATCAGTGAGTGTTTCCTACCACAAGTGATGCCTCAAGTTCAATCCCCAGGACTAGCACAAAGCGTGGTTTTACACACACATTTTTAAGGTCAACTGCTTCTGAAAATTCTGCCACCTTCCATATAATTCCTTCTAAACTACATATCAGGGAATGGAAACTACTGCAGTATCATGGATTCATCACACTTGTGGAAGGAAGTAACTCAGAAAGACTAGTAGTTAGATAGAGATAATTTTGAAATAAGTCATATAAAAATAAGCAACAAAAATCTAAGAGGCTTGTGTGTGTGTTGTGTGTGTGTGTGTGTGTGTGTGTGTGTGTGTGTGTGTGTGTGTGTGTGTATGAAAAACAATAATGACCAAGGAAAAAAGCAGAGGTCATGGCAATGATTGGAGGGAGGTTACCTGACATGAATTGGAGATAGGGAAGTAAAGGGGTAAAGTGATATAATTTTGCTACACTTAAATTTATTTTAAAACTATAAAAATTTTTATATTTTTCTTGTTAAAAATTCAGACAAGTTGACAAAGCATTTTGATGGTTTTTCTTTGAAAGATTCTCTATGGATTTATTTCCAAGCTGCTTCTCCGAGAATAACTGAAAAAGTACAAAAATTTCAAAATTATTCAGTGTAATGAATCATTCCATATGTCCAACTCCTCCCATTAATAATCATTTGTTATTTCATTGTCTTTTTTTTTCTTGAAGGGCAAGTTTCTCCCTTGAAGGTGGTAAGGGAGAAATTAATCTGCCGGTCTCCAGATATTCATGACTGAAAAGAGCCCAAATGATGTCTATATTAAGGCTCATCACCTTCCTCAAAGTTCCGGTGCTCTCTCCTTTGCTTTGCTGCTGAAATCAGAATCCAAGAGCAAACCATGCCAAGGTTTCTCCCTAGGGGCATAGCAAAGTCTTTCTATGCCTCCCTAATTTTACTTATTCAGATAAACATAACATCATGTATTCCATCTTATTCCATTTCAACTTTTATCAGTTTATTTTATCATTTGTTGGCATACCATGATCCTCCATTTCTAAGGTTAATTTTATTATTTTGAATTTATTTCAGTTAAATTTTCAAAGTGACAATTATAATATATCATCTTTTTTTCATAAAATCATTATCGTCATCAATGTATTAGGATACAGACAACTTAATGGTTAAAGATCTGCATTGCTCCATTCTGTAGTATTCTCTTTGCTTAGTGAAATGTAAGAAAACATTATCTAAAGTTAGTCACATCCTGTTTTTCACACTTTAGATTTGGGTAGATTCAAGATTGAAGTCAGCCTTTTTTCCAATAGCTTTTTCAATTTATTACTGAAAAAGAAAAAAAGAAAGAATTACAAATGTTTTTTCATATATTTTTATTTAAATTTGAAAAAAGCTTGCTTTACATGTCGATACCAATCCCCATACCCTCCTTTCAAACCCTGTTCCCACACACATACAACAAATAAAAATTTTAAAGGAAATTTATAATTACTTGTTAGATACTACATTCATTATTGAGTTTTGATGAATACAATTTATAAAACCATTAAACTTTTTCAAAAATAAAAAACTACTCAGAAAATTAAGTAGAATAAGCTCACATATGGCGTCAATAGCAAAAGAAAGAAAACAGATTTGACATTCAAAATATTTAAACATACAATATATTTCCTGAATATTGAAGTAAACATCAAATCTTAAGACTAATATTAAATGTTAGAAACTTTTAGTAGATTATTTAATTCTTAATGGATTGGGTTATTAGGGAATAAATATGTATTTACAAAAATAAGTTATCTAATTATTCAACTGATGTATTTCTCTGTAACTGATGTAAACATACTACATGAATGTTTTAAACATACAGCATGATGATGGTAAAAAGAAATATAGACTTCTCTGTAATTGTACTTAGAGTATGACCATGCTTAAAACTGATCATTAATTGGTGTGGATTGTAAAGTCAGTTGTGTTGTATAGAATGATTTGCTTTATGTTATGTTTAAAATGATGAATACATGTGTGAATGTTTATGTGTGACATGTGAGCAAATGCAAGTATGTATGATCCACCATAGACTAATAATACAATTGCACACTTCTAATAAAAAAAACCAAGTAACACTAATAATGCTTGCTTTCGCCTTATCTTTCATTGTTTTTGCCTCCCAGCTAATAGTTGAATTTATTTACTTTCCCTTTTTATTTTCCTTTGAAGATTAAAGACTAGCCTACCTTTGTACTGTAGCTCTATGGACACTTGACAGGCCATTAAAGTAAAGTCATACAAGCTGTACATTTCAATGCCTTTATTCCAATGTGCAGCAAAGTGATATTTTTCTATATATAAGCACTGTTTCCCTGAAGAAGTTTGACAAAGACATTTCATAACACCTCTTGGCCTTTTGCATTTTTCCCAAAGCATGTACACACACACACACACACACACACACACACACACTATTAAGCTGCTTAAAGTTTTTTGAAGTTGGAATTTCTGGAGATGTTTTTAGTGCATATTAAACATGTAATTCTGGTCTGTTCTTACGTCTGAAATAACTTTGGCAGTGTATTTTATGCTTTGTAAGACTGAAATAACTAGAAGAGTTTGTAGCTCAGACTGAGAGTCATTACAAATAAAGGTAAAATGTACAAAATAAATTGATAAAACTTTTGCAATTGAAGCTGCATTGTTTACATAATCTTAAGTCATCATGCTTGCTAATGTTCTTCATAACTCTGGTATTTAATTAATGTTTTATTGTGCATTAAAGAAAATGATGCCACTATATTTGTAGTATATAATTTCCTTTACAGCATCATTTAACTGTTGGAGAAATAGATTTTATCCATATTGACAATTTTTCCTTATTTTCATATTTCAAGTCTCCATATCACAGAAATATATAGGCCAAAGCAATTGCTTTATAAAAAGAATATCCTAATGTCATGGGGCATGCAATTTGACTCCCGATGTATGTGTCAGGAATCTGTCTATAGCAATGTTGGGAAAAAATCAGTAGGGGAAAAAGTGTCAAATTTGCATTATCCTGATATGTGTTTTAAAACAAGGACTGGTTTTAAAAGTGAAAAAAAATACTTTTTATAATACCTTTTTTCTAAAAATGTCCTGGTTTGAAAGATTGCCGGTGTGTGTTCTACACAAGAGTTTGCTGTGGGTAATGACGATGGATGCCCCTTGTTATAAGGTCCCATTGCTTATTCAGATCTGAACAAAGTAGTAGTATATTCACCCAGGCTTAGTTAGATTCTCTAAATTAAGAAAAGATTGTGTTTCCCCTTTAGTGCATATTTTTTCACTGAGAAGATGCCTGTTTTGATTCAAAAGTGTTAATTTTGTATGTTTTGGCAGTACATAGATAAAAAATAAAACAGGCAGATAAAAGAAGCTGTTGTTTATTTATTTATTTATTTATTTATTTAAAAGAAGAACTGCTAAGGAAACAAGTAAATCTGACATAAATAGCAACACTTGTAAACACGAATTCAACAAGACTCAATTATAATATCATCCCTTCCTCAGCCATGGAACGTACAAATTGCACATTAAAAAAAAAAATATGTTCAAAGTAAGTGGGGGACTTGAGGAGAGAAGCTAAATATTTTGCCGAATTGATCAAAGCAGAAAGCCCTTGTACTTTTGCTTTTCACTTATTAAATAAATCACACCACAATGATGTGGCACTGCTGAACACTAATTGGGATTTAGGGCAGTTTAATTGCCACATGTTATTTTGGCACTGAAATTTTTAATGGGAGAAGCACAATGTCTCTGCACGGCACTGCATAAATGCAGTCATATTCTTCCAACTCCATCAGTATGTTCTAATTTATATACAGTTTAGAGCAAGTCCCTCTGGCCAACCCCATTTATAAGAATTTTCTTAGTTGTTACTTAATGGAAGATATACTCCTCAGAGAATTAACTCCCCAAATAGGTCTTCCCATTTTTATTTAATCTCTGTCGCCAAATTAGGGAGTACTATCAATTAATGTTAAACATGCTTGCCAGACCAGAAATCTTCCTACAAATTATATCACCTTCTCCACAAAACTTCCATGAATTTTAAGTTATTTATAATTTTCAAAATATCAAATTATGCATGTGAAGATTTCAGACTCATTATTATATTTACTAAATAACCAATTCAGAGTTACTAATTGGTCATTTCCAGATCTCTGCCCCAGTTGCTCCAATGCTATAGATAGTTATATAATTTGTTCATTTTAACTTGATTGGTATAATTCTTACATGATAAGGACCGAGTCATCCTATTTTTGTAACTTTATAATTATTATGGTTCCATACCACAATTAAAATCAGTGTCTATTCATAATTGACTTGAACTCTGTTACATTTTTCTGTAAACTCATATTCCAATGTTTACTGTCCTGATTCAAATCATTTCTTATCTCCTCAAATCATAGAATATTCTACTAAGTACACAATTTTTGGAATACATAATTAAACTCACATGAAAAGCTATTAAAAATTATTTGACAAAGGTCGAGAGAATGGTGATCATCAGACCCTGGAGGATAAACAAAGACAACATGGGGGACCAGTATTGGCAGGTATCACAGTTTTGATGTGGAAGGCTGTCCTCCAGGCACGGCAAGCTTGCACCCTCTAAATTCTGCTCAGGAGACATCTGTAAGATTGTGACCATTAACATTCCTTTATGGAAGGGCTCATAGAGCAATACTCCACTGAGGATTTGTGTGTGTGTGTGTGTGTGTGTGTGTGTGTGTGTGTGTGTGTGTGTGTGTATTATGTATATAAGTGTATTTATATAGGAATGTGTATATACATATATATTCCTGTAACCAGTTCACCCAAAATCCTCTACATATTAAAAACGAAACACTTTGATTCTTTCCGTGTGTGTCAGAGAACAGCATCTTTAGTGTATAATGAGTACATGTTCAAATTCTGCTAGAAAAAGTCACACTACAGGTAGAAGTAAGGAATAATAATAATTCAGTCTAAAATTCTAATGAATTTCTAAATAAGGTAGAACAATAAAAGGATTTCATTTCTTTCTATCTATAGCCCTCTGTGTCCCTGCCTCTATTTGTCTCTCTCACTGACACAGACACAAAGACTGATAGACACACACACACAAACACACACATACAAACACACACACACACACACACACACACACACACACACACACACACAAAGAGAGAGACAGAGACAGAAAGACAGAGACAGAAAGAGAGGCAGGCACCATGACTTTTGTGTGTCTGTACTCTGAGTCTGCCTGCCTGTTCATTGAATGTTGAATGTTTGACAAGGTGCTTCCCAGCCCTTCTCTTCTGAGAAGACCTTTAGCAAGAGCAGGGAAGACTTGAACTGACAGGCTTTCTGTTTTGATCACTACTTCGAACTTTTCCTGTGGTCCTCTGCTCTCTTGTCCTTGTATTACAAGGCTGGTATTAGAAGATTCACTAGTGAGTTATTCACCAAGATGGCACTGTACCTTTCCATTTTGGGAAGATAAAAGGTAGAGAAGATAAGTGATTCCAGTTTAGCATTGTTTGTGTGCAGTCAGTAACTGAATGAGAGTCACCACCCCCCATATGGGAGTCATATTTGAGGTGGCTTGTCTAACAGTTGACTATCCAGTTCTCTGGAGCTCAGCTCAGCATTTAGTTTAAAATAACTTTAAGAGTTTATTTTATTTTTTGATAACTGGTGGCTATTAGAACTAAAGTAACTAATGGAAAAGCAATGGAGATTTATTTACTATCTCTCAAAATTTACTTTTAACCTGCTTATGTTGATCTTTTCCCACATGTTTTAGCTAGACTTGTGCAGATAGTATTGGTGAGGAAAAGCATTCATAAATTATTTTTATTGTTTATAAATATAGTTATACTTGCAGACATAACTATAATGGAATTTTGTTTAAATGTTTTAAAAATTGCCTAAATCATTAATTTAGCTATTTGTTCAAATAATACAAAAGATTTCATGTAACATTAAATAATATATAATAAAATCAAAATGTGTTCAAATAATACAAAATACCCACTATATATGATGGATGATGAGTTTGTTACTACAGTAAGATGACACATTTTACTATTAAAATGTATTAGTATTTCCAACACATAATTTCTGTAGCATATGTTAATTTAAGTGTCTTCTTCCACACCTGGTCAAAAATAAAGTGAAAATTAACCAGGTTAATCTGAAACACTGAGGTCAATCTTCCTCAATAAAATTGTAAATGTCTTTTAAGATCTTTATCTCACTGAGAACAGAGAGTTTTCTAAAATTAGTAGTTCTGGATGGCTTACCAAGGGAAATATGCCTGAAGTATTTTTACTTAACACTTTAAGATGAAAAGTGAATTGTGCAACAATTTGTGTCATGCTTTGATAACTCACCCAAATTTAACAAGAGGCAAACTAAGAGAGACTACAGCAGAACCTTTCAAGGAAGCCTGCAGGTGCTTTCACTGCCTTCTGTTCAGGTGCTAAATACAATCTTTGTGTCAGGCTGAATGTACCTTTTCATCCACTCAGTAATTTTTCTAATCACAGAACATTTACCAAAACACAGATATCAGGTTTCACATATGCACACACAACCTCTTTCAAAGCCTGTCCCACCAACTCTAGAATAACAAGTTAGTGAAAATTTTGTTTTCAGTTTTCTTGTTGACACTTTAATGCTTATCATATTTTGTGTATAATTCAGCTGCTAGTGTTAAAAAAAAAAATCCCTGCTTTCAGGAAGTTTTTCTTTCCCTTTTCCCTTTTTGAAAACATTTATTTGGCAGAAATTATATGATAAATTGTCTTTGCTCTCATGAATTTTTGGTAGTAATTTTTTCATACATTGTAAGTGCTGAACTAGAACATGAGTAGATGTGAAAAATTGCTTTCATTCACTAACCTGCTGTCTGCACTGTGATATCTCTGTGTATTTAACTAATACTGACTTGAATATATTCACCAGAAAATGCTGTTTTTAATTCCTGTACATCCCAGAAAATGGAACCATAAATGCCATATCCAGAACTAAAAAATAAATCCATATGACAGAACGACAATTAGTTTAGAATTATCCTTTTTTAATCCAGCTGTTACAGGAGTGTTTCAAAACTTGATGTTTTGAATTTCCTTAAAATTTCTCAGTGTTTTTGTAGCTTATCCACAACAAATTAATTTTTCAAATTTAGAACCAAATTTCTGATTTAGGAGGCAACTTTATCTGAAGGCAAAAAGAACAGTTACTGTAGCCAAAAGGTTGATATCAGATCTAACAAAAACCAGAAAATTTTGTCTAGATTCCTTTGAAAATTCAATATTCTATTTAACTTTTGAAATATTAGTTTATTATTTCTTTTTACAGTCAGCAGCCACCAACATTATTTTTAATCAAGGAATAGAAATATGTTAATTATTAATTTGTTTCTACATGCATACATTTAAGTCAGTACTAATAACCCATTAATATGGATTATCCTATTGTGAGAAAAAACATGCTTTGAATTTTATATTTTTTTTTCAAGACTGAGAACTGAACCTAGGCTCTGCACATGCTAGGCAAGTGATTGTCTTTGTATTCAGATTTCCAGTCTCTAAATTTAATTTTTATGGTTTATTATTATATTATTGTTATTATTATTACTGTTATATTGTGTGTGTGTGTGTGTGTGTTTGTGTGTGTGTGTGTGTATGTGTGTGTGTGTATCATATGTAAGTAGGTGTTCTGGAGGAAAGAAACTGGTATCAGTTCCCCTAGAATTGTAATTATAGGAAGTTGTGAGCCTAGGCTGTGGGTGTTAAGAATTAAATCCAAGTCCTCTGGAAGAGCAGCAAAAGCCTACAACTACTGAGCTATCCCTCCAAATCTGTTTTGCATTTCTCTTACCTGTCATATCTTGTGATTGTATACAATAATAAAGTTACTTATCTATGCATTACTCAATTTAGTAATATAACTTTTGAAAAACCTTATTGCATATTTGAAATACTAGGAAATAAATACACAATTGTGATCATGCTTTCAGATAGGGTTTTATAACATTATGAAACACATGCAGTTTTCATCATACTAATTTTGTATAACTCAAGTATAAAAATAGGTTGGAACTAAATAAAAGCATTCATGATGCTAGAAATATGAGTGGTAGAAGCTGAGTCACTGATTCTTTTGATCAAAAGACTCACAATTCACAAACATGGATTTTTTAAAGCAAAAGAAAAAGTATGTTAAGAAAGCAAATTCTATATGCATGTTACCCATGATAACACTATACAAAGAAGATGGATCATAGTTTCTTGTGACTATAATAGCAATTGTCCTTCAGAGAAGTTTATTATAAGTGTGGGATGTCTTATCATGCTTGGTTTATGATGGCATTCATTCCTAATAAGAGCAATCCTGAGGCAACATTATTGGGAAAACCACATCCTTAATTTTTGGATTTTATGTCACTGATAAGTGGATCAAAAAAAAATGACTGAGGACCATCCATACTTGCTGAGCTGTTTTTTCTTGATACTGGTCAAAAGTTAGACACACAATTGAAAGTAAAGTTTGCACATAAAGTAAAGTAACATTTCTCCTAGCTCATTGAGTAACAGAGTTCAGCTTGTATACAATCTTATGTATCAAACATGAAAATTTAATCACTTAAAAAAAGCTTCTTTGGCCAGGATTTAACATGTCTTTTCAGGGTCTACTACTAAATATATTATTAGCAGTTACACTGAGCAGAAGCAGTCACTCTTTAGTTCACTGATCATCAGGCATCCATCCTTTGTGATGGTTTGATGGTACATATCCTGAAAAGCACATAGATTGAAATGTTTTGTGCTATTTCAGAAGCTGATGAAAATTTTAAGAAGTGATGATGCCTAACTTAAATAAGTAGGTCACTGGAGGCATATCTGGAGAGCATATGTTCCAGGAGTCTTTATTGTTTTACTCTCTCGTTCTCTGTTATTACCAGGAGAAGACTCTCTTCTGCCACATGCTTCTCTTCCACCCAAGTACATGGAAGCAAGTAGCTGTAGTCCAAAAACTACCTACTGAGTTCAGTAAACTTTCCTCCTTCTTGGCTGCTTCTGTCAGGTATTTACCACCACATAAAAGTCTGAACAACATAGAAACTCAGCATCAGAAGAGATTGGCCATATTTGTATTTACTTGAAAATATCTAAGAAGTCTTTAGAGCTGGTAGTCAGGAAAAAAATTATGGACAAGATATTAGAAAGCATCTATAATATCATAAGGGGAAGGTAATGTTCAGTTTCCTTCTGATCATTAAGGAACAAAGTGGCTGTAGGATTAAGGATGGCAAAAAACAGGGGCCATGATGTTTCAAATAGGAACAATGTCTCTATAGGGAATAGTACTAGAGGCAGTCATATTACATTCTAGAAAATAGCTTAAAAATACATTAATATTCCATATCACCCAAAGCAGAATTAGTATACTTAATAAAACAAACAACAATAAATACCAACAATTATGAGGGTGAAAGGAACACTTATGAGTTACTGTGGGGACATAAATTTTCTGAGTCTATTGGAGAGTCAGTATGGAGTTTCCACGTTTCTAAAAGTATAATTACTACTTATCTCATTTCTACTATGTCAGAATATTTGCTTAGAATGCTCTAAGGCCGAATACCAAAATTCCTGCAATCTATGTTTATTGCCACACTATTTAAATGACAAGTTATTTAATTTCCTGAGTATCTTTTAACAGAGGAATTGAGACACACACAGACATACATACACACATACATGCATACACACACACACACACACACACACAAAAGAGAGAGAGAGAGAGTTTTAAATAGCCATAGAGAAATGTGAGGTTGTGTCTTTTTTTTATGAAGATGATCATCTTAACTATAAGCCAAATTTAAAAAATAAAATACTGTTTATTTTAATTTGTGTTTTCTACTTTTACACATATAACATCACAATGTAACATATCTATAATCTTCTATATTTTGTATGTATAAAAGAGAGAGGAAGAAGGAGAAAAGGAGAAAGGAAAGAGAGAAAAGAGAGGAGGGCAAAAGTGAATTTGGGGGGAAGGGAAACATAAGGTATGGTAATAAATAAGGTAGACTAAAGAGAAGGAAAAGAAAAGAGAGGGGAAGAAGTCAACTGTGGTGAAGCTGGTCTGAGAACATGATAAGCTTAAATTGCTTAGATGAGGTTTAACATTATGTGCTGTGAATATATGTCAATGAGAGAAATAATTAAAAATAACAATAACAGAGAGAACAGTTGTGTAACTATTTGTTTCATATATAAAAAGAAAAGCCATTTCTATGACACAAACATGACAAATATATCTTGAAATACAAGTTAACAGAGAAAATGATGTGTTAGTACAGTTATTGTACTCTACCTTTCAATGGAAGGATAAAATTAGCAACACAATATGGGGGAGAGGCGCATGGATAGATGACTCACACATTAGGAGAACTTGCTGTCCTAACAAGGACCTGGGTTTCATCCCTAGAAGCAGCATGGCAGTTCACAGGCATACTTGATTCCAGCTTCAGGACCTCTGATAATGTCTTCTGACCTCTGCAAGTACTGGGAGCACAATTGATGCACATATAAGAATTTTAGAAAACACTCCTATAAGTTAAAAAAAATTAAGAAGCAACACTATATGTCAATAGGATGCTATTTCTAAATTATAATTATAAACATCTAAATTGTTATACAAACTGGACTGATTCTTATATTCTTATAAGTGATTTAATATCACACAAAACTATTATTTTTCTTTAATTGTATAATGAAAGCAAAATTTGGAGTACATTTAATTTTCTTCATCTGCTAAATGAACTTGCTTTGCATGTAATAAGACTACATCGGCAGACATAATTTTTAATATTACAGTCAAGGGCAGAAGAAGAACAATTTGAGACATCTTTCTCATAGGTACTGAATAAAAAACAAATTTAAAACATTGATCATAAGATAATGAAAGAAAACTAAATAGTTGATTTTTAATAAATGGTCAAATATTGGGAAGAAACAAGACTCATTAGCTCTGTGATCAAAAACCGTTGTACAGATCTTGTATCTTTTTATATGAACTTCTTTGGTTAAATTCTCTGTCGGTGGTTCTTCTGAGCCAAAACAACTCACAAATAGAGCACTATGGCCACAAATAATTTTATCAGTTCTATTTTAGGTGGTTCTTGACCACAGGAGATTGTAATAGTTATCCTGGCATTTCTCAACTTTAAATTTTGACAACAGCAACGTATTGACATGTACAAAATTATTTCCCCTTTTAAATATCCTAATCAGTATTCTTTTGTAACAATAATCATTATCTCTTCTATAGTTTAGTGTGTAATTCCTCAACTACTTTCTGCTTTTTGTTTCTCATAAAAACCTTCTTAAAAATAATGCAAATTTTTTTCCATCCATGAAGTGTAGAGTGATTTATGACAAGTATGAATAATCCCTAACAGAGAATTCATAACTGTAATCACCAACCATAGGACTCTGAAAGTTTACAAAATAGAAATTTCAAAATTGATTAACATTTTTGAAATATAACAATTAAGCAAGATAAAAATTACTTATTATAAAATTTTGAAAATAAGAAAAGGATGAAGGGAAATTAAAAGTCTTAAATTATGCTAGAGATGAAAACTATCACTTTATGATTTAGGTCTTAAGAGTCTACATTTGAGGAGAGGTGGAGTCAGATCAGGTTGTCTGGAGAACATGATGAATGTCTGTGATTATGGAAATGACATTTTACAGTTTTGTAGTCCCTAAGGACAGTAAATGAGAAATACATGCATTGTGTGTTGAGAGAGAAGGCAGAGAGGGGAGGGATAAACAAAAATAAATTATCTAAATATTGAAACAATACAGTTTTGTTCTTATTGGATTCACATTATCGTATTTATGTTGCAATCTAGAAACTTTGAATTTGTTGTCCATCTTGAATAAATGATAAAAGATTTATTATTCACATTGGGGAGATAAAAGCACATTTAAGTTTAGCCAAGCAGTAGTGGTGCACAACTTTATTCCCAGTACTAGGGAGGCAGAAGCAGGTGGGTCAATGTGATTTCGAGACCAGCCTGTTGTACAAGAGCTAGTCCCAGGACAGCATCTAAAGCCATAGAAAAACCCTGTCTCAAAACACCAAAAGCAAAAAACAAAACATAAAACAACATGCTTAGGTTTTTAATATTATGTGATTAATTATTCAGTTATTTCCCATATTTAAATTGGAAGTTGACAGGAAAGTGTTTTGAGTATATGTGAGTGTTAATTCATAAATAAGTTTATAAATAAATGCATTTATCAAGTTTGCAAATTCCTTGTGTTATTAAATAATCAGAATACAATTTGTTGACATCTCAGAATACACTCAGGAACTGTGAATTTTATTTTAAACCTCAGATTTAAATTATCCTAAACTTTAGTTCTACCAATGAAAAAAAAATCTTTCTACTATTTTACTTTACTTTTATAAATTAATTGGGGGAGCTTATCATATAATACAAAAGCAAATGTGATGAGAAAGAGTGTAAATTTCTTCCCCAAACAGTCCTGCTCCTTAATCAGGACTATAGTTTGCATACTGTTTGAGAGAAACTCCCCACTTTGCGTGCAGCGATCTGCAAGCCTCACAAAGCTTTCATAGTTTAATTCTCTGATCTTTTGCCTTTTATTCTCACCTTACAGGAAACTAAGAAAGGGCAAAACTCAGGGGCAGATAGTGGCCATCCTCCTCACTTGGGAAGAAAAGATTATGTAGTGTCCTTGTAAGGATCGTGAAGAGAAATGCTCACTCTACCCTATTGATAAGGATGAGCAGAGTTATTTATATAAAATAGCAGTGGCCTCTGAACCTCTGGCCTTCTGAAAGAAAAGCCATCATTTTTAGTGTGGTGTTTTCAAGATGTGCATATTCTCACTATCTTTCTTTGCTAACTATTGTAAAGCCAGCTCACTTTCACTGTGGACTCTCATTATACAAACTTATTGCTTAATATCTACTTCCCATTCTGTAGTACAAATAATATACTCAAGGGAAACATGATGTAGGTAATAAAAAGAGAAATAAAATTTTCACAGTTAAAAATGTTGAGTTCCAGTGAGATGATCATGTACTTATATTATTATTTTATGATAATGTATCCTTGAAAGTAATACTAAAAAAGAGTAAATTAAAAAAAAAGCCTTTGTGAAAATCCAGCATTGCCTAAAGGAGGTAATAATTGGGAAGCAAAGAAAAGACTATGCCATAGAATGTCCTATATATTCACTATAACAAATGTTTTCACTCAAGGAAAGATGTTAGAAAGAAAAATCAAATAATAATTGAGCATAGAACATGTAGGCCAATTTTTAGCCAGGAGCAAATGTGTAATATAGATGTATAAATCTCTCCAAAAGGGTGTTTAACAATGAGAAGCCTTAGGGGTGAAGCCTACCAATGGTAATTCACTATTCCATGTAAGCAGCTGCTTTATACTTAACTCATAACAAATGGTCTCTAAAGTGCTCAGATTTGGGGGAAGTTATGAAGGGTATGTGTGCATATTCAATAAGAATTTTATTATCATCACCTAAGCACACAGTGGTTTTTCTTTTGCAATGCCTCTCTAGAACTAAGCAAGAATATCACAAGGAAAAAGATGTACAGGTTCTAAGAAATCACAGCTTCTTGAATTCTAGTCCAAATAATTCACTGTGCTAATAAGTAGATGTTCTTAATTAGAGAAGGTGGAAATGGTATTGATAATTACAAGACATATTCCAATTTAAGCTAGTGCTAATTCTTAAAATTAAAAATAATAAACTATGTTCATTAAAGTTTCAAACTAAAGTTTCACTAAATAAAAGTCTGAACCCTGGGTAATGTAAAGTGCTTAGAAAATAACAGAGTATACCAGTTCAAATGTCTGACTCAGAAGTTTCTGCTAGTACCTTCCTTACAATTTCATAATATTCCCCAGGGGACTGAATCATGTAAAATGATAGCCTTGTGCTTAATGCATAGCAGGAGTTATATATCTCAATGTGTGTTCTTATACTTACAAAGTATCTGTATAGTTTCTTTTATTCAAAATACTAATAATTGTCATGAATGTAATACTGGACTATTTTTATCTTTTTTTCTTGAAAGGACTTGTGAGGGAATTAAAAAGAAAAAGAAATAAATGCAAAGAATGGAGAACATGGAAGACAAGGGGAGAGAGTAGAAGCAAAGAGCAAGGGAGGAAAAAAGAAAGCAATAGGAAAAGGAGTAGACCACAGAGAGGAGAGACGAGCAGATAATAAAGGGAAGAAAGGTGAAGGAGAATAATCTCTAAATTGAACATACAAATCTAGCAAGAACTGTCCTCCAGCCCCATCCCCACTATTAAACTACAAAAGGCACAGATGGGAAGCACATCGATCTTCACTGTCACTTTCAGCAGAGTATGATTGAGTAATAGATGGGGATTTGCATAGAACGCTATATTCCATCATTGGCATGTCAGCCCTCAGTGCTGAGTAAGTGAATTGCATTGCTCACTGATTAACTTGAAATAAAGAGGACGACCATTCCCATCAACATTTATCAGAGCTTTGTGGTTCAAGCTAAACAGTTTGTGCTACAGCTATTTTTAGAGTTAATTTTAGAAATTCTAATTCATCAGCAGAATGATTGTCTGTTTGTAAGCATATCTTATAAAAACTTCTACAGAATGGTTTCAGGCCTATTTCTGAAAATTCCAGTTACATCCTTAAAATTACCTGGGTAAAGCAGAGAAAGAAATCATGGTTTTTGTGGCCATTTTTACTGTGACAAATTGACTACTAAAAAACTTTGTTCACCATGATTCTTGGTAAAGGACAAGAATAAGTCAGTCTGGACTGACAATATATAAGTAATTAATTAGAAAGAACAAAAAAATTATTAATTATGATAAATACTGAAGTTACCTAGTAGAGGGAAAATGAAAGTGAGTATTCTTAACACTGAAATGACTGGTTTCACAACACTATACCTTAAGTTGAGTTTCATTCTAGAATCTAACTGAATCTTGTTTCTATGCTTTCACTAAAAGTAGTGCCTTTGACCATTCACTTCTGGATAACTCCTTTATATATTTAAAAATATTTTTCATATGTTAATTACACAAAACAGTGTGTTTTATTATGACATTTGATGGATAGCTTTAACTATGTTGATTATAATCATTCTTTATTTTAGCATTTACTGTCATTATGCCCTGACTAATCTCCTCATTGTTCTCCCTTATTATCTCCCAGCCTTCTTTTAAATAATACACAATACACTCTCTTTATTCCTGAAACATATACATGTGATATTTTGTTGTTTATGTAGAGAGACAGAAGACAATGAGGATGTTTGTGGTGATGTAATGACTAGATACCAGACCAAAATTCCCAGACTCCTTGTTTCACAACATATCTAAGTCATTAAATCTGGGTACCTAGTTTATGCTGACAAATGAGAGGGGGCTATCAGGATAAGTGCCTGCAATAAAACAGGGAATTGTGGGAATGATAGAAACAAAAGGAAATTTCTCAGATATGTGTGTGAAAACACTGCAAAGGGATAACATAGTTTTGAATGCCATCTGTGTAATGCAATGATAAATGATATTCTTGCTAATAAGATACTGTCATATGCTAACACATTTTAAATACTGTAAATAAAAAGACTGTATTTAAATTCAATGACCAATCTCATTTAAATCATTCCAATTTAAAAATGGTGTTGAATTTAATTGTAACAAAAACAAACAAAACAACAAAATATTTACATGCAGCAAGAGAAGATAAGTAAGCAGAGATGGAACCCACAGGATGGGACAAGAGCTTCTGCTAGCTCCACATGTAAGAGAATTAATACCTACAATGCATAATGAATTCAGTAAATAAATACCAACAACTCAACCCAATCGACAAATGGAGTAATGAATGAACTGACAACTGACAGTTCTTAGAAGATAAATGTCAATAAACTTTCAGGGGGAAAAAAAAGATTAACTCCTTTATCCATCAAGGAAATGCAAATGAAAATACGTTAAGATTCCACCTCACTCAGGGAAGAATGGCAATAATTAAGGCAAATAAAAACAAAAGGCGGTCATGATACTGTCTGCAAGAATGTAAATTGGTGACCCTTTATATAAATCAGCACTAAATATAGATACTCCACATGTCATAGCTTTCTTCCTGAGTGCTTACCTAATGGACTTAGGCAAATATAACATAGATGCTGAGTGTTTTTGCTCATGTAGCACTATAAGTATTGATGAATCATGGAATCAACTTATGCAATATGCCTACAAGTACACTCACTCACAAAATGGTATAGAATAATGACACTCACAACTGGTGATGATCTATTAAATAGACAACATATGGTATGAATGAAAGATGTATGTTTTCTGTCACCTGTGGATCCCAGTATCTGTCTGTGGATTCAAGTTGTACATATAAACATATGCCACATATGTATGTATATATGACATGAAAGTAGAAACAATACTGCCAAAGGGAAACAAGATACAGATAAGAGGTTAGAGAAAGAGAGAGAGAGAGAGAGAGAGAGAGAGAGAGAGAGAGAGAGAGAGAGAGAGAAGAAAGAGAGAGAGAGAGACAGACAGACAGACAGACAGACAGACAGACAGACAGAGAAAGGCAGAAACAAAGAAAGAGAACAAAAATTAAGCTCGCATAAAACACTGGCATATAACATTGGCGGGGAAATTCAAAAAACAAAATGAAACAAACAAACCAGAAAAAAAGAAAAGAACAGCCCCAGACAATTAAAATCAAGACAAATCTAAAAGCTTAAAGGGAAAATACCTGCATCCTATACATAACAGACTTTAATATTGAGAATTCTATAAAACAGACTCATACTACATAAATATCCTCACATGTAGCTGCAATGTTTTCCATTTTTATTCAATATTTAATATTTATTTCAGAAAAAGTAAAAGTTCACTTACTTTAACTAAAAAATTCTCAAATTGGAAAATTCCAATACATGAAAAACAGAGGATGAACCAATAATAGCTCTAGAATTTTATTTGCATTTTGGACACAGTCCCTAGAATTTTTTTATATAATAGTGTGTTCCGGGAATATTCCAGGATTTTTTTTTTGGACTGGGAACACATTTTGTTTTATTTTTAAGAAAATAAAATAGAAATAAAAAGAAGTAAAACAATATTATCAATGGAATCATTTCATGTGGCCTAACCAACATATTTAGTAACTAGTGACCAATATCAAAATGACCACTGGTAGGTCATGATATTTCTCTAGAAAACATGAAAACTACCTAAGATCTTAATTTTTGACAGTTTACGAAGAACAAAACTGTAGCTAAAAATATGTAGAAACACATAGGGGCCTATAGCCTTAAGGATGCTGAGAGACATAGGAAATCCCAGCTATCAGGAGATACACTAACAAACACAGCAGGAATATCTCTGGTTCCCAGCCTTTGTGGTAAGTATGTACTTAACTACAAAGAGGATACAAAACAATCTCCTCTTCCTGCCAATGTATTTGTAGCTATCACTTTTGTTACTATTAATATAACACAATATCTTCAAGAAATATTTGCATTTAAGTATTTAATTCACTCTTAATTTGATAGAGTAGTGCAATCAGAAGAGGTTTAAACATATTAGAAAACTCTGATCATTTTTCACTTGTCAACAAGCCATTAGACACTGAGTTTTTTTATTTGATACTTTTGTTCTTAGTAATTCATTTTTTTTCAGTTGACACTGGCATTAATCTTTGAGAAGAATGAAGACTGGCCTCTTTGGCAAACAGTATATTATGAGAACAATCATCCTTCAGCCTGTCTTTCTTCAGAGCACCACTCCTCAGTCCAGCACTGACAGCAAAGTCTGATATCCATGGACCATAACTTGAAGGAGATTGAAAAGATCTCCTTGTGATGTACCAAGAACTGAATAGACAGAAGCTTCTCTTCATTTCAAATGAAGTTCAGTCTTTTATTTGCAGCAATAGCATGTAAAAACATATTTTGAAATGAAATGATCTATACTACACTCCGACAATGCACAAGATAATAATGACAATCTAAAGAACTGATTTCTAATTGTAAAAATAATGATATTATAAAGATTTTTGGTAAACCACAAGGACTTTTGTTATAAAATGTAGTTTTTCAATACGTAATCACAACACCAGAGTGATGTAGACGAGCATAGAACAGGAAGAGAAACCAAAGAAATGTTTGCTATGGGGTCAGTTCTGGGCCAGACACAAATAAAATACAAGAAGAATGTGGATAGGAACATACTACATTCTTGCATTTAGCTATGCACACACACATACACACACACACACACACACACACATTCACACATATACACACAAAACACACATGCACTTACACACAAACATGCATGCATGCATACACATACATGCACACAGACACACACATGCACATACACATACATTAAAGTATAATAAGAGAGAATGATGAATGTATTTCTAAATAATGGAACAGTGTTGTAAGGATGAAAAACAATATTTGACTTTTACATATGAGGAGAAGATTAAGAAAAACTTCATTCCCTAAATACAGAAACATGCCAAAATATCTGATATGACACATTTATATCTGGTTACTATAACCTAATGATTTTTCAGTGTAAATATTAGGCCAAGAAAATAAAGCATTATTCTAATTAGTCTTTGTGTTTGATAAGAGAAAAACATATTCAAAATAACTATGCACAGAAATCCTCTTACATTCTGAATGTAAGAAAGGAAGAGCCTCAAATATCAGAACAGTCATGGATAAAGACTTATGTCTTAACTTATATAGTTTCAATGACCTCAAAGAAAGAGAAACATTTTTAAAGGGTTGGAAAGTAGATAATATAAAATGCCATAAAAATACTGTTTAAAATTATACGGGGTGGTGGTCAGTCTTCTATGTCTTTGCCAAGCTTTGTAAACACTATTTTATTGGACCAGATAAGTAGGTATTGATAGGACAGGAATGTCTTAATAGTAAGAGAAATTACAAGAGATGTCTTAAACAGAACAGAATATACTTATCTTATTGGGACAGTTGAAGTTTAAATAAATCTGAATAAATGGGCATAAATGCACTTATATTTCATGGGAATATATATATATATATATATATATATGGGAGGGGTAATAACTAACTATAGAAATGATTTTCTGCTTCCTGATAGGTTGTGTTATAGGTGCTGTACCATTGCTCTCATGTTATAAATAAGCTCAATTGTAATTAAGCATTACTTAATTGCAGAAAACCAAAGAAAAAGCACCATAAAGCCTAGGATGGGGTTATTTCACAAGATTGACTGAATCTTGAAAGATTGAGCAGAGCGCAGTTTAAGAAGGCAGACAAGAGCCCCAAGGAAGCATCACTAAATTGATGTCAGGTTGGCTCATGGTCCCTGAGCTCTTTTTTTATTCCATTTCCAGCAGAATTCAATGTGTTCCCTCTATCACTATTTTCTTTCCACTTTCCAATGTACTCAAAGTGTTTGCATCCTGAGATTCCCTAATTGATCTGTAAGTGACATCTGCTAGAAATTCCTGAAAGGATCAGCATTTCATTATTCCATGCTTTCTAAAAATCAAAAAATAATTGTGTGCTACATCAAAAGAAACATGTAATAGATTCCTTGGGGCAAGTAAAACTGGATGTCTGGACAAACTTTCCTTTGTAAATTCAACTTCGGAACTTGTCTGTTGATGAAATGATGAACTACAGAGAACCAAGTTATTTTAAATTGAGTACACATGCTTTTAAAATGAAATTGTATATCTTATGCTTATGAAAGTGCAAGATATATGTTGTAATACTACACAATTATGAAATTCCAAGATAATAAAGGAAAATGTTAATAATGTCAACTTCCTTTTCTTTCAAGTGTTTAAATCTGTTTTTCTGTTCAAGAAACCTGATACAAAAGTTTTCATCATTACTCTAAAAAAAACCTTATGTGTTCAAATGTGCTCACTTGATTGAAGTTGTAGCAGGATGTCATAAAAAGTGGGCTTTTCATTGAGTTTTGGGAAAAACATGAAACATTCTAAAAACACAGTTTTTTTCTATATATTTATTTAAACAAAGCTTCAGAAAACAAGTTTTGGAAATATCGGTGTCCCTCTTTGCATTTGTACTCTGTTTTAACATATAAGAACTAATGCCTTAGCAACTACAGCAACAGATTTCAACATAAGTATTATTCTAGATGTAAACTGAAGTTTAAACATGATAAGTAAAAAAAGGATAATTTGAGATTATAATGAAAACTATGGAGACACCCTAGCAATGAAAATGTATACCTAGAATTAAATCACAGGCTATGGTAGAAAAAAAAAGAAGGGTGATAATTTGAATTGATATTTGAAGGATTACAAACAGTGGCATCAAAAAAAATAATAATAAAAATAAAAAAGAAGCATTAGAGAAAAATAGGTAAGAATCAATTGAATCAACTTTCCATGAATTAGTTTTCAGTATTTGTGAAGACCCTTCTTGATTGTAGGATGCAGGAATGGGGGAAAGGTGTTTCTCTGAAGAAACTCAGAGGCAAAAGAGGCATGGCAAAAATTAAAACATAATTAATTTAATTAGTGCTGAGTATCCAGGTGAGGCATTTATAAAACAAGCCTTGTGAGACTGAGAAGAGTAGGGCTGCTTGCTACTCTACAGACTTCCTTAAGGAAATGGCAGATGTTTGTCTTTCCAGCAGAAGGATGAGTAAGAGCAGGGCAACAGAACCAATGTTATAGTAATTATCAAAAAATGTGTAAAATCTAAGAAATATAAAACAGGATACAGATGGCTTTAAAATATCAGGCTTAAGTAAGAGGAGATGGGTAATTATTATTTTTGCATGACATTTTGTGTGTTGCAGGGAAGTATCTCTTGAACTCTCTTAGCCAACAAATATGTTCTCTAAATACTAGTTCCTAACCATAAGCACTTTAGTTGGGTAGTAGTATGAGAGCTAAATGCATATGATGGAGTGAAAATGTATTTCTGGTGATCACTAACTTGAAATAAATTGCCTTTCACTGTCTCCCACGCTCTCTCTCTCTCTCTCTCTCTCTCTCTCTCTCTCTCTCTCTCTCTCATAACACAACACCTACAAACTCACATACATGTATACACATGCATATGTGCATGATCATGCAAAAGTACTATATATTCCTTTGTTTCTTTAGTGTTATTTGATTATTTGATGTATAAATTCTATTACACCTATCAGTTTTATATATAGCAAAGATATGACATGTAATGAGATGTATCAAATGTAAACAAGGTACAATGAAAAAATAGTTTCCTACAGTTAATTTATTGCAATTTAGAGCTGACAAAGAGAAGGGCAATCAAATAAGGTACACAATCCAAATTGGGAACCAATTAGAGAAAACAGAGCAATGAGACCCACCAGAGCACATACTATCATGAATTGTTTGTTCCAGAGACAAATCAGATGTAATTGAGGGACAGAGATATAAAGAGTAGAATACTTTCAGTAGATCTCTGACTTAAAGTTTTGGAAATATGAATGAAGCAGGATTCTTCTTTTACTAAAATCACATAGCAACTAGTTCTATCACAAGTGTATATCAGTTTTATGCATCTGTTATGTTGTAATTCTGGGGGAGATATATATCATTTCATACTGCATCCTTCACAACTATATTCTTGGAAAGACAGGGAGGAGGACAACATAGAATAAGTTGAGTGGGTATACCACCTAAGAGAAGCTGAATGAGTAAATTATCTGGGGGAATTTGGTTAGTCCTGTGTTGATTGGATAGTCCTAAAGATAACTGTAATTAAAATATTCAACAATAGCTGTGTTTACTAGAAAATCAGGACTTAGAGTGTCATCCTAATAACCAATTTAGTATGGTCATCTCTAGAAGAGGCTTGTCCATAACCCCAGAAGAGACTTCTCTTGGCAGCTCTAGCAGTTGAGAATTCCAAGAATAGGGCTTTCAATGGTTAGCATTGGACTGATCACTCTCCAAAAATTTGACAATACTAGACATCTTTTTTGGGGGAAGTTTTAAAGGTCACATAAATTTGCTTTCTGAATACAGATAGTTTTTAAATTGTTTAGCCATCTTATTTATTCCAAAATAAAACCATATGCCTTTCCTTTTCTCTCAGCTTTGTTTATTGCTCTTCATTATAAATTAGAAAATACCCCCCCCCCACACACACACACCTCTTTTCTGAGACAGCATCTTTCTACATAGTTCTGACTGTCTGGAACTCACATTGTAGACTAGGCTGAACTTGAACTCAGAGAACTACTGTCAAGTGTTAGGAAAAACGGTGTGAGCCAACATGCCTGGCCCCTTACTTCTATTTAAGAATCTACCCATAGAAATATAACACACACACACACACACACACACACACACACACACACAATGTATGTGCAATGTGTGCCCTAAAATTTGTGTTCTTTATAAAAATAAGTTGCTTATGTGTATAGAAAATACACACAATGATCTAGAATCATTGTATCTTTCATTACAGTTGACGTAATTTTTTAAAAATATGTAAACAAAAATGCTGAAATAAATTAGAGTTTGAAGGTCATTGGTCTATGGAATATGCATGAATCATGAGAGACTTTTGCTTGGTATGATCATATAGACAACACTCTAGGAAAAAAAGAAGTTAAAACATCTCTTCTGTCGAAGCTGACTGTATTTTTATCACCACTGGCCTTTCTGTGGAGCAGACCATCTGCTGTTCCACATCCATGGGAAAGCTCTTGGAGGGCTGCACCGATCATCAAAGCATGGGAAAGGGGACATTTATAAAATGCTACTTTTGATCTCTGTTTTAAAAACAGTTCCTGCACCATCTTTCCTTTGTAAGTCTGGACTTTTAAAAGAAGATAAAACTATACTCGTAGTGAAGCATGTCTCAGAGATTTCCAGTTCATTAAATACCGGGCCCTGACTCTACATGTGCTCTGCAGATTTCAAAGGTTACTATAACTTATCTCATTCACTAAAGTGCATAGCAAATGATCAAAGAGAAAAAATGCACAAACCAAATAGCAGCACTGAGATCATGCGGTTATCCTGCGTATACAATCTGAATTTCCTTTAATGCGTTTGGGTTCAGGGACGCCAGGCAAAGGAGCAAGTAAGCACCCGCAGGTATATTTATGTAAGGACACATTCACAAATAAAATCCCCACAAAAAGAAGTGCCTTTTTTCTGCTTTGTGATTTAAGCTTAACCTACTTTGGTATTTATATCAGGTTTCTGATAGAGATGCACGGAGTTTTAGCAGAGTAAACAAGATATGTATGTCTATTTTGTTTGCATTATAATTTAGATAAGTTGTGCCATTTTTTTCAAGACTTCTCTTTCTGAATGTAAATCTTCTGAGCCAAAAACAAAATGAAACAAACAACAACAACAACAAAAAGACTTTTAAACATTTTAAACAAATACATTTACTCTTATTTAGTTTATTTAGCATATTACAATATAAAACTTATTTATTTTTTAATTGACCTGAACAATGACGTCCTTGCTAATACACTGATGTAAGTCCATAAATGTGAATAGCACTGAGTTGCTGCTATTTGTTACAAATAAGAGCAACAGTATATGGTTAGAACTCAGTAAGGTACTTGCTTAGCTCAAAGCCTTGAGCCGCATCCCTATAAACAGACAGTAAGTAAATATAGTACTTACTTATATCTTATTAATTAAAATATAAAAACAAAAATAAGCAGAAAATTTTTCAGTCTGTAATGATTTATGACAGGTTTTTGTGGTATGGAGACATTTGGTAAAAATAACTGTCTTAGACATGCTATAAAATATTCATTAATAAAAATTAAGATTAAAATATTTCTCAATAGGAAATTATCATTTTCAATACCAGAAATTCTTCCCTCTTCTGTAATACCTAGACCATTTTCTCCATTCATGGAGAAACTGCTGATGAAGACTTCTACTTTTCCCTGAATATCCACAGACTTTGTCCTAGAATCCTTTCATGCTATCTGAGTATAAACAGTTCTGAATTAATACATGATTTCAAAGATATCTTTGGCACATATTTTCATATCCTGGCAGAAATCACTATACATGAACTTTATTGAATAAAGATGGCTTTGGACAAAGCATTTTAAAATAATGTGTGCTGTGATTTCTAGTAATTTTTCTCTTTTAATGGCTGATTTTAAAATTCATCACTGTCTCTCTCCAAGTAATACTATTGAATATTCTTTCATCTATTATCATACATATATGTATATATATATATATTTACAGTTTTTATATTAAATTATTAGTGTTATTTTGTATAAATTTTTATTTAAATTAGAAACAATCTTATTTTACATATCAATCCCAGTTCTCTCTCTCTCCCACCCTCCCATGCTCCCCACATACACCCCCATCCCACCTCCCCTAGGGGGGTAAGGTCTTCTATGGAGGATCATCAAAGTCTGCAACATCTTTTGGGGCAGCAGCTAGGTTCTCCCTCCATGTATCTAGGCTGAGAGAGTATCATTCTATAGGTTATGGGCTCCCAAAGTCCATTCCTGCACCAGAGATAAATACTGGATCCACTGCCAGAGGCCCCATAGACTTCCAAGGCCTGTTAACTGACATCCATGTTCAGGGGACCTGGTTCAGTCCTATGCTGATTCTTCAGCTGACAGTCAAGACTACCAGACCCAGCAAAGCTTTCAGTTACTGTAGATGAAGAAAACACAATACATATCCACAATTCAGCCATATAAAGAATTTTTTTAGTGTTCTTAAAGAATAGTAATTTAAATCTATTCAATTATAGTCATTAGAGAATTTTGGGGGGGAAATGCATTCACTTTTCAAACGATTCTGACTTTATAGGTTAGATTGTACAACTGACAGGCACTGAGATAAAAATAATACAAGGCAAACTTGAGAGTACTATTGACAAGCACAGCTGCATGAAAGTGAGACAAGGTGACGCAGAAAGGGGCAGAAAGGTGTCCCTGACAACCCTGAATCTTCAAAGTTCTACCATCCTGAACATGGATGGGCAAGGCCTTTTGCCTGGTTTCTGACCATGAGCCACAAAGAAGAGGTGGAACTAAGAAAGCATCAGTCTCCATTGACAATATTGTCTACACATATGGGAGTGATGGTACTGAGAGATTCTCATTGTGCAGTTCAGGCAGGGCTCCAACTTGTGACTCCTTTTTGTGACCTTTCCTTTCTTTGTTCTGTTTCTAGACCAGAAGACATAAAACAAAAATAATCAGGGATCTTGGACATCTTGGGCGGACAAGGCTACAAAAATCTTACTTTTGTTTCACAGATCTTTAAATTTTGCAAGACAGAGACTATAGAAGCGGAAACCTGGAATACTGGACATAAAGAACTGACTTCCTATAGCTATAAAACTAAGATGGGGAAAATGATTTCTGTATCATTCAGAAAAACTTCTACTTTTACAAGTTTAGTTATTTTTAAATTTAATTTAATCAATATTTTTGCAAAGAAACAAAAATCAAAATGTACAAAATATAAAGTAAAACAATTGGTTTATAATAAAATGACTTAGAACCAATGTGAAGTTTGTTTTTTGATGTTCTATAATTACTGAAAATCTAGAATATATCATATGTGGATTTAAGTACTTGGTAGGAAAATTTAAGAGAAAAATTATACAAATTTTTTAATGCTCATTTTTCAAAAGGAAAAACATGATTTTAATGCATTCTTATTTTCCTCATCTGTAACAAAGAGAATATTATATGTGTCACATTACTAATGTAAAGGATTGTATGTGGCCTGCTTACCCTCTCTTCTTCAGTCATAAAAGACAAAGATGAAATGATTTTCACAAAAGACTTGACAACATAGAGACTATGTGGAATGTGATATAATTCAATCCATGTTTTTACTGTAGACTGTTCTTGGTTCAAGTACAGTGTGGATCTATGTTCTCTGTTCAATGACAGATTTCCAAAGACTGAATGTGTCTAATGGAGCCATTACATTGTTCACAGCAGATGAAAACAAAGTTTTTATTTAAACTATATTTCAAAATTTTAAAAATTCTTTATGTACCTATTTCTGTCTGAACACAATGCACTATGATCAAGCACTATTCAGAATATCAGCTTTTGAAATCTTATTTGTTTTTATTTAAATTTATTTAATACTAAATTTGCATTCAAAAATTGCAAGAATAAAAACATCCCATCCCCTTTACCCAGTTCCTCCCAACAGTAACTCCCTGCAAGACCATAGTTTAATATCATAAACAGTGTAATGACTTGATACTCAATACTGCTAAGCCTTCCATTTGCCATTTTATAGCCACTTCTAAGACAGCCAAACTAACTCCAGGACAGGATCCCTGTGGCCATGCCAGTGACCTGGCCTCAGTTTCAGTTCTCTAGAAATGAACATGCAAGTGAACAGTTCTTGGGAAAGATGCAACCCAGGTGTAACCTATCAGGGGATGTCCCATAGACTTGTGCAAGCTTAAGAAAACTAAAGATAGTTTCTCCCACCCAGCTTCTGGAAAGCCCCTAAACACTAAAACCAGCAGCCAATCCTGTCACAACTCAAATCCCTCCTCGCCAATCATTTCTGCCCTGGATTTCTCCTAACCCTGCTTAAAAGACTCCTGCCAGCTTCACTGGGGGTTGCCATTGGATTCAGGGTTGACCCCTTGCATGCATGAATATTCTCAAAAAATAAACGGTCTTGCAGATTGCATACTTGACTAGTGGTCTTTTTGTGGGACTTCTCGCCAGCCCTAATAATTTCCACTCTTGTTTGTTTGTTTTTGTGTGTGTTGTTTTGTTTTCTAATTATACATTTTTATTTAAATTTGAAACAAGCTTGTTTTATATATCAATCCCAGTTCCACTAACAATCTAAGAAATAGTGGAGTAGCTACCTTTAATGCCCTTCCCCATTAATAAGATTGATGACTTCCTTATATGCCATCCTACAGCCTTCATCTTGTAGCTGATGGAAGCAGGAGCAGACACCCACAGCTAAACAATAGCTGAACTCTTGGAACCTAGTTGCAGACAGGGAGGAGTGATGAGCAAAGGAAAGGGGTCAAGACCATGCTGGAAAAGCAGATAGAAATAGCTGACCTGAACAAGCAGGGAGATCATGGACTCCAGTTTTATAGCTGGGAAACCATCATAGGACTGACCAAGAGTCTCTGTTAGTTGGGAGGACTGGGCAGTCTATGGTGTCTCAGGTAGTGGTTCAGTATTTAACCCTAGTATATGAATAGAGAGAAACTCTATTCCACATAGAGAGAAACTCCCTCAGCCTGGACACATGGGGGGAGGGTCTGTTCCAAACATGACAGACTTTGAAGACTTCCAATGGAAGGTCGCACTCTCCCTGGGCAGCTTTTGAAATCTTAAACAAGACATCTATTACCACTTTGTAACCATGCTCCATGAAGCACCAATGTACTATGATTTTCACTATTCTTTTCAAAACTGTTACTTTTGCATAAAGTGCTGTCTATAACCTAATAAGCTATATATTCTTCTTCTATGAAAAAATGTAATATTTTTTCAATGGTACGGGTTGTTTTTCTAACAGAAGAATGAACAGGTTACAGATTAGAATACTGTTGTGTCCTGACTATATATATAGAACTGGATTGTTGGGTAGCAGTGTTCTCAGAGGATATAGCGTGATATTATGATTGACCTCAGAGAACTGAAAAGAAATTTCCCCATGTGTAGATACTCATAGTATGATAAGAATATATTTATGTATTAATGTGCTTATAACTGAATTTCTCTGTGATTGCCAAGAATAAAATGTTGAACTAATTTTTACTTTAACTTACAAACTAATAAAAAATTTTAAATTTTAGAACAAAAACTAAAGAGATATATCTATTTCCATTCCTTAAGTACTTATTGAATTTGCTAGTAAAGAAGAAAATAAATCTGGATGTGTGAAATCTATATGCAAAAGACATGGACAAAAGTGTCTCTGATATTAAAAATTCCTCTCTCAGCTGTATTAAATTGAAAGGAATATGTGTTCTTTGTTTTAACAAAGATCGACTTGAAGACAGTTTTGCTCTTTTGTAATAATAAAATCACAGAAGTTAAAACTATTGTTCTGTTGAGGAGCACAGTGGTCCGGAAAACTTTTCCGGTAGGTTCAGAAAGCAAGTTAGTAATAATGTCTTCTATGTTTCTGAGAGCCATGGATGCAATTAAAGAAGAGTTATCTTGTTTGCCGTCTAGAGAAGAGAGGACACTTACTACAAAAGGGTTTTACCTTCTGTCTAAGCATATGTTTCCCATTGCAGCTCACTTCCTTGAGGCTGAGGTGGTGAGGTCCTGTTGTCGATGTGAAACATATGATAACTAGGGATGAAAACTCCAGGAGATACCAGCCACCCAAAAATGTGCAGGCAAATCTTCAAGAGATGCTAACAAGAAGTTGTGTCAGGATTCAAAAACAAGGATTAGTTGCTTGATCCTCAATGATCAAAAAGATCAAGAACTCCAGCATTGGCTCTTACCATATTTCCACATCTCTGTGAAACTGTGTGGAAATGAGTGACACTGAGTGTTTACCTTTGTCCAAGGAACATCAACTAATGCCCTTCAAAGAATATGAGTGTGATGAGAATTGAATGAAGCATTTCAAGAGATGTTAAAAGAATCCACGTTTAATGATGAGAAAACTCGTTTTGTTTTATTAGTATACTTAATACAATAGTTATTATATCAGCAACTTTATTTGGCTCATAAAATAAAACAGTTAACATAATTTCTAGATATTCTCACTTAATTTTTTCTGGTAACTATTTGAGCAAGTTAAATTAATTTTGGTTTTCCAGATTATTGAATTGCTTATTGATTTTATCAATAGCTTGAAAGACAATGGAAAATTGAGAGTTTTGTTAATGAGAAAAGACAGAGTGAGTAGGGCCACTGAGAGACACTGTTGTTCAAGCAGTCTATCTGCCAAACATGGCAGGCTCTTGTTATTAAGATACGAAAGTTGGTATCACTTAGTCTTGGTCCTTTGCTGGATTTTCCTTTATGCCATTTACTATACTGAAGAATGAATGATAGGCTGCCATTCCACTATTCACAAATTACTTCAAATTGAGAAAATTACTTGCTTGTATCTAGGAAGATATTCATTTTCTGTAAAGAAGGAGCCTGACAGACTTCAATAGTCATTTGTGACTAGCAGAATCACCAAGTTAAGGAAATACAACACCATTTTAGAAGGGAAAGCTAATTACTGTCTCCAAAGCTTCCCTAATTCAGCAGGAACACTTTTGTCTAGAAAATAAAATAACTGATTTTAAGTCTCCTAAAAATTACTCATACAAATGCTTTCTAAATTAAACTGTAATCCCTGCTTCATTCCAAATGTATCTCTTTGTAGACCTAGGAAAAACTCCTGTGTTTACATGATAGTGTATAATTTTACAAAGTTTGCACACCATCCAATTTTTCTAATAACTCTTAGAGTATAACATACTTCTATATCCAGGACATATAAAGCCTGTCAACTTTAAAATTGTCTATGTCTTTCTTTGTCTTATACCCCAATCTAAACTCCTTCCCCATTCTCAGTTTTAAAATGCATTTAGCTCTTAAGAAATTTATCAGACTTCTTTTCCTTGGTTTCAGAACCAAGGATTTAATTCTACAAAACATTAAACTTAATTCACATTTTAGGATAAATCACTGTGTACCAAAATTACATTTACTTAGACATATACTTAGACATATACATGCATATACTTAGACAGGTGTGTACTCATCATTAGCTGAAAACTAACTGCCATTTAGACAGCTGTGTCTTACTATCTTTGACATTGACATTCCCATGTTTGTTTATTTGTTTGTTTGAGCTTTTCCAAGCCTTTAAATTTATCAAACAGCACCCACACATATTATGATTTTTTTGGTTAAATGATGACAACTTTGTTATGTTTTTACTTGAAAACTGATTCTTCTCTCATACAATATATTCTGACATAAGCCTCCACTCCCTCCTCCCTGATGGGAGATGTTATTCTGTATATATGTTTCTCATACTGGTTAATAAAGCCCTGTGGCCAATAGGAAACAAGATAGGCGGGGCTAGGAGACCAGGAGGAGGAGAGAGGAAGTAGTGGAGTCAAGATGTAGCCCGGGAAGGAGAGAGGACGCTGGGGCACACGTGGTTGCAGGACAATGGCGGCAGGACCGGGAGGCTGGCGGGGAGGAACCTGCCGCAACACCTCCCCTGCCAGCTCCTTCCACCACCTCCTTTCTCCTCCAGATTCACTTCCCCTCAATGTCCTCTTCATCAAAGTTCAGTCCTCCAAGAGATTACAGCTAAACACACAAGGGAACAAAGTAAAAGCCATGATATTGAGACTGAACAAGACAAACCCAAAGAAGAAAATTAGTCCCAAGAGCAAGTAAAGAGTCAAAGACATCCATTCCTGTCGCATGTATGTTTTTGCCAGCCCGCCTGTCTGGGCCCACAGCTGCGCCAGCCCCAAATAACACTCAGAGACTCTGTATTTGATACAATCCTGTTGGCCAATTACCATTACTGTTTATGGACTAGCTCTACCTTAATTATTAACCCATTTCTACTTATCTAAGTATTTCCATGTGGTCATCTTATCGGGGAGCTGCTGCAGATATCCTGCTTCTTCCCTGGGCTACATGTCGACTCCTCCCTCCAACTTCCTCTTTCCTACTTGTCTCCTAGCCCCGCCTATCTTGCTATCTCATTGGCCACAGGTCTTTATTAACCAGTATGAGAAATATATATACAGAATAACATCTCCCATCACATTCCCACTTTTAGGAGTCCCATAAAAGCACCAAACAGCCATAACATATATGCAGACAAACTTGGTGCAGACCCATGCAGGTATCATGCTTGATCTCATTCTCTGAGTGATTCCTTCTTTGTTGACTCTGTCCGTGTTATCCTGGTGACCTCCAACCTCTGTGACTCCTATGATCACAATTCTTCATCCACTCTTCTATGAGACTCTGCTGACCTTCTAGGGAAGAGACTGAATGAAGACATACAACTTGGATTCTCTCTCTCCATAATTTCTGGCTGTTGATCTCTGTACCTGCTCACATCTGCAACTGGAAAAAACCTTTTTGATGAAAACTGGACAAGGCACCAATCTATGAGTATATCAGAATATTCTTAGGAATCATGGACTTATTTTATTGATTTCTTTTTCTATTTATTTTGCTTTCCAGTTGTATTTGGTTCTAACATAAATCTATGGACTATGGATTCCCCATATTTATGCCATCCAGGTAGTCTAGAGCATGGGCTCCTTCTAGTGGCAAGGGTCTCAGGATAAACCAAGCAGTGGATGGATATTCACATAAGTTCTGCTTCACCATTGCCCCAGAAAGTCTTGCAGTTAAAACAACTGTAGGGTGATGGGTTTGTGTCTGGGTTGGTATCCACATTTTTCTTTCTGTAGTCTGCAGAACTCCTTCTTATTCAAAGACAACCAAAGATGTGGTGAAGGCGTAGGAACCAGCTTGACCTCTTTGTTTTCAATGAGCTCTGTGGATATTGTCCTTGGCAATCTTATGCTATTGCTGTCAGTTTTAGAGAGCAATTTTATTCCCTAGCTTCATCCCTGGCTATTTAGGGATCTCCATTGGACCCCCTAGTCCATCACCCAAACAAGTGCAACTCAGTTTCACCATTTCTCAATGGTGAACCACAAAGGACAGTGAGCCCACCCACTGTATCTGCCTTACTGGGAGTTCACACTAGGGTCAACCTCAAAGATTCTAGGCAGTTTCCTCTGTACCAGGTTTCTACACCACATCCCCAGTTGTCTCCAATTCCAGTTGATTCTCCCTACACTATCCATTCACACCCTGAAGAAATAATCTTTTTTACACTGTGTTAACGTGTCTCTGTTTTACATCACTTGCCTAAGATATCTTCTGACTGGTTTATTAAAAACCTGGATGGCCAATAACTAGGCAGAAGAGAGTAGGTGGGACTTCTAGATAGAGATAGGAACTCTGAGAAGGAATCTAAGGGTTGGGAGATTTGTCAGCCAGAGAAGGAGAAAATAGAAAATATTATTGAGCAGAGTAAACAAGCCACATAGGTGAACAAAGATTAATAAAATAGGTGAATTTAAGTTTTATGAGCTAGTTGGGAACAAGCCTAAGATAAGGCCAAGTTTTCTTAATAAAAAGTCTCAGTGTCATTAATTGGACCTGGCAGACCAAAGAAATATGTACTACTTTTGGCATCCAATGCAGAGAGATATACCTCCAATCACAAGGTCCAAGAAGCTAATAAAAATGTTCTAAACACAGAACCAGACATGCAGTCCTAGCACCACAGACTCTTTCAGGCTTTAGGGTGATCACATTGGGTTGATCATAACCAGTGGTTTGGCTTTTCAAGACTTAATTCACACATACAGACAGCCCCACAAAAACACCAAGTGAAGAATGAAGAAACCATTGAACAGGGACAGTATGATTGAAAAGGTGCTTAGATGCTGGAGAGAGAGAAGAAAATAGGTATAGATGGTCATAGAAGAAAAATAATTTTAAAATAATAAAATGAAAATTTTTGTTTATGGTTTATTATACTATTTTATTTAAATTACAAAACAATCTTATTTCACATACAAATCCCAACTCTCTCTCCCTCCTGTCCTCTCATCACCCCATCAATCCCCTATCCCATATCCCACCCTCTCCCAGGGAAGATGAGGTCTTTCATAGGAGATTATCAAAGTCTGTCACATCATTTGGGGCAGGGCCTAGGTACTTCCTTATGTATCTAGGCTGAGAGATTATCCCTCCATAGGGAATAGGCTCGCAAAGTACTTGTATAAGGGATAAATACTGGTTCTACTGCCAAAGGCCTCATAAACTGCCCTTACATTCCAACTAACACTCACATTCAGGGGACCTGGCTTAGGTTCTATGCTGGTTTCCTAGCTGTCAGAATTGGGTCTCTGCACTCCAATTTGTTCACGTGAGCTGTTTCTGTGGCTTTCCCCAGCATGATCTTGATCCCTTTGTTCTTTACTCCTTCCTGTGTACAGGTGCATTCCAGGAATTCAGCTCAGGGTTTAGTTGTGTATATCTGCTTCCGCTTCTATCAGCTACAGGATGAAGGCTGTAGGATGGCATATAAGGTAGTCATCAATCTCAATATAAGGGAAAGGAATTTAAGGCAGCCTCTCTAATACTGCTTAGGTTCTTAGTTGGGGGTCATCTTTGTGGATTCCTGAACATTTTCCTAGTGCCTGATTTCTCTTTAATCCTACTGGCTATTAAGGTATCACTTTTCTTGTTCTCATTCTCGATTCTTTCCTCCACTTGATCTTCCTGATCCCTCCCCCTTCCTCTACTTTCTACCTCCCTACCCCTTCCCCAATTGCTCCCAATTTGTTCAGAAAATCTTGTCCCTTTCCCATTCTCCAGGGGACCATGTTTGTCGCTCTTTGAGTCCTCTTTGCTGGTACCCTACTTTTTAAGTAGATTGTTTGATGTTTTGGTGACTAGCTTCCTGAGTTCTTGTATATTTTGGAAATCAACCCTCTGTCTGATATAGGCTTGGTGACAAACTTTTCCCATTCTGTGGGCTGCTATTTTGTCTTGTTGATTGTTTCCTTCTCAGTTTCAGGAGGTTCCATTTATTAATTGTCAATCTCAGTGTCTATGATATGGGTGTCATGTTCAGGAAGTAGTCTTTTGTTACAATGAGTTCAAGGATACTTCCCACTTTCTCTTATAAGGGGTAATTGTGGCTAAATTTATGTTGAGGCCTTTGATTCTTTTGAACTTAAGTTTTGTGCATGGTTATAGATATGAATATCACTGCTATCTTCTACATGTCAGCATCCAGTTATGCCAACACCATTTGCTGAAGATGCTTTCTTTTTTCTATTGTATAATTTTAGCTTCTTTGTCAAAAACCAGGAATTCATGGTTGTGTGGATTAATATCAGTGTCTTCAATTTGATTACATTGGTCTACCTGTCTGTTTTTATGCCAGTACCAAGCTGTTTTTATTTCTATAGCTCTATAGTAAAGGAAACTCACCCAGGAGGAGTAGACACCAGAGAATATTCAAATTGAGGGCTGAAATCAATAAAGGTGAAACAAAGAAAACAATACAAAGAATCGATGAGACAAAGAGACAGTAATGTAACATTAAAAACAATAAGCATATAAGGATGCTAAATGCCATAATATAAAGAATTTTAACCATAATGCTTTATTAACTTTAACTTTTAAAGAAAATCAACTTAGCAAAAAAAAGTACAAAATAGGCAGCTAATGAGAGACATTGGATTGTTGGGGGAAAATATTAAATTAAATCAACCTATATATTTTAAGGCTGTCTTAACTTATGTTCAGAATGGGAGTCAAGAATTACCTTATGTTGGGGTAAAGGTTATTTGTTACAGACTATTTGTTTCCCTGCAAAAGTGTATTACATTTGATTCACTATGTAAAGATGTATTGCATTTGTATATGGTGTAGAATATTTGTTTTCCTATGTAAAAATCTGTGGTTGTTTTACCTGGACTGCTCAAGGCATATGCTTGGTCTAAAAAAAAGCTGATAGTCCAATAATTAGGAGGATGTATAGGTAGAACTTCTGGATAGAGAGAAAATATGAAGTAGGAGAAACAGGCTTGGAGGTAGAAAGAAAAATAGATGTCAGGGAGATGTCACTAGCCAGACAAGTAGACACAAAGGAAGCAGAAAGTAGGGCATACAGAATGTAAAGAAGGTGAAAAGCCCTGAGACAAAATGTAGATGGTTAAAAGCATGTTAAATTAAGTTAACTGTGTGAGTGGAACAAACCTAAAATAGGTTGAGCATTCATAATTATTAAGTCTCTGTGTCTTTATTTGGGAGAAGATTGGCAGCCCAATAAAAATTACAAATAAAGTTATTCCTTTTCTTCCAAAGGAAATAAAAAGCTATGGATTCTTACAAAATTAATAAAGATCAGATTTGATCAGGGGAGACATCCTAAAAATCTTGACCACAGACATGAATAAATAAACCAAAAAAAAAGTCACGAGACAGATGACTTATAACACGGGAACAGTTCTGAGATTGGATAAACATGATAAATCTAGTTGTCTATAGTCTTAATGACTTACTATTAAAAGTTTTTCTCTTATATGGCATGAACGGATATTTATGTTATGGTTTGATTATGCAGTCTGAACAGACTTACAAAGTTAACATATGCCTTTTACCTGCTCAAACATAGATCAGAGAACCGTATTTATTTGATTTGTGCACACCATACATTCTATACTTGTGGTAATGCAGACATGTCTGTTACCTTTAAAACTTTGTGTATTTTCAGAACAAAAAGATCAGACACAAAAGGAGATAAGTAGCCCATGTGATCTAGTCTCCCAGAATGCCTCCATTGCTGCTTCCTGAAAGAATGACTCAGGACAACTTCGAAGCTGTTAGCTTAAATGGTCCATTCTCACAAAATACTCATTCAAGGCCCTCAGATAAGTCCTGTACTTTGTTGTCACAAAAAGACTGTACAACAAATGATACAACTAGCTCCTCCAGGGCTTAACAATTATTCAAATATTCTTAGGGTATTCTAAAGGTATAATTTTCCCCAGACAACAGCAAGTAATTATAAAAACATAACACCCAAATTTCCAAGATGTGGCTAGGTGGATTTTGTTGTTTGATGGGTTATGGATGGTTGTCATCATTTAGTGAGTTAGTTGTAAATTGTTATTGGTCATAGACAGGGAGGAAATTCAACAAAGAAGATTTGATGAAGGGATTTCTTTTCCCTACCTTCAGAAGAAGAAGAAGAAGAAGAAGAAGAAGAAGAAGAAGAAGAAGAAGAAGAAGAAGAAGAAGAAGGAATAAGAAGAAGAAGAAGAAGAAGAAGAAGAAGAAGAAGAAGAAGAAGAAGAAGAAGAAGAAGAAGGATAAAAGAGTAAATAAGTTCACCTACTTTAAAATTCTAAAGCAGTAGAACCTCAAATGTTTTATACTGTTATGGATTATTGTATATTGATACAAATTTAAGGTTATTTTAGTTATAATATATTGTGTGTATATTTCTACTCTTGTTTAATGTATTGTAGATCATTAAAAAAAAAAATGTAAAGTTATAATTCTTGAAACCTACTATTATTACCTTTTATTATTTAATTATTACCTTTTAGAATAATTAAGACATGCACATTAGTACTTAGTCATCTATGAAAAATGAAACTTGTACTTATGTTAGGTATGTTTTAAAGTTGAAAGAGATATGTATTTTAAGTAAATGGGTAATCTTCAGACACTTCAGAAATCTATAAATTAAGACTTTTAAAATGTTTTTTAATAACATAAGGCTTTTCATGATAGTGAGATTCATCTGTTCCTGACAGCATTCACCTAATTCACAGAAGGTGATGGAGAGCATATGAAGAATCTCCATATAAAGCTAGCTTTAAATGTAGAAAACCTAGCTACTTGGCAAGAAACTACCCTTGCCTTAACTGCTAATAACATTCTATCCAAATGTGACATTCAGGACACAAAGGAAGTTGACTGCCAGATTCCTAAAATTTGCCAAGCGAAGGTAGGTAAGTCCCTCAAAATTCCTGCTTCAGAGATAAGTCTGTCAGGTATTCTAGGCTTGTAGGTCAAAGATGGAATCTCTAACATTGCAGAAAATACTTGGGTGACTATTGAGGAAGCAAACTGTCTTTGTCATATTTATAGTCTTGGAAGATATTTGCTATGCATGTCCTGTTTATTTGAGTAATATTTTATCCTTCTCATGTGCCTAATGGGATTCAAGACTGGCTACTTATATTTTTGCAGTTTTCTTTGTTACCAAATTCAAAAAAAAATTAAAAAAAAGACATGTAAAATTTATAAAGGGTGAATGATATAAAAGCTTAATTAGTTTATCTAAGAAAATGTTATAACATTTCAAAAGCTATTTTTATTTTGGCAATACAATTTGTTAAGAAAAATGATTTAGGTACAAATCTTTGTACTCACCAAGATAGAATGGACAATAGAGTTCTTTCTTACAAGGTTCCAAATAGAAATCAACTGGACATTTTAAAGATAATTCTTACCTGATCATTGTTCTTATTGTATATAGTTTAGTGATAGGGCAAACATCTTTTATTGAACAAAAAGGAGATGTTATGATCATCTTTTTGATACACCTTGTGAAGATGTCTCTGTTTTAACTCACCTACCTAAAACATCTTTTGATTGGTTTAATAAATAGCTGAACTGCCAATAGCTACAATACAATAGAGTATAGTCAGGACTGGGACTTCTAGACAGAGATAAATCTCTGGGAAGGAATCTGAGAGATGGGAGATTACCGGTCAGATGTAAATGAAGTTGGATATATAGTACTGGGGAGAGGTAAGGAGCCGCGGGGCAGAACATACATTAACATTAATGGGATAATTTCAAATTTAAGAGCTAACTGAGAACAAGATTAAGCTAAGGCCAAGCTCTCAGAATTGATAACAAAATGTGTCATTATTTGGGACGTTTTAGTACCAAGATCTTTTACTACAATCCTTCCCACAACTATGTCTTCAGGTCCAAACCCACTTTCCCACAGTCTACCTGCAAAATTCATTTCTTTTTTCTATATTTCTCCTCTTCTTGTAATTCATGTGTTAACTGTAGGGCCCTTGTTTTTGCCTAAACTCTCTGTGTCTGTGGATAGTAGGTAATTATTACTTACTTAACAGTCGATATTTGGTTCTAAGTGAGCACATACCATATTTGTCTTTCTAGGTCTTGGTTACCTCACTCTGGATGATTTTTTCTAGTTCCATCCATTTGCCTGGAAATTTCATGTTCTCATTTTGATTTTTTTTTTTCTTTAACAGTTTAGTAATACTCCGTTGTTAAAATGTGTCACATTTTTCAGGTGTGAGACATAAAGATTTTTTTTTTCAGTTTTTGGCTACCATTAATAAAGCCAGTGTAAACATACTTGAGCAAGTGTGTTTGTGGTAGGACTGAGAACCCTTTGTGTATATGCCTAAAAGTGGTATAGCTGTGTCTTGAGGTAGATCAACTTCTATTTTTCTGAGGAACTGACATAATGATTTTCATAGTGAGTGTAAAAGTTATCAGTCTTATCAACAACTGAGGAAATTTCCCCATGTCTCAAACCCTCACCAGTTTTTTTATCCATTCTGATAGGTATCTCAAAGTACTTTTATTTGCATTTCCCTGATGGCTAATATATAGGATTTCTTATCCATTTGCAATTCTGCTCTGGAGAAGTATTATTGAATAGCCCTTATCTATTCTCAGGGGTGACCTTATCTGTTGTCATGGTTTGAAAGAAAATATCCGCCCATGAGAGTTTCACTATTAGGAGGTGTGGCCTTGTTAGAGTAGGTGTGGTCTTGTCAGAGAAACTGTGTCTCTGTAGAGGTGCTTTCCTCAGTGTAACAGTCAGTCTACTTCTTTTGCATCTGAGTTAAGATGCAAGATCTCAGCTCCAGCACCATGTCTGCCTGCACATCACTATACTCCCCACCATGATAATAATGAAACGGACCTTTGAAACTTAGTTAAATGTTTTCATTTATAAGAGGAGTTGCCATGATCATGGTGTGTCTTTGTAGCAATAAAAATCTAAACTAAGACACTTGTCTTTAGCTTGCTTGTAAAGTCAACTACTTCCCCCACATTCTCTTGTTTGTGTCTTGGTTTCATCAAAGAAGTCAAAAATAAGCCCTCATATATAATTTCAATCCAGTATCAAATATTCTCTTCAAATAAATTTCCATAACATAAATTTAAAATAATTAATTCTGCATTTCCTTTCTTTGATTCCTAGTCCCAGGAACATACTGATTTCTCTTTACTTCAGAGTTTGAGTTACTTTATATTCAGTATCTAGTCATTGACCCATCATGTTCATTTAAATACTCTTGAGAATTTAAATTCTTCCCACCTCTCTTTATATAAAATCAAATCACCATGCACTGTAAATTATCTCACTATATCCATGCAATCTTCTCTATTTTCAGTGTGTGACAGTTTTTTAAAGCCACCCTTCTATCTCCTGGGACTGTTGCCATTGCCTCCCTATGGGTCTCCTTACATTTTTCTTTCCACCTTCTCATCCACTTTCACTCTAAGCAGAGGGTATATGTGGGACTGTGACAGAGACACCCCTCCTACTATTCCTGTCAGAAGAACATGCAGAATGAATAGCTACTTTGTAAAAGTAATTCAAAATTGCAGAGAAAGACACATTGCTCCATATGGTCTTACTTCATTTGCCAGACCCACATAATTTATATCAACTTTCCTGCTAAAATACGTTTATTAACTAGCTTTTTTAAGGAAACAGATGAGTGATCATTATCTTGAGATTACAAGTTATGATTCATTAATACTTTTCTTAGTTTTTATAGAAATGAGGAAGAATTTTTCCCTATTACCTACTCTTCTTCTCACCTAAACTCAGAAATTTTGACGAGATGTTACAATGGTGATGGAGGTTATAACAGGAGTGTGTTTAAAGAAAGTCATATTGGATCTGAAGGTACAACATCCAGAATTGTTTACTACTGTTGTAACAAATCTTGTGATTCTGAAATGGCGGTTAGGTTTAGATGAATAAAAAATTTTCAGTATTTGGATGTGAGATGGAGAAAATGTTATAAGAATGAGGTACCAAGAGCAACTGCTTTGTACTGATATTCCTCAAAACAATTCACAAGGAATAACTAATGGCATGGGCATCCTGGAATCCTACAAACAAATGCCAAGAGGGAGACAGCATTGATAGTAGTCAGCATTTAGGAAGCCCATGATAAGGCCAAACTGGGCAAAAATACAATACAAACAAACAAACAAAAAAAAAGAAAGAAAAAAACAAGAAAGAACTCTTAATGAATACATCCATTTTTGTGTTTGTTTCTTTTTCTTTTTCTTTTGGTTTTGTTTTCTTTTTAAAGGCAAAATTTTTCTTGTCTTTCTTGAATTCCTTGATAAGAAAGTAGTCATGTTATCTATCCTAACAACATGTGGCGAAGTTATCTGATGATGGTGGTTTGTTGAAACCAGCAGTAAACATAACAACATACTTTTTTGATGGGAAGATTATCCTTAAAATCAACTGAATACTTATTCAAAATTCAAAATAAGTGTTTTGAATTTTGTTTGAAAATATTTAGACATGTGATGGGAGATGTTATTCTGTAAATATGTTTCTCATACTGGTTAATTAATAAAGCCCTGTTGGCCAATAGGAAACTAGATAGGCGGGGCTAGGAGAGTAGGAGGAGGAAAGAGGAAGTAGGTAGTAGGGGTCAGAATGTAGAGCATGGGGCAAGAAGAAGCCGGCGGCGGTTCTCCAATAAGATGACCACGTGGAAATACTTAGATAAATAGAAATGGGTTAATAATTAAAACAGAGCTAGCCCATAAACAACAATGGTAACTGGCCAATAGGATTGTATCAAATACAGAGTCTCTGAGTGTTATTTGGGGTCGGTGCGCCAGAGTAGCGGCGGGCAGGCTGGTGGAAAACAAGCTACAGACGTGTATATTTTTGTGCATATATGTATACATTTGTGTATGTTAGTCTTTGTATGCATGTTTTAATTATAAATATGTATATACAGCAATATAAAAAATTAGATGAATGGTCCATAAAAAATAAAAATACCTTCCATATTTGCAGACGTTATACATAAAAATTCACAAAAATTTTCACATGAATACATAAAATCATGAACTGTCAAAATTTCAAGCAAAATATTATAACCAAAATTTTCCTTCAGGTTCATCTTTCCACATATCAATTATGAATTGACTGAAGATGAAATCAGGAAAATAATCACATTCATAACAACTTCACTGAAGAATACATCAAAATGAAGATAACCAAGTATATGAAAGGTCTGTTCACTACTCTTGAGAATGCCATGATATGTATCTCTAAACTAGCTCTCATCATATATTTGTTCCTTACTGCAAATCAGACAGTCAGCTTAACTCTGTAGCACACTTTTGCCTTGATAAACTGCTTTACCACTCCAATATAGTAAAGCAAACAATGAAGGATCCACAGTATTATAGACAAAAGAACTTTTTACTATTAAGATTTATTATATCAAACATTTATTAAGTAACTTTCAATATAGAGAGGTAATTTTATCTAAATACATGCAAGTAATATTATTTAATCTTTTTTAAAGACTCGATTTCTAACTGTAACCATATGAAAATTGTATTTGAAATCATTATCACAAGAATGATAATAACATAACTTTCTTCATAAAATTGTTTGTGTAGAACAGCAGAGGATGACCAACACTGAAGTCACCATTAACATGGAAGACTAATATACTGCTTCATTTATAGAAAATTTCCATTTCCTTACTTTTGTATTAAACTTCCAAAACAGAAAACAAAAAGGAATATTATGGTTCATTAATTTTAATTTAATCCTTTCTACATTTGATGAATAATATAATTTCTTGTCTACTCTAATACATATAAAAATCAAATCTAAAAATATTATGTTGGTGAAGAGTAATTCTTTGAGTTTATAAGAATTTTCTTAACTTATATTTTCTTTTAATTATTTTTCTCTTTTTGTTTATCTTCTTATATTTCCAAATGACTTTGTGCAATTTGCAGAACTGGTGCTGCCATCAAAATCAGTTTATCCTTCAGCTGATGTTTCACACAAACAGCTCTCTCAACCTGTGTATTTTCAGCCTCAACTGTCACACTTGAAAATAAATTAGAAAGTCACTATCCACAGACTATTGAAGTCCATGAATTAATTGACTTGAATGCTTAGTGTTTTTTTTTTTTTTTTTGATCTAAGCTATTTTCTCAGTAATACTGATTTACCTGACATTAAAGGGCAAACTGAGCAATGAGCTTCTGGTACTACATTCACACAATGGCATCAGGATACCAATGAATGGCATTAATTGCACTTGGGATATTTACATGGCAGCAGGATGCAAATATAACATTTTGGGACATACCAAATGTCAGATATTATTATCATAGTCACACCAGTGGGAGATATAATCATTGCATCCTATCCAGCTGATATAGTTTAACACAGTATATGGCAGGCATTTCAAGAGAAGTTAGAAAAAAAATTTAAAAGTAGAATTTAAGGATCTAAATTTGTACATAGTCTGACTTTAAAGCATACCTTTCATAATCCCTTCATTAGAATAAGAGAAAATGGGAAAATTTTCTCTTATAACATTCAGTTATTTAGTTACAGACTAAAAGGCAAGGATATGTAAATTTCTAAGGAAAATAACCCAAGCATCATATAATTCATTTTTTTTCTTATCATAATTTCAATGTGGAAGAACAAATGTAGAAAATATAATTTACTATATGTCTGTGTGATTAAGAACATTTGTGTGTGAAGCAAAGGTTTGTAACTAAAGGCATATGCCCTGTGTCACTCCTGGGTATAATTTTCACTTTTTTTTTTCTTGCTGAATGTTTTCTGTTTTTAAAAGAACAGAGGTCAAGCACATACTGGCTTCACTCTCTGTAAAAATTCCAAAGAGAAAGCACTTAATTGCTGTGTTAAATAACTTCTCTTGTACCTTTCTTTGTGTTAGTTTTGTATTTTATTGTCTTTACTTTTATTATATTATATCCCAAACTACGACAACTCACATACACCTTTCAGTGTTCTGTCGAGGGTATTTTAAAGGCCTAGTACTGTGATAATTACAAAATAATCTCAGATACATAGATAAAGAGAAAATTCTTTCAGATGTCATAAACCCAAACTCCTGTTAGCAAGTAACTTAGGATGATGAAAAGGAGACACACTGGCTTGGATTACATTCCCTGCTGGTGGGGCAGGGAATGTAACCTCACATCAGTCACATGATTCTGAATTAATCAATCACAACCCTTACACATGGGTTAATAGTTGTATATCCTAATATTTCTCTGTGTTGGCAAGATTTCACATGATTATTATCTCAACAATGTAATTACAGAAGTGGGTTGATCACATATATGCAGCTAGCTTGAGTTACAAATAGAAACTCTGTCATCAAATAAAATAAACCAAAATCAAAATAAACCCAAAACAAATAGTCTTTCACTTTCTGATATATTTTTGAGACAGTTTTCTCAATTAAGTAGTTCTGGCTATCCTGAAACTATCTATGTAGTTCAGTGTAGCTTCAAACTCATATGTTTTACCTGCTTTGGTTCCCTGAGTAATGGGATAAAATGCATGTACTACCATGTCTGGATCCTTCCGGAAATTCTGGGTTTGAACAGTGTGATCTTGCAATGATAGTTACTACCTTATTTCCCTGAAATAAAAAGACAAAAGAAGCCCCCAGAGAAGGACCACATTTCCCTCTGGCAGGACCTGTAGGGCACTGCAGGAAGGCCAGGGAGACAGGACCAGCCCTGGGTCTCTCCTGGTCCGGGGTGGGGGGTGGGGAGTGCTGGTTGCAGGCAGGGACAGTTGGGAGGATCTGATACATGATTTCTTCCTCTTCACAGCCCAGAAGAATAAACCCATAAACTGGGGGAGATAAGCAAGGCAAGCCAGTGGCACCTCGAGCCCTCCCTTGCCTGCTGAAGAAGCAGTCTGCAGGCCTTGTGCTTTGGGGTGCTATCATCTTCGTGGGCTGGAATGCCCTGCTGCTCCTCTTCTTCTGGGCACGCCCAGCCCCTGGCAGGCCCCCCTCACACAGTGCTCTTGATGAGGAGCCAGCCAGCATCACCTGTGATGTGATCTGCCCTCCTGGCTGAAGTTGCTGAGGGGGATTTGGAGCAGAAGCAGGGACTGTTGCAGCAAATCAAGGAGCACCATGCTTTGTGGAGCCAGAGGTGGAAAGTGCCCACTGTGGCCCCTCCAGCCTGGCCACGTGTGCCTGTGACCCCTTCACCAGTCATGATCCCCATCCTGATCATTGCCTGTGACCACAGCACTGTCAGGCGCTGTTTGGATAAGTTGTTGGACTATCGACCCTCAGCTGAGTGCTTCCCCATCATTGTCAGCCAAGACTGTGGGCAGGAGACAGCACAGGTCCTTGCTTCCTAGGGCAGCCGGACCTGAGTTAACATCTCTATGCAGCCAGACCACTGCAAGTTCCAGGGTTACTACAAGATTGCCAGGCACTACTGCTGGGCACTGGAGCAGATCTTCAACAAGTTCAAGTACCCAGCATCTGTGGTAGTGGAGGATGATCTGGAGGTGGCACCAGTATTGAGTATGTCTAGGCCACCTGCCCACTGCTAAGAACAGACCCTTCCCTTTAGTGTGTGTCTACTTGGAATGACAACGGTAAGCAGCAGGTGGTAGACTCAAGCAAACCTGAGCTGCTCTATCAAACAGACTTTTTTCCTGGCCTTGGCTGGCTGCTATTGGCTGAGCAGTGGCAGAGCTGTAACCCAAGTGGCCCAAGGCCGCCTGGGATGATTGGATGCACAGGCCCCCCTGAGCGGAAGGGGCAGGCCTATATTCCTCCAGAAATTTCAAGAATGATTACCTTTGCCCGCAAGGCTGTGAGCCATGGGCAGTTCTTTGACCAGCATCTCACGTTCATCAAGCTGAACCAGTTTATGTCCTTCACCCAGTTGGACTTGTCATACCTGCAGTGGGAGGCCTATGGTTGGCATTTCCTTGCCTGTATATATGGTGCCCCCTGCTACAGGTGAAGAAAGTGAAGACTAATGTTCAGAAGGAGCTGGGGGGGGCGGGGCGGGTACATTGCACTAGCAGAGACAACTTCAAGGTCCCTGCTAAGGCCCTGGGTGTCATGGATGACCTCAAGTCTGGTGTCCCCAGAGCTGACTACAGGGGCATTGTCACTTTCCAGTTTTGAGGCCAGTGTGTCTACCTGGCACCCCCACATACCTGGGAAGGCTATGATCCAGGCTGGAATTAGCAGCACCTGCCTTTCCCTGCTGTATCATGAACTGAGACAGGCCCTGGGCTGTATCATCCTGTCAGGATTTTCCTCTTGGGTTTACATCTCTCCTATTTCTGTGTTCCCCCTCTCTGCAGTGGCATTCTAGTGTATAAATTATGATGAGGGTTATACTCCTATTGTCCAGGGAGTTATCAGGAGAACTATTATGTGGTGTAGTTGAGGGTATCGAACAAGAAACCACTGTGTGGTATGGGGACACTTGGGCTTATTGAAGCCAGTGTGTTCTGAGTTCTCTTGAAGGGCATTTGCAGAGAGCTTAGCAACTCCAGCTCTTTTGAACAGGCAAGTTGACCCTGTCAATCAATCATGAGCCCAACTTTTGTACCTGTTCCCCCTCTATCCTTCCCTCAGTGTGGGGCCAGGATATGGAAGAAAGGATTGGGTTTGTGGCCAAATGAGGATAACCAAAGTGGTTTCACTGTCAGGGTCAGATTGGAGGTGTTTAGGTTTCAGGGGCCTCTGCCTCCTGACTTCTCTTATTGCTGACTCTCAGTGCTTTTCTCCTGCAGCAGAGCAGTTTGTGGTTGGAAGAGTACAAGAGCTAGAGCCAGTTGTCAAGAAAGGGATCTGGAGGAGAGCCTGTTCTTGGGCACCCCTCCTTTTTGAAAGTCACTTCCCTCTACTCTTTAGGAGGATTTTGTGCCCGAGGGCTGGCTCTTGGTGACTGTCTCAGAGCAAAGTGCACCATTAGCTGAGACCAGGATGCAGGTAGCAGGTTGGAGAGAAATCTGTGTGTTTGTGTTTGTTGACTGACCTTAGTTGCATAGAAGAATATGAAATCTCCAGATTTTCAAAAAAAGTAAAGGCTGAATTGTCTGAAAAAATAAAATGACAAAAGAATAAAAACAACATCAGGAATACTGTTTAAATTGGAGTATAGGTTTCCCTTCTGCAGTTAGCACCTTAAGGAAATGTAAATTTATTATATTAGCATCTAGTGTCAAGTATGCTTTATCTCAAATAATTATGATGTTTCAATGTCTTACAATATAAATCTGTTATCATTTGAAGTAGCATTACTTTTGTGGACAGGGTTGATATGGCCCATCTTTTTTAATAGGCTGGCCACATTGAATATAGTGCAAAACAAAGTCTTAATTCATTTCAATGAGTTTAAACAATGATAACCAGAATATACATGCCTCCACTCTTAGATAATCACCCTACATTTGAGTAAGCCAAGGTACATGAAATCTTTTCCCTGCTAAGAATCTATAACTTGCACTGCTCTATTCCTTCTGTTTCTGTGTAGAATTTTTTCTCTGATTTTAGGAGCTAGTGTGATTAGATTAGAACTATCTAGAGCATCCAGGATCATCTCCCCATTTTTAAGCCTGTAAATAAAATTACATCTAGAGATTCTCTTTTCATTCGCAGGTTAGAGGAATTAAGGTATGGGTAGATTGAGGATCTGGGAGCTGTTCTGCCTATGACACCAAGTAATCTCCTTTTTGCCTATGCTATAGATTGTTGAAAGAAGAGAAAATCCTGAGCGGTGGAGTTTAAGGCTCAAGGACCTATAATACCACAGATTACAAGGCCTTGTTTGTACCTGATAAAAATGGATACATACACACTCTTTGCCACTGGTTCTAACATTCTCAAAACTATTCTTTTTCAATTATAAAACAAACTACTTAAGACAAAAGACATGTTCTTTTATCAACATAAAAATGTAACAGATCATTATGTTTGAGTTTAGTTAATTTGACATGTCTTTATGGTCTGTGATGATGGTAGAATCAACATGTACATGGATCATTCTTGGTGAACTTGCAGTTGAATACTAAACAGTTAACAATGGACAACAAAGAAAACTATAAATGCACTAAACAAGAAAACAAGAGTCAGCATATTAACTGTATGCATTTTAAATTCCCTTGTCTCCTTTGCCTACTGAAGAGGAGTGCCCTTATTGATTCTTCTCTTTTATTGCACTGGTGAAGGTTCTTAAAAGTAGGAGAAACCATGAGCACTACAGTTGAATTTTTAATATATTTTATTTAAATTAAAAGCAATCTTATTTTACATACCAATCCCAGTTCTTTCTCCTTCCAATCTTCCCATATCCCCCACAATCCCCAATTCCAGTCCCTATCCACTTCTCAGTTATGGTGAGGCTACCCAATGGGGGATCATCAAAGTCTGTCACATCATTTGGAGCAGGACTTAGGCCCTCCCTCATGTATCTGTGCTGAGAGAGTTTCCCTCCATGGGGAACAGACTCCCAAAACCTACTTGTGCTGTAGGGATAAATACTGGTTCCACTGCCAGAAGCCCCATAGATTGCCCAGGCCTCCCGACTGACACCCATGTTCAAGGCCCTGGTTCAGTATTATGCTGGTTCTCCAACTGCCAGACTTAGAATTGAAATTCTTTAGATCTGGCAGCACCAACCCTTTCAATTTACATGATAGTATTGAAAATTTTCTCCTCTATCTTCTTTAAAGAAAATGTACTTTAGAAGAAAATATCTCCCAGTCTGTTTACACCCAATTGTTATGTCATTCATTATTTTGCCTTTGGCTAGGAGACTTAAAAAGAATGTGGCTGTGCTTTGCAACTTCAATCATAATACAATGATACATGCCTATGTTCTATACTCTCTTGTTTATTCACTAATGTTTGATACATCAGTGTCTGGATCCTTTGAAAGATTGTACCAAGGTAAACAGTCCTCGATTGCAACAATTTAGCACATAATATCATAGTGTAATGTTAGATGATTTTGAACATGAAAGGCCTTCATCTTAATTAAGATGGAAAAATTAACACAAATTAAGAAAGTAGTTCCCATTTTTAAGTGCCTTTCTACAAACTTTGTAGAATAACTGGCAGCCTTAATTCCCACCAAAACATGCTAAAATGTATCGTGGTCATAAATTCCCTTGAAACTCCTTTCAAAATCGGTATGTTGAAATGTTGGTTAACAGACACTGGCAGGGTAGGAAGGAAACAGAAATTTTAATCAGTGGGAACAAAAGAAGACTAAGTCATTAGCAAGCTCTTCAAAGTGACTTGGGGTACTGTCCTGACCTTTCTTTCTGACTACAATGTACAATGAATATCCTACTCTACTCCGTACCCATGGTCATGATGGTCTGCCACAACTCAAGTCCCAGGCATATAAACCCATTTATTATGGACGAAATTAACTGTAAGTATGATTCAAATTTACCTATTCTTGATTAAGTTGTTAATTGATAGAAACCTGTCACAATGACAGAAAACTACATACTCAGTTACACCCCACACTCCTTCATCCAAAGCATATTTTCCTAAGTCATCAATTATGGATTTCTCTTAATAAAATAGAAACTTTTGACTGAACTGAAATAGCCACACTTTACCCATGAATCATGTAGTATATGTTGAACATGGTAAAATCTAACTGGGTAATTTTAATGTTCATTTAAGAGCAGCAAGTACAGAATTTAATACTTTAATATGAGCAGTGGGGCACACAAATATTGCTATATTGGATAATAACAGTTATTTAAAGTTGCACTGTAACTACAAGAAAATCTTCCTGCTCACAAAAAAAGTCACATCAACAGTGAACTTTTCACATTGCTTTAACATTTTTATTTACTACTTTTAAATAAACTATTAACACTGGGAAAATGTGAGTTTATAGAATCGAGGACTTATTTGACATTTTTTCTCCCAAGCTAAGAAGAAATTATCATACTTAATTTTATATTATTTATTGTCACTGACTAGGTATTTACTGACCTGTCTATGTTAAATAATTTTATAGTCACACATATTTTTGTGTCATTATGTGAAGGAAATCAATGTTGTTGAATTGCTTATGTATTGCAAATAAAGTTAGTAAGTAGAAGTTTTCAAATGGATCTAATTCCTGTCAATGTTTTAGGGTTTGTTCTCCCTTTCTCTATTTCTCTGGCCATCACAAACTCACAAACACACACACACACACACACAGACAGAGAGAGAGAGAGCATATATGTATGTATGTATGTATGTATGTATGTATGTATGCATACATGTGTATGAGTACACACATGGTGTTTTGCAGAACATTATCACATCTGTTTCTTTCAAAATTAATTTCTAAATGTGGCTCATGATCCTGACATTACTATCTCAGTTATCTCTTAAGAAATATGTTCTGTGATTCCCGGATCTGTGATCCTGGAGCTGTTCTGAGCACACTAGACTTGCCTATCCATGCATGACCACCCAGAAACCCCACATGCCTTAACTCTGATAACCACTGCCAGACCTCTGCTGGAGTTCTGGGCCCCTGCCAGAGATCCTTCTACTGCCTCTGGGCCATCCTGAGTCCCTGCAGGCTGGATCCTTGACCCCCATTGCTGAGCCTCTGCTAAAAAGGCCTCAGCATGAGAGTGCCAGTCCCCAGCTAGATCCCACTATCTGCTCAGGAACATCCCGGGAGTCACAACCTGCAGGATATTTGACACCCATCACCTGGCCTCTGCAGGAGCCTGATGTTTGACCCCCATCTCTGTGCTTTGCCTGAGGAGAAACCTCCTAGAGAGCTTGGACCACCCAGAGCTACAGACATCAAAGTTTGACCCACCTAAGCTCACCTAGGGAGTACCAGAGAGAGGAGAGAGAGGCACACACACACACACACACACACAGAGAGAGAGAGAGAGAGAGAGAGAGAGAGAGAGAGAGAGAGAGAGAGAGAGGGAGAGAGAGAGAGAGAGAGAGAGAGAGAGAGAGAGAGAGAGAGAGAGAGAGAGAGAGAGAGAGAAACCCCAACTGAACCTTCGGGAAGAAGCAATAGGAAGACTGAAATACAAGAAAACACCAAACAATAGAAAGACAAACATAACACCACCAGAATCTAGGGACTCTACATCAACTAGACCTGAACACCCCAAAGCAGATGAAGCTAAAGAGAATGACTTAAAAATTATCATCATAAAAATGATAGAGGCCCTCAAAGAAGATGTGAGAAAATCCCTTCAAGAAGTGGAAGATAAAACAAACAAAAAATGGGAAGAAATGAATAAATTTCTTAAAGAAAGTATAGAAAACCAAGAAGAAACAATAAAACAGATGAAGGAACTGGTTCAAGACTTGAAAACAGAAATGGAGACAATAAAGAAAACACAAACCGAAGGAATGTTGGAAATAGGAAAACTGGGCAGATGATCAGGAATTACAGAAACAAGCATAACCAACAGATACAAGAGATGGAAGAGAGAATCTCAGGTGTTGAAGATAAACTAGAGAAAATAGATTCATTGATCAAAGAAAATCTAAAATCCAACAAATCCTTAAGACAAAACATCCAGGAAAAGTGGGGCACTGTGAAAAGGACAAACCTAAAAATAATAGGCATAGAATAATAGGCATAGAGGAAGGCAAAGAGACTCAGCGGAAAATATATTCAACAAAATCATCTAAGAAAACTTCCCCAATCTTAAGAAGGACATGCCCATGAAATTACAAGAAGCATACTGAACACCAAATAGACGGGACCAAAGAAAAAAGACCCCTTGACACATAATAATCAAATCACATAACATACAGAATAAAGGAAGAATATTAAGAGCAGTGAAGGAAAAAGGCCAGGTAACATATAAAGGAAGACCCATCAAAATTACACCTGACTTCTCCATGGAAACTCTCAAGGCCAGAAAGTCCTGGATAGATATTCTACAAGTACTAAAAGTCCATGCATGCCAGTCCAGGCTACTATACCCAGCAAAACTCTCAATCACTATAGACAGAGAAAACAAGATATTAAATGAGAAAGCCAGATTTTCACAATAGTTATCTACAAATCCAGCTCTACAGAATGTCCTGGAAGGAAAACTCCAACCCAAGGAAGTTAACTATGCTCAAAAAGACATACCCAATAGATAACCCCACTTCACCAGAACCTGAGGGTAAAGCAGGGCAAATATATTCACAATACCACAACCACCAACAAGTCTAAAACAAACAAGCATTAACAATCAATGGGCCTTACTTTCCTTCAACATTAATGGTCTTAACTCGCCTTTAAAAAGACACAGGTTAACAGAATGGATACGAAGACAGAATTCATCCTTCTGCTGCATACAAGAAACACACCTAAGCTACAAAGATAGACATTACTTCAGGGTAAAGGGCTGGAAAAGATCTTCCAATCAAATGGAACCAAGAAGCAAGAATGTGTGGCTATCCTAATATCTAGCAAGATAGACATCAAACCAAAACTAATCAAAAGAGATGAAAATGGTCATTTTGTATTCATTACAGGTGAAACCCATCAGCACAAAGTCTCAATTCCAAACATCTATGCCCCAAATACAAAGGCACCCACAATCATAAAAGAAATGCTACTAAAACTCAAAGATCACATAAAACCTCACACACTTATAGTGGGAGACTTCAACACACCACTCTCACTGCTAGGCTGGACCACCAGTCAGAAACTTAACAAAGAAAAAAAAGAACTAACAGAAATTATGTCTCAATTGGGTTTAACAGACATCTATAGAACATTCCATCCAAACGCAAAAGATAGCTAGACAACTGTTGTGATAAATTAGCAGCACTTGTAAAGTTCTCATACTGAATGCTGGTAACACACAAACCTGGATACTTCATTTCACATCCCAATTGGGCCAGCTGCCGCAAGGTATCTATTTATCTATTTGCTCCTGCACCAGATCAATTCTTTGGTTTACAATCATTAAACCTCCTTTTAGTTGAGCACCAATTCTGGATTGAGCATCCAAGGTGGTAGCCACATTCTTGGACAATTCCTTCAGCTTAGAGATTGTCTGCACTGATGTGCTCATAGCCTTGGCAGCTGTGACTGAATCCACAACTGCAAAAGAGATAGCTGCAACTATGGCTGCTGTAATGCCAAAATCTCTCCCTGCAGCCTCTACCAAACAGGCCATAAAATCTGAAAATGGTTTTATGGGGCCTTGTAGTATCTTAGTGAGGTTACTACTCACCTCTCCCTTATTGGGTAATGACTTCCATGCTTTTATGGCAATCCAATTTACTTGTTCAAGACTAAAGTCATTTCCTAAGGCTTTCCAGACCTCAGGGCAAAAGGAATGCCCTGCACCTCGGCCCCGCCCTTCCTCACTCGGATAAGAAGGCGCTGAAGGCATTCTTCGAGGATTGTCCCTCCCCTCCCCACATTGCCCTTCCCCCTCTGCCCCTTAAGGGATTGTTTCTGAACCTTTTCTACGAGGGCTTGCAATTCTTCCTCAAAATCTGTTTTGTCCGTACCTGATTCTCCTGTGCTCTCAACCTCTTCTGATATTTCTTCTTGTAACATTTCTATCACAGCTTTCCCTTTTTCCATCGCCTCTTTACAGTACCTCTGATCTTCAATACAGCTACGCACTAACTTCCAAACAGGTCGGACTCAGTACTTTAGCGTCCCTTGTTCCCAAGCAAAGTCAAGATCCCTGCCTAACTTGTCCCAGCACGCTACCATGAGGTCTCCTGAAACTGCGAACCAAGGTGCAATGGCATTGCATTCGCTCAGGAATCTTTCTAGTGTGCTTTTCTTTGTTTTAAGTTTCTTTGACAAAATTAGCTTCTGATTGGATGAGACTGAGAAGTCCCCATCTTAAAAATTTTACTTTCGGTTTATTAGAACCTCTCATTCAATGCGTGAGACTTTATTGCCGCTTAATTCCGCGGTCTTTAGGTCTTTAGTTTGGTCCCAACTTACTTGGGACTTTTATTGCTCCATACAGGAAACCTTATATCCTCTTTACCGAGGGAGACCCGGGGGACCCCTGCACAGGCTTAAATACCCTTTCGCTAACCAACCCCAGTGAGCTATGTGTACCCTGCAGATAGGCTACTCTAAAGCAGAAGAAGACAGGCTAAACAGACTTAACCAAATAAGGGCTTGTTTATGCCAGAGAGCGCTCACCCTTGGGGAGGTGGAAGGCGAAAGCCAGTGCCATCTTTAAGGCCTGGCACTTCGAAGCTCTCTACATGAGGACACAACATATCCAAACTTATGGGACACCTTGAAAGTAGTGCTATAAGGGAAGTTCATTACACTGAGTGCCCATATGAGGAAAATAAATGATAGTCACATTAGAGAATCAAAAGCACAACTGAAAGTCTTAGAACAAAAAGAAGCAAACTCACCCCGGAGGAGTAGACACCAGGAAATAATCAATTTAAATCCTAAAATCAATAAAGTAGAAACCAGGAAAACAATACAAAAAAAATCAATGCAACAAAGAGTTTGTTGTGCTAGAAAATTAACAAGATAGACAACATTTATCCAAAGTAACAGAAAAGCAGAGATAGTACATGTAAATTAACAAAATGAGAAACAAAAAGGGGGACATAACAAAAAACACTGAGGAATTCCAACCAAATTTCTGGTCATACTTTGAAATTTTGAACTCCACAAAATTTTTAAAATGCAAAGAAATCAAAAAAATTTCTGGATAACTACCACTTAATCAAAAGTAAATCAAGAACAGACAAACAACTTAAATAGACCTATAACCCCTAACAAAATAGTAGTTATCAAAAGCCTTCCAACCACAAAAAGGCCCAGGGCCAGATGGCGTTAGTGCAGAATTCTAACAGAAATTTAAGGGAGAACTAATACCAATAGTCCTCAAATTGTTCCACACAATAGAAACAAAAGGCTCATTACAAAACTCTTTTTACGAGGCCACAATCACCTTGCTACCCATGCCACACAAAGATAAAACTAATAAGAAAATCACAGACCAATATCCCTCATGAACCTTGACACAAAAATACTCAATGAAATACTGGAAACCTAATCCAAGAATACATCAGAAATATCATCCACCATGACCAAGTGGGCTTCATCTCTGGGTTGCAGGAAATCTTTCAACATGATCCACCACATAAACAAACTGAGAAAGAAAAAACACATGATCATCTCCCAAGATGCTGAAAAAGCCTTCTACGAAATGCCTCACCTTTCAGAGATCAAGGATAACAGGAACATACCTAAACATAATAAGAGCAATACACAGTAAATCAATAGCCAACATCAAACTGAATGGAGAGAAGCTTAAATCAATTCCTCTAAAATCAGGAACAAGACAAGGCTGCCCTCTCTTTCCCTATCTCTTCAATATTGTACTTTAAGTTCTAGCTAAAGCAATAAGACAACAGAGATCAAACAGATACAAATTGGAAAAGAAGAAGTCAAACTTTCTCTATTTGCAGATGATGTGATAATCTACATAAGTGACCCAAAAATTCTAACAGAGAACTCCTACAGGTGATAAACATCTTCAACAAAATAGCAAGATACAAGATAAACTCAAAAAAATCAGTAGCCCTACCTTATTCAGATGACATAGGGGCTGAGAAAGAATCAGAGAAACAGCAACATTTACCATAGCTACAAACAACATAAAGTATCTTGGGTAATGCTTAACAAACAAGTGAAAGACCTATATAATAATAACTTTGTGTCTTTAAAGAAATAAATTAAAGAAGATAACAGAGAATGGAAATATCTCTCATGCTCTTGGATAGGTAGGATAAACATAGTAAAAACTGCAATCTTGCCTAAAGCAATCTACAGATTCAATGCAATCCCCATTAAAATCCCAGCACAATTCTTCATTGACTTTGAAAGGATAATAATCAACTTTATATGGAAAAAAAAGACCCAGGATAGCCAAAACAACCATGTACAATAAAGGAACTTCAGGAGCCATCACCATCCCTGACTTTAAGCTCTACTACAGAGCTATAGTCCTGAAAACAGCCTGGTATTGGCACAAAAATAGAATAATAAACCAATGGAATTGAATCAAAAATCCTGATATTAATCCAAAAACAGCTAAAAGTATACAATGGGAAGAGGAAAGCATCTTCAACAAATGGTTCTGGCACAACTGGATGATGGTGTGTAGAAGACTGCAGATAGACCCATGTCAATCACCACACACAAAACTCAAGTCCAAATGGATCAAAAGCCTCAATATAAATCCAGCCACACTGAACCTCTTAGAAGAGAAAGTGGGAGGTATCCTTGAACAAATTGGTATAGTTGACTGCTTCCTGAACATAATTCTTGTAGCATAGTCTCTGAGACTGACAATGAACAGGATCTCCTCAAACTGAGAGACTTCTGTAAGGCAAAGGACACAGCTGACAAGACCAAAAGGCAGCCCACAGACTGGGAAAAGATTTTCACCAATCCTACATGTGGCAGAGGGTTGGTCTCCAAAATATACAAAGAACTCCAGAAACTAGTCAACCAAACACCAAATAACTCTATTTAAAAATGGAGTACACAACTGAATAGAGAACTGTCAATAGAGGAAATCAAAAAGGCGGAAAGACACTTAAGAATGTGCTCAACATTCTTAGCTATCAGGGAAATGAAAATCAAAACAAATTTGAGATACCATCTTACTCCTGCCAGAATGGCTAAAACTAGAAACACCAATGACAACTTATGTTGGAGAGGATGTGGAGATAGGAGAAAACTCCTGCACTGCTGGTGGGAGTGCAAACTTGTACAGCCATTTTGGAGATCAGTGTGCTGGTTCCTCTGGAAAATGGGAATCAGTGTACCACAGGACCTGGCAATCCCCCTCTTAGGCATATACCCAAATGATCCCCATCCATGCAACAAAGACATGTGTCCAACTATGTTCATAGCAGCATTATTTGTAATAGCAAGAACCTGGAAGCAACTTAGATGTCCCTCAACTGAAAAATGGATAAAGAAGATGTGGCACATTTACACAATGGAATGCTACTCTGCGAAAAAAAATATACTTTTTAATGCACATATATAGACATGTGTATGTATATGTTGAAAACAGTTTTGTATTTTTACTATAACAATTTAAAATGGAGTTAGAACTTTAAACAACATAATTGTACTAATTAGTACCTCTTTAGGTTATAAATATAAAGTGAAATTCAAGTTATATTTTTCCTGTCTTTGTTTGTATAAATTACCTGCATTGTCAACATGCTGTCTGTCTTTAGTATTCACTCGCAGTCATACAACATCTCCAGAGCATTACTTACTTTGTCCTCGTGCCTTATTCCGTGACTTGTTTGCTTTCTGTTTGTCATATCCTGGAATTAAAAAAAAAGTGGGTACATAGACAAATCCCTCACAATCTAAGGAAAGTGATATCTTTAACGTGGTTACAAGTACAAAGTTCATTTATATTAGAAAGTGATCCATATAGTGTTTGTGAGATAGTTCATTAGATATGGGTTCCTGTTTCTAAATCTAGAAACTTAAGCTAGACACCAGAAACTCACATGGTAAAGGGGAAAAACAACTTGCACAGATCATCCTCCTCCTGTGAATGATTATATATATGTATATACCCATACACATGAAAATGCACACACAAAATAAGTCAATGTAAACCATTACTTTTTCAGATTATATGTATTCAGTCATGGATACTTTAGAATTATTTCACAACTTAATAGCACTTCAAATGAAACAGAAGGGAAAATAGATATGAGATACACATCATATGTAATAGGTTAGTGGTTGTAGCATAAAAATTTAACAACCAATTTTCTTCCTTGGATACTTGAAGTAGCTCATTCAATAAAATACTTCCCGTGCAAAAAGTAATGCAGACTCTCAGAACCTCTTGAAAAGAGAGGCATTGTGGCAATACCTGTTATCAGTTATCAATGCATATAAGCACTGAGGTGGTGGGTCAGACAGTTCCGTCAGCCTCCATGCTAGCAGTTTAATCTTAGTGATGAATTTCAGGTCCTAGCAAAAGTCCTTGTCTAAATATGTATGGGGTCTTGTATCTCAACAAGAATGATGTCAATAGTTGAGTGCTGGCCTCCAAGCATATTCAGGTATACATGCACACTCACATTTGCTGCATACATACAGACAAACACACAAACATGCACACACAAACTTGAGGGGAGGCAACTTTTATAGTCTTTTCTTTTTTCAAGTTATCCATAGCTATTTTTGATAGCTTAACAATTATTGACCCTTTTACCTTCCTATTTTCAGAAGGGAAATTGCTATAAAAGAATTTGCATAGAAAACTTTCCAAAGTAAGCAAACAATGAGCTATACCCTATATATGGCAAAATTTTTTAGGTTGCGCTCCCTGAAGTTATTTAATATAGATGTGTACAGTGTCTAAACTTTTGTTCTTGAAGGAAGAAATACAGTATTTACTGAATAAAAATACCAAGTGTTTATTGAATAATTTCCCTAGCAGAGGACATAAAAATTTCAGAAAGGATGTTAGGTTTTTCTCTGCCTTTAGAAGCTTCCAAATTTCTTTACAAAGTACAGAAAGCACTCCTGAACAATTTCAAGTTCATTAGGTTTCTTCCATTTAGAAGTCATCTAGGGAGACTTTTACTTCCAGGTATTTAAACATTATAGACTGTAATACAAAGTAACCACTAATATAGGGAAAGGAAAGCCAGAGTGATGAGAATTTCTGCTTGAAATCTCTAAACAGTGACTGTAAGAGTTTGCACTCCCATCATCAGTGGAGGAGCATACACCGTTCTCCACATCCTGTCCAGAATAAACTGTCTATGGTGTTTTTGATTTTAGCCATTCTGACAGGAGTAAGATGCTATCTCAGAGTTGTTTTGATTTGCATTTCCCTGATGGCTAAGGATGTTGAACACTTTCTTAATTAGTCTTTGGGCCCTCTGGTAGTGGATCAGTATTTATCCCTAGTATAGTAATGGACTTTGGGATCCCATTTCACATAGAGGGATAATCCCTCAGCCTAGACACATGGGGGAGGGCCTGGGCCCTGCTCCAGATGATATGACAGACTTTTAAGACTCCCCATAGAAGACCTCACCCTCCCTGGGTAACAGAAAGGGGATTGGATGGGGGTTGGTCAGGGGAACAGAGGAGGATGGGAGGGTGCAGGAACTTCAATTGACATATAAAACAAGCTTGTTTCACATTAAATTGAAAAAAGAAAGAAATCTTCAAACAGATCTGTTAAAGACTCTGGATTGGGGAATATTTTACAGTATACAAGTGCTGCGGCTTGGAATCTGGGGAGCTGTCATAGGCATGTAGACAGCAAGCCTTTGGTGTCATGTGCATGTCAGAGGATATAGCTCTCTGTAGAGATTTGGATGTAGGAATAGCAGAAAATACGTGTTTTAAAATGAAACCTAGCAAATATCTTGCATGTATTCTTTACAGGCATAAAGGAAAGACCCCAAACTAGAAAATACTAGTTACAAAGAACAAGTATGTATGTGTAGAAAATAGCTTCAGTTTGGATGGAAAAAAAATAAATTTAGTTCTCGGTTTTACTTTTATGAGTACACACAGGAAACATAAAGCCCAGGGGCAGGTAGAATAAATTAGAAAAACGGAATGACAGAAAGAATCAAATCTCAAGTGACTTAGGCAAGGAAATTTGAATGTGTTTCTGTGTTCTTTAAGGAAAAATGATTTAAGCTTTGTTCAGATTTTCTTTGTTCCCTTTCCCTAGGACTTTGGTTGTTACTTGTTATTTATAATTTATTACTGACTACAAGTTTTGTTTGTGGGGATTTTATTTTAAGCCTTTCACTTAAATGAGTGAGTCTTTTTGAAGGCAACCCCAAAATGTTTGTACTAATTTAGCCAATGACATGACCATGGCTCTTTTCTCTAGGGAATACTGGCATGGGTAATGAGTGATTTCTTTTCCTTCAGATTTTTCAACAGTGAACTGCCAGAATTGGGTGGTCTTTTGCCACTTTGTTCCTGTTAACTTAATACAGATAAACATGGAATGACTTGGGGGTTGGTCTCTTAAAAAAATGTGTCTATCATAGTTTGCTGTCCAAAAAGCCCTATTCATTCTATGTATTATTCCCACATTTCCAATATAATTTTTTCTATTTCAAGTGTAATTTGGACAGGAGGGTAAGGGGGTATGCTGAAATCCTGCTGTAGGGATGTATTATAATCTTGACAACAGATATTCCTGATAGGATGCTCACTGGAACAAAGATGCCATGTTGGGGCAGTCCTTCATGAAGATCGTATGAAGTGATGTCCCAGCATCACACACTCCTTGGCAGCTGATGCTGAAACATCACTTACTGAAAGAGGCTTCCTAGCATGTGTATGCCCCCTCCCCTACACCTGCCCTGGGTGCCAAGAACTCCATATAATCGTACAACTGGCATTCCTCTAAAAATAACATAATGGACTTTGGGAGCCCATTCCACACACAAGAATACTCTCTTAGCGTAGACACATGAGGGAGGGCCTAGGCTCTGCTCCAAATGATATGACAGATTTTGATGACTCCCAATAGAAGTTTGCTCCCTGAGGAGAAGACAGGGGATGGGATGGGGGTTGATGGGGTGACAGGGGAGGACAGTAGGTTTCAGAAACTGGGATTGACAAGTAAAACAAGCTTGTTTCAAATTTAAATTGAAAAATAAAAAAAAAGAAAGAAAAGAAAATAGAAAATAATCACCATTGTATTATCTCTTTTTTCTGTTTATTTAGTCATTCATTTCCTATAGTCTTCCCTATTATTTTGCAGTGTTCTGCTTCTGAATTGTAAATGGTACACCTTAAATATATGACTACTGTCCCTCACAAAAGTTGAAAGAATAAAACGTTTAGTAAAACATAGAATTTAGCACTTATTTCACTTTTATTATATTGTATACTTTGTAATACTGTCCTAATTTTAAAAATATATGAACTGTATGATATATGTATATAGGATGTAGATTCCATACTTTTTAAAGTAGTGATACTTAAAGTAGTGATACCTAATGCTTAGAAGACCTGGGAAGAACTAGATAATTTAAAATCTTTTCACTTAAAACATTTTAAAATTATTTTATGTATATTCAAACCAATTTTATTTTATATACTAATCCCATGTCCCTCTCCCTCCCCTTCCCATCCCCACATATTCTCTCCATCCCACCCCCATCCACTCTTCAGAGAATTTGAGGTCTCCCATGGGGAATCATTAAATCTGTCACATCATTTGGGGTATGACCTATGCCCTCTCCACTATATCTAGACTGAAAGAGAGTATCACTCCATAGGGAATAGGCTCCAAAAGGCCAGTTTATGTGTTGGGGATAAATACTGGTTCCATTGGCAGAGGCCGTTAGACTACCCTGGGCCCTGAACTTACACCTAAGTTCAGGTGGCCTAGATCGGGCTTATGCTGGTTCCCTAGCTGTCAGACTAAGTGTCTGTGAACTTCCTTTGCTCAGGTAAACTATTTCTGTGGGTTTCTCCAGCATGGTCTTGACCCATTACTCCTCCCTCTCTACAACTAGACTCAAGGAGTTTGGCTCAGTACTTAGCTGTGAAGCTCTTCTTCTTCTGTCAGCTACTGGAAGGCTCTACGATGGTATTTAAGGTAGACATCAATCTCATTACAGGAGAAGGGCATTTAAGGTAGTCTCTCCATTACTGTTTAGAGTCATAGTTGGGGTCATCCTTATAGATGCATGTGCCAGGTTTCTCTTTAAGTAAATAATGGCCCCCTCTATCAAGGTATCACATTCTTTGTTCTTCCTCTCTGTTCTTGTCCCAATTCAAACTTCCTGATACCTCATGTTCTCCATTTCCCTCCCCTTATCTCTTCCTCTTTCTCCTACTTCCCTCCAGCAGCCCCCAATGCTCCCAACTTACTCAGGAGATCTTATCTCTTTCTCCTTCTTGGGGAATATATGTCTCTCTTATGTTCCTCTCATATGTCCCTCTTAGGTAGGGTCATTCTTGTTTCCTAGCTTTTCTGAGTAAGTACATACCATGTTTTTCTTTCTGTGTCTGGGTTACCTCACTCGGGATGTTTTTTTCTAGTTCTATCCATTTGTCTGTGAATTTCAGGATGTCACCCCCGCCCCCCGGCCGCTGAGTTCTATCCCATTGTGTAAATGTACCACATTTTCTTTATCCATTCTTCAGTTGAGGGGCAACTAGGTTACTTCCAGTACTTCCAGTTTCTGGATTTCTGGCTATCTCAAATAATGCTGCTATGAACATAGTTTATTAACAGATGCACTGGTGGTATGAATGTGCATCCTTTGGGTATATGCCTAAGAGTATATGAATTACTGAGTTTTGAGGTAGATCATTTCTCATTTTCTGAAAAACCACCATACTCATTTCCAAAGTGGTTGTGCAAATTTACACTTAAAATTAATTATTTTCTTTTTCAAAAATGATGGGTTTGATAATGAAGAATAGTCATTGTTTACTCTTCAGTAACTGTTTGAAGGCATTTACAAAGAAAGGGTGCAAAGATTAATCTGATAGACTAGCTGTAGTCACATTGGAGAATATAAACATCAGAAAAAGTTAACTATGAAAAAAATGTTGTAGCTCAAGGAATAACACAAATTATTACTATTCCATTTTTTGTAAATGCTTCATATCAATATTAAATGACTTCAAGATTCCATACCCATTACTGAAATTGTAATATTTCTCAATAAAAATGCACTAAGATATCTAAATAAAAGGATAAGAGTGTATTTGCTGACATTTTTAATATTAAAATCATCAGAGAAATGAAAATCAAAATTGATTTAGAAAAACTCTGTGTATTTTATTTGAATATATTTGGATTCATTTAATTGGCTCAGTGCCCTTTCAAGATGCCATACTTTTTATTTTTCAAAGGTATTTATTGTGCATTCTTACATAGCCATCACCTGTAGCCTATTGTCTAGGCTAGAGGGAGGAAGGGAAGATGGGGGAATTGATGCAATTATATTTCAATTAAAAACATTTTGGAAAAGTACAACAGCAAACATCATTCTGATAATGATGCAATGGCTGATGGCCTGACATTCAAGATTGTCAATGTTCTTTAAATAAGCAAACATACACACATTCATCCTAATACCCAATACCACATATATTGATTTTTAAAAAATACTCACAAAGTTATCAAATAAAGGTAGGAAAAGATATCACTTGAGTGCAAGGTAAAAGACCCCCCCACAAAAAAAAAGAAAGAAAAAGAAAAAGACTCTAATCCCTGCACTGGGAAGTAGAAACAGGCAAATCTCTGTATTTTCTAGACCAGCCTTGTCGCCTTGTCTACAGAGTGTTCCAGGACAGGCTCCAAAGCTACAGAGAAACCTTGTCTTGAAAAAAAGAAAATAGAAAAGGACTCATTTAATTTAAAATTTAAAGTTTGAAATTTATATTAAAAATTATTTCCTCTACTTTCTTTCTCCACAGATTTCCATATCCCAGCATCTCATGTGAATTAAATTGTTCATATGTTCTTTTTGACTGGCCTATTTGCCCATATTTTCAAAGTTAACTTATGCAGAAGTTGAACTCAGTACTGCACTTTAAAGATAATATTCCATTTTATTGGCTCAAATTGTTATATGTATCATTTGTCCATGAATGGATTATCTAACCTTTTGTCTATCACAAACTCTTATTATGCAAATTTCTGTGTGAAAAAATAAAGACTTTACCTGGTGCTTGTCAACAGGGTTGAGTTAGAACAGGTGAGAAAAACAAGGTGGTATATAAGGTGATTACAAGAAGTTCTGGGCTCAAAATGAAATATATATATATATATATATATATATATATATATATATAAAATCACTAAAACAAATGTTAAAACACTAACAAAAATAAAGAAAATTTCTATTATTTATTTATTATATATCCACTTTTATAAAACTTCTCATTGGAATTTACCTAGGCATATAACTGCTCTGCAATGTAATCAACTGTGTTTAAGCAAATGAAGAAGCTGTTCTCTGCTTCCAAACCAAGTGAGTACACCACATTTACACTAGCACTGACTGTGGGTTTCACATCCATGCTCTTTTTCAGTCATGTAACCATTTGGTCCTCACAATTCTATTTGCAGTGAGGCAGTGAAATTTGATGTCATCCAGATTGTCTTTAAGTTTTTTGCTTATGCATCCAGGATCATGTGTGAGAATATGCTTTGGTGGATTAAAAGTCATACATATTTACTATACAGTTATTTCAAAATTTCTTCACTATATAATAAATAAATAAATATTTCTTTTTAAAAAATATTTCTTCATTTGCCTTCAGTTATTTGATTCTCCTTAAAAAAGTTTTTCATACATGGCCACATTTTAATGGTCAAATTTTATTTTCTTTCATAAAATTTCCCATTGCTTCGTTGTTAAAAGTATTCCTTTAGTGGTTGTTTTTCCTTTAAGATTGTTTTATTAAGTTAATAGTATGTTGTATGCTTTATAATGTTTCATAAAATCCTATTTTAAAACATTCTATATAATGTTTCACAGTTTTCTGTAATATTACCCTGTCTTTTTCAACCGTGGCCTTGGATTATGAAGGTCTACTTATTTTACTCTCTACCAAGTCATATTTTCTGCAGTATTAATGAACATGTTTATGTGTACAAGAATCTCAAGGACTTGTTGCATGCAAAAATTAATTATAGCTGACTGTTACATGAAATTGCAAGGGGGTTTGAGCTCACAATACTTGTTACTTGTCGATATTAATTTTGTAGCAAGTGAACAGAATTTTCAAAGAAATTTGAATCGTTGTATATCTGAGTATGTGTTCACTGAATTGTACCTTATAATGTTCTCAATTTTCAGGACATTGAAATTAACTGTAATATAATGACCAGTATTCAAACCTCACTAACAGGAGAGTGAGTTTAGCAATTAAAATGTATCGATGCTTGAATATTAATCCCAGCTGATGATAACCTATGAATATCTTTGTTGAAATTTAGCTAGCATATTCATAGTTAATTAAGAGAAAGGTAAGACATCAATATTTATAAAGCATATATTCACAGTTCCTTACAATAGCACTATCAGACAGTTTATGTATTACCCATTTTGTGGTAATATTTTGAAATTATTGACAAGAGAAAATTGAAAGAGAAAAGATTTTTCATTTCATTTTAAATCATTCCAAATTAATGTTTTAAAGAAAACACGTGCTTACTTAAAATTATTTATATATAGTTTTGTTTTGAGTTGTGCTCCATTAATTTTTACTGCCTATCGCCTGCTCTTTGCAGAGTTTCTGCTGGGATAAGTAATTAACTTGAAGACAGAAAGCATACAAAAACAGAATTTCTTAATGATAAATGTTTCTTTACTCATCTGTAAATTTGTTCCCTTTATCAAAATTGAGAAGGAATGCAAATGGAATCCAGGAGATGTCTCCCTCAGAGAGGAAAGACTCTTACACCACATATGAAAATAACTGCTACAGCTTTTTTCTACTTGTAATTCCAACCCATAGAGAACCTGGTTTGAAGATAAACAAATAGAGCTGCTTGGTTTACTGATGGAAGTTTAGTATCAGTATTTACTTCTAAATCCTCAACTCTCACTGTACTTTGATCTCACATTCTTCATGTACAATAAAAATTTCATGGAAGTGGCTTGTGCTTGTTTTCCAGATAGAGATTTCATCATTTATGAGCTGCTAAATAGGAAAAATGACAGCATCAATAAAGAGGCAGAGGAGAGGTTCTAGAAAGAGAAAGATAGATGAGAAGTTAAGTGAGAAACTGCTGACTTGAACAAGGGGGAGCTCCTGAATTCCAGTCTGATAGCTGTGAAACCAGCATAGGACCTACTCAGATTCCCTGAATATGCTGTTAGTTGGGAGGACTGGGAAGTCTGTGGGGACTCTGGTAATGGATCAGTATTTATCCCTAGTATACAAATGGAATTTGGTAGCCCATTCCACATAGAAGGATACTCCCTCAGCCTAGACAAATGAGGGAGGACTTGGGCCCTGCTCCAAATGACATGATTGACTTTGAAGATTCCCCATTGATGGCCTCATCCTCCCTGTGGAGCAGGAAGGGGATATGATGGGGGTTGGTGGGATAACATGGGAGGATGGGAGGATGCAGTAACTGGGATTGACATGTATAACAGACTTGTTTCAAATTTAAAATATTATCAAAAGAGAAAGAGAGAGAGACAGAGAGAGACAGAGAGAAGAGAGAGTAAAATGACATGAAAAAAATGGCATATCCATACCTGGTGGAGACAGCTTCACATTATTTGACTTGTTTATGCACAGTATCCCAGTGCTGTGATCTTCTCAGTAATGTGTATCAGTCCTCAACTCTGTTAAACAAACTGCTCTGAATTACAAATTTGGATTGAACTTACCTCTATTAAATTGTTCCTGTCCAGTGACTGCAAACAACTCCTAAGTAGTAGTTCACTATATTTATAAAGACTCTAACATTTTATTTTGACTTTATATTAGCACATAATTATGAAAGTGGGAAATATTTGATATGTCCTTTCTTTAAATGATGGTCATAGGGCCATTTGGCCAATGTATTTTAGAAATTTAAAAAATCATGCTAAAACAATACCATCCTAAAAATCTTTTAATAATCTAAAAATTTATTATAGTATTTTATTTTTGTCTTCATTTTCTGGGTTTACACTGAATTTTTTGTTTGTTTACTGTTAGAACAAATCTATTTTATCAGTTTTAAATGCTATGAGCGTGCTAGCTTTCAGCCATTCTCAGATACTGCTTATGAGAGTTTTGAATGATTCAATAACCTAATATCCCCATGTTCTCAATATGAAGTTTGATTTTGGAATGTACTTAGATATTTAATAAATATCCATTGAATAAATGAAAATACGATCACGTTAGTGGCACTGAATTTCATATAGATTATTGGAAACACCTTAGAGGAAACATCACTCCAGGTAGACTTATGTTTTTTGTGTATACATACACAACTCCATGTATATAGATGTGCACATAAGCACATATATAAACAGAATGAAGCCTTTTGGTCAATGTAGTTTTTTGAAATATTCTAAAAAATACACAGAAGAACAAATTAATCATCTACCTGAAGAAGAATGAATCTATAACTTTTTTTATTTTTAAATTCTTCTCTAATATATTTCATCAGACCACAATCCCCTTCCATGTCTCCTCCATATTGCCTCTTTTTCCCAGATCCAACCCACTATGTCTCCCTTAGAAAAAGTGGAGGCTTCCCAGGGACATCCAACAAACATAGCATAAAAAGCTAAACTAAGACATGGCATATACCTTTATATCAAGGCTGGACAAGGCTACCCAGTAAAGGGAGAAGCTCCCACATGTAAATAAAAGAGTCAGAGACAAACTGTTTCCCATGTGCGTAATCCCACAAGAATACCAAGTTACCCAGTAATAACACAGATGTGCTAAGTATCCTTTATGTTTACAAGCCCCCAGGACACCTGGTCAGTTGATTCTGTGGGGCAAGTTCTCCTGGTAGTGATGACACTCCTGGTTCCTTTGATCTTTCCTCTCATGCCTTCAAAGTATGCACAAAACTACACCTAATATTTTGCTGTAGACTCTGCATCTGTTCCCATCAGTTGCTAGATGATGTCTCTTTGGTCTCTTGACCATTCTGCTAGGCTCTGGTCCCAGAACAAGTGTAGGTTTGAGAAATTGTTGTTTGAGGATTTTGTGCCTTGGTTCATGTCCTAATCCCTCTATTTGGGGACCTGATAAGTAACAGGAGATGAATAGTTCAGGCTACATATCCCCCATTACTGGGAATTATTTGCTAGGATTACTCTCCTAGATTGCATGGAGTTTCACTGCAGTAGGTTTTCACATCATCCCCCTAACTACTGCCAATTCCAGTGAATTCCCCCACTACTTTCTACCTTCACCATATCTGATCCACTTATAAAAGAGTACATACTATATTTGACTTTCTGTCTGGGTTACCTCAATCAGGATGATTTTTTTTTTCTCTAGTTCCATCCATTCGTCTGTAAATTTCATGATGTTATTTTAGTTAACAGCTGAATAATATTTTACTGTGTAAATGCACCATGATTTCTTTATCCATACTTTGGACATCTAGGGTGAATCTAGTTTCTGGCTATTACAAATAAAGCTGCTGTGAATAGAGTTGAGTTCTGAAAGGATGGAACATCTTTTAGGTACATGCCCAGGAATAGTATAGTAGGGTCTTTAGGTAGTCCCATTCACAATTTTCCAAGAAACCACTATATTGATTCCTAAAGTGTTTGTACATGTGTGTACTCCCATAGCAACAGAAGAGTGTATATTTACTAGACATCCTTCCCACCATGGGCTGTCACTTGTGTTTTTTATCTTAGTCCTTCTAAGAGGTGTAAGATGCAATCTCAGAGCATTTTGATTTGCATTTCTCTGATGGCTAGGGATGCTTAACATCTCCTTAAGTGTTGCACAGCCATTCTAAATTCTTGTGCTGAGAATTCTCTGTAGAGATAAATACCCCATTTTTTTGATACTATTTTTACATGTCAATCCCAGTTCCCTCACTCTCCCCTCCACCTGTTCCCCCCACTAAGCCCCATTCTGTCCTCTTCCTTCTCCTCAGGGAGGGTGAGGCCTTCCAAAGGGAATCTTCAAAGTCTGTCATATCATTTGGAGCAGGGCCTAGGCCCTCCCTCATGTGTCTAAGCTAAGAGACTATCCCTCTATGTGAAATGGGCTCCAAAACTTCATTTGTATACAATGGATAAGTACTGATCCATTACTAGATGCCCCATAAACTGCCAAATCCTCCTAAATAACACACACATTCAGGGAATCTGAGTAGGTCCTATGCTGATTTCCTAGCTATCAGACTGGAGTCCATGAGCTCCCCCTTGTTCAGGTCAGCAGTTTCTGGGGGATTTTCCAGCCTGGACTTAATCCCTTTGCTCATCACTCCTCCCTCACTGCAACTTCAGTGCAAACTCATACAGCCACTTTCGGAATCAATATGGTGGTTACTCAGAAAAATGGAAATCAGTCAACCTAAAGATCCAGTAATTCCACTCTTATGTATATATACAAAAGGTGTACATTCATACAAGGACATCTGTTCAACTGTGTTCGTAACAGCATTATTTGTAATAGCCAAAACCCGGAAGCAACCAAGATGCTGCTTAACTGAAGAATGGACGGAGAGAAGGTGGTACATTTGCACCATGGAGTATTACTCAGCTTGAAAAAAAAAAAAAAAAAAAAAAAAACGAAATCTTGAAATTCCCTGGTTAATGGATGGTTAATAGAAGAAACCATCCTGAGAGAGATAACCCAGTCACAAAAAGACAAACACAAAATGCAGTATGTACTCACTCATATATCGTTTTTGGGCAGAGAGCAAAGGTTTACTAGCCTACAGTCTAGACTAGAAGAAAATCTAGGAAATAAGGAAGACCCTAGTGAGACATACATGGTCCCCTGGAGAAGGGAAAAGAAACAAGATCTTCCCAGCAAATTGGGAGCATGGGGTGGGAGAAGAGGAGGGAAGAGGTGAACATTACTGAGCAGGAATATTGAGTCAGGGAAAGAATAAAGGAGAGCAAGAAAAGAGATACCAAAATAGAGGGAGCCATTATTGATGCCGTATTTTCCTGGCTGTTGTTGATTTTGTTCTTGCTCTGACATTTAGGCATCTGGGTTTGGGATGATTGTAAAACATGGTCCCCTTTTCTGAGTTTGTCTTCATTAGCTCTGTGTTTCAGTCCTTGGTTTCTTTTTCCTTGTTGGTCTTTGCTCTTTGTAGACTGGATTTCTATTAGCCAGTGTTATCTTTGATCCAGTAGTAGTCTTTGTCCAATTTTGGGGCTGTACTGCTAGAAGCTAGCTTGGCTTTTGATGCAGGAGGGGCTGTTCTTCTGATTTATATGGCTTACACCTGAGCAGGAGAAGTCCACGGGAGTTGGGATCAGAAGGCCAGCAGTGGGGCAGGACATGAGGTGGGAAAAAGGGTAGTAAAATCTGCCTTTGTAATTGGATCTAGGAAGTGGGGAAGTTAAGATGGCAGGGGGATCACTCATTTGTTTTTCTGACTGTTGGCCCCTGCAGAGAAGCAAAAGCCCCCTAGGTATCATACACTAAAAGTAATAACACAATAGAGAGGCAGAGACAGATCTCTGTGAGTTCGAAATCAGCCTGGTCTACTGAGTTCCAGAACAACATCCATAGCTACATAGAAAGCCTGTCTCAAAAAAAATAGTTATTATTATTGTTATAACATAAAATGGAATATGGAATTAAATTTAATATCTGACACTATTATAAAATATTAGAAATATTCAAGGAAAAATAATTATTGACATCTACAAGAATAAGCATGTTATTGTGTCGTGTGTGTGTGTGTGTGTGTGTGTGTGTGTGTGTGTGTGTGTGTGTGAAGACCCAAAGCATAATGTAAAGCCTAAAATGGATAAATAGTAAAACATACAATTAAAAGATTCTAGATTAGAAAGGAAATAACAAAGAAGGAAATATCCAAATTACAAAATGAAAGAAAATAAATGTAATCTATATAGCTGAATCTATAACTACCCCAAACCTTATAACACACACAGATACTAATATGTACATAGACTGATTTTATTTTTTATTTAAATTAGAAACAATCTTATTTTATATATCAATTCCAGTTCTCTCTCCCTCCCAGTTTCCCATGCCTCCCACTGACCCCCATCCCATCCCTATTCTGTTCCATAGAAAGGGTGAGGCCTTTTAAAAATGGGCAATTAATTTGAATTCTTTTAAATAGGAATATGGTAGTTACAAATAATTTTCACTGCAAGCTTCATGAGATATCACACTCCCTCCAGAAAGAATACATCATCAAAAAGAATAAAAATGGCATGTGTAAATGGAATAGGAAAGGGGAAATATTGCACTGTGTTGGGTGAATATAACATTCTTCAGCTGTTACTGAGAACACTTTCTTTTTTTTCCCTTACTCCTGCCTGTCCTAAAACTAGATTAAGTTGACCTAGAACTCACAGAGATCCACCTGTTCTGTCCTCCAAGTGCTGTGATTAAAGGCATGACTACCACTGCACAGACTTCTTAAAGCTCCTAAATGTTATTAGCATTCCTACTGCCAGCTAATGTCAAGGATAGATGTCCCTGCACCTCCATGTTAACGTAGATTTATATCCAGTTTCCAATAAATAAAAAACCAGAATAACATTCTGAAAACTGACATTAAGAAAACTGTGGTCCACACATATAGAGCTATACTACTAGTTCAAGGAAGTTAATGAAATTTTATCATTTTGATATCATAGGAAGGTATAGAAATTGTTATGCTAAAAGATGTAATCTATGCAAAGAAAAACACAGAATATAAAAATTGCTCACATCCAATCAAAGGAAAGCTGACATCTATGAAATGGAGCACACATTGATACTTCTCTGAGTATGTGGCTTGCAGGAAAATTACACGGAAGAGAAAAGTGAACAATGAAAACAATTTGAAATTAGGCTGAAATATGTGACATTACTGTTCTAGTCACAGTAAGAATGCACACATCAAACATGTGCTATAAATATCAATACAAAAGTATTGGGGGTATTACAATGAGTAACTGATAAGTGTCTGAGAGACACATATGCTCAACCCCATCTGAGCATTATACTAGAATGACCATATATCCCAGTAAGATCACATGGAACCACAGTAATGTGCACAATGTATGAGGGGAAAACATACATTAAGGGTTAGAAAGACACCTCATCATTTAGGAGGCATACTTATCATGCAGAAGAATGAAGTTCAATTTCCAGCACTCATATTAGGTAGCTTAAACCATGTGTAATTCTAGCTCCAAGAAATTTGACACATACTTCTTGTCTCTGCAGGTACATGTACTCACATGCTCTCACATCCATATAAACCAACACAGTCTACACATACACACACACAGACAGAGAGGGAGAAACATACACAGAAATAATTAAATTAAACACAATTAAATGAAACAAATGATTTTATAAATGTATTTTGTTTACTCATCAATAAATCAATAGACAAAATATTAACAGGTCCCAACTCTTGAAGCATCAGCTCCCTAACTTCATTATAAATGATAAGATTATCTAAATATCTAACATGGTACACTTACGCTGATTTACCAAAAATTAGTCAATGTTTCTCTTTGAAAGTTTTCTCTTCAAATTCAAACTATGATTGGTGTGACCGGTGACTTAAAGCAATCAGTGACAGTGTTGATGTATAAAAACAGTATCATAAACTTGAAGCAATCAGTACAATTCTTTTAAAATTAGTAGCACAAAGAGAAACATGAAATATTTACACTCAATAAATCTGCATAGGCCAATCAATCTGAAATTGAAGTATTCAAGAAAAATTATCCAAACATATAATCATTTACAGCTTACAGGATCATGAACCTGAACTCTACATATTTTAATATAACATTAACCTTTTTACATACTATCTCAAAAGAAGTAATTAAATTAACAGCTCAGAATATGTTTAAAACATTACATTAATCTTTATGTGATAGTAAATTTTATGTTTTAATGATATACCTATTTCATAAAATGTTGGCTTAAACTCACAGTTAAATTACTTATATCATGATCACAGTCATTTCATAATCAAGAGGTATTTTCTTAACTTATTTTATGAATGAATTTACCATCATAGGCAACAGGAAACAGAATTTACATTATAATAAAGAGAGTGAGGTAGTAAATAATTAAATGCACTAAATATAAAGTGGTGATTGGGTCAACAGAGACATAGCACAAAGATAGTAGATGTAAAGTCTTGCAATGAAACAGGTCATGAAACCTATAAGCATTATACAGAGAAGCATTTACTGTCAGTGATAGGAAGGATTTGAAATTGGATATACAGATTTGATATTTGTCAGTAAAAAAAATAAATGTTACTAAAAGTCAGAAGATTTTACATAGCAGAACACAGAAATTAAACTGATCTCTTTTATCTCCTTCATAGTCTACTCTGTAGCAGCTTTTTGTGAGAGGGTATATGTGTGTGTGTGTCTATGTGTGTAAATGTGTGTATTTACTTGTGTAAATGTGTGTTTGAACTATAGAACTATATAAACTGGTAGGAATTCAGAACTGCATCTACTACTCTTCTGTTCTTTTTTCTTACACACACACCCACACACACATACACACACACACACACACACACACACACACACACACATACACACACGCACACACACACACACACACACACACACACACACACACACACACACACACACACACACTCACCAGTTTCATTGGGTGAAAACCATTTTCTACAGTGTGACATATACTGAATGTCTGCATTCATCTCAAAATATATAATGTGGTGTTGCTATCTGGATCGAGACTGGAAAACTTAAAGGAGTAAAGCAAGGACAGGGAATATCATCATTTTCAATTACTTTAACAATGTTTGACATAGGTAAAATTGTTAAAAAAAAAAGTTGTGGCCCGTGTAGTCATGTTTGAACTTCCAGGATATCAGGTAGCATAGTGATGGCGTTTAGCACAGTGTTTTTGCTTCAGTATACATGATAGACCATCTGTTGTGGTTTGGATGTGGAATTCTCCTATGGACTTCCGTGGTTTGAACACTCACCACCTGGTAATGCCACTTAGAAGGCTATGAGATATTTTGGAGACTATGCTAATTTGAAGAAGCTGGTCACCTCAAGGTGGAAAAAGTTGAGTAATCAGAGCTGCATATTCATATTGCCATATCTAATCTCCCATGGTTGATTATAGCTCCTCAGACTGTAAACCAAGGTACATCTTTACTTCCTGAGAGAGTTAGGTTAATTGCTAACCTGAAACAATTTATAATCTCCTGGAAAAAGACTCTCAATGCAGGAATGCCTAGATCAAACTGGACTCTAAGCTTAATTGTGACAAATGGAATGTAAATGAGGTGAGTAGACCCAGTCTGAGTTAGGTTGGTACCATGTTGCAACATTAGTTCTTGATTGTGTAAATATGAGAGTGGACCAGCACAAATCACCATAAAGATTAAAGTTCTAACCTGATATCCCACAGTGATAGACAGTAAACTGGAATCTTGAACAAAAATAAAATTTACAGCAGCAGATATGGAACTGGAACACTTTCTTAGTCTCTTTTTGTTTTGTTTCATTTTATTTTGTATTAGCAATGAGAAGTGTAATGAACACAGCAACACATAGTGAGACACAGCAAGTTTGAAAGTTAACGCTCCCTTAATAACTAGCTACACCCAAAGTCTATAATCGACTAGTCCAAGGATGGACTAGTGCATTCATATTTTATGGCCCAAAAAGCTCTCAATACTGCTGGTCAACAACTGCTCAGAACATGTCATGTGGAGTAAATATTGAATCATAGAAACAAAGGACAAATTTAGCATCCACTTAAAATGAAAAGAAATAACACTCAATGTTACTCAGATAAATGGAGATTAACTGCAGAATATTTGATACTTTAAGGATGTATTAACAATCCAAGTACCAAGCTGGAGGTGCTTAATAGTGCTCGCTGTTCTTCCAAAAGTCTGTGTCTACTTACAAGCCACAATAAGTAAGTCACAACCACCTGAAACTCCTGTTTCCGGGGATCTGATTACTTCTGAGCTTCACAGTCACCTGGCCATACATGGCATATATAGAGAGACAAACAGACATACTTGCATACACACACACACGCATGTGCACACACACATATACACACACACACCACAAGCAAGTTTTAAATACTAATTTTCCAAAGAATTCAAAGTAACTTTCATTAATAATACATTTTATTATTTAATGCTACTATGCAAATTAAATTAAACAGGACTAATATATTGTTAGATGTGCACAATTTTTCTTTATGGCAATCTTCTTAATATAGTGTAGAAATATTTTCCAAATTTTTTATGTGAACAAATCAAATATATCGTGACCATGGAGAAATGAGAGTTTGACCTCCCAGGGAGCCTTTCCTGCTGCCCTGATCCTGCTGTTTTCTCACCCTTACTTTCTTGCATTGCTTCTTTGGCTCATAATTACTAGGTACAGTAGCAATAAATAGAAGCAGTTTGGCTCTTTGCTCTCCTTCTTTCTTCTGCACTGTTCTGCCCCCCTTCACAGTGAAGGATACTGCAAAAGTTTGAGCAGCTTGAATTACAAGAAAAAAACTTCCTTAAAATGTTCAGGGCTTCAGTTTCATACTAAATTTATCAATCTGACTCAACAACATCACTGTATGACACAAAGATATGTAACACTTGAAATTGAAAAATCACTGCTGATATCATTAGCAAAACTACCATCAGCAACACAAAAAGATCATTTTCCCAGATGCATTTATACTGCATATAAAATAAGCCCTAGAGTACAATGCTAAGCTAATGCTACTTCTGCATTCATAAAAAGAAAGCTGTGTGAAGAGAGCACTTGCCATGGTTCTATCAAGTAAATCTTTGTAACTTTTGCATGATCCCCCTGATTCCCATTAATGTCTGTGCATTAATGTGTTCACGTATTTAGTCTATACTCACACACAAATACACAGTCATACACACATGCGCACAAACATACAGGGAAACTCACACATGAATATACACATACAACAAATATATAAACACACACTCATGCATATACACACATAGAAATGCATATACATACACACACATTCACACATATAAACACACAAACAATATAAAAGCGATAGGGATCATATTTATTGTATCTTCTGAAATAAAACTTGTATATCTGTTAATGAATATATTAATTTTTAGAAAGGACACAAACATATGGAGTATTTTTCAGATGATCACAGAATTCTAATGCTTGAAATTTGATAATATTATTATAAAATTATTTTAGTTCAAGCATAATAAAGTAATAGAAGTGTAGTATTTCAAATACCTTTATACTGTTGTGTGAATAAATTATTTTTATACAGTGAAATGATATACTATTATTATTCACTCACTAATGTATTTACCCAAACATTTTATGAAGAAATATTGAGGATCATGCTGGGTGAGTGATGGGTAGTAGATGTTTTGGTGTGTACAAAAGAGGATTGTATTTACTTTATATCTATTCTTCTCAATGTAAGTGGAACATTCTTATCTAGGAAAAACACTTTATTTTTCCAATTTTAATGAAAACTTTGTATTGTTGAATTACTTTGAGACTCATAAAATTTAAACATCAGAATCCACTTTGGCAGGGGTATGTCTTATCCTGAAATATTGTACCTAATGTTTATCTTACAACCTTGAAAGGTCTCCAAGTTGTACAAGCTCCAGACATTATAAGATGCACACCAAACTTTGACCTTTACCTTGACCTTATGGAATCTACAATTAAAAATTGTGATTGCCTGCAATGGCTTCCCAAAAGAGTAAATTCACCCAGATAACTCAAACTGAAACTATGAAAATCTGTCTACCCTATATTTGTTTTCATCTAGAATTTTAATTATCTGGATAATCAGCAAAGAAGCAATGTGATAGTTTTTCTCATTCATCCTTGTACTTTGGAACCCCAATCACATGGGGTTTACAAAGCCCTAATGTGACCTCTCTTGCTAAATTACAATAAATAAATCTCAAGTGACCTTCCTTGACATATATCTATTTCACCTGCATCAACTCACTGCTTTAGAATTTCCCTGTGTTACCTTTACAAAGGTTTTTCTCTTTGGTTCTTGTTTTGTCTTCTGAAAATCATGGCCAAGCTCATCAATCCTGCGTTTTAACCCCTTTGAGAGCTGTGTTTGACACTCCATGTATCCCTTAAAACTAGTAGTTTGTGCTCTACCAGCGGCTATGACTTCACCCAGAACCAAATATCCAAGACCACAACACCACAGGAAGTCTCACCTTTACCACAGGATAAGCAAGCACCTAGAATGCCAGAGTTCACATTAGTTACAATGATTCTAGCTGAGGTATCCTGGTCAACCAGAGGACAGACTACCCATTAGAACTGCAGGCCACTCAGGCTAGGAGAGCAGAGAGGAAACAGAAATCAAAATAAATAATATTCAGCCAGCAAAAACAAAATTCAGAAATCTGCTTCTGCGCAAAAAGAACGCCAAACACAGGAACCTGAAGAACAATGTGAGACACAATCAACAACAGTCAGTTCAATAATGTACCACCAGAGCCCTGCTATCCTACTAAAGCAAGCCCTGAACATTCCCTGAAGCCCTGAAGCAGAAACAAATGACCTTAAAGTCAACTAAAATGATGGAGGTCTTTCAAGAGGAAAGGAATAAATCCCTAAAGGAAATCAAGGAAATGTCAAACAAAAATGGGTGAAATAAAAAAAAGAAAAAAGAAAATAACAAAATCCCTTAAGAAAATCCAGGAAACAAAAAGGAAAAAAATAAATTGGAAGACATAAATAAGTACCTTAAAGAAATTCAAGTAAAAGCAAACAAAAAGTTGAAGGAAATGAATAAAATTTATCAACACTTGAAAATGAAAATAGAAAAAATTAAGACAATACAATTTGAGGAAATCCTGGAAATAGAAAACATAGGTAAGTGAACAGGAACTACAGATGCAAGTGAAGCCAACAAAAATTAAAAAGATAGAAAAAAAAAGTAATAAACTCAGGTGTAGAAGACATAAGAGAACAAACATTCATTGGTCAAAGAAAATGTTAAATCTAAAAATTTACTAACACAAAACATGCAAGAAATCTGCCACACTAAGAAAAGAAAAAAATACTAAACCTAAGAATACCAGAAATAGATAAAGGAAAATAATTCCAGGTCAAAGGTCTAATAAATCTTTTCAACAAAATTTGAAGAAAAATTTTCAAATCTAAATAAGACATGTTTATAATAGTACAGGAAGCTTAAAAAAACAAAGTTTGAAAAGATTGGACTAGAAAAGAAAAGAAAGACTCCTCACCACATAATAATAAAAAAAGAATATTAAAACCTATAAAGGAAAAAGAGTAAGTAATATGTAAATGGAGACCTAATAGAATTACATCTGACTTCTTAACAGAGATTGAGAAGTTACAAGGGCCTAGACAGATGTTCTCCAGACTTTAAGAGGCCACAGATGACAGCCCAAACTACAATGCCTAGTAAAATTTCAACCACCATAGATGGAAAAAAAATGCCCCATCAGAATGTCAAATTTAAAAGAATATATTCACAAATCTAGTCATACACAAAGTATTAGGAAAAAAACCTCCAACGAAAGAGGTCAACTACAGAAAAAAACATAAGAAATAAATAATTTCATACCAGTAAAACCAAAATAAGTGAAACACACACACACACACACACAATCACACACTCACACACACACACACACACACACACACACACATCATATCACAGCACACACTATCACCACCACCATATAAGGAATCTTTAATCATTATTCATTGATATTTCTCAATATCAATGTATTCAATTCCCCACTTTAAAAAAAAATAAAACACTCAGAGACTAGCAAAAAAGATGAGAAAATAAGATCCATCTTCCTGCTTCATAAAAGCAACCCATCTCAAAATCAAAGATAGATATTCTCTCTGTTGCAAAATGATTTTCCAAGAAAACAGACCCAAGAAACAAGTTGGTGTAGCTATTTTAATATCTAATAAAATAAAACTTAAAAAATGTAACCAAAAGAGACAATTATTACTAATGAAAGGAAAGATCCACCAAGATAGAATTTCAATTCTCAACATCTGTTACCCAAATACAAGGGCACATAATTTCACAAATAAAATATTACTAAAGATAAATACACATAGTTACCCTCACATAGTCTGAAACTTCAATATGCTACTCTCACCTATGGACAGGCAATCTAGATTTAAATTAAACAGATAAATACTGAAACTAACAGATGGTATAATTCAAATGGACCTAATAGGTATTCATAACACTTTTCACCCAAAGACACCAAAAAAGAATACACCTTCTTCTGAACAACTCAAGGAATATTCTCCATATTCGACTACACACTCTGTCACAAAACAAATCTCAACAGATAGGAGTTAATTAAAGTAACTTCCTGCATCCTATCAGACCACCATTCATTAAAACTGGATTTCAACAACAACAGAAACAAAAAGAAGCCAACAAACTCCAGAAACTGCCAAAATGGGTTAAGAAAAAAATTAAGAAAGAAATTGAAGACTTCCAATGATTTAATGAAAATGAATGTACTACATACTCAACATTATGGGAGACAAAGAAATTACATCTTAGAGTAGATGAAATTTCAAAATACAAAGTGACTTCACAAAGAAATTTTGGATATATAATAATATTAATTTAACAACACACATGAAAACCCTAGAACACCTAAATCATCTTGAAATTTATAGCAAGATTATAGTCAGTGTCAAGTTAAATGGAAAGAAACAGAGGAGTTCACTGCAAGAAAAAAAATCAACCTTAGGTCTGAAGTCAATAAGATAGAAACAGAGAAAAATACAAAGAATCAAGGAAACAAAGAATTGTAGTGTTTTTTTAAGACAACCAAATTCTAGACAACCCCTTATCAAATTAACTAACTAAAAGACAGAAAGAGAATATTCAAATTAACAAAAGGGAGATTCAGCAATAGAAACTGAAGATATTCAAAGGATCCTTAGATTATACTTCAAACACCTGTATTCCAGAAAATTGAAAAATCTAAAAGAAATTAATAATTTTCTTGGTAGATACCACTCACCAAAGTTAAATCACTTAAGGGGAGTAGTCATTGAAATCTTACCTGGGCAAAAAACCCAGGGCCAGAAAATTTCAGTGCCAAGTACTACAATACTTTCAAAAAAGACTAGTCCAATACTCCTCAAATTAGTGTGCAAAACGGAAACAGAAGGAACATTGCCAAATTTATTTTATGAGGCCACATGTACCATGATACTAAAATCACACAAAGATTGAACAAAGAAAGAGTATTATGGACCAGTTTTCCTTATGAGCAAAAATACAGATTTACTCAGTAAATGACTTGCATACTAAATCCAAGAATACATCATGGAGGTTACCTACCATGTTCAATGAGGCTATATCTCAGAGATACAGAGAATTGTTCAATATATGAAAATTAAGCAATGTAATCTACCATAGGAACCAATGGAAAGAGCAAGAAACCACGATCATCTCATTAAATGTTGAAAAATCCTTTGACAATATCCAATATCCTTTCATGATAAAAGTCCTGCATATATCAGGTACACAAGGAACATACATAAACATAATAAAGGCAATTTATGGCAGGCTTATAGCCAATGTCAAAACAAATGGAAAGCAACTCAAAGCAAGCCCAATAAAATCAGGAAAAAGAGAAGGCTGTCCCCTCTCTCCATACCAATGCAATACAGTACTTGAATTTCTAACTAGAGCAATAAGACAATTAAGAAGTTCATGGGGATACAAATTGGAATAGAAAATTCAAAGTGTTGTTACTTGCTGATGATATGATAATAGTATTCATAAGGGAACCCAGAAATTATACCTCACAACTCCTATAGTTGATAAACAACTTTAACTAAGTGGCTGGACATAAGATTAAAAACAAAAACAACAAAATTATGATCAGCACACATATATACAAATGACAAATTGACTGAGAAAGAAATCAGTGTAACAATACCCTTCTCAATAGCCACCAAGAATATAAAGTATCTTAAGGTAAACCTAGACAACAAGTGAATGAGTTGTATGACAAAAATTTCAAATCTTTGAAGAAAAAAAGTGAAGAAATAATACAAAAATGAAAGATCTCCCATGTTCCTTGACCATCAGGTTTAACATACTGAAAATAACCATCTTTCCAAAAGGAATCTACAGATTCAACACAATCCACACCAAAATTCCAACACAATCCTTTATAGACCTTGAAAGGATAATGCTCAGCTTCCTATGGAAAAACAAAAGCAAACAAACAAATAAATACTCAAAAAAGTGTGAGCTAAAATAATTATGTACATCTAGAGGTATAGCCATTCCTATTTCAAGCTGGACTATAGAGCCAGAGTAATAAAAAGTGCTTTGTATTGGTATAAAGACAGCCAGGTTGGTCAATAGATTAAAATCAGAAAACCAGACATAAATCCACACACATATGGCACTTTTTTTAGTAAGAAAATCAAAATTATACAATGTCAGCATATAAGTGAACACAAATAAATTTATATCTATACCTTGAACAAAACTGAAGACCAGCTGTATCAAACACCACACTATAATACCAGACAGACTGAATCTAACACAGAAGCTAACTTCCTGACCAAAACCCCAATAGCACAGGCACTAATAACAATTATTAAATCAGACCTCATGAAACTGAGAAGCTTCTGTAAGGCAAAGGACACCATCAATAGGACAAAACAACATTCTACAAATGGGAAAAGATTTGCTCCAACTCCACATTTGACAGAGGACTAATATCTGAAATATATAGAATTCAAGAAACAAGATATCAACAAATCAAATCATTCAATTTCAAAATGTATTACAGATTTAAACAGAGAATTCTCAACAGAAGAATCTCAAATGGCCAAGAATCACTTTTTAAAAAAAATGTTCATTATCCTTGACCACCACAGAAACACAAATAAAACCTACCATGAGATTCTATCTTTCACCTGTCAGCATGACTATGATCAAAAAGAGAAATAGCAGCTCATACTAAGGAAATTGTAGAGCAAGGGGAATACTCTTTTTAATTATTGAAGCCTCAGGGCACTCTAGCAAATTATGTGCCTACCTACATATATATATATATATATATATATATATATTATATGTATATGTATATATATATATATACATATATATATATATGCACATGCATGAAGAAGATAATTTTCAAAACAATTACGCATCATGCAGAACTCTATATTTCTTCAAGTATAATGTTTAACAATTGCCATATAACAACTTAAAAGTGATAGATTATATCCAATTGACTCCTATTAAACTGTCCCATAATTAAGTTGGTAAGAAGAATGGCTATTATAACTGTAAAAACATTCACAAAATTGTACAGATTTTAGCTTTATATAAATGATGAATTTTATTGAGTGGTGTGATTGTTTGTAATATTTTAAGTAAAAAATTATGGAAAGAGAAAGGGATGAATGCATAGTAAATAAAAATGACAAAAATGTGTTTAAAATTTTTAAAAAATAGGTATGTAATCAATGTTGATATTTACAGAATGGACACAGCAAATTATTTACCAATGTAGCCAATAGCAACTTAGAGTATGACTACCTACAACCTGTTAAGCATATTGTAATGGCCAGGAGGGGCTATATACTCATGGATGCATAGAGTATTAACTGAAAACTAAATGTTGAATTTTTCATAATATTTAATGTATTTTAGAATATATCTAATATGTCAATCATTTTATTATTCATCTCATTAAATATTAAGAAAACACAGTGGTAAGATAGGGGGAAAAATCAAACTTGTTTCAGGATAATTAATTCTGTTTTACTTTCTTGTGTTTCCTAATGCTTTCCATTGATGAAGTATAGACCTCTTTCTAAATAGGAACCACATGTTTGTGAAATCTCATGCTATAATACTGTGCCACAGGTAATAACAACATCCTTCAAAGTGTTTGTCTACTAAGAAACCATATGCAATATGTACCTTCTCTCCACTTGCTATAAATAAATGAAGAACAGAGAAAAGTAAGAATTCAAGGATCATGGGGCAGACAAAATATTAATTTTCTTCTAGCTGGATTAGTGTAACCACTAAGTTTTACTTTGAAGTGAGCAAAGAGCCTAACCTTGGGAAAAGAAAAATAACAACACATGAATGAGCATTTTGGAAGTCTCTAATCTTTTGTAGAGTGTTTATTTCTAAGATTACACATTCTTCTTAAAATTAGAATTTAAAGAGTTCCAAGTAAGCTTTGAAATGGATATGCCCTTGAAGTTGTCCCTCCACGGAGGAGTTTACTTCTTCGCTACTGTGTTTTGGAACCTGAAAAACAACTCTCAATCTCTCTGGTAAACATAGAAGAATATATCTATTTTTACCAAATATGCTTTTCATGTCACAATTTTAATGGAATCCCAATACCAAAATTTTGCCAAAGACTTATAAGTATTCATTACCAAATTAACTTAAAACACTTGAACACTGAAAGTGACTTTGCAATTTCTACTCAAAGTTTTTGGAATATGCATAAATAATGCTTTTATTATTTTTCTATGCCTTTTAACTGTAATTTATTAGAAAATTATTTTCTATTTGTTATGTATCCCCAATTGTTATTTTAATAAAATATAGCCTCTTTCCTGTAAACTTATTATAAGCACATATATAATAAAAGATACCCATAATTTAATCTTCATCCTATTAGATTTTAATATTCTGATTGCATATTGCTTGCATTACTGCAAAGTATCATGACACACAACATATCCTGTAATTGGGGGGAAAAAGTAAACTAATTGCACCATCACATTCAATTGATGCATTTTCTAGCAATTAGACCTTGAAAGTTCTTTCAAAGTCTATGAAATATTCATTTCAATTTTCATCAAATATTGGCAAAGTTCTCTCATTTAAATGATGCTACTATTTTAAAAGGAGGAGTAGCAGCCAGGGAACTGCCATAGGGTGCTCTGTTGGACAACACTGAGACATGCAGAACTGAGCAAAATGTGCATTGGAGCAAAGTCAACCAAAATGCTTTTCATATATATTCAAAATGATCTACATACCGACATAGATATTCAAGCTGGCATGCATATAAATATGAATGTATATGTTAAATGAATATATAAATGTCAATGAAAGAGAAATATTGGTAGTTATTAATCCATTCTTATAAATTAAATGCAGACCATATTTTTTATGTGAAAATTTTAATTTAGAGTTATGTATGGTTGTGGGGGGAGTCTGTATATGTGAAAATGCTTGTGGACACCAGAGGCATTATATCTCCCTTTAGATGAAATTTATAGGAAGTTGTAATTTGTCCAATTTGGGTCCTGGGATCTAAATTCTGAAAGAGTGCTCTTATCAGCTGGCTTACCATCAACTATAACTCCAATACAAAGGAATGTGATACCCTCTTCTATCCTCAGCAATACCTGAACACAAAGCAGAAACACATGCACACACTAATTAATTAATTAAATGAAATTTTTAAAATGTATATGTTTCCATTCTTTAAAAATGTATATTTGTGTTTCATTTCAATTTCATCTTCTTCTTTTATTAAAATCTTACCCAGAGAGGTGATGGGAGATGTTATTCTGTAAATATGTTTCTCATACTGGTTAATCAATAAAGCACTGTTTGGCCAATGGGAAAGCAAGGTAGGCAGGCTAGGAGACTTGGAGGAGGAAAGAGGAAGTAATTAGGAGGTGTCAGCTTGCTGAGCCTAAAGGAAGCAAGATGCGGCCCGCTGCACTCGGATAAGATGACCACGTGGGAATACTTAAATAAGTAGAAATGGGTTAATAATTAAGACAGAACTATCCCATAAACAATAATAGTAACTGGCCAACAGGATTGTATCAAATACAGAGTCTCAATGTGTTATTGGGGCTCGCATGGCCTCGGGACCGAGAAAAACCTGCTTGTAACAGAGAGGCTATTCTTAATGCAAAGAAACACAATTGTAAAATATCTCCTGTCTCTATTTATAAATTTCCACCTTGTACTTACTATGCCATAGGCTAAATTCATTTTTTTTTTTTTTTTAACCATTGTTCTGCTTAAAGTAAACTCTTCCACAGAGGCTTGGTTACAAACTCATTGCTCGTCTTAGATTAGGTGTGATCCAGTCCCAAATGTCTCTGTATGAGCAGTGCAGAGAGGAGGTGCTGATTTGCTTGAAGAAGTAAGCATAAGCTAATATGTCCACAGAAGCGTCTTTACCCTGCACCTTTTTTCTGTCTCTCTCTTTTCTGGCACACCACATACATTGCACAATAGAGTCTCTTCCCATGATGTTTAAGGTTTTTCCTCACCTCAGAGCTCATGCAATGAAACCAGATAGCAATGAATTTCTGAAACTTGGGGTCAATCCGTGTCTTCTTTTTTTCCAATAGTTTTTGTCAGTTTTTTTCTAACAGTTACAATAACTGCTATGACTAGCCATATAAAATGTGATTGAATACCCTTTAGTATATCAGGTTTCAAACTTATGTAGTGGATCCCAAACAGTCGTATAGCCTGGAAATGATAAAGCAAATAAAATTAATAATTGTTTTCAAACAAATGTATGTGACACTTTGCTAGTGATCTCTGTTACTTATCAGGACTACCCAAAAAGACCCTGAAGATACTACACAGAATCATTATATAACATAGGGAAATCAATCTTGAATCATTCAAAATACTTCTCTGCTGTCTAGCTTCCACCTTGCCTGAAGATGCTAATGTAAGCTTCAGGAGTAAAAAGAAGTCAGCATTATTACCTAGCATTAGGTAATACATGTTATAATATGACTTGCATAGAAAGATGTGCATACAAGTACCATAGTACCTATTATATGAAACCAAATATTTTCTGATTGGATTTGAGGCCTGCTCCTCGGAAGGGAAATTCATGCTTTATGCTATAATCTGAATCAAAAGTCCATAGTTGGGCAGGTCATGGGCCCTTTCAGGAGAATCTGTTATTTTTATTTTGCCATGTGGTTATGCTGTTAAATTGCCTTCTAAATCTTTATGTTTATCCCTATATAACTGGATGTTTTCAGTTTGGGTGAGAGAGAATTATGCATTTGGCAGTTTTCAGAAAACAGAAACTCAGTGTTCAGCCTAACACAGGACAACTTTGTTTGCACCCCTACGGCCTAGGTCAGGGAATACTAGAAAAAGAGGGAGGGCAAGTATAAGAACAGAAGGATTGGGTCAAGTGCTGAGATGCTGTCTTGTTATGGAGATGTTACTCATGATCTCATAGAAGCTATGGTTATTTGACCAATGTCAAGCCAGATCAAATCAAGGAATAGAATCTCTACTGCACTGTAAATTATATTATAGATAGATCAGATTTTCTCCAGGTCCATGTCTCCCTGATGTTAGTGCAGTTATTGCTAGGAAAATGGAAAATTAACCTTTATTGAGTATGTGACTACTGATAGGTTCCATACATTCCACTAGAAGCCCACACCCAACACTCTCCTTGTTGGCAGATTTTAACAATTTAGTTGATTAACAACCAAGCACACAATATAATGACATAACATGAGACAGCCTATAGAAGGAATATAAAGGTGTGTAGATATGGTCACATTTAATTTCCATGGGCTGCTGGAGGCTGGATTCAGGTCCTGGGATGAGGAAGAGGTATTGGCTCTAGGAAATTAATTGTAAGACCACCAGATGAGTTTCACATAAGTGCCTGACCCCTAAATAGCTCTAGTATTCTTTATTTATACATCAAAAAACTCACAAGTTTTTCCATATTGTTAAGGTGAAAACTTCACCCCAGTCTAGCAACCTGGCAACCTGTTATGCATATGCCCCAAGAGTCTGGGATGTTATGATGAAAATTCCACACAAGCCCCCTTTTCCATCTCCTTCCAAACACTGCTGCTTGTCAGAAAGCCTGCCAAATGATGAGCCATCCCCCAGAGAAGCTCAAGACCTCTCCTAGTATTTAAACTGCTCTCCAGTAACCAGACTCAAGGTTTTTCCTGTCTCCCTTTCCCATCTTCCTTCTGGGGAGCTGGAAGGCCATCTGGGAGGGTTGTATCCATTAAGCATGGGCTTTTTCTAATTATGTTTGATTTAGTATGATTTGGATTGATGCATCTTGGGAAAGGCTTATTGGGATGTAGAAATCTTTTCATCCGGAGGTTCCACCCAAGGGGCTGTTTTTTTTTTTTTTTAACTCCACTGACCCAGGGCCACGTGATGGAAAAACACACTTCCCCCTCCCCCCACACACACCTGCTCATCCCCAGGCTAAGATCGGCTTTTCACTGGATATGTTTTCCTTTCCAAGTCATTGCTTTAGAGGCTCAGGGCCTCCTGTGACTTTGGGGGTGTCCTGTGGAAGAAGAAACTGTTCCAGGCCCCCAACTTGTTACTGGGACAAGGACATGCCTTTTCTTCAGAAAATGTTCTATTCAAGGGAATCTCCCTTACACTTTCTGTTTTTGACACAGAGCCTACCACACCAAAGGCATTGCTTTAGGATTGTGAAATGTACACCTGCAATTTAAAACCTGATCTGCAAACACCCCTGAACTACCTTTTACAAAATATTTTTGAGTTGGAGTTATCTCACACATATGTCCAGAAAGCCTGATTTCTCTGTACACTAAGGCCTGGCCTCAATATGTCATTAACAATAGTACATGATGGTCACTGTGGGGAGAAGTGGTATTTAAATTTTCTATCCTCTGTAATCTTCAAATTTTTTGCTGGCATGGGACAAGTGAACAGAACCCCCATATGTCCATGGTTTCTGGATACTGTGCTCCCACCCTTCCCTCAGTAGCCAGTGTCTCACAGTGTTGTGCCCAGATTCTGAATCCCAAAGTCACCAAGAGACCCATTCTGATGCAAAAGCAGAGTCTTTTATTGTTGTTTAAGGAGCTAACTGAATTAAATTTGGCCCTACTTCCACTCAGTGGAAGAACCTGAGGAACCAAGAGACAAGGAACTTACTGGATGGTGTAAGGGGAGGGTCTAGAGGTATGTAATAGTCTCAGGATTGGTGCACTCTCAGTCTTAGATGACCTTCCCTGTATTGCTTGGTCAACTGGTTGTTATGACCTATATGTCCTCTCAGGGCGGTTGCTATTCTCTGTGTATCACTGTTGTGTCACATGAGCCATAAAGCCCAGTCCCACCAGCTAACTTCTGATTGGTTCTTTGCCACAAGGAGAGTATCTGACCTCCTAATGACTGGGGGAAGGGGCAAGGTCAGACAATCACATGTTCAGTATTTTCTGCAGCCTGTCAGGGCTGCTAAAGCAGGGGCTGGTCACTTCAACAGTATGTTCTTATTGGCTAGGGTCAAGGCTCCTCCAGATTCCTGTCTATCTGGGAACTGGGACAATTGTTGTCCTAGACACTAATCTCTCCCCAATTCCCACCCAGCCCTGCCAGCCCAACCACTTCCTAGGGGGCCACATTCTTCATTCATTGACTCTCCACCTCATTCTTCTCATTCTTCCCCCTAGCACCTCTTCCCCCTTCCCCTCCATGACAAAGGTGGAGTAACAACTTCCTCCTCTTTACCCCCTTTCCTCTACCCCCTAAGACCCCTCCCTATCTTTCCTTGTCACCTTCTTGTCACCTCTAACTGTGACATACTCTTGACCTAGCCTCCCCAGCAGGAGCCACAGTCCTAGCCCCCCATTAATTTGTCAGTCAGCTCCAGTTATTAGAAAACAATTAAAAATGGATGAGGAGGGGTCCCCCAACTCCCCTGTCAAACTTCTGTAAATTTTCTTTCTGTAAAACTTCTGTCTGTAAAATTTCTTTCTGTAAAATTTCTTTCTTTCTTTCTTTCTTTCTTTCTTTCTTTCTTTCTTTCTTTCTTTCTTTCTTTCTTTCTTTCTTTCTTTCTTTCTTTCTTTCTTTCTTTCTTTCTTTCTTTCTTTCTTTCTTTCTTTCTTCCTTTCTTTATTAGTGCCTGAGAAAAGGCAGCCAAGTCCTCCCTATAGTCAAGGCCATGCTCAGGGTCCAAACCTTAGTAGTTGCCCTTGAAAGACCAAAAGCAAGAGTTAAGGAAACCCCTCATTTAAAATGAAGGACAGTCTGACCTAGAAGAGCACCAGCAACTTCCTTCACAGGGCCCTAAGATGGCAGGATACCAAGAATTCACACTACCCCACCTGTCAGTGATAGCTACAACTCAGGTTTGCCCAGACAAGATTAATTAGCATACCTCCAGGGCCTAAGGTCCTGCTGGGCCAAACAGTGAGACCATCCTGCCTCAAGGCCTGAGTAAGTGACTGGTCATGTACTCAGCAGACAGGGAGTCACAAGCCCCACCCTAAGTTTGTGGTTTTTTTCCTTTAAATATACCTGGACCCAGAAAAATGTTGCTTTTCTCTAGCCTGTGTGCTGAGGGAAGCCTGTTTGTGCAAATGTATCACATTTATTAAAGCCTCTTGCGGTTGCATCAACTGGAATAGACTTTGAGTTCTTGGGGGTACTGCCCGAAATGGGGAGACTCCTCATTCTGAGGGTCTTATACCCTGAGGCCACAAGAAGTATCAAGGAATTTGAAGAGCATGAGCCTCCATCCAGCTGGAGCTTAACTCAAGTCAACTCTGCCAGAGACTGCTACAAATGCTGCTAGGACAGTCATTTGGCAAGATACTGCCTGGACTCTCAGCCACCACTGCTGAGGCCATGCCCTGTCTGTTGTCAGCCTGGACACTGGAAATCAGAATGCCCCCATGTTGACTCATCCTCTATGCCAAGCCTAGGAAGTCCAACCTCACCAATACTGGCAGGTGAGATTGTTCCAGCCAGGTGAAGGATGAGGCCTAGACTTGGTGACTCCCACTGCCCTCTCCAAGCCTAGGTAACAACAGTGCAGGTAGCAGGTGATTCCATTACTTTTCTTTTGGGTATGGGTGTTACCTATCTCTGTCTTGCCCTCTCACCTGGGTCCCACACTTCCCTCTTCAACTCCTGTCACAGGGATAAATGGGACCCCCTCCTTCCCATTTCAGTAAAACTTGGGACTTCTTTTAGCCGATAAAAGCTGTCTCACTTCTGATCATCTACTTTTCCCTCAGATCTGATAGTGTTTGATGATTAGGGTACCTGTAGCTCATTAGTTCATTAAGCTACATTTTGTGCTAAAAGTACAGACAGGTGTAACTTCAAAGTTTAAAAATGCCTCTGACTGTCTTCTAAAAATGTTCATTCCTTTTAACCTAAAGATGTAAATTTACCTCAAGATGTAAATCCGTTCCAGCTGTTTTACAGATACCTGCAACTTTCTCTATCAAGAAATCTGGTCTGATAAAAGCCTCTCCAGGCTCAAGCAGGAATTTCTTCAGGATACTTGGTCTGTCCGGCAGCTAGGACCCCCCACCCTCTGGTTTTCCAGGATACCACAATAAGGGGCCTATTTGCTCTTTTCCCTGACACATTCACCTTTGTCAGTACAATGAGGGCCAATGATAACAATCTATTTTTTTTTCCTAGCAACCTGTCTTGTCCACCTCAAGGAGCAGGATGTGAGCTAGCCAGATACTTCTCCACTCACACCTTCCACTGGGCATGAACCCACCAACTCCTGACTCATCCCCTCCCCATGTCCTCCCAATCACAAGGAAGAAGCCGGACATGAGAATGGCATTCATATAACCAAACAGTATGGGGTAATAAAATAAATATAATAAATTAAAATTTTATGGTCTTCCATATGTCATTACTCTCAGATGCATTCAATGAAACCTTGTTTTATGCAATAATTCTGCTTTCTAGTGGGTGCATAAGAGAAGTTGGGCTCGCTATTGGAGTAAGGTCATCCTCTCAATTCCAGAGGATCTGATTAGGAAGTAAGATCTGTACACTCTTTCCAAAACACCAAAGTATTCTTCATGATTAATAGGAGGAAAAGCAACACAGGTCCTGGACAGTTATAAATAGAACAAAAAGATAAGCATCCTAAATGAAAACTTCAAGAAGAATTTGATATCATTTAACAGCAGTAAACTCTCTCATCCTTGATACACAGGGGAAGGGCCTAGGCCCTCCCCCAAATGATGTGACAACTTGGATGATCCCCCATGGTACACCTCCTTCTCCCTGGGGAGTACATGGGGGTGGGGTCGGTGGGGGACATGGGACGATGGGAGAGAGTGGACTAAGATTGATATGTATACTGATTGTTTCTAAATTAAATAAAAATTTATTTAAAAAAGAAAAAAACATCAGTAACCTATAAAATAAGGAACAAAGTACAGGTTTTACAAGTACTCTTCATAACAAAAAGTTCTATCTTATTCTTTGAAAATTAACAAATTACAAAAATCAAAGACAGGTGTTGTTCACTATCACCAGGGGCTAAAACACACATTTCTAGCAGGAAAATGATAGTGCTGAATTTAAACCTGGCAAAGGCTCTGGGAGACTAGAAACCTCACTTGTGGACTGTGATTCCCACTCTTTCGTAAAACCCTTCAGGAAATACTATTAATTTTAATATTTATTTATTTTAACACATATTGTATATTACTCTCTATTATCAGCAAAAATCACAAAAATCCACAATGGCACATTAAATTAAATAGAAAGGAATAGAGAAGTATGGGTGGTGATGTGGAGAAGAAGGAAATAGAAGTGAGAGAGGGAAAACTAAGTAAATGAAGTAACACTGAGATACAAATTGGCTTTTTAAAAAAAAGCATTGCAGCCTCTATTCTTCAGGGTAGTTATTAATAATATCTCTTTCCTTTGAAAGCAGATTAATTTTGGGATTTTCAGTTTCCTAGTACAGTTTCCAATCCGTTTGTGAACTTGGTATTCATTGGCAAATTTTAAACTTGTAGTGGAAAGTGCAGTGTGGATGTTTCTGTTGACTAAGGAGATAGAAGATAGGGAAGAATAAGGAAGAAAGGAAAGAGAGAGAGAAGGGAAAGAAGGAAAGGAAAGGGAAGCAAGGAGAAAGGAAAGAGGGAAGGAGATAGAAGTAAGGGAAGTAGGGTTAAAGAATGTGCTCTTTAATAGATACAAGAGGAGGATTAGTACATCCATGTTAGTATGTAAGGATGGAAAAATACACCCTAACTCTCCACTGACCCCAGGAAGCTAGAATTTTAAAAATACTAAATACCTTAAATTCCAGACTCTGCCCCTCAGCCAGTAAATAGGCAAAAGGTCACACTCCTTGCCACTTATCTGAATTCATAAACTGCTTCTGTAACCCCTGCCCCAGTGACCTAACCTAACTGCCATTTGTCACCCCACCTAGGAGCCCAAGTGCAAATGCAGACGTCTGAGGCTATAGAAAACTGATTGGTCTATAAAGTGCAGGCCTTGATGGTTTAAATTGATTGGCCCACACTGTACAGGCTCTTGTTGCTATGAGATGATTGGTTTAAGATGCATAGGCTTTGTTTTAACCCTATGAAAGCTGTCTCAATTCTGTACTCGGGGTCCTTAGTCCTCTACCCCTGCATGGCGTATGACTGTGAACCCCAGTGCACTTGGAATATGAAAGACCTCATGCTGTTGCATCAAGACTGCTTCTCATGAGTGATTTGGGGTGTTTCCTGAGTCGGAGCAAGAGTGTCCACACTCTGCTGGTCTTTCAAGTACAATAAAGAATTTAGGCTTCTTTCCAAAAATGATATGATTACAAACATTATTGATAAGACAGAATATTATCTTTTATGTTAATAAGTAAAATGCATCAATAATGTTCAAGGAACTTTCTAAAACACAATCTCAGAGAACAGTTCAATAGACATCATCACTTATTCTGATTTATAATGCCCGACAAATTCTATGAATTCCAGTACATGACTATTGGGTTTAGTCCATTAATAAAAAGAAATAATTGTTCACAATCACACAGATATGGGTTTCTTAACACTCATCTATATTAGCATCCAGATAAACATTACTTCAGGCACATTAGTAATTTAAAATGCCAACTTGGTCTCTTGATCAATTTAAACACTTTTTTTTTCCAGTAAATAATAATGACAGTCTTTATTTAAATATTTAAATTATCTTAAACATTTAATGAGATTACAAATTTTTGATATTGAAGAATTTCATAAAGTACTTGAAATTATTATACTGATTGGAACAAAGTCATTATAAAGAGTGAAACTTTCTAAAAGAAGTAGCTGCCAATATACTGATTAAAATTGGTGAACAAAATAGCTTCTGCTTTGAAAATCATTCCCAAGTAATTACACTAAAAGGGGGGAAGTATTTTTGTGTTCTTGGCTCCTTGTACTCTTTACAGTCAAATATATGTATTCATATAACATCAAATTAAGTATTAAGTGCAAAATTCTACTGTATCTCAAATTTTCTCATTTAATCTATTTTTTTTTTTTTTTTTTTTTTTAGTTCAGACTGAATAGATCCAAATATGGATTTCTCTTTTAAAATACCAATAGCTTCCTATAGATTGCTTTATGATACACTAAAAACTGTAGAGTAAATGTCTCTTTAATTATAATTTTGGCCGTGATTCTCAGCCCATCATTGTAAAATAGGCCATTTGTGGATTTTTATTTACATATGTAATACTGATTAATTCAACACTCAATAATGAAACACTCAGAATTTCTTTAAGTGTATGATATAAGCATCACTAAGAGTAAAGAGAAATTTTCAAGTAGTAGAAGTTAAAGGTCAAACCTAAAATGGATTTTCTTAACATTATTATATACAGAGAGAATGTTATAATAAAGATTCTATATTTGAATAATATTTATATCTCTTGAAAGTGCTGAGTTCTAGAGATAGTGAATGACCTGGGAAAATATAAATGAAAAAAAATAGGTAATTCATTATTTAATGAAAGTATGTCCTATAACATTGAAATTTTTAAAATATTTTTAAACTATCACCTAATATTATGCATATGTGTATATTGCACTTATTAATGGATATTATTCCCAATTTGTAGTGTTACATTTTTACATTTGAAAAATACAACTTTAATAATTGTACATTGCATAATTTTGTTCATTGAGGCAACTATTTCCTTTTAAAAAACGACAAATATATCTATAAATATATTTAACTACTCCCACTGTTAGCAAAATGAAACCTTTGTTTTCAGAATACTTGCACACACATACAAATATACACAAAAGCCTCTCTTTGCCTCAGACCTTGTAAATATCAGCTCTCAGGGGTACAGAGTAAAATATAGTCTATTGAAATACCAGGCCCAGAGAGCTAACTAGAAAAGTTGTATGGAATTTGTTGCTCAAACAAGTGGACATACCAACATAAATATCAAGCAAACAATCAAATACTCATGGAATACTGACAGTAAACAAATACATGAACTTACCTGGTTGAAAATGACAGATTCTTTACCTGAACAAATACATTACTCAAGGAGACTTCTAAGTTAGGTACAGGAATGAAGAAGAGGTTAAGTAATTTATTTAAGTTGATTTTAACCTAGATAAAGAGGCCAGTCAATATGAATACTCAATGCAAGCCACTTAAAAAATTACAATGGCCTATCTAAAGGTGTAGCAGGAAAAGATCAAGTGCAGACACTCTACTGCTGCCTCAGAGTAACTCAAGAGAAGAGAGGCTGCAATCTCAAAAAATAAAATGAATAATTAAAAACAAAAATAAGCTCTTGGATAGTTTATGTTTTTGGAACTGGAGCCAGGGAAAAACAGTAACCTGGAGCTAATGTTTTCTCAATGGTGTGCATTCTTGTGAATTCTTCTGTCCATGAAACTTTATTTCTAGGAAGTATTCTTGCTGTAAATAGTGTAATTTCCTTCAAGGACACCAACATTGTGCGTACTCTGACTGTTCACTCCTTATCTTAGAGCTCATTCCCAATAAAGCACCATGGCTTTCCTTATCCCATTGCTGTGCTGGTGCCATTGGCTTGTTTCAAGGACAGAACCTCCATAGCAAAAAAGACTCACTTGCCTTTGGCTTCCTCAGCTCCGAGAAAATGCCATGAGTGCTAAGTGTATACTTCCCACTACTGAGTAAATAGATATTCACTTGATTCCCCATAATTTCTTAAATTTGTAATTTTTCATACCTAAAGATTTATTTTATAGAGAGAATTTCTACATAGTATAAATAAATTCTAGGTCTGCAATAATTACTCAGATCAATATTGGAATATTAACATATTTAGTAGGTTTCTCTTTTTCTAATTCAACAAATAGTAACTATTTTCTTACAATGCACATGTCAAAAGTACTACTTTCATTACTACTAATCTCTTTCCTTCTTCTATCCTTAGCTTCCTGGCCTAAAATCTGAGATTCAGAGAATAGAGTGGAAATATTTTCAAAGTTAGTACAGGTATATAGGAAAGCAGGAAAACCACCATCCCTTAATTAGTAGACCAAAAATTATTTCATGGAGAGGATATGCATGTGTGTGTATATGTATGTATGTATGCCCTTTATAAGAGAGAACCTTAGTTTTAAAGATAGTTCTTAAATTGCCATTCTATGAAGTTGGATGTTTGAGAAAAACGCTGAGGAGTTAAAGAGCTGCCTCAGCAGGTAAGAACATTTGCTCTTCCAGAGTTCTGGAAACTGTCCCCAACACCTATGCTAGGCATCTCATAATGACTTAAAAATCCAGTTCTCTCTATGTGGCCAGCTGCACACATTTGTGCATATAACCAAAGAGACACAGGTATATAACTATGAATAAAAATAAAATAAATCTTTAAAAAAAGAGTGAAAGAATAGGAAAATTGGGGACCATAAGAACAGTGATAGTTTTAATGACTTTGTGTATCTCTTGGACTGAGAATAACTAGTAGTTCTTACCCTTGATGTTTTCCAAATATATGTCCAGATTTCTAAACTATGTACACTCTTTATACAGAAACAAAACTTTTGCCAGAAAATCAGAAAATGGTCTAAACCAACAATGGAGCACATGTATTTCATCTTATGGCAGATTATTATTTCCAGATCAAAAGCACTTGCAACATAAATTCAAACCATTAAAGATGAAGAGTATATTAGAATTCCAAGAGTCTAAGTGTCCTGTTTGTTTGCTAAAGTTAATTGCTTGGCATGTGTTCAGCAATATATTCTCATTAAATAATAAAACAGTAATGATGGAGCTAGTGTAGGGAACACATATTTAATAAACTTGGCAACTGGAAATTTATATCTACTTTTTAAAAATTTTGTAACATAATATAATATTGAAATAAAGTTAACATAAAAATGTATATATTATGTTTTTTTTCAAATTTAGATTAGTAACCCACTTGCTGTCTTTATATTCTACTTTTAGCTATATCTGAAAGACATATTTGTTCAGTATGAATTGTATTAATGAGTTCTATAGGGAACAGAACCAAAAGGATTTTATGGAAGTATATGATGAAGTTTATTATTTTTATAAGAGTCGAGGCTACAGGTAATAATAATGTTTGCCAGAAGTCTAGATATATGGAAAAAACTATAGCCACTTAGGTTAAGGAATCATGTAGCTCAGAGTCAGAGGGCCCAGATCACTTACATGAGAATCTCAGAGGACTTTCCTGTTGATTGCTTACTAGAGCTGTGGATTCCCCCTGCTCCCCCCCCCCCCTGAGCTAAGAGGAAGGAAAACAAGAAATAGACCCAAGCAGAGGGCTTGTGAGAGCCCTTAGAATTCTATACAAATTGCATATTTCTTTCCCTCACCCTTCTTCCATATTCAAGCCATTAATATCTAATAGTTTAAAATAAACAAACTGTATGTTGCCCTATACATGAAAAACAAAGAAAATATATATAAAAATGTTTGAAAGCCTCAACCCTACAGCATTCATAACTCTAGCTTTTGGTATGATAAAAAACAAAACCAGATAATAATATTGGGGTTCAAGCTGATGATTAGAGAAGCAAAGCAGCAAGCCATTAGCTCTTATCTATACCCAACTGAAATGGCAATCCTGACTCCACAAATCTTCATAGGCAAAAACTCTGAATTCTTGTCTGCTTCTCCTTATATTCTTTTCTCTTCCCAGCTATTACCTCCTTTTCCCACATCCCTAGTGCTAGAATTAAAGGCATGTAATCCCAGCCTTTTCTTAACCCCTTTGCTCATCACTCCTACCTCTCTGCAACTGAATTCCAGGAGTTCATCTCAGTGAACTAGATGAAGGCTCTAGGATGGCATATAAGGTAGTCATCAATCTCCTTATTGGGGAACGGCATTTAAGGTACCCACTCCACTATTGCTTAGATTGGTTTGGAGTCATCCTTGAAGATCTCTGGGCATTACCCTAGTGGCAGGTTTCTCTTTAAACTAATAATGGGTCCCTTTATGATGGCATCTCTTCTTACTCTCATCTGTTCTTCCCCTGACTAAATCTTCCTGCTCCCTTATGTCCTCCTCTTCCTTCCTTTTCTTTCTTTCTCTTTCTCTTGACTCCCTCTCTCCTAAACCCTGCTTCCAATTTGCTCAGGAGATCTTGTCCCTTTCCCCTTCTGTGTGGGACCATTTATGTCTCTCTTAGGATCCTTCTTATTTCCTAGTTTCTCTAGAGATATGAATTGGAGGTTGGTGATCCTTTCCTCTGTGTCTAAATCCATAAAAGAGAGAGTATATACCATGTTTGCCTTTTTGTGACTGGGTTACCTTACTCAGGAACCCACAAAAACAGCTGTCCTGAACAAGAGGAAGCTAATGGATCCCTGACTGATAGTTGGGAAATCAGCATTCTACTGACTCAGAACCCCTTAATGTGGGTGCCAGTTAGGAGGCTTGGGAAATCTATGTGGCCTCTGGTAGTGGATCAGTATTTGTCCCAAGTATATGAATGTACTTTAGGAGCCAATTCCACATAGAGGGATACTCACTCAGCCTAGACACATGGGGGGAGGGCCTAGGCCCTACTCAAAATAACATGACAGACTTTAAAGATCCCATATGGAAAGCCTCACCCTCCTTGGGGAGCAGAAAAGGAAAGGGATAGGGGATTGGTAGGAATAAGGGGAGGAGGGGAGAGAAAGGGAACATGGATTGTTTGTAATTTAAATAAAAAAAATAGAAAAAAAAAAGGCACGTGTTGCCTGTATGTTTTCCTTCCTTCAACCTGCCTGGTCCCATTTTGGTCCCGCCGCCCAACTACCATGCCAGATCCCAATAAAATGCAGAGACTCTGTATTTGATACAATGCCCTTGGCCAGTTACTATTATTGTTTATCGGCTAGCTCTGTCTTAATGATTAACCCATTTCTACGTATCTAAGTATTTCCAAGTGCAACTTATCCGAGTGCAGTGGGCCGGCATCTTGCTTTCTCCATGCTCTACATGCTGACTCCTCCTAACTACTTCCTCTTTCCTCCTTGTCTCCTAGTCCCTCCTATCTTGCTTTCCATTGGCCAAACAGTGCTTTATTTATTAACCAGTATGAGAAACATATTTACAGAATAACATCTCCCATCATCTCCTGTTTTCTATATAAAATAAAAAGAAGGGGTTTAACCTTAACATAGCAAAATATATCATACAACAGTTATCAAATAAGAATCACAGTTAATATTTAGTCCATTCACATTTAGTAAGACTTAAAGAAAATATCTTCTATCCTATCTTTGTGAGTCTAAAGTCATATGTAACTTATCTAAGCAAGATAGGACATTTTTTATATTTGAAATGGTTTGATACCCACTACCTTACTCACTTTCAGTGTCATTCTTGAATCCCAGCTCCTAGACTCTTCTAGGGAATCTAGCTAGCTTGCTCTGTGCATGTCCTGTCTCCTCTGAGCCCTGGGATTTTTGCTTGCCACCATGTCTCCTGAGGTTTCTGTGTGCTAGATCCAAACCCTTGCTCTCAGTTTTGTACAGAGTTCTGAACTGCTATGTAAACTCAACAGTCGTTATTAATACTGATTTTCAACCTATGCTTGTCTTTAGTGCCCTCACATATGAAAGCTGAGATTGACACGTTAAATTATTTTTCTTCTGAGAACTCCTCAAGAACACTTTGCAACAAATTCCTCAAGGCAAAGCAAAGTAAATGGGCTTTCAGTGATGCATCTGTTAGCATGATGCAAATAATTTGACACTGAAAAGGCATCCAGAAAATTAGCTGCATCTTCAAGTTCTAGTTTTTAATAATTTATAATGTTATCTGAGAGATATTGAAGAGAACCTTTTCACTGCACAAATAATTAAGTAAGTAAGATCTGTGAATTTACTTAAGGAATCTTTTCTTTCAATAACATTTTAAACACTTTTGTTTATTATATGTATACATGTATGTGGAATGACCCTCCTGTTGAAGTCAGAGAACAATTAATAGTTTTTAGGAGTCTGTATTGTTTTTTGTGCTAATTGGGGCACAATTCTAACAATGGATATATCAGAAACAGAGATGGGTTTCAATAGCACATGCCATTGCAAGTCCACACTGACTTGGAATAAAAATAATCTTGCTTTGGAAATGAAATTAGTGTCTCTTTAACATTCTTTGTCATTTTTTTATTTTGAATTTAATAACAATAAATAAAAGACCCAGAGACTGACATTGCAGTTGAAGCTTCAAGCTGAAGATCAGAAAATCAAAGCAGCAAGCCAATAGCTCTCACTTCTACTTAAAGGAGAGTCTTAATCTTCAGACTGCAATTCCCAGATTGGTATTCTCTCCTCCAGGTTGTGAAAGACAAAAAGTGAAGTTAAGGAAACTGCCTCTCCCCCATTTAAAATAAAGGATAGTCCAACCTAGAAAGCTAACCCAGACCACTATCAGTTACCTGGAATTTGCTACCACCTGCAACTTTCTCTCACATGGCCCCAAGATAGCAGGATACCAAGAATTCACACTGCCCCTCCTGTCAGTGATAGCTGCAACTCTGGTTTGCCCAGACAAGATTAATTAGCACTAAGGCCCTAAGGTCCTGCTGATAGGAACAGTGAGACCATCCTGCCTCAAGGGGAGAACCCATGACTGGTCATGTACTCAATGGACAGGGGATCACAGCCCCACCCTAAGCTTGTGGTTTTTTCCTTTAAAAGTACCAGAAAATGTTGCTTCTCTAGCCTGTGTGCTGAGGGAGCCAATTTGCACAAACATATCCTGTTCATTAAAACCTCTTGCCTGTTGCATCAACTGGAATAGACATTGAGTTCTTGGGGGTACTGACCAAAACGGGGAGACTCCTCATTCTGAGGGACTTACAGTGGCTGGAGAATCCTGATATTTAAACTCCTTCCTATCTTCAATGTAGCTAGACAATGAGACCCTATTCCTGTCTTAAATATCTCTCATGGGTCCTGGGATTAAAGATATATGGTACCAAGTGCTGAGATCACATTTGTGTAAGCTGTTTCTCTTTAGGACTAGATATAGCTCAGTGTGGCCTTGAACTAACAGAGATGTGTCTAGCTCTTAATCGTGAGTCCAGGGGTTTACAGTGCATGCCTGGCTTCCATGGCTTGTGAATGACTTTGTTTTCTGAATCCTCAGGAAAGTTTTAACAAATTTTAAATTATATATTGCAACATATGGTAACTCAAGGAATAATGGTACTTACAGTTAGGACTCAGGACGTATAATCATTCCTGGATCCCACAAGGTGAAACTAGAGAATTGATTCTTACATGTTGTTCTAGAATGCATGTATAAAATGTAGCAAGTATTCTACCTTCTCCCTGTATGTATGTATGTTAATATGTACATACACATATTAACAAATACGTAATTGTAATGAAAATCAAAAGACAAAAGTTTAATAAATGAAAATTTTCTTTAAAAAATTGCATAAACCCTGAGTAAGAAATCTATAATGTAAAATGAAAGCATATTCACAAAAATGAAAAATAAAATAAAAGACAGAAAAGGAGACTAGTGTAACATCAGTATCTGAACAAATCCACAGGGCCCTAGCTTGAGAAAGAATGTGAGTTTAAAGTTGTTTGCATTTCAGTCACATACTCACTCAAGTCAGACAACTGATTTGATTGCCTCTTAGACCTTATTAACATGATGTTTGACCAAATCGATTTGGCAACTCTGTAGACAGGATGAGATCTTGCCCTCTGCAAATACTGACTAAAACCATAAGTCAATGTATAGCTTTTATGTGTGTAAGGGTGTGTATGATACAATGCTTATTGTGAAACATTCTCCCCAACCTCAAATCTGCAAAACCAATTCTTTTAAATTCAAAGAGATCACTTTGATTCAAAATGTAGAAAAGCAAAGGTAAGGAAAAAATAATAAATTTTTAAACTATTAACATATGACACTCATGTGTATATTAAATTCAAGTTAGGTCTCCTTTGACATATGCTCAGCAAATTTCAGATACCTCAATTTGCTCATGTCCTGTTTGATTATAATCTTGTGTTCAGTAATCATCATTGATTTCCTGTGAAGGTGGAGTTTGGATCTTAAGAATCAGAAAATCCTCCAGAAGAAAAATATTTCATCTATGGTTAAGTTTGACCCTGCTCCAGTGAGTATATGAACATAACATTGAATTTTGGTTTTTTGGGTTTTTTGGTTTTTGTTTTGTTTTGTTTTATTTTGTTTTTTGTAGGAGGGAGGTCACATATGTGGGAGGTAGATAGGTGGGAGAATAAAAAAATGATTGTGACCAGGGCACATGATGCGAAATTTCCAAATAATCAATAAAAATATTATGTTGAAAGGAAAGATATCCACTCTCACTAGGATAACCATGTTTTACTTCTCTGAATCCCTAGTCTTTCTGTACTGTATTTCTTTTTGAAAATACTTATAATTTTATTAATTTTATTTTATAACATTAGCTTATTAGTTTATTAATACACTTGTGATGTGGACTACATGTAGAGAAGTGAAGGGGGAAGTTTAAGGTAGTATATTCCCTCCTTCAGCTATGTAAGTTCTAGGGATCCATCTCAGTCCTTCACACTTAATGGCAAATGTAGTCATTCTTTGATACATCACTGTGGCATACGATTAAGACAAATTTATAAAATGCAGATTGTGTGACTATAGAATAAAATGTGATTAATTTTTCTTTAATTTATTAACTATTACATAAAAGGTCACAAGAGAAAATATAAAGTAACATATTTATCTATATGTATGCATCTACATGTATCTGTCTCTCTGTATAAGATACAGATAGATAGACAGATAGATAGATAGATAGATAGATAGATGGATAGATAGATAGATAGATAATAGATGGCATGTAATATCCTTATGCTATATATCTTAGCATACACTTTAGTATATAAGTAAAGAACAAGGTTAAATATATAATAATCATTTCTATGTATAAGTTGCCATTAAGACCCTCACGATTCCTGTTTTTAAGAGTATTAATGAATCTACTTTCTCATACTAATTCCACATATGTGTGATTTCAGCATGATTTGGGATCACTTGAAGAAATACATTTTTATATTTATGACGAGGGTACTCTACAAGGAAGAATATATGAATATAATATGTTAGATAGTATAGTGGGAGAGTTATAATTGTAATCTTTAAATAAAATTGTCTCTGCATTCATAGCTTCATTGTTCAGGGGAATGAAAGTCAGTTCCTAAAAGAAGTGAACAATGTCATTCATCAAATCATTCTAAGACTACAAAATGGCACAGGCTGTGCTGCAGAATTCTCTCTATAGAATTCACCTGGCCAATCACAGACGTATTTGTTTTGCATTGGGAATGTTCATATTTTGTGAGAGATGGTTCATGACTGTCATAAAAAATGAGTCCTCATGCCAATGTTCACTGCTCATACTTTTGAATAAATCATACTATTAAATTAGTGGAAAAATAGGTATGTCAGCTTTGATTTAATCTCCTACTTTTGTGTTTTTCAGAAGGATAAACGGGGAAAAAACATAGGTTTAGTCACTAAATATTAAATTAAAAGTCCTATTTATTAGTGAAAACAAATATAAAACCATAATCAAGAGAATAAAAATGCATTTAAACAGTAAACAACATTGTATGGTTTTGCATCTTAACATATTATGGAGAGTTATATACTAATGTGGGTAACAATTTGTGTTTGTCTTCTTCCAACTATGCTAATTCTCTTCATTCATGGCCAGGAACAGAAGGGTGATAATAGCAGCTTTCAGAAAGTGCCACCAAGTATGACAAATTATTGGTTGATGCGTACTTGGTGCAATCCTTTCCTTTCTGATAATCAATCCAGTTTTCATTAGTATTTTCTCATTTATAAGTAAAATAATATGTCTACTGTCTAATTCGAGGTACAATAAAACATATATGACAACATTTTTTATTTCAGTAAAGTACAAAAATATTTTTTTGTTTTTTTGTTTTAGTGGATTATGTTGTTTGTTTACTCAAGTTAAAAAGACAAGATATTCTCAAAAACATCGTGAAATTGGTTTGAGAAAGTCTACTATTCATTACAAGATATTTTTACAAAATTTTTCATCTTGTAACTTATGACCATAAACCCATGAACAAATGTTTACTAGCCCTAGAAAATTAATAAGAGTACAAAATAATGTTACCACCAGCATCCAAACTGATGAATGTCGTTACTAGTATTATGCACAGCAGTATGAAAGAGGAGATTCATATAGGAGTAGTGAGCATTCAAAAACAGCTCTCCCACTGAAAACCTAGCAAAGTGTGGGTGATGGGACACAAAGGATTCAGGCAACTGGACATTTAGAAAGCATCTTTTCATCAGGTCCTCTGATATGAATCTGAAGAGCAGGTCTATTCCTCTTTTGTCATCATGTGGAGAGAGGACATTTGTCTCTGGTTAGTTTCAGGGACATCTGGAAATTTAGGAGTGGCTTGTCCTTAAGTCTTAAGAACAATCTTCTGAGACCGAGCAGATTTCCCTCTGGGACATATATTTTTTACTTAGAAGAAAGAAACAAATTGCACAGTACCACAAGCAGACTTAGGACATTATCTTTCATATTTTAATGAACATTGCTTTCTGCAACTACTTGGGATTCTAAGTCATTTTCTAACATTTGCAACATATATAAGAGAGTTCTGAAATACAACTCTTACTTCAGAAATACCATAGCATGTATATGCTTGCATTTAAATATTAAAACATTTTTTAAACTAAAGGTAAAGTTTTTGTGACAAAGAAATCCAAACCTAAGTCATGAAAATGTCCATTTTTCTGTATAGTCAAGGAATGTTCAATTTACTTATCTCCAGTAATTCACAGTTATTTAAGCTCAGGATAGGTATGAAGATCAATTACAAAAGCATGGATCATAACATGGTACAAGGACTGATGGAGACAGAAGAATGTATAAAATTTATGAACTTATATTCTTATTTTTAAAAGTTTGTAATCATCAAGAATGACAAATTCAGGAAAATTAATGATTCAAAACTTAAATATCTTTAAAATTTGATATCAAATCAAGAAAACATTTGATAGATTTTCAATCTCATATTTTCCAAAGCATATTTCTATTACATCTACCATATCACAGTATATATTTTTTCAATTAAGTAAGATGTTTTTATCTACATAAACATATGAAATTGGATTTCCAAGACATGTTAATATATTTTATATTAGTTCATGTAGAATACAAGTCAATGAACATTTTTGGAAAGTTCCATGTAGTTAATCTTTTAACCTTAGTGCAATAAGTACTTCCTTATGTGACTGACAATCACATAGTTGTATGAAAACATCTATGGACTGAAATTCCAAGAGAACACATAAGTTTTTTGTGAAAAACTTGATTTTTTTGTGTGTGTGCTAATTGTAAACACCACATGGTTTTAACATATAAATATATGTCTCTTTTATCAATTTAAAGTTATACATAGTTCATTGTTACAATATAAGGGGTAGAAAAGTACACCTATCCGACAGAGTACAGTTTGCTTAACCTTGAACATACAATTAATGGTTAGAAGAGTGAAATTACCTAGGGAGTAAAACATTAAATTAATTGAATAGATTAATATAAAAAACACCAGAAATTATGCAAATTATGTCAGTTAAAAATGACATTTTTTAACTATGTCATTTATTGTCTATACATATGAAAGATTAAAAGCACTGAGCCAAATTCCTAGAATCCAGTTGTAAAGAAGGAAGAGTGATTAGCAAAGGGGTTATGACCATGCTGGGGAAATCCACAGAAAGAGCTGACCTGAACAAGTGGAAGCTCATGGACCCTAGAAAGCTGGGGAACCACCCTGATTTAAATAGGGACCAGAATATTGGTGTCAGATTGGGGGGAGGTTGCAAAGTCATTGGGGCTTCTGGAAGTGGAACCAAGTTTATACCTAGTGCATGAATGGGCTTTGAGAGCTTATTCCTTATGGAGGGATATTCTCTCAGCCTAGATACATGAGGGAGGGCCTACATTTTGCCATAAAGGATGAAATAGACTTTGATGAACTCCCATGGGATGCCTCACTCACCATGAAGAATAGATGGAGGATGGGATAGGGAGATAGTGGAGAAAATGAGAGGATGTGTGTTACAGCAGGTTGTTCCCGCCGGCTGCAGTGGGTCCTGCCGCTATGGTTCCGCCAGCACGTGAGCCCCAAATAACACTCAGAGACTCTGTATTTGATACAATCCTGTTGGTCAGTTACCATTATTGTTTATGGGCTAGATCTGTCTTAATTATTAACCCATTTCTACTTATCTTATTTCCACGTGGTCGTCTTCTCGGGGAGCCGCGGCGAGCGTCTTCCTTCCTCCCTGGGCTACATCTTGACTCCTCCCTACTACCTCCTCTTTCCTTCTCCTAGTCTCCTAGCCCCACCTATCTAGTTTTCTATTGGCCAGAGGCTTTATTAATTAGTATGAGAAACATATATACAGAATAACATCTCCCATCAGATGTGAGGAAGAGGGAGCTGGTATTGGTATGTAAATTGACACTGAGATATTATTTTACTCCTGTCAGAATGTCTAAAATCAAAAACAGCAATTACGGTTAATGCTGGAGAGGATGTAGAGAAAAGGGAAAAGTCCTTCACTGCTGGTGGGAGTGCTTAGTCATACAGTCTCTTTGAAAATGAGTATGGTGGTTCCTTAGGAAAATGGGAATCAGTCTACCACAAGATCTAGCAATTCCATTCTTATGCTTTACCAAAAAGATGCACGTACAATAAGGACATCTGTCCAACTATGTTTATAGTAGCATTATTTGTAATAGCCAGAACCTAGAAAAATCCTAGATGCTCCTCAACTGAGGAATAGATGAATAAAATGTGGTTCATTAGCACAATGGAGTACAACTCAGTAGGAAAAAACAAACAAAAACAAAACAAATAAACAAACAAAAAACAATGAGATCTTGAAATTCACAGGCAAATGGAATAAACCATCTTGAGTGAAGTAACCCAGTCACAAAAAGACAAATATGATATGTACTCACTCATATATGGATTTTAGACAGAGAGCAAAATATTAACCAGCCTATAATCCTAAGAGAGACATAAAGGTTTCCCCCAGAGAAGGGGAAAGGGACAAGATCTCCTGAGCAAATTGGGAGCATGAGAGAAGGGGAGAGGAAGTTAGGAGAAAGAGAAGGGGAGAAGAGGAGAGGAGGACATGAGGAATCAGGAAGGTTTATTTAGTCAGGGAAAGAATAGAGGATAGCAAGAAAAGAGAAGTAATAATAGAGGGAGCCATTATAGGTTTAAAGAGAAATCTGGCACTAGGGAAATGTCCAAATATCTACAAGGATGACCCCAACTAACAATCTAAGCAATAGTGGAGAGGCTACCTTAAATGCCCTTCCTCAATAATGAGATTGAATACTACCTTATATGCAATCCCGCAGACTTAATCCAGTAGCTGATGGAAGCAGATGTAGATATCCACAGCAAAACACTGAGCTGAAGTCCTGGAATCAAGTTGCAGAGAGAGAGGAATAATGAGCAAAGGGGTGAAGACTAGGCTTAGAAACCCACAGAAACAGCTGACCTGAACAAGAAGGAGTTCATGAACCTCAGACTGATAGCTGGGAACCAGCATAGGACTGACCCAGACCCTGTGAATGTGGTTGTCAGTTAGGAGGCCTGGGCAATCTATCAGGCCTCTGGTACTTGATCAGTATTTATCAGTATAAAAATGGACATTGGAAGCACATTCAACATAAGGATACTCTCTCAGCTTAAACACATGGGGAAGGGTCTAGGCCCTGATCCAAATGATATGACAGACTTTGAAGATTTCACATGGAAGGCCTCACCCTCCCTGGGGAGTAGCTAGGGGAGAGGTTGGAGGTTGGGAGGGGCACAGGGGAGAAAAGCAGGGTGAGAAAACTGTGCTTGATGTGTAAAAGTAGCTTGTTGCAAATGTAAATAATAAAAATCAGATATCTCTTTCTTTTATCTCCCTCTCTTTTCTTTCACTAACTACACCATCCTGGTCCCAGTTCCCTCATTTTCTCTTTCCCATTCATCCCTTGCCTGCATGCTTTTGATTGACTCAGGAAATCTTGCTCCTTTCTCCTGTTCTATGGTGGGGGTCCATGAAGTCTCTATTAGGGACCTCCTTGTTAGCTACCTTCTCTGGGGTTGTAGATTATATCCTGGTTATCCTTTGTTCTATGTTTGTTATCCACTAATGAGTGAGTAATTACCCTGTTTGTTTTTGTAGGTCTGGGTTACTTCACTCCGGATCATTTTTTGTTTGATTATCTGTTTTTGTTTTTTTCTAGTTCCCTCCATTTGCTTGCAAATTTAAGGATGCCATTTTTTTTCCTGCTAAGTAGCATTCCATTGTGTAAATATGCCATATATTCTTTATCCATTTGTCAGTTGAGAGGCATCTGGGTTGTTTCTAAGTTCTGAATATAGCAAATAATGCAGTTATATTCATAGTTGAGCCAGTGCCCTTGTGGTATGAGTGTGCATCCTGGAGGTATTGCTGTATTTTGAGGTATATTGATTCCTAATTTTAAGCACCCTATTGACTTCTCTAGATTTTTTTTCATTTTCCTTTTTTCAACTTTTCTTTTAATTGAAAATAGATTCCTTTCTCATAGAATATAACCTGATTATAGTTTCCCCTCCCTCAACTCCTCACAATTCCTCCTCACCTTCGCTCTGCCACAGAACTACTCCCTTTGTGGCTGTCCTTAAGAGTTGAAAACCAAACACAACAAAATAAAATATAATTCGCTGAAGCAAAACTTTTATATTAAAATTGAACAAGGTAATCCAACAGAAGGAAGAGTCTAAACAGGCAGAAGAGTCAGAGACACATGAGTTAGCATAATTAGGTGTTCCATAAAACTACTAAGCTAGTATTTATAATATATACACAGAGGACCTGGAGTAGACCCAAGTAGGCCCTGTGCTTTCCCCCTTACTCTCTTTGAGCTAATATGTACCCTACTTAGATTATTAGGAGGGCCTTGTTCACTTTTTATTCTTTATAACCTCCATCCCATTTTACTCTTTACAACCTTTCTGCCTTTTCTTCCACCAGGATTCCCTAAACTAAGATGGATGTCTCCAATTTAGAATATCTTTCTGCAAAGAGTTTGGTTGTCAGTCTCTGCATCTATTACCATCTCCTACTGCAGCAAGTATCTCTGATGTTGATTAGATAAGGAACCATTCTAAGTGTATAGCAAAATACCATCAGGAGTCATTTGTTTTTGTTTTTGAAGTTGAGACCAGTGTTATTATGTCTCTAATTCTATTACCCAAGTAATATTGGCTATGGTTCCATCTCAAGGAGGTGGCCTCAAGCCTTTATATGTATTGGCTGGATATTCACACAGATTCTGTTCCCTCCCCTATTGCCCTAGTATAGTTTTATTCAGACAGGGTATTATTATTATATTCAGTATGAATAAAGCTGAAATAAACATGATTGAGCAATTATCCTTGTGGTAGGATGAAGTATCCTTTATGTTCTCAATAGTGGCATAGCTGAATTTTGAGATGGATGGATTTTCAGTTTTTTTGAGGAACTGCTATATTGATTTTCGTAGTGACTGAATAACAAGGGAGACTGCAGTTAATACTCTGTTACCATCTAAGGACAAGACTGGGGGTCTAAGTTTAGGGCATTAGAGAAAGGATAAATTCAATATTTAAGCATTTAATTTGTAAAGAAAAATAAATAAATAAAATTGAGCTGGGTCACATTATTTCTACATATTCTTTTAGTAGATTAAATAAAAATCTATATATTTAAATGGGTCACTGTTATGCATAATTATTTTAGAATTATATCAAAGATTGGTTTCATTACACATTAATATTTATTTAGACATTCATAAAGCTATAAGTGAAAATCAGTAACTTTATTAATGACATCTTGAAACACCCTTGTAAGTGAACTATACTAATGGTCAAAGTGATAAAAGGTAAGAGCCTTGTGCTATGAGATGAAGTTGAATAAAATTACATATAGCTGCAGCTCTCTATGTGACTCAGCAAAAAAAAACATCTGCAGGACCAGCTTGCACATAGGTTACTGTGTCTTGTTGTAGACACAGTCCTTCAAAAGATCTGGGAAGATGATAGCTAGCTTGTCTTCTTTTCTAATAAGTTTCCAATGCTCTGAGAGCTGTTGCTCCAGAACTACATGGAACAACCATCAATTCATCAAGAATGATGCCATGTATCATTGCCCCATACTTTAGTTTAACACTTTCATGAGAATTAGAGATCATTATTGCTCAGATGAATAAATAAGATATAGTATTTTGCTTTAAACCTCACAGCTTATGTATATGTATTTGTATGCACACACAAACACACACACAGTTGAGACATATATATGTATATCATTATATATATATGTATATATATATACATATATATATACATATCATTCAAAATTTTTATTTCTAATTTATTTTTGATTGCTGAGGCCTTGTGCATTCTAGGCAACAACTCTATCTGTAAGCTACACTCCAGTCCCTAAAACTGAGGTTTTAGGCCCAAGCATATCAGTGTTTCTGATCTTTACAAGGAAAATTGAATTTGCATAGAAGTATTTTTTAAAGAATAATTAACTATTGTTTGCTGATTTCCCTAGGCAATGTGTGAAATACCACCAAAACTTGCTGCTGCCACCTTTAAGAGATTTATGTATTTTTCTTTTGGGTCAGAATCAAAATCTGAAATCAATGATAAACACATCTATTTCTGGAGCCATCATATATCTTTATTTCTTTGTGTGTCCTAAATTTTAGTACATAATATTCAATGTATATCAAAATAAATGCAAATTCAATTGAGTTGGCATTCATGGCTGTATAAAATAGCATACAAATCATTCTTGCTCTTATTTGTACTTAAATTGCTTCAGAATATCTATCAATCTGTCAATCTAATTTGTAAAATTTGAAATATACATATATTTGCTCCCGTTATTAATAGGTTATATTATTAATTAATTAAAATAAAAAATTTATTGTCAAAGGCATTTTGCCAATTTTTCTATCATTTAATGAACAGACACAGCTAATCTTATGATAAAAAACACATTAAATCCAAAGAGTGGGCATCTGTTCTTCCAGAATAGATTAAAATGCCATGCTTATAAGAGTAATAGAAATGCATAACTTGGTATTAAACAAATTGATTTTGAGTGTTTTCCAAGGGATTTTATTACTCCTTACACCAGAAGTTGCCTCAGTTGTAGTGTTTCAACAATTAGGACTCTGAGAAGAGCATAATATCAAACACTTTTTTCCTGTGGTGAACAATAACATAGTAGATACAGAACTAAGTTTTTCATTTACAGAGAAAAGAGAAGAGATGAATTATAAACACCAATTAATAGAGATAAATAGATTAAACCCATGAAATTGTCCTTGTCCAGGAAGATTTTATTATTTTTTATTCATTTGAAAGGAAATTGAGGCCTGTATTATCAAAGCTACTAATAATTTTCCTTCCTAATTATGCTTTGGTGATTCCAATGAAAAGTAAAGAATTTACTATAGCTTCAGAAGGGATTTCACAGGAAATTAAGCACTGATCAGGTAATATATGATTTCAGAGTAATTCTGAACTAAAAGTAGACATGTAATGTTAAGGGAATTAACTTGAAATAAAGGTGTCAAGACCAGGTTACAGAAACCCACAGGGACAGCTGACTTGATCAAGGGGAGCTTGTGGACCCCCAGACTTATAGCCCACAGCTACACCTAAACCTCACAGGATAGTCATGTCAAGAGGTGCCAATGATGTTCTTACATACTGTTGTCATTATGTCTTTTATAATTATTTGGAAATTATTTTCATCAACTTCCTCTATCTTAAAATACATGTCAGCAATTCTACCTTTAAGTATTTTCCAAAGCAATGGAAACATATGTTCATATACAGTCTTCATAGAAAGAATTTGTTGCAGCTTTAAGTATCCTGAAACCCAATTATTATATGGACAGACTGAGATTTACTTTTGGTGAAATACTGTAAGGAAGGGATTGATGTTGCAAATAATATGACATGTTCCTAAGCTGTAGGCTGAGAAAAAGAAGCCATTGAGAATAAATTGTTTTAATTAAAATACTACATATTTTTAAAATACATGTACTGACTCCTCAAAAAAAATCTCTGAAATCTTTTTAACTTAAGAAACCAAATGGATGTGTTTGCACAATTTATGAAGCTCAATTTTGAAATTTTTAAATAAAATATAGAGAGGGACATGACAGAGTTGGCTGTCCTTTGCAGTCTAATGGTCTTTACATTTATGTTGTGACTAATTTTTTAGCATTTGACTGTGGAATATTGAGTTTTGTGGAAATGGAAAAACATGTCAGATTAATTAGTCTAAAGGTAAAAATAAATTGAAACATCTTACTAATACTTTAATTTTGTTTCATACTTAGAAGATATTTTAGATACATTAAAGAAATATATAACATATAATGTAAGACCCGCGAGAGAGTAGTCCCTCGCACCTCCCACTCAGGAAAGGCGCCCCCCCACAAATCACTCACCAGAAGCGGTCTTCATGCAAACGCATAAGGTTCTTTATTTTCCAGTATACTGGGGCCGTCAGCCATTCACCATGCAGCGTAGAGAGCTGAGGACGACCTCTAGCACAGAATTGAGACAGCTTTTATAGGGTTACAGCAAAGCCTGCGCATTGTGAACCAATCACCTCATAGCATCCAGTGTGGACCAATTACTTTAAAGTATCCAACCCTGCTCTTAGCCCAGGAAGTCTGCTTTCACACAGGCTTCTGGGTGTTCATTCACTACCGTAAACATTAAAGTAGGTGACCATCAGCTTGGGATTTAAGACTCCCAGCTTCCTGGGTTTTCTGGGGAATTAGGCTGCATTTTTCCATTCTAACAATAACATATTATGTTTAACAGTACATATGTTCAGTGTATTATTTTATTAATTTATTTTTAGATTTAACATTTGCATACAATTAGTATTATATTTTTATCCTAACAGATAAATATTCATAAAACACTACATAGCTTCATTAAGAACATTGCTATTCTACTACAAACATAATCCATTTGAGCCTTTTCTAAAATATTAATAATCATAAAAAGTATAAAACAGAATTCACGACATAATAAAAGACAAAATTTTCTTAAAATGGAAGGACAAAACAATAGCTAAGAATACTTACTACTTTAAAGGAGGACCTGAGTTTGTCTCTCAGAAGCCATGTCAGGAGGTTCCAGATAGCCTGTACAGCCAGCTGCAGGGTCTGGCTTCCTTACTAGGCTCATGTGTACTTGCAATTGTTCTCACATTCCCCCAAATAGTTATTCACATGTGCAATAACTTAAGAGCATCAGTGAAAGACGGTAGCACCCTGCTTGGACCCCCTAGGCACCTTGAACAAGCCTGAAGCTGTTGGCTGGAACTCCTTGCCCCAAAGCTGTTATTGGTACTCTTCCCATTTTGATAACTCACTCCTCGTGGGGAGGAGCTAAGCCTAAAAATGCTGTTATTTTCCACTGTGCTGTAAGTCAGTATTTAAGCCCATTCTATCCCCTCAATAAAAGGCATTCCACATTTGGCATTCAGCATTCCAACACTGCCATTGAACGAATGACCCACTGTCTTGTCTCTTTATTTCAATCTCTAGGCCTTTGCCTGATTCATGGAACAGATGGTAGCTTGGGTGCACAAGAGACTATTTAGGGACAACTGCTGTGTGCACTGAAGTAGAAGTTAGGATTCTCACTGAATTAATGTTAGTGATAGTTTATCTCATTTATTAATATGACTAGATAGATTACAATCTAAGAAAGTCAATAAATTACATTTCTGGTTGTGCTTAGGAGGCTATTTTGGGGGACAGTTGGATTGTGCATCACTGAACTGGGGAGTGATAACTGTCTTAGCTGTGGACATTACCCTATAATAGACTGGAGAGCTTGGTTATTACCAAAAACAATATAAGTCACAACACCCATACATATGAGTGTAAAATAGAGTCAGTTCTATTTTAGCGGGTGTATATTTCCAATGTCACAACAATGTCAGACAATAGATTCTTCAAATTTGCAATACTTCTTCTCACTAATAAGTTCTTAGGGATTTTCCAGATTTTTCTTTTCCAAATGAGGTCAGCTTACTGATGTAAGTAATCAGTAAGTGATTTATTTTAAACTATTAGATATTAATGGCTTGAATATGGAAGAAGGGTGAGGGAAAGAAATATGCAATTTGTATAGAATTCTAAGGGCTCTCACAAGCCCTCTGCTTGGGTCTATTTCTTGTTTTCCTTCCTCTTAGCTCAGGGGGGGGGGAGCAGGGGAATCCACAGCTCTAGTAAGCAATCAACAGGAAAGTCCTCTGAGATTCTCACTTGATGATGGTGGAAAGTCTCAGAATTTGCCACAGATTTCTCAGGCAATTGGCCCTTCCTGGAGTTACTGATTTCCCTCAAGTTCTAAAGTAAAGTTATAGGCATTTATGTGTTCTTATTTCCTAATATTTAACCCTAAACACTTCAGTCATATCCTTGTAAGTCTATTTTTTATTTTACTTTTGAGATTATAATTGCATTTTTCCTTCCTCCAAACACTCCTCACTTTCCTTCAAATTCATGGTCTTTTTTTCATTAATTGTTATTACTTGCCTATATCAGTATGTGTATGCATTCCTGAATATAACCTGTTCAGTCTGTATAATGTTTCATGCATGTATGTTTTCAAGGATGACCATTGGCACTGGAAAATCTGTTGGTGTGTTTTTCATTGGGGAAGGTCACAACGTCTTCTCCCAGCTTGATGGGTGCAAGTAAATGGATCAGCTCAAAAAAAAAGAGAATGAAGCTACCAAGAAGAATGAGGAGTAGGAGGTGCAGTCATCTGATAGACTGTTGAATTTTATTTGTAATTTCAGCTTTTTTTTGATTCAATAATATAAATATTTTTCTTAAATTTTCGCAGGCAGATTTTGTTGACCCCTCCTGGAAGTATTACCTACCCTGTGGAGTAGGGGCAGGAGGGAATGGAGGGTGAGGGGGCATATGAGCGAGAGACAGAGGGAGGGAGAGGGAACAGGTATCGATATGTAAAATAAGGAAAATAAATAAATTAAAAAAATTTCCACAGCTAAAAACAACATCAAAAAATTTACAGGCAGAAGAGAGAGATATGACAAATGTATATGGGCATGTTCACAGGTAGAATCATGGGAAGTAATACAACAGTTATAGGAATGGACAATTTATAGTGTTTGGGAAACCTCAGTTAATTTATCCACTGATAAGATGGTCCTCGCCAATTCTCTTGGTGTTTATTCTCTTACATTTTAATTCATTTTGGTCATGTTCACTTATGTCATTTAGCATTTTAGTCTAGCATCATATGCATGTATTGTTTTATTTTATGGTCCCATTTTATTTGACTTAAGAAATTTATTTCTAGTAGAAACATTACAAATATCATTTTTAAAAGTGTTATTTCTTGCCTTTAAGCAGATAGTTACAACTATACCAGATTACATAATAAGTTAAACTTTGTGGACTGGGGAAATTAAGCACTTTCAAATGTTTGAGCTATATCAGCACATTGTTCATCACTTCTTGTTATGAGCAAGAAGTGGCCTAATGAATAAAAAATATTGTTAAATTATAATTCTCCAGAATTGGATTCTTACAGACATTTTAACATTTGAAAGTGATTATACAATTATTCAAATTATAAATAAAGTTTAAAGTCATTAATTCTCAGTTTTCTTTGCCCAATTATGGGAATGTAATCTGTTAAGCATAATAAATTGGTAATCTATTGTAATATAATCTGTTATATAAGACAGAATGATAATTATGCAAGCAACTGACATATTTCTTTAAAACATAACCTTAGAACACTTAGCATCAGCATCAATTGCTAGCAGCTACATTTAGGGCCATGAAAATCATGCAGGCATGGAATGTATTTCTCCAAGAAAAGAATAGATTTCTCCTTAGTTCTGCATTGTATCTACATTGCTACATATGCATGCTGACAATACTGTAAATGTGAATTATTGCAAAATATTTGCTCATGCAAAATCTAAAATGTCACAATACATGCAGTTGTACTAGGCTTCTAAGATTCTAATCTTACCTTAGTTTGGATAGTTATTCACATTAGGTTGAATAAAATGGTTTCTATTTTTTCCAAACTCATTATGCCATTAAAAGTAGGTTTAGAGTAAAAAGTGAGGATTTAACCTGTGATAGCATAATGCAATATCCACAAAAATTTCTCCAATAGTCAAAACTAGTGTTTTACAAAGAGAACAGATTGTTCGTTGCTTAATCAATGAACTGTTTGGTTGAAACTATCCCACAATGATAGAATAAAAATTGTTAGCATTAACTTTATCTATAAAAATCAATAATTTTATTTTAAGAAAAGTATAAAAAGAGAAAATTTCCCTTTGTTTAGAGAATTGGCAATATTAATATTATTTTTCCACAACATTATGAAAACGACTTACTGTGTTAATAAGTATTTATCTTGAGAAAACAAATATAAGTCTCTCCCTCCCATGTACAATGGCATATCATTCCTTCCTGGATCACGGATAAAAGTTGTCTCAAAGTTCATACACATATGCCAGAAATATTCGTGTGTGGATTTAGAAAATTATGTGGTACATGCCTTTATTTTGCCCACTGCCAAGAACTTGCTCACAAAATAGCAGAACAATTGTTATAAGGTATTTGAGAAACATACAAATGCCTACATATAGCACACATATATGAAAACAAGATACATGAGATTCTAAATGTCCTTCCATTTTTCTTTTGATATTTTAGTTCTTTTTATGTTAATATTTATGTATTTATATTTCAAACAAGATTTTTAACAAGTCAATCTAAGTTTCTTCCCCATCTCCTCCTCCCTTGCTCCCTAACTCCCATCCCACCCCCTTTCTGCTTTCAGTCAGGGAAAGGCCTTCCATGGGGATCTTCAAAGTCTGTCATATCATTTGGAACAGGGCCTAAGCCCTCCCCCATGTGTCTAGTCTGAGTGAGTATCCCTCTATGTGGATTCATTGATATACTAGGGATGAATACTGATCCACTACCAGAGGCCCCATAGACTGGCCATTCCTCCTTACTAACACCCATGTTCAGGGGGTCTGGATCAGTCCTACGTTGGTTTTTAAGCTATCAAACTAGGGTCCATGATCCCCTTATTCAGAACAGTTGTTTCAGTGGGTTTCTCCAGCCTGGTATTGACCCCTTTGCTCATTACTCCTTCCTCTCTGCAACTGGATTCTAGGAGTTCAACTCTGTGATTAGCAGAGTTTGGAGTACTGTGTTCCCTGTGTTCAGTGCACACTATCACACACACACACACACACACACACACACACACACACACACACACACTCACTGGTTCTAAGGCTCTAAGGTTAGTTTTTAATTTTATATAAAAGGATGTATACTTCATGTACATGACTATTTGCTTTTTAATTGCTTAAAACTCTTTCCTAGTTTTGACTTCATGAAAATGTTTCTGATCAGTAACCTGTAATATACCAATAAAATCTTTATGCTTTTAAATTTTTTATTTAAAAATATTTAGACAGTATTATCTCTGGGTAATAGGAGAATTAAATGAAAGATGACAAAGAAAACCTAAAGTCTAGCCACTGTAAGTCCAAATATAGTCATCTGGGTAAGGAAGAAAGTATTTATTCTTTGGAAATATGTGTTATGTGTTTGTTGAAGTTTGAATTAGGGGTCAGTACATGGTAAAACATATTTTAGATTTCCAATTAAGCATAATAAGTTTTTCATAAATGAATAGAAATTACATATTTCCCACAGTCCATTCAACCTGCTACTTATTGTATTTTTCTAAAACTTGCCTAAGGCCTGCTCCTTTTCCCATAATCATGGATAATGGCTGTTCAATTTAATGTTGTTAAAAATGATTTTCAAGGGATAAAGGGTACTGATGATAATTTTAGTACATCATTTAAAACTGGGCCATGTTCATTGATTGTCTGAGCTGACTGCTAACATTTAGACAGAGGGAAGGAACACAAACCCAAAGCTATTTCCAATTTTACATTTTTACACAGATAAAACAAAACAGAATATTTATTACATTACATTTCTTTTATAAATGATCCTACTTTAATCTTTATATAAATGGCTAATATTGTTTTCTCTGCAATGTATAGCTAAACACTAGTATTTTAGTTTAAATGATTCATAATGTCAGGAAAAGCAAAGTAAAACAGATACTTAAGATGAAATATTGAATCAATATTGAATTTACAAATTTATTATGCCACTGTTTTTGTTATTGTAGAAATAAAATTGGAGACTCAGAAATGCTGTGCAAACTAATTTGATTTGTGAAATATAATAGGCTCTCAATTGAAAGATAAAACCTTTTCACATGTACCACCAAAAAAAAAAAAAAAGGCAAGCTGTGTTCCAATTCCTTATAATGCCCCTCAAGCTGGATTACATCAGCCTTTGGCTGTTTTGAAATTTATCTTTAAAATTTCCAGGATTTTCTTTTCAATTCTGTTGCTCTAGTCTTATTCTCAGCTAATCCACATAGAGGTATCTCATAGCAAACTATTCCATGGCTTCAAATATTTATCCAATGTCATTTCAGTCCTCGTAACTACAGTGTTGTTTGCAAGAGAATGTGGCATCAGAGCTGTGCTTTGTCCTATGTTGTCTTTAATTCACACTCCTGTCATGACCGCCTCAACCAGCAAGGAAGACACAATGCTAGGATTCTTCTTTAAGCAGCTTTACTCAGGAACCTTGAACAATCTTCTGACCCTGGGGAAAGCCAGCCCACAGCTTATAAGGCCTTGTGGTAGCCAATCCCGGCATGCCACTTGGTGAATGCAGATAGGTCCACATACAAGGAAACAAGCCTAGATCTCAGCCTTAGCCAAATAAGGACTTGTTTATCACAGAGAGCGCTCACCATCGGGAAGGTGGAAGGCAGAAGCCAGCGCCATATTTAAGGCACGGGAGGGACTTCACAGCTCTCTACACACTCCCTTACATCTTTCTTCTGTATACACACCTTCATATACACTTAGTCATCAGAGTCATCTCCTATGGAGCTACAGAATATCAACTGAACAGAAAAGTAAACAATAAAAATTACACATTAATTGAAGTTAAGAATAGCATAGTCATATTATGACTAATTTCCTTTATGTGCAGTTTATTTCAACTACTTAAATATGGTTGCTTGACAAGCAGGATTTCATAGATACTAAGAATTTTAATTGTAAATTCTAGAAGACTGTTAAGTGTACAAGAGAAGAACAAATTGGGGAGAAAGGAAGAAAGATAATAAAGATGGTAGGTAGGTAAGAAGGAAGAAGAGGGATATGAAACTATTAAGTAGACATAAATATAGATAGTAATATTCAATTAATAATAATCAATTTTACTATTGTTGTTAAACAGTATTTCAATTAAAATGTGAAAAGATAATGAAGTTTTATTACAAATATTTTGTTTGCATATATACTTACAACATACACGGACAATATAAGGAGTTGATCATATGAAAAGTTAATCCAACATATACTAAATATTAATAAACTCATATGAATATTTATTAAAACATTTAATAGTATTAGTTATCATGTCAATGTTAGTTTCCTAAGGCAGTTGTTTACATATTGATAATACAGAGACTCAAATATGTTAATAAGTTCAAATATTACAGCAAATAATTGTGTTAAAAATGTTTCCTCCAATATATTAACACTATTATCAGAGGCACCATGTGGTTTTAATACATGAATATCCACATAACTTAGATAGCCCTGTTGTGTATTTCAATGTGTGAGTCAATTCTGATAACTTCATGATTCAATTTAAAGTGTATGTCTGAAATATACCATACCTTGTATGCTAAACACACTAATTTCTATTGGTACTGTTGATAGTGAGCCATGGCAAAGCTTTACTTCTAAAAAATGAATGCTGTGAGTTATACATGATGATTGCTCAGGCAAGTACATATTTTATACATGGCTACAAAATCATCCCATTCAAACAAGATGATATTATTTTGCCTTAAACTGACTCATAAATCATTTAAAATCATTGTGTTCCTGTCATTTACTGGCCTAAAATATCTTCTTAAGAAATACAAGGGAACTCAGGGAACATTTCATATTTTAATGCTTTTTCTGTTTGTTAAGTATACCACCGAACCAAGAATTAAAAAAAAATAAGAATCTTCTAAGATAAAAATGTTCTATATAACAAAAGAAAGCAAAAACATTAAAATGGTGAATTCACAAAGAAGACACTTACTAACCAGCCTGCCAGTACTCATTTCTGTGATGAGAATTGGTCATCTACAAAGAAATAATGTCTAGAACCTGATGCTGCCCAGGAGTTACATTCTTGTGGGTGAATTGTGTGTATTCCATATTTTTGCCTGAAGAAATATTCAAGTCAAGAAGTGAGACTCAGGGCATTTAGAAATAACACACTATTCACCAGATAAGGAACAAATTGCTGGGCTATATTAATAATCACTATGTATATCCAAAACGGAAATTGGATGTTTGCCAATCTTGTTGGAGATGGGCTGAAAATATAACCCTTTGTGCATCATGGTTATGTAGGAGGTTGATTTCCGGTTCCCTCATAAGGAGGTTTACTCCATTGAAAAAGTGTATCTAGTCACAAGCATCCTGGTAGAGGCTCATCACTAGGCAACTGAAATGTTATTTTCTATCTCCCTTGTACTAATAGTCTATGAAACACTTTTGTAAAGTCAACTGATCAATCTATCATCAATTTCTCATGTTTATGTGGTACATAAAATCATATTTTTTTGCTGTGGAATAAAATGTTTTGCTTATTCTATGGGTATGTATTCATGATAACACTTTTATAATTGAAAAGTTTACTATGATTCAGCTTGTCAACTTAAGAAGTATGCGTTTTGAGGAACACACAATTTGGTGCCCTACTCAGAGCCATCTAAGGCATGGGGACTGTGTATACCCTGGTAACCCATCCCAGTGGACTGGCCTATTCAGAGCCTGCCAGAATTCTAGTCTCACCTCAACCAACAGGATTCTACCATCAGGTGCCCTGCTCAGAGCCTCCTGAGGACTGGAGACAGTGCACAGTGTAACCTGTCTCAGAGGACAAGGTCATCCAAGTTTGCCAGAACCATAGTCACACCTCCACCCACTGAAAAAGAAGAGCTATCAGAGAATTGGACCTGTTTGCACCCATCTGAAGCGAATTTTGGTCCCATACCCACCAGGACAGGGAGAGACCACACCTGTACACACTGGAAGATGGGATGGGTAGATGACAATATAAGAACACAGTCAACAACAGAAAACTAAATATGATGTCCCCAAAATCTAGGAACTCCACACCAGTAAGACTTGCATACACCAACACTATGAAGCAGATGAGACCGACCTTAAAACAACTTTATGAAGATGATAGAGACCCTAAAAGAGGAAATGAGAAAATCTTTTAAAGAAATGGAAGAAAAGACAAACCAAAACTTGCAAGAAATAATTTGAACAGTGCAAGGTTTAAAAGCTAACATAGAGACAATTAAGAAGACACATTCTGAAGGAATGCTGGAAATAGAAAAAGTGGGTAAACAATCAGGGAGTAAAGATGTAAGCATAACCAACAGAATACAAGAATTGGAAGAGAAAAATCTCAGGGTTGAAGATACACTAAGATAAATAAATTCATTGGCCAAAGAAAATCAGCAAGTCCCTAAAACAAAATATCCAGGGAATATGGGGCATCATGAAAAGGCCAAACCTAAGAATAATAGGTATACAAGAAGGTGGCAAAACCCAACTCATAGGTACAGAAAATATATTCGATAAATCATAGAATAAAACTTTTTTAGCCTAAAAAAAGATATGTCAGTGAAAGTACAAGAAGCTTACAGAACAGGGCATCTGCCAGAGACATGCCTATCCATGCTGAACCACCTGTCCCCAGCAAGAGCACTCCTGGTGCTCTGATCCACAAACTCCCAACCCAGAGTCTGCCCTCCCCACACCCTATGTCCTATCTAGCCCACTGTCCCACTGCTCTGGTTGAGCACTGGACCAGAGGGCGGGTTCAACAATCCAACCACCTCTAGGGAACTTCCTAGAGATGGTCTGAGAGCACTAGATGACCCTGATTCCTTGCCTGCCTTATATTTGATCCTCATCACCAGGCCTCTCCCTGAGGTGAGATCTCCTAGAGAGTTTGGACCACCCAGAGCTACAGACATCAAAATCCTGAATCCTGACCTAACTAAGCTCACCAGGAGAGTAGTGGAGAGAGAGAGAGAGAGAGAGAGAGAGAGAGAGAGAGAGAGAGAGAGAGAGAGAGAGAGAGAGAGAGATCCAACGTGCACCCACTGGAAGAAGCGATGGGAAGTGGGAAGAAGGCAATACAAGAAAACAGCTAACAATAGAAAGACAAGAATGACACCAGAAGAATCTAGGGAGTCACCACCAACTAGAACTGAACACAACAAAGCAGATGAAGCAGAAAGAGAACAACTTAAAAAATAACTTCATAAAAATGATAGAGGCCCTCAAGGCATTTATGAGAAAAATTTCTTAAAAAAGGAAGAAAAAACAAAAAATTGGAAGAAATGAACAAATCTCTTAAAGAAAGTAAGTAAAGCCAAGAAAAAAAAACAGTTCAAGGAAACAACTCAAACAGTTCAAAACTTGAAAACTGAAATAGAGACAATAAAGAAAACACAAACTGAGGGAATGCTGGAAATAGAAAAACTGGGCAAACGATCAGGAACAACAGATGAAAGCATAACCAACACAATTCAAGAGATTGAAGAGACAATTTCAGGCGCTGAAAATAAACTAGAGGAAATAGATTCATTGACCAAAGAAAACCGTAAATCTAACAAATCCTTAATACAAAACATCCAGGATATGTGGGACAGCATGAAAAGGGCAAACCTAAGAATAATGGGCATAGAGGAAGGTGAAAAAGCCCAGCTCAAAGGTGCAGAAAACATATTCAATAAAATTATCAAAGAAAACTTCCCCAATCGGAAGACGGACATACTCATGAAAGTACAAAAAGCATACCGAACGCCAAATAGACTGGACCAAAAAAAAAAAAAAAAAAAAAAAAAACCCTCGACACATAATAATCAAAACACCTAACATACAGAAAGAAGAAATATTAAGAGCAATGAAGGGAAAAGGCTAGGAACATACAAAGGCAGTCCCATCAAAATTATACCTGACTTCTCTCCATGGAAATTCTCAAGGCCAGAAGGTCCTAGATAGATGTTCTACAAGTACTAAGAGTCCACGGATGCCAGCCCAGGCTACTATACCCAGCAATACTATCAATCACTATAGATGGAGAAAACAAGATATTTAATGACAAAGGCATATTTTCACAATACGTATCCACATATCTATCCTTACAGAAAGTTCTGGAAGGAAAACTCCAACACAAGGAATTTAACTAAGACATAGACAATAGATAATCGCACATCACTAGGACCTAAAGGTAAAGCAGGGCAAATATACTCACAATAGCACTACCAACAACAAATCTAAAACAAACAAGTTTTAACAATCAATTGTCCTTGCTTTCCCTCAATATTAATGGTCTTTACTCGCCTATAAAAAGACACAGGCTAACAGAATGGATACAAAGACAGAATCCATTCTTCTGCTGCATACAAAAATATAACTGAACTTAAAAATCAGCCATTACCTTACAGTTAAGGGTTGAGAAAAAATTTCCAATCAAAGGGACCCAAAAAAAACAAGAGGGTAGGGCAATCCACATTCCTAAGTAAAACATTACAAAAATTCAAGTGGCACATGAAAACCTCAAACACTTATAGTGAGATATTTCAACATCCCATTCTCACCACTAGAAAGGTTCACTAGACAGAAACTTAACAGAGAAACAAAGGAACTAACACAAGTTATGATCCAATTGGGTTTAACAGACATTCGTAGAATATTCCATTGAAACACAAAAGAATAAAACTTCTTCTCAGCGCCACATGGAACCTTCTCTAAAATTGACCACATACTTGGCAATATAGCAAAACACAACAGGTAAAAAGAAATTAGATTACACCCCTGTCTCTTATAAGACCACATGGTATAACGTTAGAATTTAACAACAAGATGAATTGCAGAAACCCTACAAACTCATGGAAGTTAAACAAAAAGCAATTGTATCATTCCTGAGTCAAGGAAGAAAGAAAAAAAATAAATTAAAAATTTCCTAGAATTCAATATGAATGAAGACACAAGATACCCAAGCTTATGGGACACTTTGAAGGCAGTACTAAGAGGAAAGTTCATATCATTAAGTGCCCACATGAAGAAACTGGAAACAGTGACATTAGAGAATTAACAGCACACCCTGAATGCTCTAGAACCCTGGAGGAGGAGATGCCAGGAAATAATCAAATTGAGGGATGAAATTCATGAAATTAAGGAACTAAGAAAACAATGCAAAGAATCAATGTAACAAAGACTTGGTTCTTTGAGAAAATCAACAAGATAGATAAACCTTTATTCAAACTAATCAAGAGGCAGAGAAAGAACATGCACATTGATCAGAAATTAAAAGGGGGACATAACAACAGATACTGTAGGTCATACTTTGAAAACCTATATTCCACAAAATTTGAAAGTCAATGTAAATGGTCAATTTTGTGGATATATATCATTTACTAAAATTAAATCAAGAACATATAAGCAATTTAAATAGATGTATAACCTCTAATGAAATAGAAGCAGTCACTGAAAGTCTCAAAAAAAAAAAAAAAAAAAAAAGCTCAGGCCAGATGGCTTCAGTGTAGTATTTTACCTGAAATTCAAAGAACAGCTAATAGCAATACTCCTCAAAATGTTCCACACAATAGAAGCAGAAGGGTCATTGCCAAATTCTTTTTATAAGGCTACAATTACCTTAGTACCCAAGTCACACAAATGTACAATTAAGAAAGAGAAGTACAGACCAATATCATCATGAACATTGATGCAAAATTACTCAATAAAACACTGGCAAATCAAATCCAAGAACACATCAGAGAACTTATCCACCATGACCAAGTAGGGTTCATCCTAGGAATGCAGGGTTGATTCAACATATAAAAATCCACCAATTTAATCCACTACATAAACAACTGAAAAAGAAAAACTTCATGATAATTTCACTAGATGTTGAAAAATCTTTGATAAAATCCAACACCCCTTCATGGTTAAGGTCTAGGACAGACAGGAACATACCTAAACATAGTAAAAAGCAATATACAGCAAACCAAAAGCCAACATTAAATGGATGAAACTCTATTTGATTCCTCTAAATCAGAAGTAAGACAAGGCTGTGCACTTTCTCCATATGTCTTCTATAATGTACTTTAAGTTCTAGCTAGAGCAATAAGAAAATAAAAGGAGATCAAGTTGATGCATTTTGAAAAGGAAAAGTCAAAATTTCACTATTTGCTATGATAGTTTAGATAAGAGACCAAAAAAACTCTACCAGGGAACATCTGCAGCTGACAAACACCTTCAGCAAAGTGGAAGGATACAAGATTGACAAAAACAAAAACAAAAACAAAAAATAAACAAAAAATTCAGTACTCCTACTATATACAGACAATAAAGGAGCTGAGAAAGAAATCAGAGAAATATCACCTTTTATAATAACCACAAACAACATAAAATATCTTGGGGTAACACTACCCAAAAATGTGAAAGACCTGTATAATAAGACCTTTGAGTCTTTAAAGAAAGAAACAAGATACTAGAAAATGGAAAGATCTCCCATGCTCTTGGATAGATAGGATCAACATAGTAACAAACAATGGCAATCTTGCCAAAAGCAATCTGCAAATTCAATGCACTACCCATAAAAATCCTAGGAAAATTCTTCACAGACCTTGAAAGAAAGATACTCACCTTTGTATGGAAAAAGCAAAAACCCAGGATAACTAAAATAACCCTATACAATAAAAGAACTTCCAGAGGCATCGCCATCCCTGACTTCAAGTTCCATTATAGAGCTATAGTCCTTAAAGCAGCTTTGTATTTCACAAAAATAGAAAGGTAGACCATTGAAATCAAACTGAAAACCTTGATATCAACCCATGCCTGATTTTGACAAAGAAGCTAAAATTATACAATGGAAAAAAATCATCTTCAACAAATGATGCTGGCATAATTGGATGCTGACTTGTAGAAGACTGCAGATTCATCCTTATCTCTCACTATATGCAAAACTTAAGTCCAATTGGATCAAAATATCAACATAAATTCCAACACACCGAACCTCTTAGAAGAGAAAGCAGGAGGTATCCTTGAATGAATTGGAACAGAAGATCACTTCATGAACATAACACCAGTAGGCACTTAATAAATGGGACCTCCTGAAATTGAAAAGCTTTTGTAAGGCAAAAACACTGTCAACAAAACAAAATGGCAGTCCATAGACTGAAAAGATATTCCCCAACCCCACATTTCACAGAGGGCTAATTTCCAATATATACAAAGAACTCAAAAAGCTAGTTACCATAATCCCAAATAATCCAATTAAACAGTGGGATTCAGAACTAAACATAGAAGTCTTAATACAGGAATATTAAATGGCTGAAGGACACTTATTAAAATGCTCAGCATCCTTAGCCATCATGGAAATGCAAATCCAAACAACTCTGAGACACCATCTTACTCCTGTCAGTGTGGCTAAAATAAAAAACACTAAAGACAGTTTATGCTGGCAAGGATGTGGAGAAAGGGGTATACTCCCCCACTGCTGGTAGAAGTGCAAACTAGTACAGCTACTTTGGAAATCAGTATGATGGTTCCTTGGGAAAATGGGAATCAGTGTACCTTCAGATCAAGTAATGCTACTCTTAGTAATATACCCAACAATTCACACTGATGAAACAAGGATATCTTTTCTATGTTCATATATTTGTATGTTCATTATTTGTAATGATATATGTTCATTATTTGTAATATCCAGAACCTGAAAGCAACCTAGAAGCTCCTCAACTCAAGAAGAGATAAAGAAAATGTAGTACATTTACACAGTGGAATACTACTCTGTGGGGGAAAAAATAATGGAATCTTGAAATTCACAGGCTAATGGATGGAACTAAGCAACACCATCCTGAGTGAGGTAACCCAGTCACAAAAAGAAAAACATGGTTAGTAATCTCTCATATATGGTTCTTAAACACAGAGAAAAAGGTGCCTATAATCCACACTGCCATAAAAGCTGGGAAACAAGGAGGACCCTAAGAGAGACATACAGGGTTCCCTGGAGGAGTAGAAAGGGAGAAGATCTCACAAGCAAATTGAAATCATTCGGAGAGAGGAGAGGGAGTTAGGAGGAAGAGGAGGAGAGAGATGTACATGATGGAGCAGGAAGATTAAATCAGGGAAAGAATAAAGGAGAGCAAGAAAAGAGGTACCATAATAGAGGGAGCTATTATAGGTTTTAAGAGAAATCTGGCACTAGAGAAATGTCCAGAGATCTACAAAAATGACCACAACTAACAATCTAAGCAATAGTAGAGAGGCTACCTTAAATGCCCTTCCCTGATATTGAGATTGATGACCACCTTATATGCTATCCTAGAGCCTTCATCTAGTAACTGATGGAGGCAGAAGCAGACATACCCAGCTAAACACTGAGCTGAACTCGGAATACAGAGAGGGAGGAGTGATGAGGAAAGATGTCAGGACCAGACTGGAGAAACCCACAGAAACTGCTGACCTGAACAAGGGGGAGTTCATGGACTCCAGTCTGATAACTGGGAAAGCAGCATAGTACTGACTGACCCATTTTCCTTGATTGTGGGTATTAATTAGGAGGACTAGGGGGGTCTCTGATAATGTATCAGTATTTATCCCTAGCAGAAAAATGGACTTTGGGAACCCATTCCACATAGAGGGGGGATACTCCCTCAGCCTAGACACAATGGTGAGGGAGGGCCTAAGCCCTATTTCAAATGATACATGACAGACCTTGAAGACTCCCCATGGAAGGCCTCACCCTCCCTGTGGAGTAGAATATGGAAGGCATGGGGGTTGATGGGAGAAACAGGGGTAGACAGGAGGGTGCAGGAACTGGGATTGTCATGTATAACAAGCTTGTTTCAAATTTAAATTTAAAAAATTATATAAAAATGAGTATGGGTTTTTATCATGTGTTTCTTAAGAACAAAGAATGAAGAAATATGGGTGCTTGTGTGGGGTAGAGGTTAATGCTAACATTATTTTATCTATCATACCTTCACATTTTATAAGTTAATGGAATTAAACTAACATATACACAAAAAGCCTGCAGTAACAATGGCACAAAATGATATATTTTCTATATTTGGTCCCTTATTCTTACTAAATGTTGTTATTATAACAAGAGTTGTGTTTTTTGGAGAGAAGAGATTATTTTTGATTTTGTTGGAATGCGTTTTATTTGAGTTAATCAGAAAAAAAAGCTGCATGTAAGCATAGTAATTTCAAATATCTTACTATGTTGTAGAGATAGAGACACTAGGAATTTCATACCACCTTGTATCTCAACTCTAAGCTGTGTGTTTAGTGTGATTTTGCCTTCAATTTTGAATAGTTCCATAAAAATTTAAAGTAACTAAACAAGACTATATAAACTCTTTAATGGAGACAGAGCAGCTTAGAGTTATCACTTGACATATTTTATTACTCCTTTATATTCTCAGAAGGTAATTACTCAATTCAAATACTAAACCCTAGGCTTATAAATGATGTTTATATGAGAATAAAAACTCCATTTTTTTTTCTTTCTGTAATCTCGCTTCTTTTTCTTGGCAACCAGTTCAGTCTCTCACTGCTAAAAGAGATGACATTAGCAATATGTTGTGAAAAAAGACAAAAAAGAAAATTAAAAAAAAAAGAAAGAAAAAAGAGACAAAGAGAAAATACTCTAAAATAAAAAAATTTCAGTAATAATTACTCATATTACATACATTGTATTTTAATCCATGTAATAAATAGAAAAATTTACTTCAGATTAGAACTTACTTAAAGGTATTCAAAATGAAAATATGTATGAATGCATGACTTGGGTTTTTATATATGATAAATGTATGCCTTATGCCGAGCAGACATATGTCTCCTCCTGGGTCCTATGAATTCACAATTACATAAGTTAGACACTATGTATGCAGGAATGAAGAGATTAGAAATTGAAACCTGACATTATTTCAATTATTTTTGTTGATACTGTTTTCAATAGTAAGTTGACACTACTGGTAAGTTTAGGTATCCACTTTTACAGCTCAAACCAATGAGAATGCTTTAAAGAAGAAACAATAACTCAGTTACTGAAAACTGTTGACAAGTTTCTATGTTTACATAAGATTCCATATTAACATAAATGTCTCCTTTTAAGCAACTGGGTCTGTAGAATAAAAAATAACTTTCTGTTTTGTTGAGAATATTTGAAGTTTCAAAAATCCTTGTTTATTGAATCATGTATTCTCATAGTGTTTTGAGGAAAATGTCAATAATATGTTAGTACAATTAATGTATTTTTATGTCAATAGTTTTCTTTTTTAATCACTGAGTAGAATTATATTATGGACTTACCACTGTTCTATTCCCCATTCAAGGGACATTGCAACTGTTGGAGGAGACACCTCATTTGAGGAATTGTTTCCATCAGATCAGCCTACCAAATACATGTGGGATATATTCTCGACTGAAGAATAGTGTGGGAGGGCCCATCTTCTTGTGGCTGGTTCTTGCCCTGTTTAAGTTGACCTGGGAAATATAACCGGTAGCAGAGAATGTCAGACACAAGCCATTAAAGATGTTGCTCTTTTATTTCTGCCTTAATCTTCTGCTTTGAATTCCTTCCTTGGCTTAAGTACTATGTAACATGAAAGTTGAACTTTTTTATCCTAAGGTTTTTTTTTTCTTTTCTTTTTTTTTTTTTTCTTTTTTTTTGGTCAGTGTTTATATTATTACCCATAGAAAACTAACTTACAGAAATCTATTGACATGTCAAAGTAATATGGCTCGGAAAATATCAGGGAATATATTTATTAATATAGATCAATACATGTATATTTATAAGAAACTGATGATCTTCTTCATAATGCCTAACCCACTTTTTATTATAACAGTGTTGAAGTCATACATAGTAGCATCTCTTGCCATACTCAGAGACATGCAGCAAATGTAAATTTAAGAATAGACAAAATCCAACAGCAGCATTTTACTGTGCATATGCTTCTTATATATGTAATATAAAGTAAAGGTTTGGGGATTTCTACACCCTCCTAAAGATACTCAGTGAGAAAAAAACATCTAAGCCTGGGTATGACTCCCTTAGTCTTAAGCCAAATCTTAATCTGATAATAAGAATTTACCTTCCTTTTATAAACAAATAAAAAAACCACAGTAGTATGTAACTGGCTTTGACTCAGTGTTTATATTAAAAAAAAATAAATGAATTTTTCAAGCTTTAAAGCATAGTCATTTAGGTGAAGATTCTTCTACTCAGGCCAATACCTGAACCTTGACTATCTGATCAATGTTACCAGTGTGTACTTCCTCCCCATATTGTCATAGTGGTGAAAATTAAACTCTTTATCAGACAGCATAATCCTTGATTCTAAATAATGTCTGTGAAATCCCATGCCCTCTCCACAAGATGAGTGGGACTTCTACTATCCTAATTCAGAGTCTGGTTGTTTGGAATCATTTCTTGCAGACAGCACTGAATATTTTCAGCTGTTCCTTCTCATTTACTGATTGTAGAGTGATGTTTCACTGTCCTCACTGAGGCGTGACACTAAGCATCTCTGTATATTAATTTCTTCTGAAGAGTGGAACCAGGTGAAATCTTGCAATTGTTTTACTTGCTTTCCTTACTGATCATTTTAATTTATTACACTTTCTCAGAGATTCAGGATTTTTCCAAGATATATTTCTATCTGCAAGCTATTGATTAGGCAAGTGACTTGAGTCTACTTTTCTGTCTAAATCATTGTATTTTAATTCCTTCAGCAAAGCATTTGGGGAATATATTTTCATGTTGTCAATAGCTTGATCTTTCACTTATGCGTAGTAAGTTTAAGTGGCTTATTTAAAAGCACCCGCCTAACCTAAAATCTCAAATATTGTATTTAGTATTGCCCTAAAAGCTTTGTATTTTTTTTACATATTCTATGTTTACTATGTGGATTGATTTTCTGGAATGTTTCAGAAATAGATGAATTTATTATGTGTTGTGTGCGTGTGTGTGTGTGTGTGTGTGTGTGTGTGTGTGTGTGTGTGTGTGTGTAATATGTTCACACATTTGTGTTCATGGGTGTTGTGTCTATTTGCAAGCATGTGGGGGCTATAGAAGGACACTCTGGATCCTGATTTAGCATTCTCTGCTTTTTTTCTTTGAACCATGTTATGGAACAGAACCTGAAATGGCTGTCTATTGCTCAGCTCTAGTGATATTTATGTTCTCATCCTTCAGAGCCCAAGGGTTATATGACATGACACACTTGGCTTTGTACATGTGTGGTTGGATGCTTGTGGTTTAATCTGCTTTGAAGCATGGGGGACTGAATTCAGGTGATTGGCATGAAGAGTTTTAGAAACTGATACTTTTTCTCCAGTCCATCTTTGAGAAAATTTAACTGATTTCATCTGTGCTTCTCCTTATCCAATTAGCACAACAGATAGGTCTTCTCTGACTCCTTCTTGAACATATAAGTTAAGTTCTCCTCCCAACCCACTCCTGCCCATTTTGACACTTTTTTGAGAAAGTTTATACTAGTAATAAAAAGAAACAAATGTGAAACATTGTTTATGACTTACTAAAGCCGCTGGAGATCAAAATACAAAGCTAGCAAGAAACACAGAGTCATGCACTGGTGATAAACAACTTTAATTCAACTGTACCCACTAGTTAGCTATGGAAGCTTGGCAGTGGTGGGAATCTTTAATCCCAGGTCTCAGGAGACAAAGGCAGATGGATCTTTGTGAGTTCCTTGCCACCCAGGGTTACATTACAGTGAATCAGTCTAAAAAAATGTCTCACCCAAAGGAGACCTCAGTACTTAAAATCCCAAACCTTTAATTAATCCCAACTCTAGAGAGGGATATAAGAGAGGAGCTGGACATTCAGTATTCAAACTCAGACTTATTCTCCAGCAACACTGAGGACAGGGCACTTCTTTCAGCCTCAGTTAGAGATAAGGGCTAGTGACCAGCTACTTTGTCTCTCTGATCTTCAGTGAACTGCAATATCTGTCCCTGTGTTTTTATTATTCCTATTGCAAACAAACAAAAAACACTTTTCCATGTATTTTTTCCTCATTGAGCCCTAGATGCAATTAAGCCTGCTTACCTTAAGCCCAGTTTAGAGGACAGCACATCTTCAGAATAAGCCAGGCCAGACGTGTGAGATGATCTTATCCTGCAGTAGTTGTTCGTATATTTTTGTTATCCACAGACTCCCTCTTCTCTTGTCTTATAAAACACTTCCACCCTTTGATATCCCTGTTGGATCTGATGTCGCTACTCCTAGTCATTTCACTATAATTAGTAATTGGGTTTAGAAATGTATGGTACTTTTGTTTCCCTTGTTTTTCTTTCTGACTTTTCTTAACATATTTTCCTCTGTTGTTATATCTATTGATGACCTCCAAGTATTTCTGGCCCTCATCCTTGTTAGGATGTGAATTCTTTGTGATCACAATATTATTGGGAATGGACATGACCTTTTCCTAATGAGAAAATTTAATTCTGGATTTTAAGTTCAGAAAATATAATTTCCTGCAGTCGGAAGAAATGTTGAGAGGAATGCTGTTTCATTTTGAATCCTTGAATTTACACCAAACAAGTAAACAAAGGAAAAGCATATAAGCAGCCATGTCAAAAAATAGCAGCAGAGTCAAAATATAATATCAGTTAAACTCAATCAATTATATGTTTGTTTCTCATATGGTATGTGTCTTGATTATTACCCTATTGCTGTGAAAAAACACACTGAATAGCAACTTAAAAAAAGGGGGTTTGCCTTTGTTCTATGATAGTACATTAGCATTATAGATACTACAGATTAGTACATAGAAATGGTTCATCATGGAAGGGAATGGCTTGATGACAGCAAACTGAGGTAGCTGGTCACAGAATATCTGGCATGATAAAGAAATGACAAGTTATCAGCTAATTTTCACTTTTTCAATTATTTCAAAATCTCAGTCCTTGGTGCCACCACTTGCTTTCTCATTCAAATTACCCTAATCAGGACAGTTTCTCCTCAGGCACTATCAATGAATATTGTAATCTAAAAAACCCTTTGTATACATGAACAGAGGCTTCCATTCCATGATAAACTAGGTCGTGTCAAGTTAACAGTCAGTGTTAACCATCATAGAATGTCAGTTTTCCTCTGTCTCTGAGAAATCTAGAAATTATAATTAATTGGAAAAAGCAGTACTTGCAGAAATGTGAGTGTGTCTAGAAGCACTGAAATCTGAAGTAAACAGTAGAGAAGGAGCTTTACCTCCTCATGGTATAAAAGATATATTGTGTTTTATAAATACTAAAATTAGGGAATAGGTCAGAACACATGATACTCTTGGCATATCTTAGCCACAGTTGACCAATGATTACTAGAGTAAATAAACTAAACTTCATAAGAAAAACAGCTGCACCCATGTAAAGCTAATGAACAATCTTGCTGGGAGTATTTTTCTCAATGAGAATCCCTCTTCCCAAGTGATGTTAGCCTGTGTAACATTAACATAAAACAAAAAAGCTAACACAGAGAGTTAGATAAATCCTTTTGGCCAGTCAAGTAGCACAGGGAGCATGTGACAAGTCACACACACACACACACACACACACACACACACACACACACACACACACAAATAGTGTGCCTGCTTTGCTTACACACACACACACACACACACACACACACACACACACACACACAAATAGTGTGCCTGCTTTGCTTAACACACACACACACACACACACACACACACACACACACACACACACACACAAATAGTGTGCCTGCTTTGCTTTTTTGATTTTCAGCTTGAACTCCATTATCTGTCTCTGGGTTTTTATTATTTGTGTTAGAGTAATTTGCATACTTATTTTTTTTAAAAAAGCAGGATATTTACATAATCTTTTCCCTGCCATTCTTGTTGCAAGGTCAAAAGGTTCCTCAATCTGACTTAATGGTCAGCATGCAGTTGGAAATGAGGAAGACAGAAACACAGTAATAGGCACAGCAATGCTGGGATCTGGTATGGTCTTCTAAAGCTAGGACTTGTACCTGGAATCCTGGTGTGTATATTAGCTACAACAGGGGCCATCAGTTAGCTAACCTCCATAAGAGATCTCTATAGTCAAACAGTCTCTGGTAAGCATTTATGAACAGAAGATGCAGCTGCTTGCATCTTTACATACTGAAAGATCAATTATAACTATTCATACCCAATTTCCCAAGAAAAGCTTTTTTTCATTTCTCTTGATTCTGGGCCATATGGATCACCACTTTATTAATTTCCCATGTCCTGATAATTCTTGGAGTCTTTCACTGCATGTATCTGTATCAAAACAAACACTCGCTCAGGAGAGGAAGCACTGTGTGGGTGGGTTCCTGACAATGAGAAAAGACGACCTTCCTCAGTTAGAGAGTAGAGGCTGTGTAACACAGAAGTCTATGCAGCTCTTGTCAGGGACACATGTGCTTCCCCTTGAAATTATATTAATATCATTCCTGTCTGTCTTATGATATTATTCTAAAATATATAAAAAATGTTTTTCACTTTTCTAACTCAACAGATCAGGTTAGTACAGAAAAATATTTATTCTTTTGATCCAACACTCACTATAAGAAACAGACTTAAAAGAATTCTGACTAGCAACCATGGAAGAGAGTAAACACAAATTTATAAGTAGATCCTGGATTTGTGCATGATGTGGTAGCTGCATAGAATGGGCTTCTCTCACTGGAAAGGATTCCATTAGCTGTTGACTATAGGGGATTAAATTGGATTACATGATGATGGGAAATAGGCATTCAAGTTTCTTCCTTCGATATTTGCAGGATTCTTCTTTCTTTGTAGGGTTATTCTTTTGCTGTGTTATGTGAGCTAGGCTCCTTTGAAAACTCATGAGTTATGAACTGAAATGACTTGGGACACATCTGTGCTGGAACATTCCTTTCTTAACCAGTAACCACCAATTTTGCTGATGGCCACTACTCCATTAGCCTGTGCACCTGAGTGCATATATGAGCCAAGAGTTCTGCTGAGCCACAGTGTGCACATAAGATGAGCAGGAAATAATCTCCAGCTATTTTAAGATATTGAGGCCAATGGTTCCTTTGTCTTTTATCCTGTGCCAGCTGACATTCTAATATCTCATCAGATGTCCATTTCAGTGTATTTTCCATCCCGGATACTTGCTCTTGACTATATATCCTCTTTCATAAACCTGATTTGCTAAGCTTGCAAATGATTAAAATCCATCTTCATAGACTTAGTTTGTTTTCTCTTCTAATTTGTTAAGGAGAAATGTTGTCAGTAGTTTTCCACTGGGTTCTCTTGAGTCAGTCTGTTAACAGAAACCATTAGTAATTCTCTGTTCGGTAGACATCTAAGATGTCGTTTATACAAACATGGAAGTTCACGTGTTTCCAAATAAGGAGATGTTGTCCTTCATCAAAATATGTTTAAACAGTTTCCATCTTTCTGTATTTTCAATGAGATAACATTGAATTTAAGATGTTTCCCATGATGATAGACAGTGTGATAACAGTGAGAGAAATGCAAGCCTTCCATCAATAAATGAGTAATAAGGAACCATTTCTTCAATATAGCTGAGGTAATTCCAAGAAGGGTCACTGTGAACTGAAGAGAAGGTGCATCAAACACTGTCTAAACTATTATTCTTTGTCTCATGAATGATAAGTCAAAAATTTCTATTCCTTGATTAGTTAGAATAAAAGTCCCTCTCCCATGATATCAGGTTCTAGTTAAGCTTTTATTCCCTTACAGAACTTACCCTCCTCTAGTCTTTAGCTAAATTAAGCACAATGCCCTCCTTTGCATCCAGTGCATGCAGTTACCTCAAGGTGAGACCTGACCCTCAGCAAATGCCTTCATAATCTCTCCTACTTCCTATACACTATTTATGCTATTTAATGTGAATACCTCTTACTTAATTTTGAGCCCTTTGTATTTTAACTATTTATAGTTTTAATCTTGAATGTGTTATTTAACGCCTGTTACATATTTGAATAGAATTATTATGATTTCCATCTTGCTTTCTTGCCTCATATCATTTAATGGTAAAATTATCATTTTTGCTATACATAAAATAAAAGGAACCAGGAGAAGCATTATAGAGATTAAATTTTTGTAGTAAATTATAGACACATACAGATTTTTAATGGCAGCAATCACCATGAGAGGTGCTACTTTTCAGTAGTGCCTTTTCTAATTCTTTCTGAACTTTAGTTTCCTTGATTTCTTTATTTGCATAATTGCATAATCACATTTAGCTGGAAAAATATCTTTGCTGTTTTCGCTAGGACTATTGCCTGTGAGATGATCAGTCTATATGATTTTCTTTATTTAATCCTTATTTTAGTAGTAGCCCCTAGAAAACCTCCTGATTCCCTAATGCAGTTTTTCGTCACTTCTTTTCAAATGCTTTTTCCTGTGCACATTGCCTCACTGTCTAAGGCATCTGCCATCAAGACAGCATAACCCTGATTTGTGGTTTCTTATTTTATGACATATGTAATTGCCATTTCTTGAAAAAAATCATTGCTAGAAAAAATGGTAACAATGGTACATTTTACAAGGTCTACATTATTTAATCTAGATTGCAATCATATAGGAAATACAATAGAAAAGTCCAAAAATCTTTGACATTGCAGTCTGGTCAATTCTGCTGTGCCCAAATAATATGACTTCGATATGAACCCCATTTCCTATGTATCTGCTCCTACTCCACCAGAGAGAACACAATTGCATCTAATAACAATTTACACAGGAGCAAAGTACCAATCCATATCAAAAGAAAAATCTATGGAAGGCAATCACATTGAAAGATGTTACCCATTGCCTGGCACACAATAAAGAAATCTTTTTGTATTATGATGTAGAGCAGTTAGCATCCTATTCAATACTACTGAATAGGGCCTTGATTTTCACTTTGAACAGAAGAAACCCATTGAAATATTTGATTCAAACAAGGAATCCTGTACTCTAAAGGTGAATCTAAGTACTGTAGAAAAGTATCTGCTTTTCCACCAACTTCGCTTTACTTTTTTTAAAGAAATCTTTTCCTTCAATATCTCTTTTAAAGGTGGACAGGTTTCAAATCTCTGTCTAAGCTCCCCCAGTTGAATTATTTTCTGTATGAACTAATCTTTCATCATGCTCAATAAATAGACAGTCTATCACTCAAAACAGTTGATGGATGTTTCAGAGCTTAATCACTAATCTAAGTATGAAAGTACTCAAACAAAAACTGTAACTTTTATTTTCCAAGTCCATTTTCCAAAAACTCCTCTGAAAATAGATAAATAGTACCACTGAATCATTCATAACAACAAAAAGGTTTGAGCACACAGACTAATCTTCTTGTCTGCAACCTTTAATTTGCATTGAGCATCTATGAAATATAATACAAAACTGTGACTGTGAAATTTTATATATGTATGTGTATACATATATACATATATATATGTAGTTTATGATGCAAAAGTTATATGTGTAAGTCGTATCTAAATCAAACGTGTAAAAAAAGTCTAAACTTACATTTGTCAAACACAATAAACACCAAGTGTTCCTGATGACAGTGACCCCAAAATTGTTGCATTCTACTACATTTTGATCCACAAAGCTGGTGACATTTATTCATTCAATATTGTAATAAGAGATTGTGTTAATTTGCTAGAAGCAGCAAAGAAGCAGAAGTGATCTGGACAGTTATCATTCCAGAGAGTCAGACATTGGCTTCTCGAAAAGTCTAGGAAGCAAAAGTCTAATATTGCCCTTTGACGATTAGGACTACACTACCAGCTGAGATTTTTTTTCATATTTGGATTCCTTTTTAATTTAGGGACCACCAGAGAAGCACTAATATATTCCTTTTACTAATCACTAAGATTAACTTGCTTCTGTTTAAACCACACTGGTTTCTCCATATACCTGCATATGTCACTGGACTTGTGATATAAAACCTTTCTTTTTCAATATTTATTTATTTTTATGTGCATTGGGGTTTTGCCAGTGTAAGTGTGCCAGATCCCTTGGAACTGTAATTATGAATGCTGCCATGTAGGCACTGATAATTGAACCAAGGACCTCAGGAAGAACAGTTAGTGTTCTAACTGCTGAGCCATGTCCTCTGCCCTGGTACAATCATTTCAAATTATTTATTTGTTCTTGAGTCTACTACACACAATATATACCAAAATTAAAACATTTTATGGTAGGTATAATTGGAAATGGTGTGGAGACTTACACATTTATTTACATAATTATACTTCATGTTTATACATTGGAAGCATTTAATTCTAAAGAAAATAGAAAAATGCATTCTTTATTTTTATTTTATCTTAGTTGAATTTTTCCAACATTACAAATACAGGTTTAGCCTGTTTTCAATATTGGAGCATAGACCTGTGAAGGAGAAAACTTTAATGCTTAGATTTTACTTAATTTACTATATGTTCATCTCTGACCCACAGTGTTCATATTTTCTTTCCTCTGCTCACAAATACCATCTTTTAAGGAGGATCCACATTTACCTGAAAATGGAAATTGCAAGCAAGTTTGAAGATAGAAAAGTAGATCAGTGAAAGCCCACATTAGATTGTAATTAACAGTGGCTTTCTACAAAGGGTATTCCTCTGAGCTGTATAGTTTTATGTATTCGACTTCTAAAGATTGATTTCTTTCTTTGTAGCACTCATAATCTTTTCAAATTTCAAATGTTTCATAAGCCTGTGCAACTATGTAACATATGTATGAAAAACTAAGAGATGGACCTAAACCTTTTCTAGAGACACATCAGGAGAGAACACTGATTTCTTTTGACTTACTTCTGCAATGTACAGGACAATGTGAACATTGTTTCCAGGTCTCTAAAATATATAAACTTCCAATCAATGTAGAAGATTATCTGAGGCCTTGAGGTTTACTGTATGTGACTAAATAACGGCATTAGCTATGTCCATACTACCCAGAGAAAAGACTTGGACACAACAGCTTAAGAAAGAAAGGTTTCAAACACAGTTTGAAAGTGTGTTGCATCCTGATGGTGTGGCAGATGGTCATGTTACATCTAAAATGAGGAAGCAGAGAGTATGGGTGCTGGTTCTCAGCTTGCTTTCTCTCTTTTACATACTTGGGACCTCTGTCCAGGATATGATTTTCCTATATTTGCGGTGTTATTCTTACCTTGATTATTTCAGTCTCAAATCTCTCTCCTAGGATTGCTCGGAGGTTTGTTTCCCAGGAGAGTCCGGATCCCATCTCTCTACCAATCTGTGATAACACATTACAGCAAGAGTTAATTTTAAGTAAAAAGAAAATTTTTCCAGATTGTGTAAATAGGTGAAATGGTCTTATCTCATTTGACCTTTGTTACTACCCACACTTAGAAATCTGACAGTATATACAGCTCATTAGAGCTGTTTAGTAAAGCCACCTTCCCCAAGATTACTAAACTCTATTATAGTGACTGGTAATTCTCTTAAAAAATATTTTATTAGTTTTTAGTTTATGAATTATGGCTATAGGTACACATGAGGACCATGCATGTGCAGTATCCACGGAAGCTAGAAGTGAATGTTGGTTATTGTGAAATATGAGCCAGGAATGGTTTTGAGCTACAATGTAAGTTCTGCAAAGTCAACATGATTCTTTGCAAAATCAGCAAGTGCTCTTAATTGCTGAGGCATCCTTGCAGTTACAGTTGTTATTAATTTTTGTTGAAAACTGTACTTTTTAATGTAAACTTTCTGAATCATATTCTATGACACAGTATTAGAAACTAGGGTACATTTGTCACAAGTAAAGTGTAGAAACTTGTCACCTCCTAGAGCTGTCCAGAGAAAGCTATTTAACCTTTCCTCCTTCCTCAGAATAATTTCAGTAATTGTCACACTTCAGCTGATAGGATTTTTCTTACTTGACAATATAATCACAAACTAATCTGAGAGTTCCAGGTTAATGTGTACAATGAGCACAACAAATTCTGCTGTCAGTAAGTAATAATGCATGGAAGAGAAATATGGTTTGGGAATAAGAAGGTAAGTTACTATTTTCCTCAGCAACTACAATGCATTCATCTTGTAAAAGTGTCTATATCATAAATCGTTTAAATATATTATTCTAGTGAACATACATTTTCATTATAAATATATGTATATACACGAAGCAAGAATACTTAACTCTTGCTTCTCAAATAGTGTAGAATATCAATTTGTACATCCATGTAATCAAAGGGGAAAGAATGACAAATTTACCATGTCCTAAAATATGATGCAAACCCTTCTAGCCTGAGACTGTTAACACATGGCAATTAACTTAGGAGAAGACACAAAAGCCTTCACTGAGAGGTATAAGTGTTGTGCATATGAAGACTGTATGAACAGTGTTGGCATAGTCATCTATGAAAGCAGTATGTTTTTAAAAATATTACAGTGAGTGACATGAACATAAATCTAGAGACAAAACTTATTCAAATATATGACACTAAACTAATTGAGTGGAATATATTTTAAAGTATATTTTAAAGTAAAATATATATAAATAACTGAGTAAAAAAAATAAATTTAAACATCAAATCCTCATAGTCACCCACTGTTTAAAACATAAAATAGAAAAGAGACAATCATTAAATTTCAGGAAATAGAAAAACATGTTAACATAAATATAAAATACAATATACCCCAAGAGCTAAGTAGATTTTCTAAAAATTAAAAGTACAGATATGAAACATTCATTATCAACTTAGGCGAAGTGCAAAAGATTAGATTTAATGTGCTTTTGGTAGTTGTGATTAATTCCATGTCCAAAAGTAACTTGTGGTGAAATGCACTTATTTCAGCTTATGCTTACAGGTTAGATGTCATCAATTAGAGAAGTCAGAGGAGTATCAAAACAAGACCAGGAACTGAAGCAGAAATCATTAGGTAACCATTTGACTTTTTTTTTTCTTTTTGCTTGCTCTCATGCGTTCTTGATCAGCTATGTCACAAAACCCTGACTGGCCTGTGAGGAATGTACTATTCACAGTGTGCTGTTCCTCCTACATCAATCACCAATCAGTAAACTGCATCACAGATATTCCTAAAGGTTAGCCAAACAGGGACAAGTCCTCAATTGTAGCTACTTTCCAGGTGACATGTGTTTGTGTTGTTGACAATGAAAACTGAGCAGGATATTAGACAACAAATTCAAAGAAATATGAGCTAGGACACAAAAGTAGAGGGAGGGTATGGACATAAACTTCCAGAGAAAAGATAAGAAATCAATCCAAAAGCTTCATAATCTGAGATTCAGATGTATAAAATCAAGAGATATGAAAGGAAAAATGTGTGAAGCTGTATCTATTTAAAGCATCTTCAAACACATGATGATCTTCCACATGCTCAGGAGCATCAGAAAAATTCCAAAGAGGAATATATTTAAATTCAGCGATGTGTACAACACAGAATAATAGAATACCAAAGAAAATAACAGCAACAAATTTAAAGAATGTGGTCAGTGAGAAGAGTTCAAATGAGTAAGTTGCATTCATAGCATCAGCAAATATAGCAGTAATTAGACAGGGGTGTCATATCTTTTATGAGATGAGAGAAAAAAGCTAGCCTAAAAACTTAAAAGAATTAACATATAGCCTGAGAAATGTGAGAAAATTGCGGCCACTGGCTGTATATTACAAAGGAATCCTGTTACCAAACAAACTCATCAAAAGGGTTTTAACAAACAAATGTATTTTTATACTTTTTAGATTCATCATTTTATTTTATCTGTATGAGTGTTTTGCTGGAATACGTGTGTGTTCACCACCTGTGTGTCTAACCTCTAAAGAGGTTAGAAGGTATTTTGTCCCCTGAAAACTGGAGTTAAAGAGAGTTGTAAGCTGATATACAGATGCTAGGAGCCAAAATTCCTCAGCAGGAATTATAAGTACTCTTTACTGTTGAGCCATCTTAGACACTGAATATGTAGTTTGATTCATAATCCAAGTAATAATTAATTCAAATGATGAATAATTAATAATAATTCAGCAAGATTGAATATAAGAAAAAGAAGCCCAGCTTAGAAAGAATAACACTTTTTTGTCCTCTCACATACAAATTTAAATAAAATAGGATAGTTGTGTTTCATATTTATAAACTATGCTATATGTGTATGAAATGGATTTAGAAATGGTGAATAAAAGAGAATACAAGGAGTTCAGAATGGAAGGAGAAGGAACAAGAGGGAGTAATGAAAACTGGAAGGTATGAAAGAAAAAGAGGTTTAGGGAGAAGGAAGGGAATCAGAAAGGAAGCTAAGGGTGTGAAGATGGGGAAGGCAAAGAATACTGACTAATATGCATAAAATAGCTCAAATAAACCCATTTTTTTCTTCCTTTTTTGCTATTATTTGTGGATTTCATATCATGAATCCTGATTACATTCATCTTACTGTCCCTTGCGATCTCCTCCCCAAAATATAATAAACTTTAAAAGAAAAACAAGACAAAAAAAATCTTCAAAATATAACATACAAAAAAAAAATAAGCATCAACAGGCATGGAAGCTGTAGTGTGACACAATGAGTCACACAATATACACTTTGGTGCACACATATTTACTTATGTTAATTGCAATGAGTCATTGGTCTGGTTCAAGGCCTCTGGATGTATAGCCTTAGTACTCAGTCCTCACTGGGAATCCTCAGGTACTTTGTTTTCGCCTTGTATCAGGGCAACACTGCCGTTTTGGATCTACCAGTCTGGCCCTTTCCAATGCTTCATCAGTTCACAGATTCCGTTGATGTTGGGGTGGGCCAATTCATAGCCCTGGTTATGTATCTGGCCAGTAGCTATTTCCATCAGCCTGCCAACATTTCCTCATCATACCACAAGAGCAAGCTCTGCAGCGTTGTCTGAGCTAGGGATAGAGGTATTGTGAAAATCAAACATAGATGCTTGGCATGAGCAGTTTTCCCACAAGCCTGGTCCCACAGCCTTGTAAGCCCCAAATAAAAAACAGAAATAATGCACAGATATAAAGCTGTTGGCCAATGGCTAGTGTTTATTATTGGCTAGCTCTGTCTTAAATATTGACTCATTTCTATTAATCTAATGTTTTCACATGGTTTTATCTTACCAGAGAGAGGGTATGGATTTTTTCCTCTGACGTCCCTACATCTTGAATCTTCTTACTACATCTCCCAGAATCCTCCTTGTCTTCTAGTTCTGCCTATCGTGCCTTCCTATTTGCGAACAGTGCTTTATTCTTTTACCAATAAGAGAAGCATATTTACAGAATGACATCTCCTAACACATAATGGGACCAGAACTTGGACATACATGAGCAGTACATATTCTTAAATTCTGAGCTATATCTCTACCCCAGTGAGCATATTCTAAAACAAAATCAACCCCATACTTTCCCTTCCTATATGACTACATGCAGTTAGGAGATTAAAAATCTGTCTTGAATTCATTTAAACATCTCCTTTCTCCACTGAAAGATAAAATGTTTATGTAAATGAAGCAGGAATGCACACAGGCTTTATGTCAATTGTAGATCTTGTGATGTTTGCTTTTATTTTCTTTGCTTTTGAAACATGTTTTAACTGAAATAACCATGATCATACTATGTACCTTTTGAAAATATCAATTGATATTTAAACACATGTGAATTAAGTATTACTAATTTTTCTTTCCTTAGGTTGGAACAGTGTAAACTATCAATAAAGTATTTTCATAATTTGAGAGAGAAATATGAGTATTGAAATTGGTAGTACAGGATGCTCCAAAGGCTGAGTTCAACATAGGATGTTGTATAGTGAATTCCACCCAAGCTGAGATTATTGAGTGAGCTATTATCTCAGCATGAGACAAAACAGAAAGAAAGAAAAACATGTGTTTTTAGGATATGCAACCAGCTGTTTTTTAAATGAACAGAAAAAAAAAACTAAAGCCTTATGTGTTCTATTTACTTTTTGTAATAAGACACTTCTGAGGACTTTTTCTTGTATGAATGCTTTTAAGGTAACATTAATTCTTGTTCCTTCTTAAGCTTTGGCCATATGTCATTAATTCTCATTAAGGTTAGGTTTTAGCTAGCTCATATTAAAGTATTGATTTTAGATGTTATCCTATTATCTTGCCAGATGGCATGCCAGAATGAAATCTCATCTTGGGAGCTTACAAAATGAAATAACCTATTTTCCAGAAATAGAAGGAGGTTACATGAGGATGCTCTTTATACATGTTTGATTTCTAATAATGTGAATATACAAAAAGACAAAAATGTATTCACAACACGGAAAATAAAGTATCACAGATACATTCCTGAGAAGGCTAAATAAAGAGGTCTTGAAGTGGAATTACAACAACATTTTATATCATCAGGAGTTTTAAAGCATAAATAGCTTTGCTTTGCCATGAAGAATGAAGTCAATGAATGGGCAAGATTAAAGTGATTGACTCACTACCTTTTTCTGTGATGTATGTAGTTTCAAAGCTTTTCCATACCCACACAAAAATAGATACAAATATGACCTGAGCTAGAATGAATTGAACACCAAAAACTTGCAGTTAATTTTCCTTTACTGTAAGAAAAAGGTTGATCTTTCATATAAAAGAGAAGTAAATACACTTACCAGCAGAAGGTATTCAAAAGAGAAACACTCCATAGATGTTTGCATTCACAGTGTCTGAGAGCATATATTTGGGATATTTTATTAATTGTGTGAGTTACTATAGGGGAAGACACAAGAATACCACCAGTAGCATAGTTACACTCTGATAGATTTCAGATGCCAAAGAAATTCCTGTCAGGTGCCATAAACTATCAGCTCTGGTTAAATTAACACCTTCATACCTCACAGACATTATGCCACTTACACAAAAGTATGTTAGTCCTATGAGTTCTTAGCTAATATGATTTAATGTTTGGCATAGATCTCAATGCTTTCTTATTATAAATCTGTTGCAGAAATATAAGCAGACTCTAAGAGGCAGAAAGAGGAAGCTACAGTGAGACCCTATGGAATAGCTATTTGCAAAAATGAAGATGCAGAGGAAAGGTAGTAATAATAAGATTTTAAAAATTGTTTATATGCAAAGTCAAAACTGCATCAGGAAAAGTAGAGAAGGATATTCTGAATGGTGATGTCCTTATGTATATGTTTCTCATATTGATTGATGAAGAAAACATCTTGGGCCAATGGCCAATGAGGCTGGAAGATAGGCGAGACTAAGAGATGAAGAGAGTCTGGGAAAGTAGGCAATATAGCCCGCCAATGTCAATCACCATTTAGTGGGAGTTAGAGGTCTGAACGCTTCTTCAGTAAGATAAGACCATGTGGGAATATTAGATTAATAGAAATGGATTAATAATTAAGACAGAGATAGCCAATAAAAATTCTTAGTCGTTGGCCATCAGTTTCATAATTAATATAGCATCTGTGTGTTTATTTGGGGCTCAAGGGCTGTGAGACAAGCTGGGCTAAAAACCCTTCATTACAATAACCCTTTAACTTTGTGGCATTCATTGCTCGCATTGAAAACTAAGGACTCTGAAAAATAAGCAAATTATGTGAAAAATTCAAAAGTTATAAACATTAAGAATATTATCAGGGTACACTTCAATTTTATCACTCTATCTTTTAATATAACAAACTGTGCCTTGAAATGTAGTTGCAAAATTCACATTGCTAAGCTTCCTACAGCCAGATATTTACACTAACTGCTTTGCTTATGGTAAAGACAAAATTCTTAACAAAGGAAAGTTAAGAAAGTTCAAAGCATGCCCCTCAGCTGAAGAATTTACAATTTACTCAGAGGCAAAAAAAAAAAAAAAAATGGAATCTTGAAATTCACAGGCAAATTGATGGAAAAAGAAGAATCCTGAGTGAGGTAACCCAGTCACAAAAAGACAAACGTGGTATGTACTCACTCATATATGGATTTTAGACATAGAGCATAGGATCACCAGACTACAATTCACATTGCCAGAAAAGCCATAAAACAAGGAGGACCCTAAAAATAACATACATTGTCCCCCATGGAAGGGGAAAGAGACAAGATCCCATGAGCAAATTGGGAGTGGGGAGGGGGGCCGACAGTGAGTAGAGAGGAAAAAGAGAAGGGGAGATGAGGCGGGGAGAGGAGAACATGAGGGAGTAGCAAGATTGAGTCCGGGGAAGAATAGAGGAGACCAAGAAAAGAGATACCACAATAAAGGGAGTCATTATAGGTTTGAAGAGGAATCTGGCACTAGGGAAATATCCAGAGACCTACAAGGATAACCCCAGCTAACCATCAGCCATAGTGGAGAAGTGAGACATGATGAACAAAGAGGTCAAGCCCAGGCTGGAGAAACCCACAGTAACAGCTGACCTGAACAAGGGGAAGCTCATGGGCCACAGACTGATAGCTGTGAAACCAATACAGGACCAACTTAACGCTCCCTGAATGTGGGTCTTAGTTAGGAGGCCTGTGAAGTGTATGGGATCTCTGACAATGGAATGAGGATGTATCTCTGGTGCACAAAAGGACTTTGGGAGCACATTCCCCATGGAGGGATACTCTCTTAGAGTAGAGACAAGAAGGAGGGCCTAGTCACTATCCCAAATGACTTGACAGATTTTGATGATCCCTTCTAGAAATCCTCACCTTTTCTGGGCAGTGGATGGGGAATGGGACGGGGTTAGGAGGGGCATGGGAGGAGGGGGGGGAGAGGAAATTGGGATCAATATGTAAAATAAGATAAAATAAATAAAAAAGAGGACCAAATTTAAAAAAAAATATAGAAAGTATTTACTTGAACTCATGTTTGTGAGAACACAGTACACTGTGGAGGAACAAAAAAACATGATGGCTATAGCTGTGGCAGCAGAAATATAAAATAGTGGTTTTGTTTTATCCAGTGCCAAGAATCACAGAAAGATGAATAATCATTTCAGATTACTTTATTCTTTTATATTTAGTCCTGAACCTCAGACTGTGGAAGTGTGATAACCATGTTTGGCATGCTTCTTTTTTTTTTCAGTTAAAGCTCGACAGAAACACCAATCATCAAAGAGTAGAGATTTGTCTTCTAATTGATTCTAAGACCGGTCAAGTAGAAAATTAACTATTTTGATATCATTCATAATATTACCTCTTTATAATTTTCTTCCTTGTAAATAATATACTATACATTTTTAAACTGAATTCTCTTTTCACTTAAGAGCTTCATAAATGAGATAACTGAATTTACATCATTGCTACCACATCTACTCCTGTTGTTTCACCCATCAGCCTCTCTATTTCATGATATGCTTTTCTATAACTATTATAGTTACAAACCTACATGTACTAAGGCTATATTTCTCTTGACTTGATTTCAAGTTGTATACTGTACCCAAATGGATTATTTTGTTCCTCAAGGATTAGAACTTGGAGCTCTTCTCATGCCTGTGACCTTGATTTCCTTTTTCTTTGCTTGTTCCAGTAAAATCTGGTAATGTGGGGATTTGAATGAGGATGGCTCTCAAAGGCTCATATGTTTGAATGTCTGGTTGACTCCCAGTTAGTGAAATTGTTTGTGAAGGATTAGGAGGTGTGGCCTTATTGGAGTGAATGAGATCTTGTTGGAGGAGGTATGTCACTAGGGTGTAACTTTGACCCTTCAAAAGCCCATGAAAGTTCCAGGATCTATCATTCTCTGCTTGCAAATCAGGTTGTAGCCCATAGCCAAAGCAGTAGCATCATGCCTGCATGTCATCACACTCCTCATCATGATGCTTATTAACTAATCTTCTAAAATTCTAGTGAGTCCCCAATTAAATGTTTTTATAGTTCTTGTTCCCATTGTTTCTTCACTGCAATAGAACAGTTTCTAAGACAGGCATGTTTCAAAGGCATAAAATTATTCTCACCCAACTCCTTCACATAGGATCATATGAACTATGCTGCCTTCTGTCCCTTCAGACCCTCATGACTGTAACCTAAAGAATTGCCTGACATCAGGCAGGCTTGTAATTATAAGTGTTCAACCTTACTCACTGTAATTATTCACTGAATAAATGTTTACAGTTCAAACCTTCACAGACCACTCACACTGATTTTTGAAGGTGGAAACTTTTTCCATCTTATCCCAGCCTAGAATTGATGTTAGATATTATACTTTTCAACCACATTATAGATAAATCCAAAGGGCTTATATACAAAGCAATTTTACATCTATAAAATATGCCTGCTATTTAAATCATTGGTTTCTCACAGCCATCACATGGTTCTGTTGAAACCTTTGCCATATTGTTGAAACATTTGCCATTTTTTCCATAGATTTCTGTTGCTGTGGAAAAAATAACCTGAGATAAATTGTAGCTAAAACTGAACAATACTTGGGTTTCAGTCTTTAGGTGATAACAAACAATGATTACTTATCCTTGGCATTCTGGGAAATGTGACAATAAAATTCATGATGTCATGCAGTTGCATTGGAAGAAACTTCTGACATCATTGTTGTGTGAAGCAAAAGAATCAGTAAGAGGAAGGTTGGATTCTAGCAGGTCATTTAAGAACAGTATTTCAGCAATAAACTTTTTACATGGTAGTCCCCACTTGTTAAGTGTCCTAACATCTCTCACTGTTCAATGACCAATTATTTGGCATATAAGCCTCTGGCTACTGTGAAAACCATTAACTCACCATCACTCTTGAGAGAGTAGATTGCCTTCTTTCTCAGGAGGTGATGATGAAATGAAGAGTGTGGGTTACTTAGAATAGAGCAGGCTGAAGTAATTTAATCTCTATAACAAAATGTTTTTGCTTTACACAGGATTTTATTGCTTTTAAAACATCTTCTTACTCAAGATAAGAACTGTCAAATGTACCAGCACCTCTTATTAAAACAATATGTGACTGGGGATAGGGGGCTGGGGAGCATGGGAGAGAGGGACTGGGACCAATATGTAAAATAAGAAAAAATAATAATAAAAAGTAAAACTCAATATGTGGATCAAATAACTTTTAGAATCCACCTAAGTAAGGGTTTACATCAAGTCAGAATGCAATGGAAGAAAAACAATAATGCATTATCAGTATTTTCTCATGTGTGTGCTTGTGTGGTGTGTCTTTATGTCTGTTAATATACATTTTGATGTGTTTCTATATGTGGAGGCTGCAGGTGGATTCAGGGGATCTTTCTCAACCACTGCTCACCAGTTTTATCCAGACAGAGCTTGTAGACATAGCTAGTCTGGTTAGCGCTTGCAACTGGATCCTCCGTCTCCACTTAACCAATAGTAACATTACAAGCATGTGTGCCCACCCCTTTGCAAAAGATAAATAAGTAGGATTTGGGGATTTAAAATAAAGTCTTATGCATTCAAAGCAAGTGCTTTAGTCACTGAGACATCTCCCCATCTCTGAATCATTATTTCCTACACGACAGCTAGTATGAAATTTCATTAACTCTTAAAAAATATAATGACTTAATCTACATTTGTAAGGCAAAAATTTCATCTTGGACAGGGTAAGGACCCCATGGCTAACTATCTACCAAATGTATTTTAGAATTTAATTTATCTGACTACACCCTTTTATATGGAATCTATATCATTTTGTTTACTGTTTTCTTAATTGGTTAACAGAGAAATTGGTTAAGGAAAAAGCTAATGTCCAGAGAGATCTAGGATACTATATCATCAATCATATAGTGACAAAATTAGCTCATCCAAGTAAGAGGTTGTTAAAAAAAAGTTCAGTTGAGGAAATATAGATTATTTCCTTCTGTATGATTAAAGTAAAGAGGAAATAGTTTTAGAGATACAATGTAACACGAAAAGACACAGACTGGTCTATAATTCAAAATGGATTAGAGAACAAAGGACGAAATGTAAAAACCATGGGATTTTCTTCATTCATTATCTTAACTTATTTGAACCATTTCTCTCCCTAAACTTCTTGAAAGTTACAGAGTAGTATGGTGTAAGTGAGGCAAAGGTGGAGCCTTGTTTCACATGAAGCAGGCAAAAAAATAAATTTTCTATCCTTTCATCAGCCCCTGTCTTTTAAAAATCACTCACGAAGTTAATTCTCCCTCATTACAACCCACAAGATACGGCCCTTTCCTGCTCAGATTCACTGGTAGATGATTACACTGCATGGTAAAATTTTGTTTTATAGATTAGTAACAGCTGGAGTAGAGTAAGATTTTTAATAAGCAAGGCTCCATGTCATTATACCTTTCAGAAATCTTGTACAGGTTAGAATGGGGATGAAATACATGGATATATATTACCGGTAACTATGTAACCTTAGTTATTTGAACTTACTTCAGTGGGTACTGATATAACAGGATAACTATGCATTTTTAAATCCTGATTTATTAACCCAGTGCCTGGCACATTTTACAAACAAAGAATATTATTTAGTAAGGAAATAGAAAGTATATAATAATAAAAAAAGAAATTCAATCCAAATACAAAACTGATCCCAATCAAGAAAAAAATGAAAAAAATTACATTAATTAAGAATATTTTCCACAGAATATGATGCAAAGGCTTGGATGAACCAATCATATAAAGAAACTATCCTAAGATGAAAACCACATTTACACTATAGCTATGGATTACTGAAGTTTAATGTAGTCTTCCTTAAATATTCTTAGAAAATTTACAGTATCTAAAATGGGACAAAATCTTTGAACAAAAAACTGCTTTTGTCAGGTTTTTGTAGCTGATGGAGAGCTGTAATTTCTTCCCCTTTCCAATACTGAGACCATCAATTTAAATATCAGTATATGAGAAAACATGAAAACTAAGACTCTAAAACATGAGTTGTCATGTTTGTATATGGTTTTTAAACCATTGTAAAAATTTAAAAATTATCCACTCATTTTATATGTTTATATAGGTGTATTAGTTAGTTGTAATACTTTATTAGCCATTCTAACCTGAGTTGCCTTTACAGTATTACATTAAACATTTAGAAATCTGTTTTCCTTAGAAAGAGAAATTTCACTGGTAAGGAGGAGCTAAATCCAGACCACAAAGACTTAGACATTATTTTTTGTCTTTATTTTAACTTTTTTCTAGATAAATGACTGTATCAGGGATTAATTTGAACTACAATGGCATACTTAAAGGAAATATTAAAGATAGTTTCTAAGATGCTTAGAGAGACAAATCCCCAATCACCTTATTCTAACCTATCAATTATCAAGAGGAAGACAGGTTTCAAGGGATTTATCTCTGATCTAATATAAAAAAAAGCATTGAATTAACACCTAAATATATATATATATATATATATATATATATTTGTGTGTGTTTGTCTTCTTACACCATCTTTTATACTTATTTGAAGCTGCTCAACAGAAATAGTGTTAATTTAATCATATGTAGACCTAGGATTAAACAGCAGCCCAAACATCACAGTTCAGTCTGAGGATCAGGTGCAATAATATATAGCAAGAGTATGGAACCAGAATATATGAACATTCACTCACTTCTTTCAAAAGGAAAAAAAATAGTGACTCTAATAACAATAGATTGTCTTTCCATCCTGGAGCCAGGAGTCCCAAACCAGGGTTCAGGTAAAAGGTACCATTAACCTAACTTATGAAAGGTCTAACCCTGGCTTATCAATCAACTTCTGGAATTATATTAGCAACATTTTGTATTCTGCGATATCCTTAATCTGTCTCTATCACATTAATGCAATACTCAATGAGGCTTTCTCTGTATGAATTGTTTTTGTGCTCACTTCGTCAGCACATATACTAATTTAGAATATGTTTATGATGCATCTTAAAATGAAATGAAAATGTACAAATTCAGAAATAGTATGTTTTTCTTTTTAAAAAAATTTAATTGTTTAATATATTTCCTTGTTTTACATATCAATATAGTTCCCTCTCCCTCTCATCCTCTAATCCTTCCATTCCCCCACCAAGCCCCTGATCCCAACTCTCAACTACTCCCCAGGATGTTTGAGACCTTCCATGAGGGATCATTAAAATCTGTCAAGTCATTTGGTGAGGGCTAAGGCTCTCCCCTGTGTCTCTAGGCTGAGCCAGTATCTGTCCATGGGAAATGGGCTCCCGAAGTTCTTTAGTGCATTAGCGATACAGCCTGATTCCACTACCAGAGGTTCTATAGACTGCCCAGGCCTTCTAACTGAAACCCATGTTCAGGGGATCTGGGTCGATTCTGTGATGTTCTCCCAGCTAATAGTCTGGGGTCCATGAGCTCCCCCTTGTTCAGTTCCTCCTTCTCTGAAAGTGTATTTCAGGAGTTCAGCCTAGTGCTTAGCTGTGGGTGTTTTTCTTTATTAGAGTTTTTTATGCTTATGCCTGTAATGTCATTAAATAAAATAGAACTCATGTGTATATTTTATTTAATAGTATATAAACTAATGACAAATATTTACATATTGTAATATGTTAGAATGTAAAATTCAGTCAGTAAATTGCAGAAGAAATTTTCTTGAAGACAAGTGTGAAAATCTTTTGGGAATTCTAATATCAGATGGTCAATTCTTTTGTGATTTAATAAATTTCTCAAGTTCAGTTTTGATTAGGACCAAAGACCTGGCGCTATTTAAATTCCTCTACAGTCTGTGATTATACAACACATGTTCACATAGAACTGAGTACACTGCAATATAAATTTACTAAGAGAACAAGTTAGTATTATATAGCACAACTCCTCAAGGTAAACGGGGATGGGTAATTTAATTTCCAAGGTGACAAATTATCTTATCATGAATGAACAGGCAATTTCTTCCCTGAAATAAACTAAGTAGGCCAGGACAGCTTTACCTAGATGAAATCATTATCCTTTTAAAAGACACAAGTGTTGAATAAAGTTAATTTTCTTGGCTTTAGTGGCCTGGTAGAAAACGGCATAAGAAAATGCTGCTGCCTTAAGGCAATATTAAATTGTCAAATTTTCAGTAGAGAAATAAAAATAGTGTTGCTTTAGGAAAAATATCAGCATGCATGCATGTGAATAAATGCCTATACGTTTAATGGCTCAGATTGTGAACCATTAAAGCAAATAGCAGGTTTGGGCAGATGGCTTGCTGTATGGGTAAAGTGCCTGCTGCACGAGGATCTGAGTTCAGATCTCTGTCTGACAGGTGAAATCCAAGTGTGTAAGAAAGAGTCACCAATCAAAGCCAGGAGAGGTTAAAAACAGGAAGATAGCAAGGATTTGATAAATAGTCCATCTATCCAAAAAGGGAGTCCAAGGTTTATTGAAAGACTATAATAATAATAATAATAATAATAAAACAACAACAACAACAACAAGAGTAATTGAAGACATACAATGCTGACATTTCAACTTCACAGGCTTATGACTAGCCATGTGCAGCAAACACACACACACACACACACACACACACATATTCTGCCTCAGTGTTTGAAAATGTATCTATAGTATATGAAGTCCTGAGGTGGATTTATACAGCCACATAATAAGCAAAGAAACACAAATTCAAAAATAAAACAGATGTCCTTTACCCTTACTTTTCTAAACTAAAACTGTGTAACTGTGTCCCTATTTGTCTGGCTTGTATAGCCATAGTATAAGTTATTTAACAATCTACAGGGCAATCAATTTCTAAAAACTGCCTACAATATATACTATGGAGATAGTCTAGGAATATTGGCACTCTTCCCCCTTCTTCTTCCTCCTTCTCCTCTTCAAATGCCTCTCTTCTTCGTCATTATTGTTCTTGAGACTTGGACTAACTCAGCTATTTCTAATGACTATGGTCCCACAATATGTTTTGAGATGGGATGTTGTATGAATCAAGACTTGCTTAATTTCCTAGCATTGTTTTGACTCTTTGGAATCTGTTGTGTTACCACTTTCAAGATTCTTTTGATGATTCTGTGAAGAATATTGAAAGGCACTTTGGAGGCTACAACGTATTTAGAAATATCTTTTGGTTGCCTTTTCAGTATGAACATTGTTTTAACATGAAGAGATGGTTAATTTTTAAAATGCTTTGACCACCTTTTGTTAATTCATTCACTTACAGAATATAGATAAATACTTTATGAGGATAATAATTAATACTTGGAGAAAATTCTTACCAACTTAAAAGTATTGTAAATGAGTAAGGGGCTTTAAATACATATTAACTCTTTACATTCCAGGACTTATACCACTACATTATGGTATGATAGTATGCTAATTTTTTCTTTATGCAAATTATGCTTTAGTACTTTAAGTTGCAGAGAAGATGAAATATCTTTCTTCAGGTAGAGAAATGAGAGATTTTATTTTCATTCATTATTTACTAGCAATGTACACCATGACCAATGAGATCTAATATAGTCGATCTAATACGTAGTCATGATAAATTACAAATATTTAAATAAGTAAAAGGACATTAAAACTAAACTATCTTGTGGGAAGACTGATTATAAAATGTATCCAAAACCAACATAATAATTTATTCATTTTAAATTGATATTCATTGCATAGTGGAACTGTGATAATCAATTACATACCACAAGTATAAATGCTACTATGAGCATCCTTTGTATTTAAATAATATAACCTCCTTCTTACCATGAGTCATTTCTTTCCAAACTCAGTCTTTGCTCAGTTCTGTTGGGAGTGCTTTCAGGAGTGGGTTTAATCCTTCCAAAATGTTCTTTCTTTTAGTACTTATGACCCATTAACCCACTTCATGTTGTCTATGAGCAAAGGTTGATCTGGGTGCAATGTATTCCTCTCAGTGATGACTAAGTTCAAATTTCCCAGGGAGCACAAAAATATTAGATGGTTCCTTTCCACTGGCATGTGGTATTTGCATGTGAATTCTGTGTATGCTTCTTTGTTGATGTAACTCAGTTATATAACCCAAAAGTTAGAAAGCTTTTATACTATTTTGTTATGTAATGTGTGTGTGTGTGTGTGTGTGTGTGTGTGTGTGTGTGTGTGTGTATGTGTGTGTGTGTGTGTGTGTGTGTGTTTGTGTGTGTGTGTGCGCACAGGTACATGTGTGTTGGAATTCACAAGTATGCACAGTTGCATATCCATATTTTTGGAGATCAGTGTTTTTAGATATGGAATTCAAGACTTTTATAGAATGACATTACATCGAGCACACAGTCCTTTATTTTTTCACCTTCCAATCTTGTAATTTTTTTCCCATGGGTTTTATGGGTTGAACTCAGGTCCTTACACTTGCACTATACGTGGACTATACATCCTTCTATGACTGAATCACGAGATGTTTATAAACATCACTGCACCTTGTGTATCCCTTATCTGAAGTGCTTGAGACCAGCAGTGTGCCCTATTTCAGATAACAGTCAAACCTTAGGGCATTTTCATGTACATAATTATGTATCTTAGGGTAATGACTGGAACCTAACACATGCATGTGTGTTCTTAAATATGTATGCATGTAACCCAAGTGTTATTATTTGCAATCATTTTAGTGGACTTAAGTGATACTTGGAATATACTACAGCTCAAAATTGAAACTTTCCACTTAGGTTGTCTTGTTGGCATTTATGGAGTTGTATGAGGTTTAGTTTATGAAGTCTCAGATTAAAGACTCTCCTCTCCTGTGACTGAACAGCAAGAAATAGAAACAGTACATTGGGCTACAGAAATAGCTCAGTTATTAGAGCACTTGATTCATACACATAAAGACACAAGTCCTGAGAACCCATGTAACATTCATTGGGGCAGGTGGTGCTTGTAGCCTCAGTACTGAGAGATGGAGGCAGTCTGGTATTGGGGTTAATTGGTCAAGTAGTCTAGACTTTGGAGAAAGTTTCAGATCATTGAGGGACCTTCTTCATAAAAAGTAGAGGTCACCTGAGAGAAAACTCTTGAGGTAGCCCCTTTTTTTTTTCCACATGAACATGCACATGAATCAGTAACATGTGAGTGTTTATGTTCACCCAACACACATACACACACACACACACACACACACACACACACACACACCAAACTCACACACACAGATATGCGCACATACACAATCTGTTAATTTAAGTTGTAATAGTGCCTACCACCAAAAACATTTACCTTCTTTCTAGTTATTCAAAAGTTTTTGCACAATTAGTAACTGTGACATTAGAAAATTTATGAGAAATAATTTTTTCCACAACATCAATATCTTTTTAATGTACAAATGCCTTCTAAATAAAAAATATAATTATAGGCAAAATGTTGAAATCACTTTACTATTTAGTTAGCTTACAACTATAAAGGATTTTGTCACCCAATGACAGCAAATATTATTTTTTCTTGAAATAAAGAGACAGTTTTTACATAACTTTCAACTCCACAGAAGTTGAAAGGATAATTTTCAGTTTCATATGTAAACACAGAAAGAAAAAAAACCACCTAAATATGACAAAATCAATCCTATAACATAAGAACATGGCTGGAATCTCAAATTCTACTACAGAAATACAGTTAAAACAACATGATATGGGCATTCAATCAGACATGTCAATCAATTGAATCACATTGAAGGCATACTTCAACAAACTTCTGGATATGGGATTTTTTTTTTTTATAAGGAAACCATGAATACACACTTGAATAAGGATAGCATCTTCAGCAAATTATGCACATCAAACTGGATACCTGAATGAATGAAAATAGAGTGGTATTTTCCACTCTGTATAATACTGAGGTCCAAGTGGAACAAAGAGGTTCACACAGGGCTCAATATAGAGAGTAAAAGACCTTAGAACATTCAGTCCTGATGCAATGCATCTATCAAATCCTACTCCTCAGGTCTCAGGGAACTCTGCAGAAGTAGAAGTGGAAAGATTGTTAAGTGCCAGTGTGGGTGGGACACATCAAGGAAAGAAAGCCTAAACACAGCAGACATATGCACATATGAACTCAGAGAGACTGTGGCAGAATGCACAATATCTTCATGGGTCTGTGCCATTGGGGTACCATTGCTGAGAAAAGAAGTGGGCATAAGCCCCCATCCATAACCCAGAAGCTATCTCCAATGTATAACTACTCATAGATGAAATATTGTTTCTCTCAAATAAAATCTGGCAGGGTATACAAACCACTCTTAACTTTATGCTTTATGCCAGGCAGTAGATGAACAACAAGAACAAAAAAAATTTAACTCAGTGGCATCTTTGTTTAATTATATGTTTCCAGAGCACTTTTTTATGTGAACAAAAATGTGTATTTGTATCTATATATGTTTCTCATGCTTTTTCATTGACATTTTTGTTTGTTTTTGTTCTATTCTACTTTGCTTAGTTTTATTTAATATTATTTTATTTTATTTCTTTATTTATCTAATATTTTCTCTTATTTTACATATCAATCCCACTTCCCTCTCCTTCTTATGCTCACATGTCCCCCAACCCCATCCCATCCCCCATCCACTCCTCAGGCAGGGTGAGGTTTTCCATGAGAGATCATCAAAGTGTGTCAAGTCATTTGGAGTAGGACTCTAGGCTAAGGGAGGAGCCCTCACTGGGGAATGAGCTCCATAAATCCACTTGTACTAGGGATACATCCTGGTGCCACTGCCTGAGGCACCATAGACTGGCCAGTCCTCCTTGCTGTCACCTACATTCATGGCTTCCTGTTTGTTCCTAAGTCGAAGCCCCACCAGTCAGAATTGGGTCCACGAGTTCCTGCTTGCTCAGGTAAGCTGTTTCTGTGGGTCCCCCCACCATGTGGTCTTGAACCCTTTGCTCATCACCCCTCCCTCTCTGACACTTGATTCCAGTAGTTTGACCCAGTGGTTAGCTATGGGTCTCTACATCTGATTCCATGAGCTACTGGATGAAAGCTCTAGGATGGTATTTAAGGTAGTCATCACTTCCATTATTTTACTTCTATTTTTACATGCCTTTTTTTTTTTTAAGAAGAGATAGAATGGGTGTGGATTTAGATGGCAAGACAGGCAGAATGGATTCAGACATTCTGTGGAGGGAGTTGTAGGAGGGAATAAGACTACATTGAATGAAGAAAACCTATTTTCCATTAAAGAACAAATGAACCAGTGGTTAATCCAGTTTCAGAAAAACATAAAAAAAGAAGGTTTATGAGAATTTTCAAGCTAGATTCTATGGTGGGGATTGTGGAAGGTCAACCTACCTCTTCCACACTGACTATGATTCATTTAACACTCTAAATAGGACATTATTGCACATATCAATTAAGATGAAATGTAATACTTTGTGCTATAAGCTGGTATAGTTTTCTTAATTTACAGAAAAAGAACAGGGGTTTTTTAAAACCCCTGAACAACAGTGGGAGACAGAGAAACTTGAAAGTCACCAGGAATGGCAGAATGGTGCCATTTTCTATTGAAAGGAGTATTTAAAGAAAGGACAATGGAGAACCATTGAGGTAACTGAATATGTTGGAGGAACAGGTGTGTTCTTATTTGTAGAAGGGTGATGTTGGTAGAGATGGACTTCATCTTAGGAATCTTGAAGTCCTTTGTAGTTTAAAGATGTGGGGAACAGAGAGACTATACAACAAACTATAGAATTTATCTCTAGAAAGTTCTTTTACTGAGGCTGCATAACCATCGTTATTCAGATTAATCGAGATAAAAGAAGTTAGAATGGCCGCCTAATTCCATACATACACATAGTTTTACAGTTAGTAAAAAATTCCCAAATGCTCTTGGAATTAGAAAAAATTACAAATAATGTACTTGAATAAACATCTATATTTTCTGATTATATTATCAAAAGCATAGTTTGTAAGAAAATATTGAAGTTATTAAGATATTTTAAATTAGTATTATTTTGCCTTTTTAGGTAACTCATTTTTTGTAGATGAATATACATGATAAAAAATTCAAAATCATGACTGTAAAAGTATTACTTAGAGATGATCAGGGTTCATTGATATATATTTTATTTTTAAGAAGAGTAACATTAAAATAAGCACTCTTTTTTGTTTGATTATGCTATATAAATATATTTATATTTTGCTGTTACATTCATTTTCATTTAATTTTCTTGTAACTGTAAAGAGAAATAAACAGTTTTGTCTAAAGCATGGTTTTACAGTGTTTACACATAAAAGTCTTTAATTTACTATTTCCTATATTAGGTTCAGCATTTAGTAGAGATAAAAGGAAAATATGCTATGGGGATCAAAAGAAGACCCAAAACACCTAAAATTACATTGCTACCTATTATTCTGGGTAGCATAAAGTTCAGTAATATACTAACTTGGTATTGTATTACTTCTTTCTCATTAGAAATATATTCCTTAACTAAAAACCATTTACTCTGGAGGCCAGATCAGTGAAAATTATTTTTTCCTTTGATACTTTTATTTTCAACTTTGCCTTCATACCTTAGAAATTTATGTAAGATACATGCATATATGTACATATTCATGACAAATTTTTGCGTTGATAAGGTGTGAATAAAAATGCCTAGTACGTATTTTACATGAAAATATTGAGCTATGCTTTTTATTTTCTGATTTGTTAAGCATTGATTGAAATGTCATTTTGAAATCATAAGGTCTTTATGGTTTTAGTTATGAACATATATGAAAAATCAGTTTTAGTGACTGCTATTAGGGAGATGGTCTAGGACTATAATTCAATTGTAATTTTCTTAAAAGACAAAGGAATTTTAATTACAATGGACTAAATGTTGATAATTGAATGTCTTTTTGAAAAATAGTTTTTCATACTCAGGCACATTTCAAATGATGGGAAGAAGCATTCTCTGAGCTATGTCTACTTGTAGCCAAATTCAGATCAAATTATAACATTTTGTTCAATTATATCACAGGACATGGAAAGAAAAGAATTTATCATCAATGCTTGTAATAGAATATATTTGCTTATTGATCCTAATTTACCATGGAAATTCTTGTGACTATTTTATATTCACATACTCAGTCTTTGTGCACCCACCAAGACTTAGGTCCTTACTTCAGGTCACACTCTGAATTAAAGATCAAAAGTCCTGCAAAGAAAACCCTTCTGTCTGAGGATGAGAATAGGTCAGGTTTTAGAATAAATGGGAATATTTAGAAGACAATTGATATCATGAACATTTACCCAAATAACTTTACCAAATTATACCTTAAGGTCTGCAGTCATGGGATTTTGAGGATTAGAGTACCAGACATAGAATTTCCCCTGTAGAGTGGACCTCAAAAACAAACAGAAATCATTAGTTACCTTTTGTCAATTATGCCACTATTACCCCAGTAGGTACAGCTTGTATTCCAAGTTAGTACTATAGTAAGCAGAATTGAGTGCTGGGTAAAAACAGTGATGTCTCATTCTTTAGACTCTACCCAATAGCTTCTTGTGCACTTTGGGGAACTATAAAGACTAGACGACAAGGACTACCTTCTTGCTATTCAATATGAGATTGATTTCTCTATGTCCTGTAATAGAAATGTGGGACATCTTTAGCAATGTGCTTATATTGATCAACCAAGGGCATGACAATATCATGTGAAAGCAGATGCCCTTTACTAAAACTCCAATATAATTGCTCATGCCTTCTAAGAATGACATTATAATGTCTTGTGTGAAAATTCCATCTAAACTAGTTTTAAAGATGCACTTTCAAATTAACTTATGAACTACTGGGTTTCCTTAGGTTTTATCATGCATCTTTAGTTTTGGCTAACTGACCTGCTGTCTTCTCTCTTCCCCTGTTCTCTGATCCCATCCTTGTTTATTTCTGTAATTCTAAGGGTCTGCTCTTTTTTCTTTCTTTGCACATGTGTTCTCCCATTATTCTTCTTAAAGAAAAAAATATGCATAGTGAGAAAGTGACCATATAGCATTTCATGCACCATTCCTGTGTGTTAACCTACAAATTTAATTAGGATTGCTTTTAATAGCTCTGGCTTGAGTAGTTGTTTTGACACTATCAATCCTTTCTATTGATGAACATTTTATTTCTTTTTGTCTTCTAGGTCTTCCTCTATTCCTTTATGTAGTGTTGCAATTTTTAAATTGTTTATTTTATTTTTAAGTGTAATATATCATTCTCCCTTCCCTTTCTTCCCTCCAACCCCTACCATAAATCCTTATTTGTAGTTTTTCAAATTCATGATGTCTTTATTCATTGTTATTATTACATACATACATTTGAAACACATAATTACAAGATTTACTATGCTCTATGAATTTGGTTATGTTCTATTTAATTCTAAGAGGTTTATTAATTACTTTCTGGATCATTTAATGACTTGTGACTTGCTCATCATTCAATAGCACATTTTTTATCATCCAAATATTTGTACTCATTCTATAATTTTGTTGCTTTTAATATCAAGTTTTATTCCACTGTTTTCAGAATGCAGGACTTTGTTTTTCCTTTTTACAAGATTCCTATATTTGTTTTTGCTTCCTGTTATCTTCCTTGTCTCTTTTACTAAATTTGCTTTGAATTCTATTTTGTTAGAATACAGTCTTGTTTCTAAAACCATTTCCTATTCTCCACACTAAAGAAGTGTATATTGTTGAGGTTGCAGTGTATTTCTTAGAGTCAGTAGATTCTAAATGATTCAATCTGACAGTTCAAGTCTTTATTTATTTATTATTAAATTGAGACCACGATTTATTCAGCGTTACTAGTGAAAGATGTTTGCTAATATCTGGTATTTTCTCATATTTTATTTTATTTCCTTTAGGTGATAATCTTGGTGTTGATGTCTCTTCTTGTCCCCAGTCTTTTCATATTAATTATCAGCCTGACATATTCCTTACATCATACCTTGCATAGCTGACATGGAGGTCATAAATATTCTTAATATTATAAAATATTATGGAACTATGGAAGAATTTTCTTTTGCCTTTTCTACTGAGTTTTTCTCCTTTTTGAGTTTTTTTTTATTTTTAGTGTCAGTTCTGCTAGGCTTTTCTTCAATTATTTTATCTTTTTAGTGATTTTGATTTTCATACCCTATATTAGCTTCTGTATTTCCTTAATCCCTTTGTTTTTGTCTCATGTGAGCTGTTTAAACACAATTATAATGATATTTTTAAATGATTTGTCTGTATGTTCTTTGAGCTTGTATTCACTGAGGTCCTTTCCATGAAATTCGTAATTTGAGGAAAGTAGCTTGTCTTATTTTCACGCTCTTTTTGTTTTTTGCTGCAGTTTGCCTATGTAGAGGAAGTTGATTGAATGAGAGTTGGGCTTGGGCTTGTGGTCTTGGAGCTGTTTGAGTATCGGAACAGGAGCATCAGAAGGTGTTGAAATGATGATCCTGGGAACACCTGTCTGTCTACACCAGCAGCAGGTACATGGGAGAGACATGGACCAGGGAGGCATAGTGGATGTAGTTCATTGTCAGGTGAAAGTGGACTATAGAATCCGTCTGTTGGTGTTAGGATTTGGGTGGATTTTAGAACTTGTTGAAATTTGCCTTTAAATGAGATATTCATACCTTCATAAATATTTCTTGCCTTTAATGATTATAGCTAATTTCAGCTCAAAATGTTCTTTTAAACTTTAAGCCATGTTATTATTCTCTCCACAATAAAGTATTTATAACCATTTGTTTTCAGTTTACATTACCGTAGATGATTAGAATAATGTAGAAATGGGTTAAAATGTATGTGATAATATGTTTGTTTACTATGTACATATTATGCTATTGCATGTGGGGGAGTTGTATACCCATAGATTTTGGTATCCTCAGGAAATAGTAGGAAAAATACCACATCTCAATATTTATTTATATTTTGAGTTCATAATATTTTAAGATCACCATAGTAACAAGAATATATATTGTGCTTTAAAATCTGTCCTACTTTCAAGACTTATTGAAGGAAAAAAGTTCAGTTGAAAAACACAGAGACATTGTGTTCAGGTGTCTATATGTAGAAATTATCATTATACTACTCTAAAACTGGAGCTATCTACCTCCTAATGTATCTTTCATTTTATTCTGTTTTGTTCTTCTGTTGATTTTTGTTTTTTCCAGTATAAACAGTTACACAAGTTTGTGGCTTTCTCAACGACGTCCCTGAATTAGTGTTGAATTAAAATTTCTGAATTCAGTCTATCTTCTGTAGATAATCTATAGAAGGAAAATAATATTGTCTGTCTTAAAATAGATATTTATTTCTTTGTGTTTAATATGACAATGCTTTATTTTCTAGAATTAACTTTAGGAAAAAATGTCAAATCTCATAATGTCAATTTAGAATATTTTCATCGATGATGTGGGAAATAAGAGGGGCATTTCAGTCTTTGAAATGAAAACACCCTTCTAAGTACATGATTAACAGGAAAAAAAATAAAAAAAAAAAAGAAAGCAAACAAAAGGTCCTTCCTCAGGGTAGCCCAGGTGTAGAAAACTGTTACACAGCCACTGGGAGCCAAGCAGTATTTTCAACATGTCCTGGCTGGCAGTACTGCATCTATTATTTAGGAAACAACATAAAATGTTAGAGCTACATAATGGAAAACTGTAAATGAGTCAACCTTCTTGACACTCAGACTCTCAGGCACCAGGTTAATGTCACAGAAGCAAACTGGTCAGCATCCAGGGCAGCATGCCAGATATAGAATCTAAAATACACTCTGGGAAAGAGTGTAACTCAAAGAGAAATTGAAGCACTTTCAGGGGAATGTTATCTATGTAGGATGGCTGAGCTGCAGTGGGGGAAGAAACAAGTGAAGGGATTGATTCACAACAAAGTGACTTACAATTAAAATTACAGAAAGTATCACCTGGAAGGTAATAACGATTATTATTTTTCTGTAAAACCAAATTTAATTACTCAATGTAGTTTTTTTGTGTGTGTGTCTTACTCCCATATGTTATCCTTCAGATACTTATAACCTTTCTTTTTAAAATAAGATACTAACATATGTTGTCATTTAGTTATACCTGAACATGTTAAATTATTAACTGAGGAAACTTTTCCAGTCAATCTGATGGAAAATTAGAACTTATTTTAAAATATTAACTACAATCACTTTACTTCAAAAAAGTTAAACATGAAAGTATTTACTTTGTGTCATACAAATTAAACTGACAAAATTAAACTAAAGTGGAATTAGTATAAAACTCCTATATTCAGTCCAAACACCATGGGAATCTTTGGTTATAATAGCATAGTTACATAACACAAAAAATATCCCACTTGCCTGCTCCTAAGAAATTATATAAGGGGTCAGATATACACTTATTTTCTATTTTTTCATTTTAAAAATTATGACCACATAATTATCTACAATCCATTGCCTAATCTATAGTTATCTGTGACTATAGTACTTAAGATTGATCTATTGTATTTAAGAGAATTAATTTAAATTAGATTAATCTGAATGTCTTCTTATATAAGTATATAAAACTTAAGGAGCAATTGACTCATAAAAAATTGTGTTTTTCTTTCATTAACGTCATTAGAAAGGAATGGTTCCTCAATTAAGTTTTTATCTCTACACCTGTATTTGCCATATATAATTGAGCCATTTAAAATCACTGCTAGCACCTTTTAGATTTAAGATTCTGAAGATTAGATTTATATTTAAAGTTGAGTCAGAATTGGACATGCTGTCTTATTATAAGAATTCTGATCACTCTTTCCTTCACCCTGAATTTCTTTCATTTATACAGATGTATTAATAATATCCAGTGTTTATGTCCCTGCTTTGTTAGCATGCTTGCTTTGCTGTGAATCAGTCTTCACTTTCTCTTAGTACTTTTTTTATTGTTCTATGAATGAATATACTCCTTTGTATTTTCCCCAGAATTCTTTAAAAGACTTAAAACAGTTAGATCTTAGTTGCTTTTTCTAATACCTATTTCTGAGTGCAGATATTATTTATTTTTTCTTCCTTTTCATTTCTTCTCTATGTGTTTTAATTTCTATACATATTTGTATATTTTTGGAAGAAAGATTATAATAACACTAACACTAATTTGTCATTTATTCCCATGGAGAAACACTTGTCCTCTATAAAAAAAAAATATTATCATTTGTACTCAGTTGTTGTTAGGTTACACTAGACATTTGAAAAGCTTGCTTCTCTCCTTCTTCTCTCTCTTTCTCACTCTCACTCTATGTGTGTGTGTGTGTGTGTGTGTGTGTGTGCATGTTTATGCCTCAATTTCAAGTGAACTTTTCTTCCTGTATCCCAAAAGACTATTAAAAATCATGAGTTTTCTTACTAGTTTTGTTACTATTATATAATTTTTCCTATAATATATGTTGATCATATCATTTTCCTTCTTGAATTCCTACCAACTTCATGTTCTTTCTGTTTATTTTTCAAATGGAGGTCAGTCAAAACAAAATCAGAACAATCAATCAAACAGACAAACAAAGCAATAAATAAATAAATACATACTACATACATACATACATACATACATACATACATTCCCCCAAAACAAGGCTTCTATTTTGTATTGGACAACTATTGACATGGAGCCAGCCCTATAGTTTGATGGGGACTATATACAGTGACACTCCCCTAAAAACATAATTATCCTTTTCTAAAATGTTATTAATTGCATATAGATTCTTGACTATGGGTAAAACTTAGCATCCACTTCTTTTTCATGCTCAGATTTTGTCCTGCTTAAACTATGCTGCTCTTGCCTATGATGCCATAGTCACTGTAAGTTCATATGTGTGTCCAAACTGTTACATCTGGATGATAGTGCTTCTGTGTTGTTATTCACCATTTCTAGCTGTTACAATCTATCTGCATTCTCTTTTATATAGATGTCTCAGCTGATATAGCAGATGTTTTATAAATGGCTCCCATTTAGAGATGCATACACTAAATTTCCTAATTCTCTGTAGATTTTTCACTTGTAGTTTTATGTGTTATCACCTAGAGACAGAAGAAACTTTGATGAGAGTTGAGAATATAGTGATATGTGAGTACAATAATATCAATAGGAATCACTTTATTGCTTGATCATTTAGCAGAATAATGGTTATCAATTTTTCTCCAGTCCTATGTCCTATATACCTAGTTCCAGATTCTTGGCCTCTGAAATAGTGTCATGTATGAGTTCCATTTTATGGGGTGCATCTTACGTTAATAAAAATAAGTGGTTGATTATCTCCATACATAGTGCCACTATAGTACTGGTTTATATTGCAAAAAAAAAGGACATTGTTATAACTTGTAGATTTTGTATGTGGGTAATACTACTGATTTCTTTTCTCCACTACTGGTATCCACAGTGCCTTCCAGCTATACAAATATTAGTCAGCAGATGTGCAGCATCTCCTTGTGTAGAGACATGCAACCTGGCATATTTAGAAACAGAGCTTTTTCTTAGCCTATGGTTATAACATAAAAAAGCTTTAGCAATAGCCTCTAATGATTGAGTGAGCATCTATTAGATCACTTTTGGCAATGTCTCAATGAGATGTAAACAATACCTGCTACTAAGTTTTACTTGATGGAATAGATGTGTAGTTAGGGAATTGTCTCCTCCATCATATGGTGATTTTACTAACTGACTTTCATGTAATTGGGTATTTTAGAAAGTTTCTACAGTAGTATTTCATATGCTTTGCAAAGTGCCTTTATTGTTTGTTATCCTTTCCAATATCTCTCCTTTATTTTCCACTCCAACCTCACACCATATTTAATACCCTCATTCTAGTTTCCCATTATAACCGGGTATTCAATTTCATCTTCCTTGGTAGATCTCCTCTCCTAACTGGTCACTTCCTAACTGCCTAAACTCCATGGTTTTTCTAATTGATTTACATATATTTATAATGTTTAATGTTAACATTAACAAATGGGATAGTTTGAAATATTTGTATTTTCAGATGTTGCATCATTCAGGATTGTTGCTCTACTTATCTGTGCAATTTAGCTTTTTAACAAGTGAATAATAATCCACTGTGTAAATGTTTCATGTTTCCATTATTCATTTTTCAGATGGTGGTAATCTAGAATTTTTCCAATTTCTGGCTGTCTTTCACAGTATGGCAATGACCATAGATGAGTGTCTCTGATAGGATGTAGACTTTGTATATACATCCAAGAGTAGTAAATGTGGATCTTGAGGTACATTGTTACCTATTACCAATTAATTACCACATGGATTTCCATACTAGCTGTACCACTTGGCAGTCTTGCAAGTAATGAATACATATGCACATTTCTTGATATTCTCTCCAGCATCTACTATCACAGTTCTATCAACCCTGACCATTCTTCACTTTCTAGATATAATTTCATTTTAAGCTGATGGATATGTCTTGTTGTTTTAAATTATATATATATATATATATATATATATATATATATATAGATGTGTGTGTGTGTTCACAATGTGATATTAAGATATAAGTATTTATTATAGGTTTTGAGCAGCCATCAGATTACATATTAGTGTTTTATTCCTAGTGAAAATCTTGTAAATCAACCTTTTCCACAATGTGACTTATGCATGACATTGTGACTTACAATCCACATCTACAGTTGCTGTGCTCTTCTATTCATCTGTATAATCTTTTCTTACTAAGAGCTTAACTTAAATTTATCCCTCTGTGACTAACATCTCTATTCATTTCTCTAGCATCATCCTAGCCATTATCTGATGATCGTCAGTCTACTTCTGAATTCAGGTTCTAGACTTTATCCTTATTCCATATAAAAGCAGATTTTGTCACATTGTCCTTCATTGCTTAAATCATTTCCCTTGGCTAATTGTTTATTACATTAAGTCATGTTTTCAAACTAATTAGACACACAGAAGAATAATAGCTTTAAAATTAATTTATAATGAAAAACACTATGATTGAACAACATTTAGTGTTTGTCACAACTTATATACTTGCATTAGTTTAATTAATAAAATTATGAATTCAAATTTATTGTCTTTTCAATGTCAGTGCAGTAATAGATATTAGAAGACAACTTACAACCACATATTTACTAGCATAAATTCTTAACATCAATCTAAACACTTGCCTTTGTACCCACAATCTTTAATTTTATACCTATATAAACACATAATTTCATACATATTTTCTGTTAATATATTTCTGGTATTTCCTAGTTAATGCAGATGATTCTTTCTATTTAAATGCCCTCCCTATTTTATTGTACCACTTTAATGATCTGTCTTCTCACTATAAAAACTATCTCATTTTCAGATTTTCCACAGGAAGTCGTATCACACTCACAAAGAGTTAAAATGCTGCCCAAAGTCTGTGGTCAATTTTTGACTACCTATTGCCAAAAAGGGATCTAGACATGTTGTTAATATTTGCTATTAATAAATAAATTTCTCCATGATTATCTAACTTTTTCCAGTTAAGTGAATTGATCCAGTATTCAAACATATTTTTGTTGAGCTTTGAGCTTTCAAGTTTGAATTCACTTTAGAAATTTGAACATATATATTTTTGGTGTTGTTGAATGTGAACATCGTCTTTGAAGTTCATGTTGATAACTGTTTGATTATGTATATATAATATATGTATATATATATAAAAATATGTAAATATTTTCTTTTCATCTGATATTTGTCTTTAAAATTTTCAAATCATGTCCTTTATTTTAAGTACTATTTGATGAAATTTTTAATTTCAAAGAAATAAAAACAAAAATAACAATAACACATTTGTTTTGATCTAGTATGCTCATATTCCAAAAGTATAATTTTTTACGAGTAGAAGCTTTTATTATATTCCTTAATACTTTCTGTAATGAGTTTAAAGTTTACTTTAAATATGCATATTTCAATCATGTGGAATGATTTTACCTGGATGTTGTGGCACTGTAATTTTATTTACTCAGTATTATATTAGAACAAGTCTTTTTTGCTGTCCCTTTTTTTTTTTTTTTACATTTTCATGCCTGCCAAATACAAATAGTCACATGTCCACATGGTTCTTTCTTGAGGTTGATCTCTTTCATTTTTACTCATGCAAATCAGACTGTTTAAATTACTATAAATTTCAATGTCTCAATATTTAGTATAATTTCCCACCTATGCTTGTTTATTCCATTTCTAGAATAACACACTAAAACTTTACAAAAATTTTAAAATTAGTATGTTGGCATGCACATGTAATCACATTGAGTGTTGATTGGCTACAGCAGACAGAATCTATATTCAAATTTCAAAAGATGTGAAATATTTACAATTTAATAATTTTGTTGTAGCTCCTCTAAATTACAGATCTTTTAAAAATCTCAGTGGTATTGCACACCTTGTTCTGTGTCAATTTCTCTTTTAGGCACTAGCAATACATTTTTTATAGTAGACAAAACCAGGAAAAAAAACAAGTGTCTTATTTGTGCTTCTATTTATACTGGTGATATAAAGTCAGTAAACAAACAACAAAGTAATTATATTGGATGCAATGGTAGTAAGAGGTTTGGGGGAAATACTTATAGACATCAATTCCAGAGGATGTACATGTGTAGCCTTGGGATTGCAATTGCACATACATCTCAATAGAGATCTTTAATGATAAGTGAATAGGGGTCAGAAATAAACAAGCAAGTTCTATATGTATCATAAGAGCAGTACTTCTAGAACTACGAAATACCCATGTAACACCTCACAGGAGAAACATATGTTTGATAAAAGCACTGTGGAACTCTGAGGAGTCTAAGAGTTTAGGGTATGAGGAAAGACATAGCACATGAGGCTGAGGAGAGGACTTTTCCAAATTCCTTGAAAATTTAAAAGTTTAAGGATTTCTACTATTTTAAATTGAATAAGATGTCAAGGTATATTTGAAAGAGAAAAACTGTACAACTGAGAATAAAGCAAAAGTACTAAAACTACATGTTATTAAAGCTTGAGGAGATTGAGAAAAGAGTGTTGCAGTCCATGGAACAAACTAGGCATCATAAAACAGCTAAACAAATAGACTCATGATAAAATATTAGATAGGTAGGTACTCATAAAAGGCTGTATAAGTAATACTGTTCTTTTGTAATGCTTTCTAGCACAGAATGGTAGACTAGAAAGTGAAGTTTTAACACTTCATTCTGTAATTATTAATGAACTGTGGTAGATTCTCCAGGAAGGATGCAAAGAGGAGCTGCAAATTTATTAGACTGAGACTAGATTGGTGATGTTGGTGAGAAACAAACAGGATGATTAAATTAGTGATGCATTGATACAAGTTGTGTTATGTGTTGCTAAGGAATAATTAAAATATTATATAATTTTAAATAAAGAACAGCATAAACTAAGCAATCACTTACCACTTAAAAATGCCTAATTATTTAACCATCCACCCTCCATTTTGTAGGCAACTTTATAAGTTGTTATTATAAAGTTTACTTAAAAATGAGGTTCAAAGGGAGGTAGACATCAAACAACTTTTGTAAGGCAGTCAGGGAAGAGGCTTAAAATTACATATTTTTCTCCTAACTTAAATAATTACCTGTACATATATACTCTTCTTTATTACTGTTTTTAAAGACCTTAATTCATTCTTTTTAGTTTATATAATTTATATTTCTTGAATATATGCATTTGCTATGAATACAAGTACCAGAATGAGTCACCGTGGCTTAAATGTAACATTTACTTTAGATATCTTTATTTAGTTAAATTAATTTAAATTGTATGAGTATTATTTTACATAATTAAATGCCAAATAGGGTATAATATAAAAATCAAAATATTATTCATACACTATGAGTATTACACTTTATTGTGGAGACAAATCTTATTTTATTATTCCTGTCCATTGGTTTCTCCAACAATGAATATAGTGGAAAATGCCACAGACTATCTTCAAATTATACCTGGTCTATAATTACCTTGGGTCTTGCTTATTTTACATATATTTAATTTAAATTTGTCTAGGCACATGCTGTGGCATAATACTTCTGAATGCTGTGAATATGTATTCATCTCATTGGTTAATAAAGAAGCTGTTTTGACCTATAGCATGTAAAATAAAGCCAGGAGGGAAGGCCAAACAGGGATAAAGGGAAAAAGAAGATGGAAGTCAGAGAGATAGACAAGTCATTACTTGGAGAATCAAGATGCTAGAAATAAGGTGAAGCTATTAAGCCATGTACGAAAATGTAGTTATATAGAAATGGGTTAATTAAAGCTGCAAGAGCTAGTAAATAATAATCCTGAGCTACCACCCAAGCATTTATTATTAATATTAAGCTCCAAATGTTTATTTGAAAGCAGCTGTGGAACAAAAAATTTCCACATACAGGTATAACATTATATATATATTATATATATAATATATATTAATATACATATTAATATATATATATATATTAATTACTATTCTTTCACATATTTCTTTGGTTTTTATTTCTCTCAATTTTAACATAATATGTGTATCATAGAAATACAAATGCTAGTTTCTCAGGAAAATGGGAATCAGTCTACCTCAAGATGCAGGAATTCCACTCTTAGAAATATACCCAAAAGATATATCATACAACAAGGACATCTGTTCAACTATGTTCATAGCAGCATTATTTGTAATATACAGAATCTGGAAACAACCTAGATGCCCCTCAACCAAAGAATGGATACAGAAAATGTGGTACCTTTACACTATAGTGTACTACTCAGTGGGAAACAAACAAACAAACAAACAAAAACAAACAAACTAAAAAAAAAAAGAAATGAAATCTTGACATTCAAAGTCAAGTGGATGGTACTGGAAGAAGCCATCCTGAGTGAAGTAATCCCGACACAGCAAGACAAAATTGTGTGTACTCACTAATATAAAGATATTAGACATAGAGCAAGGATTGCCAGCCTAAAATTCACACATCCAAAGAAGTTAGAAACACTAAGAGAGATATATAGTCCCCTGAAGAAGGGGAAAGGGACAAGAATTCATAACAAATTGGAAGCACAGGAGAGAGGTGGGGTGAGGGAGGTAGGAGAAAGAGGAGAGGAGAACTTGAAGAATCAGGAAAATTGAGTTGTGGGATGAATAGAAGACAGAAAAAACAAAACAAAACAAAAAAACAGAGATACCATAATAGAGGAAGCCATTATAGGCTTAGAGAGATATCTGACATTAGGGAAATGTCCAGAAATCCACAAGAATGGCTCTAGATAACAATCTAATCAATAGTGGAGGGGCTACCAAAATGCCCTTCCTGTGTCATGAGATTAATGTGTCCTTAAATGCCATCCTAGAACCTTCACTTAGTAGCTGATGGAAGCAAAAGCAGAACTCCACAGCTAAGCACTGAGCCAAACTCCTGGATTCCAGTTTTAGAGATAGAGGAAGGGATTAAATCCATTCTGGGGAAACCCACAGAAACAGCTAACCTGAATGATTGAGAGCTCAAGGATCCTAGCCCAAAAGTGGGGGAACCAGCATAGGACTGAACCAGGCCTCCTGAACCTGGGTAACAATTAGGATGCCTGGACAGTCTATGGGGCCTCTTACAGTGAAACCAGTAATTATTTCTAGTGAACAAATGGATTTGGGATTCCATTCCACCTAGAGGAATACTTTCTCAGCCTAGGCACATGGGGGAATGCCTATACCCTACCACAAATGATGTGGCAGACTTTGATGATACCCTGTGGAAGGCCTCACTCTACCTGGGGAATGGATAAAAAGAGAGGGTCCAGTGGTGGGGAGCATGGGAGGATGAGAGAGAGAGGGACCTGGCATTGATATGTAAAATAAGATTGTTTCTAATATAAATATAAAAGGAAAAAAGGAAAAGAAATACTAAAAACATCATCAACATGACTTTATTTTTATAACTTATAGAACAATTTGTTCTCATTACATCTTTCTTTTTCATGTTACTTAGAGTTTTCACTCTTACAATTTCAAGGAAAGCAATATTTGTAGTTTTTCAGATCTAAAGTTCTTAATAAAACAGTAACATTTCACAATCACTACTGCTGATATCTTGTAAAAAAAGTCATGTAGCATATTTCTATTTTAATTTTATGATATTTAACTCTATTGTGTGTGGTGCTACATTCATACATGCTAGGCCAATTTATTTTACCTTTAAGATACAAACTGCAGCCCCAGTATTTCAATAAATTTAAAAACCCTTTATATGGACTTTTTTCTACTTCATTAAGTTTTATGCATAGGATGAACTGTGGCAGACACAGTATCTGTTCTTGGAAAAACATGCTGGTCTTGCTCTTGTAGGAGAATGACACCTATGAACCCTAAAGTAACAAGAAATTTGAACATTGCTTTTTGTAGAGCTACATTAATATAAAATAATTTCATTGTAAACGTATTTCATATATATATATATAATTTATGTTCTCTCCCCTTCATATATAGTCTCCCAAATTTGATCATATATAAATTCCTAGATAACTTATCTAAATAATTTTCAACTCTTTGGATGCCTCGGGTTGTTTTGAAGACATATCGACATATTGAGATACAAACCTTCCTTCAAATCCAAATGATTACATGTTTGCCATATGAGACAGAATCCTCTGTTAGATAATCTTTTTTATCATTGTTATTTTCAGCCTTTTCAAAGTGGAGCTGATCACTGAACTATATTTATTAGTAGATCTACTGCCAAGCATATGATTAGTTTTAGGATGTCACATGACTTCATTCTGACTCACCATAGTACATGGTTCTTCATCAAGGTTGGTTGTCTTTGGATGTTCACTTGTGTTATAGTGGACAAGAACAATCCATAAGGATTTTAAATGTCATGCAACAAATAGTGTGAAAATCTTGCAAATTTTACTCCTTTGTTATCTCTCTCATTCTCACATCTCTCTTTAAAACAAAAATCTGTTCTTATCTGGGATCAGAAAATAGACGTAATAAAGTAATATGCTGTATTTGATATGCAGAGATTCTGCACTGATCCTATTGAGCCTCTTCTGGACTGATTAGAGCTCATATGCTCTTGTTTTTTTTTTTCTTAATATTTTTATTTTAGATATCGATCCCAGTTCCCTCTCCATCCCTTCTTCCCTCTTTCCATATCTCCCACTCTCCTATGACCCCCGACCACCATCCCCTCTCATCCTCCAACTCACTCTATATGTAGGGTGATGCCTTTCAGGAGGGGTCATCTAAATCTGTCAAGTCATGTGGAGTAGGGACTAGGTTGTCTCTCCTGTCTCTAGGTTAAGGGAATATCCCTTCATGAGTAATGTGCTCCCAAAGTCCTTTTGTGAACCAGGGATACATCTTGGTTCCATTGTCAGAGTTCCCTTAGGCTCAGGTCTTCAAGCTGAGACCCATGTTCAGGGGTCTGAGTCAGTCCCATGCTGGATTCCCAGTTATCAGTCTGAGGGCCCATTAGTTCCTCCTTGTTCAGGTCAGCTACTCTATGCGTTTCTGAAGCCTGATCTTGTCTTCCCTCTCTGCATCTGGATTCCAGTTCGGCTCAGTGTTTAGTTGTGAGTGTTCACTTCTGTTTCCATCAGTTACTAGATGAGGGCTTTATGATAGTGAATAAGTTAATCTTTGTCCTCATTACCAGGGAAGGGTATTAATGGTAGCCTTTCCACTTTGCTCAAATTGTTAGTTGGGGTCGGTCTTGTAGATCTCTGGACATTTTTCTAGAAACAGAAGGTTCATTACCAAACTCTTTTTATGAGACCACAATCACCTTGTTATTTAAGCCACTCAAAGACACAACTAAGAAAGAAAACTACAGACCAATATCTCTCATGAACAATAGTGAAAAAATACTCAGTAAAATACTGAATCTAGAAATCTTGCCAAAAACAATCTACAGATTCAATGCAATCCCATTAAAATCCTAGCACAGTTCTTCACTGACCTTGAAAGGATAATAATTAACTTTTTATGGAAAAACAAAAGACCCAGGATAGCCAAACAACCCTGAACAATAAAGAAACTTCAGGAGGCATCGCCATCCCAACTTTAAGCACTATTAGGGAGCTATAGTCATAAAAACAACCTGGTATTGGCACAAAAATAGTTAGGTAGACCAATGGAATTGAATTGAAAATCCTGACATTAACCCACACACCTATGAGCAGCTGATTTTTGATAAAACAGATAAAAGTTTACAATGGGAGGGGGAAGGCTTTTTTGAGCATCTAGGGAGATGATTATGTGTTTTTCTTCTTCAGTTCATTTATATGGTGGATCATGTTGATAGGTTTTCCTACACTGAACCATCCCAGCAACCTATTGATGAAGCCTACTTGGTCATGGTGGATGATTTCTCTGATGTGTTCTTGGATTCAGTTTGCCAGTATTTTATTGAGTATTTTTTCATTATTTTTCATGAGGGATATTGGTCTGTAGTTTTCTTTCTTAGTTGTGACTTTGAGTGGCCTCATAAAAAAAGTTTGGTAATGAACCTTCTGTTTTTATTGAGTGGAACAATTTGAGGATTGTTGGTTTAGCTCTTCTTTGAATTTCTGGTGGAATTCTGCACTGAAGCTATCTGGCCATGGGCTTTTTTTTTTTTTTTCACTGTGAGGCTTTTGATGACTGCTTCTATTTCATTAGATACTAGAGGTTTATTCTACCTATTATTTATACTAGTTGTTTATCTAGTCTAGATTTAATTTTGGTAAGAGTTATCCAGGAATTGAGCCATTTCTCAGTGTCCACTGTTATGTCCCCCTTTTTGTTTCTGATTTTGTTAATTTGCACGTTGTCTCTTTGATTTTTGGTTAGTTTGGATAAAGGGTTATCTATCTTGTTGTTTTTTTGTGAAAAACCAACTATTTGTTGCATTGATTTCTTGTATTGTTTTCCTTGTTTCTACTTCACTGATTTCAGCCCTCAATTGATTATTTCTTTGTGTCTACTATTCCAGAGTGAGTTTGCTTCTTTTTGTTCTAAAGCTTTCAGTTGTCTTGTTAATTCTCTAAAGTGACTATTATCTGTTTTCTTCATATGGACACTTAGTACAATGAACTTCCCTCATAACACTGCTTTCAAGGTGTTCTATAAGTTCAGGTATGTTGTGTCCTCACTCTCATTGAATTTTATACAGTCCTTAATTTCTTCCTTGACCCAGGTATAGTGCACTTATGTATTGTTCAGTTTCCAAGAGTTTGTAGGTTTTCTGCAATTTGTGTTGTTGTCAAATTCCAACTTAAAGCATGGTGGTCTGATAAGATAAAGAGAACTCTTCCTATTTTTTTTGTATCTGTTAAGGTTTGTTATGTCACCTATTATGTGGTCAATTTTAGAGAAGGTTCATTATGGAGAAGATAGTGTATTCTTTTGTGTTTAGATGGAATGTTCTATCAATATCTGTTAAACCCAATTGAGACGTAACTTTTGTTAGTTCTTTTATTTATTTGTTAAGTTTCTGACTGTTGGTCCTGTCTAGTGGTGAGAGTGGAGTGCTGAAGTCTCCCACTATAAATGTGTGAGGTTTTATGTGATATTTGAGTTTTAGTAGCATTTCTTTTATGAATGTGGGTGCCTTTGTATTTGGGGCATAGATGTTCAGAATTGAGACTTTGATTGAAAGATTTCTTCTGTGATGAATAAATGACTGTCTTCATCTCTTTTGTTTGATTTTGGTTTGAAGTCTAACATGTTAGATATTAGGATAGCCACGCCTGCTTCCTTCTTGGGTTCATTTGATTGGGGTATCTTTTCCCAGCCCTTTGCCCTGAGGTAACATCTATCTTGGAAGCTCAGATATGTTTCTTGTATGTAGCAGAAGGATTGATTCTGTCTTTGTATCCATTCTGTTAGCCTGTGTCTTTTTATAGTATGAGTTTTAACTGATGAGTTAAATCCATTAATGTTGAGGGAAAGTAAGGACCATTGATTGTTAATGCCTTGTTTGTTTAAGGTTTGTTGTTGGGGGTAGTATTGGGAATATGTTTGCCTTGCCTTACCCTTGGGTTCTGGTAAAGTGGGATTATCTATTGCCTATGTGTTTTTGAGCTTAGTTAACTTTCTTGGGTTGGAGTTTTCCTTCTATAGAGCTGGATTTGTAGATACATATCATGAAAATCTGTCTTTGTCATTAAATATCTTGTATTCTCTGTCTATAGTTATTGAGAGTTTTGCTGGGTAATGTATCGTGGGCTGGTATCATGGACTCTTAATACCTTCTGTCCTTGAGAGTTTTCGTGGAGAAATGAGGTGTGATTTTTCTAGGTCTGCCTTTATTTCTTACCTGGCCTTTTTTCTTCACTGTTCTTAATATTCTTTCTTTATTCTGTATGTTCGGTGTTTTGATTATTATGTGTCAAAGGGATCTTTTTTCTTTTTTCCAGTGTATTTGGTGCTATGCTTCTTGTACTTTCATAGGCATGTCTTTCTTCAAATTGGGAAAGTTTTCTTAAATGTTATGGTGGAATATGTTTGCTGCACTTTTGAGCTAGTCTTTTTCACCTTCATCTATGCCTATTATTCTTAGGTTTGGCCTTTCACACTGTCCCACATTTCCTGGATGTTTTGGGTTAAGGATTTGTTGGATTTAAGATTTACTTTGGTCGATGAATCTATTTCCTCTAGTTTATCTTCAGCACCTGAAATTCTCTCTTACATCTCTTGTATTCTGTTGGTTATGCTTGTTTCTGTAGTTCCAGATTGTTTGCCTAGTTTTTCTATTTCCAGAATTCCCTCAGTTTGTGTTTTCTTTATTGTCTCTACTTCAATTTTCAAGTCTTGAACTATTTCCATCACTGTTTAATTGTTTTTTTCTTACTTTCTGTAAGATATTTGTTCATTTCTTCCAATTTTTTGTTTGTTTGTTTGTTTTTCATTTCTTTTAGAGATTTTCCTCACATCATCTTTGAAGGCATCTATCAGTCTTATAAAGATAATCGTTAAGTTGTTCTCTTCTGCTTCATCTGCTTTTGTCTAGTTAGGGTAGAGTCCTCAGATTCTGGTGGTGTCAAGCTTGTCTTTCTATTGTTAGGTATTTTCTTGTATTGCAGTCTTCTCATCATTTCTGTCAGTGAGTGCAGGTGTGGTCTCTCTGTGTGCTACTCCCCTGGTGGGCTTAGGAGGGTCAGAAGTTCCATGTTTATAGCTCTGGGTGGTCCAAGCTCTCTAGAAATCTCTCCTCAGGCAAGCACCTTCCAGCAGAGGCCCAGTGATAGGGATCAAAGATCCAGCAGGCAGGGACTCAGGATGGTCCTGTGGGGAGGGTCAGATCTCTGCCCTGAGCTGGGAATGGTGGTGGGTGTCAGAGATCAGATGGGGACTCAGTGTGGTACTGTGAGGATAGGCAGGTCTAGTTTACTCAGCATAGCTCCAGAAAGCTCCCCAAAAGTGGTGTGATTGTTGGATCTGCCCTCTTTTCCAATGCTCAGCCAGAGTACTGTGACAGTAGGCTAGATAGTGAATAGGGTGGGGGCAGGAGAGGGCAGGCTCTTCTGGGAAGGGATCTTGTGTATCAGAGCACCAGTAGTGCTGTTGCTGGGGACAGGACATAGGGCAGAGTGAGACTCGGGGCCAAACCATGGAGTTCCCAGGAAGGGTGTGGGGGGATTCAACACGAAATGTTCCCAGCAGATGCATGGTGGTAGGGGTCAGAGATCAAGCAAGGGGAATTCAGAGTCTCTTATGCTCTTGTTATAAGCCAAATAGTTAACATATTTTTCAGGAAAAGTGAGTGACACATAAAACTTCAGTAACATCTTCAATACTTAGTTCCATCTGTCTCTGAATCTCTAAATGGTGATTTGTATACATTATCTACACTTTGACTCCTAGTATGTCCTCATTTTCCTGTGGATCCATGGCTCTTTGGGAAATAAACTTCTCTGATTATTTTTGATGATGATGATATGTGTGTGGGGGGGTTTCCTGTGTCCCACCTGACCCACATACATAGAATTTCTTTCTCACTAGAAATCAAAATTTAGATACTTGATAGAACAGTGCTGAACAAAACAAACAATAGCAACAAAACAAATAAAAATAACAGAGAAAAAGTAAAATTTTCTTAAAGACATTTTAAGACCAGGGATATTGGCTTTCAGTAATTCATTGGCATTGGATGGTTTGGAACATTTAAGAACTAGGTTTAGTCATGCTCATGTAGTATGAATCTGATTAAATTAGCCAAGCTTCAGAAGAAGGAACTTTATTGTTTAGGGAGTAATGTAAGTCACATCCTCTTTTCAAAACATGAAAACAAAACAAAAGAACATTGTTTAGTTTTAGGGAAATTTAGTTTGGCGTAAGAAAGAGTAAACAGGAGCAATGCGTAGACAACAATCTATAGACCCAGTTTAATTTGATACTATTAGTGAGTGACATATTAATATGTTCTATGATTATATAACTATAATAATACAGGCTTATTTTTCTAATTACATATGAAAAATGGAAAATGTATTTTTAGAAGTTTTGCAACTCTGGAAATTACTTATACTCTGAATTATCTAAAACTAAAACTCTGGGTTTATTATTAATGTCAGTTCTTTTCCTCTTAGGGATTTTTTAAGTTAAGCACATTGCACCAGCTGTTTTTGGTATTCAAATGGAACTAGTCTTTACATGTGCTGCAGGTGTGGGTAAATGGCCAATTAGATACTCTATATCCAAAACTTACCTTCTCTAAGCTTAATTTGGTCTCATATATATATATATATATATATATATATATATATACTTAAATTTTAGTTTTCTCAGTTTCTTCTATTTTCCCAATTACAATACTTGATATTATTGTATTTTTATTATGTGTTTCTAGAAGTACACATTCATGAAGTTCCCACTATGTACTGTAATGAGATGAGTAATACCACATTGCTGTAACGATACCTATGTGGCTTACTGAATTTAATATTATTTGAATAATAAGTTATTTTCTCTGTCATAACTTCAAAGCACTTATTATAGTACCTATTAAGTTAAACTTACATTTTAAGGAATATGTAAAATAGACAAAATTCTGAAATTACTATAAAACTAACAATTCATTTTCAGAACTCTCAATTAATATATGCATAAAATTAACATTTATATAAAACAATACATACTTATAAAAGGTAACATTCATAGTAAATACAGACTAAAGAAAATTTTGTAATTTTTCTGAGTTATAGCAGGAGAGAGAACATGTTTGAAAGCTAATTTAATATTAATATTCAGTCATGGCCTGAGAAATCATATGCAAATATTTATGTGAAATAGCACTTTAGATCCAGTTTGATTTCTTGTAATCCTACGCAATCCTCTTAGGACTCTGTCTCATTATGTGGACCAAGTGTTTCCCTAATTGTTCCTTACTGTCCATTTTATCCTTTTCTTCAATCGTGGGAATATTCATTACTGACATCAAAAAAAAATTTTCTACCAAAGACCAACAGCTGTCACATGTCTTTGGGACCCAGGTAAATTTTATTGGTGTACTTCCCATCTTCTAGTCTGGTTTCTCAGATTACTTTGAGATATATCATTTCCCATTAGGCTGAGTTTCTCTTCTCAGCTGACTTCCATCAGCTTGGTTCTTAGCTTCAAGCATAGACTATATTTTTTAACCTATTTTAGCCTTTCCTTTTATCTCAATCTCCAAACTCTGTAACTCCTCTACCAAACTAGAACTTCTCTCTATCTGAAACTCTACAGTCACTTGGACAGCGCACTTATTGGGATAAATATAACCAAGGAACATAACATGCACCTAACAGGTATAAAATTGATATCTGAGAAATCTGTCTCCTCTAACAGCCAACAACATCAGTTTAATAGCCTCTAAGAAAAAAAAAATAGCTGAAGCAAAATTAAAAAAACTTTTAAAGCAATTAGGAATATGTTAATAAAGACCAAGGGAAAATGGTTGGGTTGAATAGTATAATCAATTAATGATATGAAGGTGGAATATTGCCAAAATAATAGAATAGACAAAGAAAAAAATGCAAGAAAACATGAAAGGAAAAGATCAGTGCATAATAAAAATGGATACCAGGTAAATCTCACCAAGCAATTCAATGGAAATTAAATTAAGAACAGATAAGCAAATTGAATAGACATATAACCCCTGTTAAAATAGAAATAGTAATAAAAAAATCTCATATCAAAAAAAAAAAATCCCAGGGCCAGATAGTTTCAGTGCAGAATTCTTCCAGAAATTCAAAGAATAGCTAATATCAACACTCCTCAAACTGTTCCACATATAAAAAAGTAGAAGGGTCATTGCCAAACTCTATTTTCTCTCTTTTCTTTTCTTTTCTTTTCTTTTCTTTTCTTTTCTTTTCTTTTTTTCTTTTCTTTCTTTCTTTCTTTCTTTCTTTCTTTCTTTCTTTCTTTCTTTTTTTTTGAGGCTATGATTACCTTGATACCCAAGCCACACAGATACATAACTAATAAAGAGAACTAGAGACTACTATCCCCCATGAACTTTGATGCAAATATCCTCAATAAAATACTGGCAAATAACACATCAGTGAAATCATCCACCATGACAAAGCAGGCTTCATCCCAGGGATGTAGGGATGGTACAATATACATCCACTGAAGGTCTTGGGGAGATCAGAGATACCTAACATACCTAAACATACTAAAGCTAATATATGCAATATACAACTAAACAACAGCCAGTATCAAACTAAATGGAGAGAAATTCAATGCAATTCCTACAAAAATCAGAAAGAAGACAAGGCAGGCCACTCTCTCCATCCTCTTCAGATTCAATATTGACAAAACAGGTGCTGAGAAATAAATAAGAAAAATATGACCCATTACAATAGCCAAAAACAACATAAAATATCCTGAGGTAATACTAACCAAACAAGTGAAAGACCTATATAATAAGAACTTTGAGTCTTTAAAGAATAAAATTAAAGAAGATACCAGAAAATGCAAAGATCTCCCATGCTCTTGGATAGGTAGAAACAACATAGTAAAAATGGCAAACTTGCCAAAAGCAATCGATGGATTCTAAGCAATCCCCATAAAAATTACAACACAATTCTTCACAGAATTTGAAAGAACAATACTCAACTTTATATGAAAGTACAAAAGACCCAGGATATCTAAAACAACCCTGTACAGTAAATTCCAGAGGCATCACCATCTCTGACTTCAAGCTCTATTATAGAGCTATAGTTTTAAAAACATTTTGGTATAGGTGAAAAACTAGAGAGGTAGACCAATGGAATCAAACTGAAAACTCTGATATTAACCCACACACCTACAAACACCTGATTTTTGACAAAGCAGCTAAAATCGTACAATGGAAAAAGTAGCACATCTTCAACAATTGTGTTGGCATAACGAGATGCTAATGTGTAGAAAACTGCAGAGAGATCTGTATCTTTTGTCATGAACAAAACTTGAGTCCAAATGGATCAAGAACTCAACACAAATCCAGCCACACTGAAACTCTTAAAAGAGAAAGTGGGAGGTACCCTTGAATACATTGGTCCAGGAGACTGGTTCCTGAACAAAACACCAGTAGCACAGACACGGAGATCAACAATTAATAAATGGGACCTTCTGAAACTGAAAAGCTTCTGTAAGGCTAAGGACACAATCAACCAGACAAAAAGGCAGCCCACAGAATGGGAAACAATATTCACTAACCCCACATATGACAGTGGCCTGATTTCCAAAATGTACAAAGAACTCAAGGAGCTAGGCACCAAAACACCAAGTAATCCAATTATAAAGTGGAGTACCAAATGAAATAGAGAATTCTCAATAGAGGACTATAAATGGCTGAAAGACACTTAAGAAAGGGCCCAACATCCTTAGCCATCAGGAAAATGCAAATCCAAACAACTCTGAGACATCATTTTACTCCTGTCAGAATGGTTAAAACCAAAAACACCAAAGACTGTTTATGTTGGAGAGGATGTGGAGAAAGGGCTACACTCCTTGATTTCTGGTGAGAGTACAAAATGGTACATCCACTTTGGGAATCCATACTGCAGTTCTTCAGGAAAATGGGAATCAGTCTTCCTCGAGATCCAGTATTCCACTCATAAGCATATCCCCTAAAGAAGCATGTTCACATAACAATGACATCTGTTCAACTATGTTCATAGCAGCATTATTTGAAATAGCCAAAACATGGAAGCAATCTAAATGACCCTCAACTAAAGAATGGATGGAAAAAATGTGGTATATTTACACAATGGAGTACTACTCAGAGGAATAAAATGGAATCTTGAAATTTGCAGACTAATGGACGGAACTGGAGGAAACCATCCTGAGTCAGTCACAAAACCAGTCACAAAAAGACAAACTAGGTATGTATTCACTCATATATAGATTTTAGACATAGAGCAAAGGATTACCAGCCTGCAAATCCACATCACCTGAAAAGCTAGGAACAAGGAGGACCCTGTAGAGAAATACATGATTTCCCTGAGAAGGAGAAAGGGACAAAATCTCCTAAGTAAATAGGAAGTATAGGTGGAGGGGAGATGGAATTAGGAGAAAGAGAAGGGGAGGAGGGGAGGGGAGAGATAGGCATAAGGGAACAGGAATAGAGGAGAGCAAGAAAAGAGATACCTAATATAGGGAGCAATTATAGGTATAAAGAGAAATCTCGCACTAGGGAAATGTCCACAGATCTATGAGGATGAACCTACCTAACAATCTATTCAATAGTGTAGAGGCTACTTTAAATGTCCTTCCCTAATAATGAGATTTATCATCACCTTATATGTCATCCTAGAGTCTTCATATCATAGCTGATGGAAGCAGAAGCAGACACCCGCAGTTAAACATTGAGCACTACTCCTGGGATCCATTTGCAGAGAGGGATGATTGATAAGCAAAGTGGTCAAGACAAGGCTGGAGAAACCCATAAAAAAACTGCTGATGTGAACAACAGAGAGCTTAGGGACCCAAATCTGATAGCTCAAAACCAGCGAAGGGCTGACCCAGACCCCCTGAATGTGGGTATTATATAGGAGTACTGGGAAGTCTATGGGGCCTATTTTGGTGCATCAGTATTTATTCCTAGTATATGAATGAAATTTGGGAGCCCATTCCACATAGCAGAACATTCTCTCAGTCTAGACACATGAGAGTGGACCTAGTCCTCACTCAAAATGATATGATAAACTTTGAAGATTCATTCTACATGGAAGGCTTCACTCTCCCTGGGGAGCAGAAAGGATATGGGCCTGGGGTTAGTGGGAGGACAGGGGAAGAAGGGAGGCTGAGGGAAATGGGATTGACTTGTAAAACAAGGTTGTTTCAAATTTAAGTTAAAAGACAAGACAAAAAGAAAAGAGAGAAGAGAAGAGAGAGAGAGAGAGAGAGAGAGAGAGAGAGAGAGAGAGAGAGAATGGGATCTTGAAATGGATGGAACTTGAAAAAACCATCCTGAATGAGGGAATGAGGTAACCCAGTCAGAAATAGAGGAACATGTTATTTATTCACTCATATATGGATTTTAGAAATAGAGCAAAGTATCACCAGACTATAATTCACTCCACCAGAGAAAGTAGGATACAAGGATGATTTTAAAGGATTCATAAACGGTCCCTCACAGAAGGGGAAAGGGACAAGATTTCCTGAACATATTGGGAGTGGGGGGCATAGGAAGTGAATGGAGAGGGAGCTAGGAGAAAGAGAAGGAGAGAAGAGGAAAGTGCATAGGACTAGGGAGATTGAGCCAGGGGAGGAATATGAGAGACACAGACAGAGAGAGAAGAGAGAGAGAGAGAGAGAGAGAGAGAGAGAGAGAGAGAGAGAGAGAGAGAGAGACCTTAAAAGAGGGAGCCATTATAGGTTTGAAGAGAAAACTGAATCTAGAGATATGTTCAGAGACCTACAAGACTGACCCAACTAAAAATTTGAGCAACAGTGGAAAGGCTACAATAAATGTCCTTCCCTGATAATGAAACCAAAGACTAACTTATCCAGCATCATAAAGCCCTCATCTAGTAGCTGATGGAAACAGAAATAGATACCCACAACTAAACACTGAGCCAAATTGGAATCCAGATGCAGAGAGGCAAGGCAAGAACAGGCTACAGAAACCGAAGATACAGCTGACCTAAACAAGGAGGAACTACTGGGCCCCCAGACTGATAGCCGAGAAACCAGCTGGGAAACTAACACCCCCTGAATATGGATCTCAGTTAGAAGACCTGGACAGTCTAATGGACCTCTGACAGTGGAACCAAGATGTATCCAAGATGCACAAAAGGACTCCAACCTAGAGTCAGGAGGGAGGGCATAGTTCCTACTCTAAATGACTTGACAGATTTTGTTGACCCCTCTTGGAAGGCACCATCCTCACTGTGGAGTCGGGGGAGATGGGAGATGGGATAGGAGGGTGGTTGGGGGCCTGGGAAAGAGAGAGACAGGGAGGGAGGGAGAGGGAACTGGGATAGGTATGTAAAATAAAAAAAAAAAAAACAAAATAAAATCAAAATAATTAAAAGAAACCCTTTTCCTACACTTGGACACAAAGCAATTTTCAACAGACACATGAAAATTTAAGCAACACTCTTAATCCTATGTACCCACTATGAATTAAAGCTATGTATCAACCAAAATAGAAATGACAGCACTGATACAAACTCATTGAAGCTGATCTACTCACTCTTGGATAAAAATTTGTCAAGTAGAAAATTAAAATCTTTTAAGAATTTAATGAAAATGAAAATACAACATAGCCAAATCTATGTATGGTACAAAATAACATTAGTTCTAAGAGACAAGTTCATAGCATTAAAATCCTATTTCAAAAATAAGAGAGATTCAATATTAATAACAATAACATACTTGAACGCTCTAAAAAAGAATACGAAATAAAACCTGAAAAACATAGACTGGAAATTCAAATCTCATGTCTGAATATCAATGAAATAGAAACAACAACAAAAAATAAAACAAAGAAAATAAGATACTTTTGAGAAAATCAGCAAGTTAAAAAAAAATAACTTTAGGCAAATTAACCAAAACAAAGAAATAGGCAATTCAAACTAATAATATTAGAGATAGAAAAGGGGGTCCATCACAGCACCAACAGAGAGTCACAAAGCCATATTTAAAAATGTTTATTCAGATTTTCTGAAAATCAAAAGCAAAGGATGAATGTTTGAGAAACATAGATTAGATAGACAGATAAATAGATATAGAGAGTCATACCAAATTTAAATCAATATAAAATATACAACATAAAAAGGTTGATAATCCTACTTAAATCTATTCAGTAATTTACAAAACTCCTCAAAATCAATAACAAAAATTCCAAGGTGCATCCATCACACAGTTCTAACATCTTCTATGAAGAACTAACACTAATAATCCTCAATTCATCCCCCAAGTAAAAACTGAAGTAACATTTCTGGGTATTCTTTTAAAGAAGGCATTACTAATGTTATTATTAACAAAAGTGCAAAATAACATAAAAGGAAAGAGATAATTAAAGAAAGAAAATTATATTCCCTGTTGAAAATAATACAATATGTATTCAAGAACACATACAAAAAGATAATCCACCTTTTTCAAACTTTCTTCTTCCCACAGATGCAAGGATGATTAGACATATATACTCAATGTAATACATCACAAGAAAGATAAAATACTAAAAAATAACCAAAAAACAAAACAAAACAAAAATAAAGCAAATAAACATAATAAAACAACAACAAAAAGGCCTCATCTTATTAGATGAAGAAGAAGCCTTTGACAAAGTCCAACATCTCTTCATAATAAAATTCCTTAGAAGACTAGGTATAAAAAGACACATATAAACATAATATATGTGTTACAGAAAGCCAACTTTTGGGAGACGTCATGCTGTTGGCCTGTTGGCCAACATGTTGTTTTCTGTTGGCCAACAGGAAAACAAGATGGGTGTGACTAGGAGACAAAGAAGATTCTGGGATCTGTAGTAAGGAGGAGTCAAGATATAGACCATGAGAGGATAAGAGGTCCAGACTCTCTCTGGTAATACTCCATGGAAACACTTAGATTGCTATAAATGGATTTATAGAAATGTTTTACTAGAGACAAGCAGAGACTTGCTCTGCTCATTTAAGGGAGGTTCCCCAGACTCTGCATTAATGGCAAAAAGAAAACACACACACACACACACACAAACACACACACACACACACACACACACACACACACACACACAAACAAAACAAACAAACAAAACCTTGCAGGGCTCTTTAAGGAGGCCCTGCTAAGAACTCAATGGTGTACAAGGGCTGACAATGGCAGTGAAGACATTCCAAGGCAGCAGCATGCTTCCAACACCACCAGGGAAGTTGCCCTTGGGATAAAGAGACACACAAGTGGACATGTATGAGTGCCTGCTAGTCTCTCACTGAACCTGCACTGGGGGAAGAAACCAGCAAGAGTCTAGGGCTGCAGCAAAGCAGTAGTCTCAGTACAGCCTGCGGGGATGGGCAGTGATGGTACAGACTGCTGGTTAGGTGAAACCTAAATCCACAGGTCCTGTGAAAATTCTATATCCCAATCCTGACACCAGATATTGTGGGTAATAAGATTCTGGGTCACAATACAGGCTGGCTAAGTTTTATTCAGGGAAACTTCACTTACACAAGAAACAGATGACCTCCACCTGTTACAGCTCCAAGGATCTCCTCAGTTACATTCTGTCCTGATCCAAAAGTAAGTGAGAACATGTGAATTGGAACCCAGATCTAGACACCATTGGTCCCAATTAGACTCACATCTGTCCCAACACCCCCAATGGGAGTGGTCAGTACAACAGGTATGGGTGGGGTGGATATCTCACTATAGCCAACAGCCAATAGAGAAAATTGAATATATTTTCTCTAAAATTAAAAGACAAAACTATTCATTCTCTTTATACCTACTCAATATGGTAATTGATCATCCCATAAATTGCATAAAAGGCCATTGACAAAATCCATTATCCCTCACACAATCCCTATGGTAACTAATCAACCAACTGAAATATTGTGTAATAAAAAAATCCTAAATCTTTAAGGAAAGAAATTGAAGAAGACATTAGAAGCTGAAAAGATTTACCATTCCCATTGATATATAGAACTAATGTTGTGAAAATGGCAATCATACCAAAAGATAAATAAAAATTCAGTGTGATTCCCAGTCAAAATCCCTTCACAAAATTGAAATTTAAAAACAACTTTTAATGTTAAATGGAGACAGAAAAGTATCAAGGAGAGATAAATTGCATTACAGAGCTGTAATAATAAAAATAGCATGATATTGGAATAAAAACAGACACATTAGGCAGTGGGTTGTAGAGAAGACCAATGTATAACTCATTACACCTTCAGATGTCATAGATTTTTTTTCTTTTTTGTTTAAAACATTTATTTATTTCAGATGTCATGTTTTTGACAAATATTTTTTAAAAAGACATTATGAAAAAAACTCTTCAAAAATGTGCTGTTCAAACTGGGTAGCTGCATGTAGAAGAATGAAAATTCTGTCCACAATTACAAAACCCAACTTTAAGTGAACCAAAGTTTTCCAAGATAACATCACATATTCTGAGTCTGGTAGAAGAGAAAGCAGGGAATTCAATTGAAATCATTGGAACAGGAAAAATCATTCTGAATAAGATTCCAACACCACAGAAAACAAAACTAATAATTAATAAATTGGACCTTATGATGCTAAAATGAACCTATTGTACAGCCAAGAGCACCATCATTTGAACAAAGCAACAACCTACAGAGTTGAAACAAACCTTTGCCAATTATAAATCTGATAGAAGTTTAGTTTTTAGATATAGGGAGAAATAAAAAGAATGTCAAGAAAACAAATAAGCAAAATAAATGGTGTATACAACTAAATAAAATTCATAAAAGATAATATAATAAAACTTCAACATCCTTAGTCATCACAGAAATGCAAATTCATACTTATTTAAAATTTCATATTATCTCAATCAGAATGGCCCAAATTAATAAAGCAAATGATAACAGTTGTTTTAGAGGCTGTGAATGAAGTAGAGTATAACCACTATGGAAATCCACATAGCAATTCCTCAAATAGTCTAAAATGTATCTGCACCAAGAACCAACTATACCACTCTTAGAAATATACCCAAGGGACTCTTCATTTTATTACAGAGGTAATATATCATCCATGCTCTTTTCTCATAATATACAGTAAACGAATGAAAAAAAATGATGAGAAATCAAGTAAACAGATGGATTGATAGAAAAAAATGTTGAAAAATTAAATAATTGATTATTATCCAATTGTTAAGTAAAACCTAATTATGAAATTTTCAGATAAATAGGCGACTCAATCATTGTGAATAAGTTAACATATTAGAGAAATATAAGCATTGTATGCTTTGTTTTATATATAGATGTTCAATTTTAAGCTTTAGATATGTGTTTTTGATGTATGTGTATATAAATTAGAATAACCACAGAGATTAGATGGCTACTAAGGAACATGTGGGAGGTAAGAGAGGACATTCCAAAGAAGGTGAAATAGAATCTAATGTTATCAGGACATAAAGGATAAACTAGTATAGAAGGATCAATTGGGCAAGTTGATGGTACAACAAGGAAAGGGAGGTAAATTTGGAATGACACTTTTAACAATAAAGACTTTGGGAAACCTATTACTCTAAAAAACATATTAAAATATTTATACATATGAAAGTAATTTCAATGGTGTCACCATACAATAGGAAAGACAATGTCATACCTATAATATTACATGCCCCAAATAAATCTCCACTTTCCAGAATGGATTACATTTTAGTGAATTATTGGTCAAAGACACCTAGTAGATTTCTGCCCACCAACACCAGAGACAACAATGAAGCTCATTGACTCTTCTACATACAGTCAGAGGATGATAAGGCACTATTGCTGAAGACACCACTTATACATATTATTGAAATTGATCAGGTATCAAGTAAGAAATTGATCAGGTGAACTGTGAGAAATTTCATTCATATTGACTAGCATTTAGGTTCTAGAAAGTACTATGTGTGCTCCTAGAAGAGAAATGTAATAGTCCATATCACATGACTAACAACCATGCAACTAAGAACAGTTACTGGCTAGCCAGATAAACTGTTACAGTAAGGACATGCATGTAATCTGGTCAACAAATGACCTTTCTTTTTATATTTTTAAAAAATTATATTTAAAGCCCACTCTGTGCGTCAGCACTTTAGAATATTTTGAACCCTAAAGTAAAATCTACTACTATTTTATTGCTAAATTAATAAAAAATAAAATGACTCCTAATGAAGTATTGATGTTACCTAAATTGCCATGTGTGATGTTTCTTGTAGTAGCATGTATTAATCACGGAAGTTTACACCTGGATAATGGTTGAAGACTGAGAGACTTTTAACTACTCAGTACTAAATTGTATTTTTGAAACAAACCCTTCCTATCAAGATTCAGAGAACCGTTCAGAGAAAGAGGCAGACAGATTGTAAGAATCAAATGTGTTACATGATTCCTAGGATATAGAATATTTAAGACACAAAAGGATTGACAAAAATATGAAGTCACTGAAAAGCTTGATAGTAAGCTTCTATCTCAGAACAGAGGAAGAGGAGTAGATACAAAATCCCAGCCCTAATCAAGTTGCTTGTACCTGATAACTTCTTTTCTATAGTGTAAAACTAGAAGCATCAACCACAGGCCAGAAAAGGCTCCTATGCTGGCAACATTTGGCCAACATATAAAGACTCCATCAATTTGTGTTTATGCTGTGTTCTTATTGGTTTTCAATTCTGGGTCTTTGAGACTTATTTTGTTTTAGATTTTTAGTCTTGGTCCACTTAATGCTGTATTAGAAAGAGAGAGAGAAAAAAGAAAACCCAAAAATAACACAAAACAAAGAAAACAAAAAAAATATGAGGCTGGGTGTGTATGAAGGTGGGAACACCCGAATGAGTTTGGGGTTGGAAAGGATATGATTAAAATATATTGTATAAAATATCTTTCAAACTTATATCAAAAGAATGATGTTACAAAACTACTTTACTGAAACGTTTTTATTTTTATAATATTCATTTCTAACCTACTTAAAATAAATTACACATATTAATTGTGGAAAAGTAGAGATAACTTGGTTACCATTTTAGAATTTTGTTCTTTAGTACTTGGTTTTGAGTCTGGAGCCTGGGGCACACTGGGTGAAGCTCTGACAATAAGCTTAATCTCATCCCATTTAGTCCTTTTTGAGACTTGATACTAATGCTCAATTTCCCAGGTTGTCCATGGTGTATGACTTCAAAATTCCATCCTGCAGTGAAGCCCCTTAAGACAGAAGGTAAACAACTAAAACTACTTCAATAAATTCATGAAAACAAACAGACTCACTAGGCACTCATTCTTCAAGATTTTACAATCAGCAAAGGCCATTGGAAGTCACTGAAGGACAAGACAAGCTTCAAAGAAGACTCCGATCAGATCAGTTGCCTGAAGATGCCTGGAGAAAGTTCAGACCAATTGAGTCACTTGGAAAGGATACTCTCCAATCTGTTGAGGTGGCTTCAGGCTGTGCAGTGTATTCCATATTCCTTGCTTTTGTGAGCCATCACCTGTAAGCATGAGTTCTCTGGCCTGGAAGGGGTCCTGCTGCCCTTGTGAACCCCAAATAAACACACAGACACTATATTGATCATGTAACTGTTGACCAGTTGATTGAGCTTCTTATTGCCTATGTCTGTCTTATTATTAACTCATTTATATTAATCTGAGTATTTCCACATGGTATTATCTTACCAGGAAGGGTCCAGCCTCCTTTGGTGGCTGACATGGTGACTGTTAAGCATCTTAGCAGAGAAGACAGCAATTTCTAGTTTGTTTTGCTTATATCCTAATTCTGCCCAGCTATGATACTTCATGTCTGTCTGTACAGACCTACAAACCTTTTTGGTTAGCTATTGGCAGGTTTCTGTAAAGATACATCAATTCCTGTCTGATCAGTCAGCCAGTCAGTGTTTTATTCATTAACCAATAAGAGAAACATGTATACAGGGGAACATTCCCCATCCGTCACCCATGCTGGGATGGGTTTTGGTGATGTAACTGTCTTTGTGTCATTGTGATTCCTGTGATTTACCTCTCACCCATATTTCTATAATTAACCCTTTAAAAATTGAATAGTTCTCCAAGTTTGACATTGGTGGTATTTGTGCTTTATTCTGTTGTGGGAATTCTATCTGGGGTGAAGAGAAGTGCTTGTTGAATGGGCTTAAAAGTTTTATCACACAGTGTGCCTTGAGTACATTTTATGGCAGTCCTCAGGTTTGTTGATTTTTCCTGCCTCAAACTCCTAAGCAGTTTAGATGACAGGAATGTACTTTTAGACTTGATACATTTTTAAGAAACTTTAATATAGATTTTTTTCATTTAGTTTTCTAAGATAGTTTTATTTAAATTAAATGATCATTCAAGAAAACTTTTATTCAAATTAATTAGAATGAAATTTATAGTATAATATTTTTATTTTGTATGTTTGAAAGCATCCTTTTCTCATGGAAATGAATTTCACAAGAATGATATTTATTAGGGCATTTTGTACACTGTGATATCACTATATAGACTATACCTTAGAATGCTTACTATAGAATTGGATATGGAAGATTGTTGGGCAGGGATTGGTCTATAATAGTCATGCTTTGAGTATCTACTGATTTTATAAAATTTTATAGCAAGTAAAATTAAAAGAAATAGTGAACATTGTATCTAGAGAAGTAGCAAATAGCAAAACATCATCACATTTGGCATTTAACACATCTTGCAGACATGACTAGTGATGTTCAATAAAGAAAGTTGAGGCTGTGGGTCCTCTGTCCTCTGCATGGATAAGAATCTGGTTTTCTAGTCCCACTGTAGTATCTGCTTATCATGGGACAAATAGTAGTAACAACTCTTGTAAATGATCTATATTCTAGCTATTTTCATGGATATGATACTTTAATTTTCCACTGATGCTTTCTGTTTGCCCTCTTCCACTACAGAGGCAGGTGCCAGGCTTACCAAAAGGGAGCATTTTATACAGTTCTTATTATGTCCATGTTTGGATTTAAAGTGTGTGAGACAATCCTGTTTGAAAACCTAGCTTCTCAGTGAACTCAAACAACATACACTTTATTCATCAATGACCATCAGACTGATCATGGGGTTTTGACATAGAACATTAGTACTTATGTACTTTAATTTTTCTCAAAACAACAACACTGTAATTTCAGTCCACATTCACTGATGAGAGATGCTATTCTGTAAATATATTTCTCATACTGGTTAATGAATAAACTGTTGGGCCAATGAGAAAGCAAGATAGGCAGGGCTAGGAGACAAGGAGGAAAGAGGAAGGAGGAAGGAGGAAGGAGGAGTCAACATGGAGAGCCTGGAGAGGTAGCACATCAGCCTCTGGCCAGTAAGATGTGCCAGGTAGAAATACATTTTGAAGTTACATTGTACGTTCCATGATATCCTGGGTTACAGAAGTAATTAAAGATCATTTTGGCCTTTGAATATGACTGTCTCTAAACAAATAAATAAAACACACCTGAACAAAACAGTAAGAAAAAAATCATAGGACCTTATCCCATTCTTTAGACTGTGAGTTCAACATAAAATACCAGTGTGTCTAAATGATGAATATTCCTGGAAAAAATCTTTGAGTACACACACACACACACACACACACACACACACACACACACACACACACACACAATGTTTTCTATCCTATATATAATTTCTTTCAATTTCCTTAGCAGGCACTATGTGCATATAGCTTATCAGATTCGTCTACAGAAGTACTTCCTATCATGTCTACATGAAAATCATTCCATATAGTGGTGGTTTGAAAGAAAAGAAAATATCCCCCAAATGCAGTGAGATAATTAGGAGGTACAGCATTGTTTGGGGAAAAGTGTCACTGTGGGAGTAGGTTTTAAGGTCTCTTTTGCTCAAGCATCCCTCAGGGTGACAGTCAGTTGCCTATTGCCTATAAGATGTAGCACTCTCAGCTTTAGCACCATGACTGCAAAAATGCTGCCATGTTCCCTGTCCAGATGATAATGAACTGAACTTCTGAAACTATAAAGGAGTAACCCATTTAAATATTTTCCCTATAAGAATTGTCATGGTAGTATTGGAACATTATAGTAATAGAAACCTTAAGACATGCATGTAGCTGAGGGTGTTTCATATTCCACAGTAAAAAGATAGTTTGTCTGTGCCTTACCTACATAGAGCAATTAAGATAGTTCAGCAAGAAAGCAATAAAGCCAGTAGGAGATGTGGCCCTGAAGCTGGGAAGACAGAATAAAGTAGCTAAATATGATTAAACAGAAATGGAAGCTACTGGAAGAAATATTACAAACAGAGGGTGAGAGTAAGCTCTTACATATACATGCCTCTTTCAAAAACAGAAAAGTCTCATCATTTCAAAGTTTGATCAACATATTAAATCTAACATTTCAATTTTTATATTATTTTAACACTTTGCATCAGATTCACCTCTAGTTATTTTGAGAAAAAATTTTATTGTATATTTATTAAAAAATTCTGTATGTTTAAAATATTCATTTCTCCAATCAATAGATATTGTTAAAATTAAGTGAGAAATGTAGATAAATAAAAGGGGATAAAAATGTGGAATTGAAGTGTCAATAAAATTGCCAAATAGAGTAAAAGGAAAACACTATTGCTATTTTAGGAATGCAGGTAAATTTTAAATGCATGGGAGTATAAATTTAAAATTCTTTCAAGAGCCCCACATTTCATGATACAATTCATATTTTAACTAAAATCTTTTGTAAAAAAAAATAGATTTATAAAAAATTGCATTGAGTTCCCTGTTACACTTCAGTATCAAAACCACATAGCCTCCTCATAAGGACAAATATGTACAAATATATTCCTAAATATAGCCTGCTTAGTCTGTATAATGTTACTTATATGACTATTTTTCAGAGATGACCAATTGGAATTGAATAACCAATTGTTATACTCTTCTTGGCAATGACTATTCCATTCTCACTATGGTTTAGTTGCCTATATTTATTTGTGTAGTTGATAATTATTTTCTTTATACCAGTAGTTAATTTCTCAAAGAATGGATTTAGTAAACTGTTGCTTTTTTGACCAATTACCCATTGACAAATATGGAACTTTCTTCCAAATTTTGCAAATTGAAAAAATTGTATTATTATCTGGTTTCTATGGGGATATAAATATAACAATACATTTTGAAAAATGTGTAAGTATTCTGGTAATTGTATGCTAACTAAGACTCTGATAAACATTCTAAAAACTTAATAAGCTGTCATGCTATTTTGCTTTTATACTATCAACAAATGAGAGTTGTAATTTCTAAATATCATTGAAAATATTTGATAATGCCAATATTTTGAATTTGTAGGCACACTAAGTATGGTTTTAGCAAATTGCTTTCATTTGCAATTTCTACTTGACAAAAGGTACTCTTTCCCCCCCCCCCTGTGGTTATTTACTGTCAGTACATTGCCTTTTGTAAAGAGCCTGCTCAGAATGTTTGTTCAATTTCAATTGTGCACTTCCTGGCATTGTCTCGGTCTAAGAGACTTTTGTGTGTTTTGGATTCTATAGCGTTTGCCAGCCAGAAATTCTGTAAAGACTTCCCCATCTGCTGCCCAGCTTTTCATTCTTAACAGCACTTCTAAATTGCAGAAGTTTTTAATTTCAAAGAATTCCCTGTTTTTTCATTTCAATTTTGTTCTTCATAGCCTGTGATCTCAGTTTGTATCCACAAAGTAATTAGGTAATTAAAAAGTTAGCCAGTTTCTCCAAATTATCTTGTAATAGAACATTTACAGCTTGGCATTTTACTTCTGATAAAGCGATACAGTTTGAGCATGAGAATTGATTGAATGTACAGAACTGTGCTTTAACTTTTATTTGCTTGGCAAAGGGCATGAAAATTCTTTAAGGCAAAAGCATGGTGACACTATTACCACCACCATTCAGTGTTATCCTTCTATTCACATTTCAATGAACACATTTAAGAACATTTGAAGTGATCATTATCTCCCTATTTCTTTTGAAACCCAAGTGTCAATTATACAGATCCTAAGAGCTTCAGAAAATATAAGTGACCTGATAAACTCTACCATGGAGTGCCTACAACTGACAAACACCTTCAGCAAAGTGGCAGGACACAAAAAAAATCAGTACCCTTATTATATACAGAAGATAAAGAGCTAAGAAAGATATCAGAAAAACATCACACTTAACAATAGCTAAAAACAATATTAATGATAACCAAACAAGTAAAAGACTTATATAGCAAGAACTGTTTGTCTTTAAAGAAAGAAATTATAGAAGATGCCAGAAAATGGAAAGATCTCCCATGTTTTTTGGATAGGTAAGATCAACATAGTAAAAACGTTTATCTTGCCAAAGACAATCTAGATTCAATGCAATTGCCATCAAAATCTCAGCACAATTCTTGACTGACCTTGAAAGAAAAATACTCAACTTTAAATGGAAAAACAAAAGACCCACGATAGCCAAAAGAACTCTGTACAATAAAGGAACTTAAGGACATATAACCATTCCTGACATCAAGTTCTGTTATAGAGCTAAGTCCTGAAAACAGTGTGGTATTTCCACAAAAAAAAAAAAAATGGACAGGTAGACCAATGGAATCCAATCGAAATTCCTGATACTAACCCACACAGCTACAGATGTCTGATTTTTGACAAAGAAGATAAAACTACACAATGGAAAAAATGATGCTAGCATAACTGGATGCTGGTGTGTACAAGACTGCAGATAGATCCATGTCTACTGTCATGCACAAAACTTGAGTCCAAATGGATCAAAGACCCAACATAAATCTAGCCACACTGAAATTCTTAAAAATGAAAGTAGAAGGTTCCCTTGAACAAATTAGTACAGGAGATACCTGAATATAATACCAGTAACACAGACACTGAGAACGACAATTATTAAATAGGACCTCCTCAAACAGAGAAGCTTCTGTAAGTAAAAGGACACAGTCCTCAAGACAAAACAGCCTGGGAAAAGATCTTTAACTACTCCACATCTGACAGAGGGCTGATCTGCAAAATATACGAAGAACTCAAGAATCAGTTACCAAAACACCACATAACCCAAGTAAAAAGCAAGGTATATAACTGAATAGAGAATTCTCAATAGAGGAATCCAAAATTACTGAAAGACACTTGAGAAAGTGCTCAACATTCTTAGCCATCAGGGAAATGCAAATCAAGGCAACTCTGACATACCATCTTACTCCTCTTAGAATGGCAAAAATAAGAAATGCCAATGACAGTTTATGTTGGAGAGGATGAGGAGAGAGAGGGAACATTCCCCAACTGCTGGTGGGAATGCAAACTTGTACAGCCATTTTAGAGATCGGTGTGGCAGTTCCTCTGGAAATTGGGAATCAGCTTACCACAGGAACCGAAAATTCCACTCTTAAGAATATACCCAAAAGATCCACACCCATGCAACAAGGACAGCTGTTCAACTATGTTCATAGTAGCATGCTTTGTAATAACACAGTCCTAGAAGCAACCTAGATGTCGCTCAACTGAAAAATGGATAAAGAAGATGTGGTACATTTACAAAATGAAATATTACTCAATGGGAAAAAATGGAATCTTGAAATTCGCAGGCAAATGGATGGAACTTAAAAATCCATGCTGAGTCACAAAAAGAGGAACATTGTATGCACTCACTCATATATGGATTTTAGACCTAGAACAAAGGACCACTAGCCTACAATTCTCACCGCCAGAGAAGCTAGGATATAAGAAGGACCCTAAGAGAGTATACAAGATCCCCCACAGAAGAGGAAAGGAACAAGGTCTCCTGAGAATATTGGGAGTGTTTGGGCAGTGAATGGAGAGGAAGTTAGGAGAAAGAAAATGGGAAATAATGGGGGGAGGGGAGAACATGAGGGAGCAGGAAGACTGAGTCAGGGGACAAATATACAAGTGTAAGAAAAAAAACACATAATAGAGGAAACCATTATAGGTTTGAAGAGAGAACTGACACTAGAGAAATATCCAGAGACCTACAAGGATGAGCCCAAATTATTATCTGAACAATAGTGAAGAGGCTAACTTAAATGTCCTTCCATGATAATGAGATTAATAACTAACTTACTGCCATCCTGGAGTGCTTATCTAGTAGCTGGTAGAAGCAGAAGCAGACACCCAAGGCTAAACACTGAGCAGAACTCCTGGAGTCCAGTTGCAGAGAGGTCGTAGTGATGAGCAAAGGGGTCAAGACCAGGCTTCAGAGACCCATAGAGACAGCTGACCTGAATAGGGGGGAACTCTTGGACCCCAGTTTGATAGCTGGGAAACAAGAATTAAACCAAACAAGAGCCCCTGAATGTGGGTTTCAGTTGGAGGGCCTGGCCAGTCTACAGGACCTCTGACAGTGGAACTGGGATGTGTCCCCAGTGCACAAAAGGACTTTGGGAGCACACTCCCCATGGAAAGATGCTCCCTTAACTCAAAGACAGGATGGAGGGCCTAGGCCCTACTACAAATAACTTGTTAGATTTTCATGGCCCCTCCTGGAAGACTACCCTCCTTTTGGAGTGGGTGAGGAATGGGATAGGAGAAAGGGTTTTGGGTGGCATGGGAGGATGGAAGAAATAGGGAATAGGGATCGATATGTAAATTAAGAAAAACTACAAAATAAAAAAATATCATATTCTGAATTTTGGTGCCTATAGTGATCATCCAATGGTTAGTTACACCTGTTTTTCTCATAGAGAACCAAGAATCAATTCTCAGTATGTGTTGACCTTCAAACTTCTGTCACTCAAGCTCCAGGGGATCTAAAGAACCTATTGCCTGCACATACATGCATACAACTGGTCCATATATACTCACACAGGGACTAATACAATCATGTAATTATACAAATTAATCTAATAGTAAATATAGAAATAATTACTTCTCAATAATAGAAAAATATTTTCTCACATAATAAAGTATGATGTAATGCATAGTCATCAGCTTATTAAGGGTCTGTAACTACACAAGTTTCTTTTTTTTGTTTCTTTGGTTTTTTTTGTTGTTGTTATTTTAATTTTTGTTTTCTTGTGTTTTCAGCAATATTATGGAAATTTACCATTACCCAAACCCATTATCCATAACCCAAAACAGAGAAAGGTACTGACAAATCTGGGCAAGTGTGAGAACAGTTGCTTATGAGACTCCTAGTCACTTTGACCATCAATAAGTTGGCTGACTGGTTGTATGTAAAGCAGGAAAATATGCTATTTAGATTGGAAGTTATGTGCTCACCCAATATTTATGAGTGATATATTCTATAACAATAGTGATTTGGGAGCAAGTAAGACAAATATATTTGTATAGGTTAAACTTTGTAGCTATTATAAACACCATGACCTAAGGCAAATTAAGGATAAGTTCATGTTGGATTATGGTTCCCAAAGGCTACATGTTCTGCCACGAGACAGTTGCATAACTAACAGATCCCAAAAGTATGTAATGAGTAGGTAATGGAAAGAGTGAGCGAGCCATGGAGTTTGGGTGGCTCTTTCAGCCTGACTGACCAGGAGCCTGAGTGCTACTTTATTTAAACAGAATGCAGTAACCACAGATATATTTATGTTGTTCCAAAACATAGATCATGTCATTTTTGTTTTTGGACATCTGTTTCAGTTCCTTTTACACTTTGTTTTAGTCATCCTTCATAAACTATGGCAGAACAGAGTTATCTTTTACAATTATTTCCCTCAAGTTTTGACACCACTGAAAAGCAGAGTTATCTTTTATAAGTATTTTAATTCATTAACCATAATCCAATTTTTAAGAATTGGAGGCATATAACAGACTAGCAGCTTTCATACCTACAAGGACAGTAAACCAAAACAAAATCTCTGAACCAGACATGGCAGTTTGCCATGTCCCAAGCAGTGTATTATTTATTTCATAATGGTCACAGTGCCTGTGAAGACACTTCAGCCCAAATCTGCTGCAGTTATTATTCAAATCTTGGCATAACACATTGTTTATATTTATAGAATTTGTTTATCTGTCTAATGTTGGCATCCTGTTCTTCCTTGATAATGAACCTAAAAATGGCCTTGCATGTGCTAACTAGTCTAAAAATTGGAGGTCCTCACATCTCACTCTTTCATCATCTTCTTATATCTTTTGTCCATCAATAAAAGTCTCTGTATAAGGAAGAGGTAACCTCAACTAATTCAACTTTGTTCTGTATATGTAAGGCCATGTAAATGCCTTGTGGGAAGAGGCTTGCAATCTAATATTTGACCAACTCCTATAGCCTACTGAGTACCGACCATCTTAGGTTTACTTTGCTTTGATTACATATATATATACATATATATATATATACATATACATATATATATATACATATATATATATATATATATATATATCATAGCTTCATAGCCTCATAAAGAACCTCTGCGTTCTTCATGTGTGTCACAACATCCAAGGTATAACAAAGACCTTCAATGTATGTAAGCATGTTTCTCTACAATTTGAGATGGATAGTATGTTGAGGAGTTTCATGAGGAAGCTTGGAAGAAATACCCCTGGGATAAGACATAAACGATTCATAAGAAAATGCCTATCAGTCCAACATACCTAAGTTGAAGAAATATTAAAGTCACCCAGGTCAAAGCTGTCACAATGGCCATCATGTGGCTTAGCTTTGCTGGGTCTTTGTCAAGCAGCTGTGCTTATTTATGACTTTTGCTGTTGCAGTCACATATATATGGGCCAATGTCCATCATATCAATGAGTAATATCCAACCTATGGAAAAAACTGACATAGAGAGCATATTTAATTCTTCATTACTCTAGCTGTAATAGGAAAAAGTAAATAAAATATTCTTAACAACTGAAAAAAATATTGTGTTAAAGAGCTGGAACAAAATGAGAAAATGACAGGAAACAATAACTATTTAGTATAAGTAAAAATTTCACTCCCATTTATTGGCCACTCCCCATTTAATGGGTCAGACACCAAAGATATATTTGGTTTCCTTCTTGTGGAAAAACAAAGTGAGTAAATATAGATCTTATACTCTTCATTTGATTATAATGCAATTGTTTCTCTTTTCACATTCACAATCTTTATTTTGTGTTTTAGAATATTTTTCCTCTGGCATGTACTATGTTTTTAAAATGACATTTTCCTGATACCTAGAAAGACAAATGAATGCTAGGCAGAAGTAAAACCAGTAAGTCTTGAGTTGGGATTCAGTGTGCATAGTACTTCTCTAGAAATGAGAGATGGATTTTAGACCTAGAGCAAAGGATCACCAGCCTATAATACACACAAACCTGTAATACATCCCAGATGAACTGGGATACAAGGTGTATTCTAAGAGATTCATACATGGTCCCTCACAATAGGGGGAAGGGACACATCCCCCAGAGCACATCGGAAATGGGAGTGGGTGAATGGAGAGAGAACTAGGAGAAAGAGAAGGGAGGAGAGGAAAACACATGTGACTAGATAGGTTGAGTCAGGGTGAGGGGGGCATAAAATTGGGAGCCATTATTGGTTTGAAGAAGAAGGTGAACCTAAAGAAAGGTCTAGAGAACTACAAGACTGACTCCAACTAATAATTCGAGCAACCATGGAATGGCTAGCATAAATACCCTTCCCTGATAGTGAGATCATCAACTAAATTATCCACCATCATGGAGTCCTCATCTAGTACCTGTTGGAAACAGAAGCAAACACCCATAACCAAACACTGAGTCGAACTAGAATCCAGTTGCAGAGAGAGGGAACAAGACCAGGTTGCAGAAACTCACAAAGACAGCTGACCTGAACAAGGAGGAGCTTGGGCCTCCCAGACTGATGGCTAGGAACCCAGCAAGGGACTGCCTCAGACCCCGTGAATATGGGTCTCAGCTAGGAGGACTGAGCAGTCTCGGGGACCTTAGACAGTAGAAACCAGATCTATTTCTGGTGCACAAAAGGATCTTGAAAACACAACCTAGAGACAGGAGAGAAGTCCTAGTCCCTACTTCAAATGACATGACAGACTTACATGACCCAACCTGGATAGCATAGCCCTACATGTAGAATGTGGATGAGGGGATAGGATTCCCCCATGGCAGTGCCCCCTACCAGCAGGAAGCAGCTTGGAAAGAAGGATGCCCAAATTCCCAAATATTGTTCATAAATGTTTATTTTATTAAAAAAGGCATGTTAATTATGTCCAGTGTAAAATAAATAAATGATTAAAAAAATAATAGTTTCTTCTAGCAAAACTTTCACATGTTGCTTCTGTTACATATAAGAAAAATAAAATAAACTTTTTTATTGAAAGATAGAGTGGAAGTAGTTGTAATATGAATATTTACATGAGATTTTCTGTCCTGAAAATATACTGTTGAACTACTTAAAATATTTTATTACCAGTAAAATGACTGATATTCTTAGAATCTGAGATAATGAATTGAAATAATGCAAGAATATTTATATAATAACTCAGATTTTGAGAATTGGAGTGAGACAGAGAAATGAAGAAATGGACATAAATTAATTAGAATGGTAGACAGTAAATAAATTCACAGAAAAAGAGTGTAACACATTGTCAGGAGATAGTTGCCAGTAAGTCAGGAAAACATTGAACCAAAGAGAGGGAAAACATTAAATGTTAAATAAAATTGCACCATACCTTCAGAAAATATGCTTCACAGTTATTCTGTGTGTGACACATTGACAGTATGCCAAATGAATTAGGCACTAAACAATCTGGAACCCAAAGACTATGGAGGAAGGATCAGAATCCGATAAATGAAGTCTATACAAGAAGACAAAGTGTCAAACTGTTTTTAAAGGGAATATTATGTTCCTGCCAAAATCTTTAGATTCCAAAAAGGAAAGACTGACAATTCAATTTAGTAAGTGACAGGTGGGTCATCTTTTCCATTTTATTCACAGATAAGAATCACTCTATTTCTAACTCAACTTATGAAAGTTCTAGTATACTATTTATCCATCAAAGAAGAGACTGGTCTTTACTCAGTAGATGATCTCACAAGCACAAAACTAAGGAGCATATTTGTATATATTTTTTCATATACATGCATACATACATGCATACATACATACCTATAAACATATGTTCAGCATCTTAAGTTGACATTGTCCAAAATGAATTGGAGACCATCATTCTAAAATTGGAGGTGATAATATCTTTATGGCTAGCACTCTTGTTTTCTAGAGTAACAAGTCTAAGATTGTACACAGCAAACACAGTTGTTAGTCATTATGCTTAAAAAAATTACCAATTAGATAGAACACTTAGAATCTGGTAGCCCTCATGAGAGGAGATGTTTAATCAGCTCAATAGGTGTGATTTTATTATTGTACAGATGACTAATTTAAATTATACAGACCTACAAAACACACACACACACACACACACACACACACACACACACACACACACACACTTTTCCTTTAAAACCAGACTTCAATTCTTGAGCTATTTAAAAGAACCATTCGAGTCTCCATCTTTCTTTACACAAAATATTTTTAATGCAACTTCAGTTATAACACTTTTTCAATAAACCCTTGATACTTTAACTTCTTCTAAGAAGTATCATCAGGATTCAAAGTCTCTGCTGTTCTAAGAGCCTTTAAAATAACACACAGACACATTCAGAGGTATGAAGTGGAAATAAGATATGCTCTTATTGTTTGAATCTGAGAGGTTTGTAACTAGTGTGATAAAAAAAAAGATCAGTGTGAAATTTAAGTTGTATTTTTCAGCATTGGAATTATAAATTTTCTAGATATATCTCATCAATTTGAAATTCTAAAATTAAATAACTATTTTGTATGTGTTAATCTCCCATTAAATGCAACCTCAATGGTCCTCTGTAACTTCCCTCTGCCCGATTCTGTTAAAATTTTATTCAAAATATGAAATTTTTATTTGACAAATAAGGCAGTACAACAATAATAATCAGAGAGTAAGTGGCCATTCATAATCAAAAGCAACTGGGTTAGGCTCTTCCAAAAAAGACAAGGTGGATACTAATTTACATTGGTGAGAAATGTAGAGAGAGAAAGAAAAGAGATTATATAGTTGATATATACACAGTAGATAGATGAATGGTTGGGAGATAATATATAGTGCTAGATTATTGATATAGCATAATAGATAAAATGGACAGATATATGAGAGATGATGAATACTAAGTTATAGTCTGTTGATTATAGGTAGGCAAACAGGTATTAGATGATTGGAGAAGAGATGACTGATAGATCGACAACATTACCAGTCTCCAGAGATTTATATACTCTGATAAAAACATTCATTCTCTTCTATTGGAAAGTAAGTTTGTACTGCAAGAATTATTTAAAATAATTTGAGATTTGGAAAGATGTCTAATGTACTTGACATACTTCCCATACTTGGTGAGAACCAATGTTCGTATTCTGGAATCCATTTGGTGGGAAATGAAAACAAATTTGCGCAAGTTGCCACCTAACTTCAACTGCACAGGCTCAAAATATTATGCATACACAGAAACATACAAAAATAATAATTAAAAAAATGGCAATAACATACATTGATATAATGTGTCATTAAGTTTTAAAAGAATTTTTGGGTGTTTGGAAAACTGAATATTTTCTTTATAATATCAAACAAAATATTTTGTGATTAAATAAGAGAAACAAATTTAAAATACAAAAGCTTTTAAAATAATGTAAAATTTAGCCCATTTAGAATTAAATTTTTATATAAGAATTCGCTTAGACATTGTAAGTACTGTTTTCAAATTAGATTATTTACAACAAATGAAAAAAATAATGGAAATGTACTACTCCAAATTGTTTAGGTTAACTGGTGGTTCAATAAGTTTTAAACTTATAAATATAGGTAAAATTTCTTTATATAACATTTGACATATTTTTTCAATGAAAAAACTTGGTGGAGGAATGTAAACATTGAAGAAAAGTTATAACTGGACCTAAATATATCGTCTTTGTAAATATCATTAGCATTTTATTACATTATATTGATGTATTTATTTTTATAGGATACTTTATTATTCAAATACTTATTTTATAATATATTTTAACAAATCCATCACAGAAGAGATAACTTTAATGATTTAGTATACCTGAATATTATTTTTCTTTTTGTTTTGTATTTATTTTCTTATGCATTTGTTTACAAAGTATATTTTTCTTATCCACACCCAGGAGAGGTTGACATGAACCTATGTTAACTGATGATATTCTGAAAATTGCCCTTGTGAATCTGGTCACTTCTGTATCCTATATCATTCAGCTAAGCAATTACATGATGCAGAAAATAGTATTTGCTGATCTTAATGTTATTTTATATACACAATGTGAATAACACTGTGAATTAAATTAAATACAATGAAAATTTTGACAGTCTACTAAGCCAAATTAAAGAAATCATGTATTTTCTTTTTGAGAGTAGTGCATCAAAGAAAAGAAATTTAACAAAGAAATTGTTAAACATGGGCATATTCTTATTCTTGTTTAGTTAATAAAATATTGTAACAAAAGTACCATTTTACCTTGAATAAAAGCTAGTTTACTGGTACCATTGGAATTTAGATAAACATTATTTCTATATTCAGTGATTGTGAGAAACTGTGAAAGGAAAGTTCTTTTAATAAGTGTTATCATTTCTTAAAACAGTAAGGAAAAATGTTAGAAAAGTTATAGAATCTAACCCATAGAATCAGCTGACCTGAACAATGAGGAGCTCATGCACCCCAGTCTGATAGCTGGGAAACCAGAATAGGACTGACATATGCCCCCTGAATGTGGGTGTTAGTTAGGAGGACTGGGCACTCTAAGGGGCCTCTAGCAATGGAATGCCATCCGACATAGAGGGGTACTTTCGCAGCCTAGACACATGGGGGAAGACCTAGGCCCTAGCCTAAATGATATGACAGACTTTGAAGACTCCCCATGGAAGCCCTGACCCTCCCTGGGGAGCAGAAAGGGTATGGACTAGGGTAGGGATGGTAGGAGAGGATAGGAAGGTGAGGGATATGGGATTGACATGTAAAACAAGTTAGTTTCAACTTTAAATACAAAAAATAAAAAAAAAGTGATAGCTATGAGTCAGGCTTATATGTTTGAAAAATTTAAGGTATGCAAAATAAATAAATAAAAATGTACTAATCAATTGAGTCACTTGTTGTCTTATAGCTTTAGCTAGAACTTCAAGTACAAGATTGAAGAGCTATGGAGAGAGAGGACAGCCTTGTGTTGTTCCTGATTTTAGAGGAATTGCCTTAACCTTCTCTCCATTCAGTTTGATGTTGGCTGGTGGTGTACTCTATATTGCTTTTATTATGTTTAGGTATGTTCCTGTTATCCCTGATCTCTCCAAGACCTTTATCATGAAAGGGTGTTGAATTTTGTTTAAGCCTTTTTCAGCATCAAGGGAGATGATCATATGGTTTTTCTTTTTCAGTTTGTTTATATGGTGGATCATGGTGATAGATTTTTATATGTTAAACCATCCTTGCAACCCAGGGATTAAGCACACTTGGTCATGGTCGATGTATTCTTGGATTTGGTTTGCCAGTATTTTATTGAGTATTTTTGTGTTGATGTTCATCCGGGATATTGGTCTGTAGTTTTCTTTTTTAGTTGTATCTTTGTGAGGCTTGGGTACCAAGGTGATTGTGGCCTCGTAGAAAGAGTTTGGCAATGTGCCTTCTGTCTCTATTGTGTGGAACAATTTGAGGAGTATTGGAATTAGCTCTTCCTTGAATTTCTGAAAGAATTCTGCACTGAAGCGATCTGGCCCTGGACTTTATTTGGTTGGAAGTTTTGATTTAATTGGGGGTTATAGGTCTATTTAAGTTGCTTGTCTTTTCTTGGTTTAATTTTGGTAAGTGATAGTTATCCAGAAATTTGTCCATTTCCTTTGAATTTTCAAATTTTTTAGAGTACAGATTTTCAAAGTATGACCTGAAAGTTGTCTAGATTTCCTCTGTGTCCGTTGTTATGCCCTTTTCATTTCTGATTTTGTTAATTTGCATAATCTCTGCTTTTTCATTAGTTTGGATAAATTTTGTGTATCTTGTTGATTTTCTCAAAAAACCAACTCTTTATTGCATTAATTTTTTGTATTGTTTTCCTGGTTTCTATTTTATTGATTTCAGTTATCAAATTGATTTTTTTCCTGGCATCTACTCCTTTTGGGTGAGTTTACTTCTTTTTGTTCTAAGGCTTTCAGTTGTGCTGTTAATTCTCTAATGTGACTATCCTCTATTTTCTTCATATGGCACTCAGTGCAATGAACTTCCCTGGTAACACAGATTTCAAGGTGTCCCATAAGGTCAGATATGTCGTGTCTTCATTCTCATTGAATTTTAGGAAGTCCTTAAATTCTTTCTTTATTTCTTCTTTGACCCATGTGTGTTGCAATTGCCCATTGTTCAGTTTTCATGAGTTGTAGCGTTTCTGCAATTTGTGTTGTTGTTGAATTTCAACTTTAAAGCATGGTAGTCTGATAAGATACAAGGGACTATCCCAATTCTTTTGTATCTGTTGAGGTTTGTTATGCCACCTAGTATGTGGTGGATTTTAGAGAAGGTTCCATGTGGAGCAGAGAAGGTATATTCTTTTGTGTTTGGATGGAATGTCCCATAGATGTCTGTTAAACCCAGTTGAGACATAACTTGTGTTAGTTCTTTTGTTTATTTGTTGAGTTTCTGATTGGTGGTCCTGTCTAGTGATGAGAGTGGTGTGTTGAAGTCTCCCACTATAAGTGTGTGAGGTTTTATATGAGCTTTGAGTTTTAGTCGCATTTCTTTTACGAATGAAGGTGCCTTTGTATTTGGGGAATATATGTTCAGAATCGAGACTTTTTGTTGACGGATTTATCCTGCGATTAATATGAAATGACCATGTTCATCTTTTTTGATTAATTTTGGTTTGAAGTCTAACTTGTTAGATATTTGGATAGCCACATTGGCTTGCTTCATGCATCCATTTCATTGGAAGATCTTTTCCCAGCCCTTTACCCTGAGGTAATGTCTATCTTTGTAGCTTAGGTGTGTTACTTGTATGCAGCAGAATGACAAATTCTGTCTTCATACCCATTCTGTTAGCTTGTGTCTTTTTATAGGAAAGTTTAGACCATTAATGTTGAGGGAAAGTAAGGACCATTGATTGTTAATGTTTGTTTGTTTTAGATTTGCTTTTGGCAGTGGTATTGTGAATTTATTTGTTCTTCTTTACCCTTGGCTTCTGGTGAAGTGGGATTATCTGTTTCCTAAGTCTTTGTGAGCATAGTAAAATTCCTTGGGTTGGAGTTTTCCTTCCAAAGCTTTCTGTAGGGCTAGATTTGTAGATACGTATTGTGAAAATCTGGCTTTGTCATTAAATATCTTGTTTTCTCCATCTATAGTGATTGAGAATTTTGCTGGGTATAGTAGCTTGGCCTGGCATTCATCGACTCTTAGTACTTGTAGAACATCTATCCAGGACCTTCTGTCCTTGAGTTTTACCATGGAGAAGTCATGCATAATTTTGATAGGTCTGCCTTTATATGTTACTTGTCCTTTTTCCTTTGCTGCTCTTAATATTCTTTATTCTGCATGTTAGTTGTTATGATTATTGTATGTTGAGGACTCTTTTTTCTTTGGTCCAGTCTATTTGGTGTTCGGTATGCTTCTTGTACTTTCATGGGCATGTCCTTCCTCAGATTGGGAAAGTTGTCCTCGATGATTTTTGTTGAATATGTTTTCAGCATCCTTGAGCTGGGCTTCCTCACCTTCCTCTATGCCTATTATTCTTAGGTTTGGCTTTTTCACAGTGTGCCACATTTCCTGGATGTTTTGTGTTAAGGATTTGTTGGATTTACAATTTTCTTTACTCGATGAATCTATTTCCTATATTTTATCTTTAGCACCTGAGATTCTCTCTTCCATCTCTTGAATTCTGTCGGTTATGCTTGCATCTGAAGTTACTGATCGTTTGCCCAGTTTTTCTATTTCCAATATTTCTTTAGTTTGTGTTTTCTTTATTGTCTCCATTTCTGTTTTCAAGTCTTGAACCTGTTTAATGATTTTTCTTGGCTTTCTATACATTCTTTAAGAATTTTATTGATTTCTTCCGTTTTATTTTTATCTTCCATTTCTTGAAAGGATTTTCTCAGATCTTCTTTCAGAGCCTCTGCCATTTTTATGATGATCAATTTTAGGTCATTCTCTTCTGATTCATTTGCTTTGTTGTATTCTGGTCTAGTTGGTGTAGCTTCCCTAGATTCTGGTAGTGTTATGCTTGTCTTTCCAATGTTAGGTGTTTTCTTGTATTACTATCTTCCCATAGCTTCTTCCAATAGGTGTTGTTGGGGTTTCTCCCTCTCTCTATGGATTTAGGTGGGTCAAAATTTCCATGACTGTAGTTCTAGGTGGTCCAAGCTCTCTAGGAGGTCTCTCCATAGGCATGGGCCTGATGATGGGGGTCAATGTTCAGGCTCCAGCAGAGGAGAGCTGAGGCCTCTTTGGCAGAGGCTAGCCCGCAGGATGTTTCCTCAGGGAGAGTTGGGTCTAGCTCAAGCCAAAGCCTCTAGCCAAGGTCTGGTGTTGAGGGACAAAGTCTAGGCTGATATTCAGGATGTTTCAGCACAGATAGGCGGGTCTAGCTGGCACTCTCCAACTGAGTAGTGCCTCTTTAGCAGAGGTCCTGCGATTGGTGTCAAGGATCCAGCCCTCAGGAACTAGGGTGGACCCGCAGAGATAGGCAGATTTCTGGGAGGTGCCCTGAACTCCAGTAGAAGACCAGTGGTGAGGGTCAGAGACCAGGCATGTGGAAATTAAAGGGTGGTCCCATGTGGATAGGCTGGTCTATTGTGCTCAGATGGGCTTCAGGAATTTCCCTGAAGGTGGCTGGATTGTTGGCTCCACCCTCTGGCTCAGTGCTTAACCAGAGTGGTGGGACAGTGAGCAGAGTAGGGGAGAATGCAGGGGGAGGGCAGGCTTTCCATGGGGGTGGGTGGGGGTATATTGGAGCTCCAAGAGCACTCTCAGTGGGGACAGGATGCAGGGGCAGGGAGATGCAGGACCCACCCAGGGATTTCCCAGGAAGGATGTAGGGGAGAATCTGCTGCCCCAGCAGGATTAGACTCAAACTCACCTGTAGCCGAGTCCTGGTGACAGGGACTGAAACTAATTTTTTTATATATATCTTTAATTCAATTATTTTTAATCTATCGATACCAGCAAATAAAGTTCAACCAGTTTTCCAGTAAAATGTAACATGTACATACCAGAGATTGTGCATACATTACAGATTGTGCATATTTCTCCTTTGCAACCATATCTCATATACACCACCTTTATAGCTCATCTGCAGCTGTCCACAGCTTCCAGTAAGCACTACCCTCTGTAAGCTCCCATTGTTCATTGTCTTTTACAGAAAGCATAAAAAAGCCACATATTGTTAGTAAACTGCAAATGGGAACATGATTCATTTAGGATAAATCTTATGTATAGCACACACACACACACACACACACACATATATATATGAGAACTGTCTATAATAGAAATAGAAGATATACAGCACACAGTCTTCCGGTCATGTCTACTATTGAACATTAATAGCATAACAAATAGCAGAAAACTGAAAAAAAAAGCAGACACTCAAATTTTTCAATAGGTTTAAAAGCTTAAATAATCAAGTGAGATGGTGTGGTAAATAAAAGCCACCTGTTTCTGTGAAAAAATTATCTGTATTCCTCTCTTGCATGAACCCTGTCATTAATTCAGGGTAGAAAAAATAAAAACAAATACAGTCAAATACAGTCAAAACAACACTGTATTTTATGTTAAACTCCTTGTTCTTTGTTATGTGGCAAATTTAATTATTCCTTATTAATTATTTCATAAATTCTTCATCTTCCTCTTAGTTCTTTCTTCCATGACTTTGGGAAACATACTCAGTATTTCTGTTTTGTACCATGGTTCCTTTTTTGTTTAGTCCTTGTTTCACATTAATCTTTGAGATTTAAAGAGGCAAAGAAACATCTCTTTTGCATAAACTGTGCTGGCACCTGGCATGATTCTGTGAATATAATAATCAGTAACATTTTTTGAGTGAATGGGCTGATGACAGACTATTGATATTCCAATACACATATTGCTTACTTTTAATAACCTATGACATATTTATGCATAAATGTGTGCTTTCCGTTATTGTATTTCTACTTCTAATTTCTTCTTTCATAACATTTTAGATTTTAGTCAATCCTAGAGATGTAGGCCACTAGAGTTTGCTAGCATCCTTCCTGGTTTTGTACTGTAGTTTAACCCATCACAGTGGGGAGCTAGACTCTGGCTAAATATGTGACACTCTCCTCTCACATGAATAATGGCTGTTGATTCTCTGTTTATACTGTTATCCTATGATTGATTTAAAATTTTCTTGATGAACCTGTTAAAGGTTTTGACTATGTGTATGCTTATGTTTGTAGAAATGCAAATGCAAGTGGGTATCTTTGTGTACATAGAAGACAAGTGTCAAAGCTGTGTTGTTAGCCCAAATTGTGTCTTGTCCTTTCAAAAATTTTTATTGATTTACTGATATTATGTATATGATTTTTTGCTCTTCATGTATATGAGTGCACTACATGTGTGTCTAGTGCACACAGATACCAGGAGAGGACATCATTGTGAGCCATCTTGTAGGTGCTGGGACTAGAACCTGAATCATCTAGAGCAGCAGTCAGTGTTCTTAATCACCGACCTGTCTCTCCAGCACCATCTTTTCCTTTGTTCCTTCCTTCCTTTTTTCCTTCCTCCCTCCCTCCCTCACTTCTTTTTTCTTTCTTTTATTTTCTTTTTTTTTCTTTTTGTTCTTTTGAAACAGATTAAGTACTGCCCAATAGTAGGATTACAAGCACTTCTGAAAATACCTGACTTTAAATGGGTTCTGGAGATTTGAACTCTAGTCTTCTATATGCATAGTAAGCACTTAAACGGTAAAATATCTTTCTAATCCATTGACTTCTTTTGGGATTACAATACTGAGAATGTTTTTGTATCATTTCAAATGTTGGATTTGAGGGTGAGCATATGTTACATTGTTTCTTCTCTCTGGCCATCCTGTTATTTAAAGGGCTTTGAGTATGAGGGTGGAAATGTGATGCTGAAATTCTTACAGATCTATTCCCAAAGATATCATTGCCATATGTAGACCTTGTATTAGATAAGACAAGTTAGTCAGGTAGTGAAGTATAAGAGGCATGCCGATAGACATTTTGACACAGAAAAAGATGGAAAATGTATTAGTGAGCTAGAAATAAAACACTATCATCTGAGACCTGCTTTTTAAAAAATGCAGAAATGTTTGTCTTAGTGTATTTTACTTTTTACATTTATTTATTTATGTGTGTGTGTGTGTGTGTGTGTGTGTGTGTGTGTGTGTGTGTTGTTTTACAGAAGTGATGGTCAGGGTTTTTGCTAATGGTCAATGGCTGAAAGAGACTATGGGCAGAATAGAATCTGTTCCATCCTCACTATGAAGAACCCAAACATTTATAAGTTTCCAAAGACTGTAGAGAACTGTAAAATATGATCTCTATTACAAGAGCCAGTTTTGTAAGTGTATTGTGGTGGCTTTGGTTGGAAAGCCAGCCAGTATTATAGAGACCCTAAGGAAAAAAGTCAGATGAAAATAGTTAAATACTACTAAGACATGAATAAATTGATAAAAGTAATCTATTGATTAAAATGATCATCTAAGATGTAGAGATATGATTATTCCTTCTGTTATTTTATCATTATTTTCATTTTGAAACAGAAATGGAAAAACTTAGCTGTTACCAAAGTCCTGCATCAGGTTCATGTTTTCCTTACATAATATATGAAAAAAAATATTCTTTGTCACAACCACAGGTTGTTGTCACTAGCAGGGATATTTGGTAATGTGTAACAAGTATGTGAAATAATGCATCAGTGACTTCTGTAAAGTTGGACGACATTTCTTTCAGGAATCATTCAATCCCATTACATTTTGTATTGTAGAAGATAACACTATCTGTAAACTCAGCGTTATCTCAGTACAGAGAAGGGAACTGATAAATATGTCTCAATAGAGACTAGAGAATATGGAGGCAAACCAACTTTATGGGGTACTTTTTAGATCACATTTGAAAGACATCTCATATTCTAACATCCTAGGACTCATTGCTTAGGTTTGTTTCAGTTAGAGCAATAGCTTGTGGTAGGCATATATAGAGGCAGAAATTGCAATAAATACATTTTTATTGGATTGAGGATAACAGAATAGATTCTAAGGGAGACATTTAAGAAAATTACAAAGTAGTCACCACCTGCTGGTAAACTCATGCCTGGGTTTGTTATGTTAATTATGTATATTATTTTAGACTCATTTACTCACTAATATATTGTTATATTATTATGTAACATATAAAAATCAGAGAATGATGACAGCATTCAACAGAATCCAAATTATACAACAGGCACAACACCATCATATTCTAAATGAAGTTACTCATGAACATTTCTTTAATTTCCTTTGACTCTTAATTTGTGCATTACTTAACTTTATAAAGTAAATGCCTACTTCATAAACAATTTTCCTTAGACTTATGGCATTTTATTTTTTAATTTACTTTTAAAATTTAAAACAATACACACACACACACACACACACACACACACATATATATATATATATATATATATATATATATATATATGGACCAAGAATATTAATAAATAGAGCTATTACAACACACACACACAAAAACAATTACTTGTAGTTGACCAATTTTGTGTGTATTTGAGAGGATGAAAACTTACGTATTCAGACTGAAGATACAGATTAATATCATTAGTAACTATCTGCTTGTAATGTTGGATTTTTAAAGTTGCCTCATTTATATGCAATATATTCTTCATGACATAATTTCATTTCAATGAAAGTATTCTGTAGGTTAAAATTGCGTTCAAGGTGACACCACTTGTTTCATTTGTTTGTTGGTTAATTTTAATATATCATTATATCTGAATAGTCATGTTTCCATATGATAATTTTTTGGGGAGTCTAGACTTCCAAAGGTTAATTAGCATGGACAACATCCATTTCATGTTTTTCCTTTCCAGATATATGTTGTATGTTTCAGGCCCCATGTTATTACTCATCTATTTTCTGTATATGAGTGTTGCCAGGGAAAATAATTATTCTCACTGAAGTCTCCTGTGTGCTGGTGGGTACCAGGAATTTGAAGAAATATACTTGGACAGTCTTGAAAGTTCTCTTGTTTTTCATAGAACACTGTGGCATCACTGAGAAAAGGCAGTCAATAGAAGCAACTAAGACTGGTGTTGGTGGCACATGCCTTTAATCACAGCACTCCAGAGACAGAGGTAGGTGGATCTCTGTGAATTCGAGTGCAGCCTGGTTTACAGAGCTAGCTCAAGGACAGGCTTCAAAGCAATGCAGAGAAACCCTGTCTGAAAAAAAACAAAACAAAATAAAATAAAATAACTAGATAATGAATATTCCCAGTAATTGCAAAATAATAATAATGCTATATACTAAAGAATTGCCTCAATAGTCTCAATTTACAGTGTGTATTTTATCCAAATTAGAGTCATATTCCTAAACATCTTTTGAATTTTGCCATTCCAACTTATGAAGTTGGGCTGGTTCACTGGCTCTTTTGCAGTTCTCAGAGAAAACATTATGCTACTTATTTCATAAGCAAACTTCCTACCACATGGTTGGATATGAAAAACAATGAATATATTGGTTCTTTTGTCTGAATGTGTCTGTGATATAAGATGTTCAGCAAAGGATAATAAAGTCCATTTTACATCATAGCCCATGAATATCTGAACAATAAAGGATTCTTTGGAATAATTAAATTTCCAAACCATACATGGAAGAACCAAGAAATGAGACGGTACTTTTGTAAGGTGTTGTAGTTTTTCTTTTGTAATTCTGTGATTTTTAATGTCAAAATTTGAAATTCTGGAATTGAAAGATTCTAATTGTGTCACACACCCATGATGAATAGTATACTCAAAAATAATAATAAATATAAACTTGACAGAAATTAATAATAAATAGGAATTTATTCTCAAACTCACATTGTGTTTTGTGATCCCTTTTTAATTCTTAACAGGTTTATGTTGCAAATTTGAGAGCAATATAGTGGTTATTCTGAGAGAATAAAAGCATACTAAGGGAGCTTTGGGGGACATTTTCCTAACAGCATTAAATTTTGTCAGCTCTTTATTCTGCTTTTACTTAATATGTGTCAGAAGGAATTCTGTGATTTGTAAACATGAACAGTCCCTAATAACTTCAAAGGAAAGTCAATGAAAAGGCGGTTGGGATGAGATGGGAAAGTACTGAACAAAATTGGACAAAGCAAAAGTATAACTAATAAACAAATTAAAAATAGTATGTCTTAACTGAAGTAAGTGTGCCTGTGTGTAAGCATGCACATGTTCAGGTCACAGGCTACTTTGAAGTTATCCTCAAGAATAACATTTACCTAATTTTTGAGACAGGACTGTCCATTTATGTAGACTCACCCACAAATCTAGACAGCTTCCCAGCAGGCCTCAAGAATCCCCCTCTGCTCCAAACACTGGTCTGATTTCAATACCTGATAACAGGCCCAGTGTTTTAACATGGGTTCTAGACAGGGAATTTGAAGCTTTAATATTGTAGACAAGTTCTTTCCCTTTGAGATCTCTCTGTAGCCCTTAGTTTTTGTATATTTCTCAACTGGTTACATTGTTTACAAGTTCCTTAACCAGAACCCAAAATAAAATATCATGTTTATAATTTGTTAAGCCTAATCAGAGAACAGACACATTTTATATATTTATTCATACCCATGGACAAAGTGTTTATCAAATTATATAGAAGGGACAAGGTAATTTACAGCCTGCTTGGATCTTAGAGTTTGCCATCAAATCCTGTTCTTAGTGTTTATACTTGTTAATTTATGCAGGAATCCTTACTGCTAGCTTACTTCAAAGATATATTTTAAGTATTGAACTTAGTTTTTAATATTCTATGCCAAAGCTTACTATTTTTCCAAGAAATATCTTTTTAATGTCAAACACTAAAATTTTTTATATGCCTCTTCTGAAAATTCTGAAAAATATTAGGATTTACAATTTAGACTAAATTGTCAATAAAACATTTCTCAGAAAAAATATGACCAAAACAAAATATTATCATACATAACTGAAAGTTTTAATGAATGAGAGGAAATTTTTTATAATTCACTAAAAAGCAAAATTCTAAAATGAAGTTTAAAATATAAAAACCTGAAATTTATCATGAAACTTAACTTCTACAATAAAATTTGTGTAATGGCTTATTGAGAGAATAAAAAAGTTTAAATATTTTACTTTTTAGTTGAAAATAGATTGTATTTATACAATATATTCTGATTACAGTTTCCCTCTCTCTTCCTCATATACTACCCACCAAAATATATACCTTTTTGTTTCCCATTAGAATACAAACAGGTATATAATGATGATGATGATGATGATGATAAATAATAATAAATGAGTTAGGAAAAATACAAACAATAGAAAAAAAGGAGAAAATAAACAATTATAAGAAAAAGTGTTATATTAAAAAACACACAAGAAACACCTCTAGCTTCAGAGATGCAGAGTAACCCCATAAAAACAAAAAACTACAAAACATTGTGTGTGTGTGTATGTGTGTATATGTGTGTGTGTGTGTGCGCATAAAGGATTAATTGCTTATATGTTAACTATTTACCATCATCATCACTAAGCATACTAAGAAGAGATGAGCAGGCCTCATGTTATTTATTCATGATTATTTTTTAATGTATGTCTTTTGTGGGCGCTATTTGCATTGGCTTTATCTATTTGCTCATTTGCACTGTTTTTCATTTATCTAGGAAATGGAAGTGTCTGGAGAAACTATTAAACATTGTTCAGGAATAATAACTTATGAATAAAAGAGCTCATTGCAAATGTGACCAGGGTTATTGCTTTCTGCAAGATGTATAAATATGAATTCTTAGAAAGTAAGTTGAAGCAGCAGCTGATCAATGAAGATGCTTCCAGAGGTATGTTCTATAATGGTATACAGTAACATCTTTGTGCCATTCCAATCCTATTGAAAACCATTAGATATCACACCTCATGGAACTCATTTATTTTTTTTTATTTTATTTTTTTTTTACTGATGATCTTTGTTCCTTGTGAATAACTCTAAAAAGGAATTTTGTGATAAAAGCATTGGGCCACTTGACAATATGTAATGATCCAAGGTGTTTCTGAAAGTATTATTAATTCTGAAACATGTTGGTAAGCAAGTGAGATGTCACTGAGACCAAAATGTTATATCTGCAAGAGGGCACAAGGCTACATTGGTCACATTTGCAGAAGTTTAATCTGAAATTCAACAGCCTCATTAATCTCTGTGAAAAGCTACCTCATTCTTCAACATTTCTTTTTCTTTAGAAGGATTTATCATAGATGTTTCAGATGGATCACTTGATAATTTATTGGATAATGAAAACAAGGCAATATGTGGGCAGCATTTTACTCTTCAATTGTAGTAAACTTAACAGATGATAAGAATACACTCTGTTCCAGAGTTTACAACTATACATTTAACCAATCATGTGACAGTTGTGCACATAAAACACATGCCAATTATTTTTAGAAATGAAACTAAGTAAATGAACTGCACATGGAAATACTATCTGCTACTGTGCAGACTGCAAGAGCTGTGGAAGAGTTTTTGTTTGCCTTACATTGACATGAAGCAATGAAGAGCACTTCTCAATTCAACTTAGAAATAAGTTAAAGCAGCAGCTAATACTACTTCCTACCTGCAGGGAGTATGTCAATACTATCTAAACTTCTCTCTTTCCTGGCAAAAAACCCGAGTTCAAGCTTAAGTACTAAGGTTAATCTCAACTATTTTCTGCTCACTTCAAATTTTAATCTGAATACCATTGTGTCTTTAGATTTCTATTTCAGAATTGTCTGTGAAATTTATCACAAACTGCGTGACAATGAATGCTACTGACCTGTATGAGAAGCAGTAATGAAAAGGCCTTACAGTCTCTAATGACCAAATTAAAGCCTTTGATTAGAAGATGATGTGCTAGTTAGTTTAAAAGCACTAATAAAGTTGAATTTACACATTTGAAATTAACATTAGTCTCAAATCTTGTTGATCTTCTGACCTTATTTATGCTAAAATGGGTCTACTATCAAGTTACACATAATTTTGTCCTGAGTGGACTTACATTATTTCAAAATGACTTTAGAAATTAAATCCAATTGTAAAAATGAAAGAAAGACATACATCAAAAATTAATTTAATGTTGTTATTTATATAACATTTAAATCAATTTAAAATGGTTAGATATACATTAGTTTTTCTCTCTTAAAATGATAATCTTAATTGATAAATATTATGTAACATAATTTCCTCTGTGCTAAATAGTTTGCAATCATTATCTAGTCTATAATATGTTGTAATAGCTTAAGGATGACTTTTCTTATGAAGAAGAAGACAATGTAAGAATATTTTAATCACTCGTTTTTTCTTATTTTCAAAATACAATACCTGGACTAAAGATAAATTCCTGTTCTGATACAAGTAATTTATATTTCATTTAAATTATAAGGCTGTGAATGCCTTAAATGTACCAAGTATAAGTTATATACAATGAGAAAATTAGAAGATGGAATTATAATAAGTTCAACTAAAACTAGAGAAAACTGAAAGAAAAGCAAGAAGAAAACTACCTTAATTAGTCAGAAAACAATTGCTGGACTTCGGGGTGGCGTGGTACTAGTGGATTACAGGATCCAGTGGGGGTGTGTTGGTATACCTGCCTGCAGGAGACTTTCTTACTGCCAGCTAGTGGCACATGGCTTGCCCTGGAAAGAGAAATTAGAGAAGATCTATAGGGTAAACTTGGGGTAAGAGAGGAGGTGTGAAGGGGGAGGGTAAGGACAATGACAACCTTGGGGAACAGGATGGTTGGTGGGGGTGGGGGGAGATGCAGTGGAAGAGCATTTAAAGAGTTATCTTAAAGTCTTTCTTGTTTCCCAGCTTTTCTGGGTTTGTGGATTATAGGCTGGTAATCCTTTGCTCTATGTCTAAGATCTATATATAGGTATGTTCATACCATGTTTGTCTTTCTGTGTCTGGGTTGTCTCAATCAGAATGGTTTCTTATAGTTCCACCCATTTACCTTCAAATTCAAGATTTCAATTTTTTAAATTTATCTGAGGGGTACTCCATTGTGTAAATGTACCATATTTCTTTATCCATTCTTCAGCTGAGGAACATTTAGATTGATTCCAGGTTCTGGTTATTAAAAATAATGCTTCTATGAACACAGTTGAACAGATGTTCTTGTGGTCTGAGTGTGTGCAAGCCTTGGGTATATGCCCAAGACTGGTAATGCTGGATCTTGAAGTAGACTGTTTCCCATTTTCCTGGGAAACTGCCATACTGATTTTCAAAGTGGCTACACAAGTATGAAGTCCCACAAGTAATGGGGGAGTGAGCAGAACTGCTGAAACACAGTTAAAGAGAGGGAGGAGTGATCAGCAAAGTGGACAAGACATGCTGGGAAAACCCACAGAAACAGCTGACCTAAGCAAGTGGGAGCTTAGGAACTCCAAATGACAGTTGGGGAACATGCACGAGGGTGTTAACAGGGAAGTCGCGGTATTCTAAGGGACATCTGGCAGTGGAACCAGTATTTGTCCTTAGTGCACTAATGGGATTTGAGAGCCCATTCCCTATGGAGGGATACTCTCTCAGCCTAAATACACAGGGGAGTGCCTAGGTTGTTCCCCAAATGATGTGTTGGACTTTGATGATCCCTCCTGGGAGGCCTGGGAGTGGATGTGTAGTGGATTGGGGGTTGGTGGGGAACATGGAAGAACAAGAAGGAGAGGGAACAGGAATTGGTATGTAAAATAAGAATGTTTTTAATTTAAGTAAAAATTTATTTTTTACAAAAGAGATATCTTAATAGAGAGAACCACTATGGGTTTTTGGGAGAAACATGATGCCAGGGTAATTCCCAGGAATCTACAAGGAGGACCCTAGCTAAGACTCCTAGCAATCGTAAAAAAAGGATGTTTGGACTGCCCTACCCTTGTAATCAGACAAGCCTTCACACAGTAATTGATGAAACCACACAGATCCACAACCAAGAACCAGGCTGAACTCCTGAAAACCAGTCAAAGAGAGGGAGAAGGGAGTATATGAGCAAGGGAAGTCAAGATCACAATTGACAAATCTACAGAAGCAGCTGGTCCAAGCTCCTGGAAACTCCTGAACTCTACGCTGATAGCTGTGGAGCCTCCACCGGACCAAACTAGGCCCTCCATGTGCAGGAGACATTTGTGCAGCTAGGATTATCTGAGGGGTCCCTGGCAATAGGACCACAATACAAACCTAGTACATGAACTAGATTGTTGAAGCCCATTCCTTAGGGTGTGATGCATGGGATAAGGGTTTGGCCCGGCCTAAACCTGTTGTGCCAGAATTTGTTGACTCCTCATGGGAGCCCTTACCCACAAAGAGGAGTAGGATTGAGGGTAATCTGGGTGTGAGTTGGTGCAAAAGGAAGTGTAGGAGGGAGAACTATGCTTTGAATGTAAAATAAAATTTAAAAGAATAAATATATTACGAGAAAATGATAACTGTAGTTAAAGAAGCTAATACCACTATACTAACAAGTATAACATATACCATATATTAACATATATTAATATATCCTAATGTTCAGATAATAAAACCGATATTGGCAAGAGCTATTAAACTGAAAAATACAAAAATAACAAGTTTCTTACAAAAGCTCTGCATTAATAAAACAAGTTAATTCTAGATAAAAGTAAGAAGAATAATATGCCTTACTGAAAAAATAATAAAAATGAAACTTAGATAAGAGAGATATGGGGGGCAGGGGGTTAAGATGGAGAGAGGGGGATAATGTAACATGATAAATAAAAGTACCAGAGACTGTTATTGGAGTTTAAACTTAAAGAATATAAGAGAAGCAAAGCAGTCAAGCCAGTAGATTTTACCTCTACCCAGTTTAAATGTCAATCCTGTCTGTATAAATCCTCAGAAGCAAAAGGCTCACAAGAGGCAGAGGCAGGTGGTCTACAGAGCAAGTTCCAGGACAGACTCCAAAGCTACAAAGAGAAACCCTGTCTCAACACACACCCTGGGGGCGGGGAGATATTTTGGCAAAGTGGTAATAAAGATTTGAACATGAAAAGCATTTTATCTGTATCCATTACATTAAGATAACTAAAGACAAAAAGAACACTTAGAAATTTGATAAGTGCAGGACATTGGTGGCACATGCCCTTAATCCCAGCACTCAGGAGATAGAGGCAGGTGGATCTCAGTGTGTTTGAGGCCTGGTCTACAAGAGCCATGTCCAGCACAGCTTCCAAAGCCACAGAGAAACCCTGTCTCAAAAAAAAGAAGGAAAGGAAAGAAGGAAGGAAGGAAGGAAGGAAGGAAGGAAGGAAGGAAGGAAGGAAGGGTGATAGCCCCTAAAAATTCAAGCATATATGTTCACTGGCAAATGCCAGCAGTCGGTGAAACCCAACAACAAACAGAAACTAGACCAAGTTTTATCTTTGTCACTTAAAACACTCCATCTTCTTTTTTCCACACTAAGGGCTCCAATGACATCCTGACAGAGAGGGGTATCATCTCTAGCTGAAGTATAAATAAAAAAGTCAAACTTTCAGGAATATTCCTGTCTGAAGAGGACTAAGCAAAGACAGCAATGGGAACTATGAGATTACAAGTGAGATGGGTCAGCACAGGCTCAGGCCATAATCTCCAGGGTATGAGGGAAGCATGTGAATGCTTATTTTTCTGCTCTTTATTTTCAGTGAGGTCCATAGGAACTCAGCATCAAAACCCTAGACTACAAATTATACTTGCATAAATTTGTGTATAATACTTCATAGTTTTAAGATACTGCTTTCATTATTAGCTGAAAAAGGCACACTGAAGAAATTTTTGCACATATTGTCAAAGACAATTTTATACTGCTAAACAAAGCATGTATTGTTTTTGATCATTTATAATTTTCTTAACCCAAAGGAATATTTAAAAATGACTGGTTACAAGTTAGAAGTTAGTTATCTGAAAACAAAAATGTATCCCATAGTGTACATAACTAAGTATTTTTTTTAAAAAAAATATATGATTACAAATATTTTAATGTCAGAGTAATAGCATCCTGAGATAATCATTTTTTGTGAATATGTATTAAGTATGTATTTCTGATCATGTCCATTTCTGTATGTGCATGTGGAGGCCAGATGTCAATCTTGGGTGTCCCTCTTCAGGTTTTCCCCTTGGATCTGGGGCTCACCAGTTAGGTCAGGTTGGGTACCCAGTGAGTCCAAGGATCTGCTCTTTACTAGGTTCAAACTCAGATCTTAAGGTTTGTGTGAAAAGTACTCTACTGAATGAGCTCTTTCCAGGCCCCTGATAAGCCTTTATGACAAAGCAGTAGATAGTGTTTCGACTTGTGGGGATGTTTTGGGAGATAGCATTTTACACTGTAACCTAGGAATGGTCTCCAACTCATGGAAACCTTCCTGGCTCAGCCTCCCAAGTGCTGAGACTACTATGTGAGTCACCATAGCCAGCAATTTCAGCTATATACATATCTTGATAACTTATAAAAGAAGGTAACACTTTAGCAGTAGAAATATTTTTTAAATGTTCATAATTTTGCATATTGAGTTTATACAAAAAGCATAGCCCAGACATTTCAGGATAAAAAGTTTTACAAAGTAGAACTGATTTTTACCTAAAGTTAATATGGTTACTACTCTCTTTCAATCTACAAGTCTCATTTATATCTTTTTATTATCTTAACGTAGATAAAACCCAATTTTGACGTTTGAAATGAAAAAAAAAAAACCCTAGGACATGTATCAACATCATTCTACAAAGAGGACAGGGGTTAATCTCCACTGGCTTCCTGAGAAAAGAATTCTTAAAAAGTTTTCATCCATGGTGAATGATTCTAAGTTCATAAATCTTAGTCAAATAATTTTTATTTGGTATCACATAAACATCTAAATTCCTGATTAAGGAATACTGTTTTCTAAGGCACAGCAAGTTAGATTATATGAAGCACATATATATCACACAGGTTAATATGATGCACTCATCCACCTTTTTTTTTTTTGAAACAAGGTTTCAATATTCAGCTAGCCTAGGACTCTCAAAGATCTGTCTGCCTCTGCATCCAGAGTGCAGGGATTAAATACCAGTGCTGCCATCCCTGGCTCACATCTGCTTTTGAAAGTAATACATTCCAAGCTGCATAATATTTCATCTCATGTCCTATTTGAATACTGTATATTTTACATGAAGCCTATGAGCATAATTGTGTAATATGTTTTTAAATGCTTCATTTTTCCAACATCACAGTGTGCAGTATTTTCAAGGTAACTGGCATAGTTTTTTGTTTGTTTGTTTTGCTAAAGAACATACGAGACATCCTAGTAGCTACAAAAACTTTATGAAGTAACTGTATGAAGAAAGAAGTTCATAAGGAGAACAAAATATAAAACTAAGCACAGTGTTTTAATAAAAATAAAGTCATTATGAAAAGCTTTTACTTCACAACATTCCCTCTGGCTCACTCAAAGGAAAGTCATTAGGGGGTAGTTTCTATTTTGTAATAACTATTTTATTAGTGACTGATAAAGCGAGAGTAAAGAAGATAGCATTAAAGCTAGCATGATGAAAGTAAAGCGATCAGGTAGCAAATTTACTCCTGGGCTTATGCTCAGAATTGTCCAGAATTTGCCAAATAGCTGAGGGTATCCAAGTCCTTGCCACTATGAGAGCTATTTCTGCTGTTCTCAGGCTTTGTTCCCGAAAGAAGTCATATGGATCCCATCAATTGAGGGAGGGAATGATGGGAGAGAATGCTAGAGTTAAAGGGCATTTGTGGTGTGTTATGGAAATCTAGTGCAATTATAATTCCTACAATATATGAAGGTTATGCTAACGAAGTCTCCACATAATGAGGGAGACAGAAGTACTGCTGGCCAAACAAACAAAGCTTCCATTGCTGGGATTTAGTTTCACTTGAGTTGTTGGCTGAGAAGGTCTTGGCTATTGCCAAGACAATGGATTATTCTCCACAAACTGAAAGCAAGATCTTATTGCTGAAGACAACATTGATACAACTCATTGATCATGGAGAACTGAAGTTCTACATAGAGCCTTCTGCCCCATGTTCAAATGATTATGACACAGAAAGGTTCTCTTTAGTCTATCACAAATGCAAACGTCAACTCAAATACAAAACCTTTGGTGTACAATTTTTCTGCCTACAAAATGTGCTAAGGTAATGGAGACACAACCTTGTGTGAATAACCAAAGAATGTAAGGCTTTACTTAAGGCCCACTTAATGAGATGGAACCCATACCTGATATTACTTGGGTAACAAAGTATCAGAGAGTAGGTAGGGCAGAGATCTAGGGTAAAACCAAATGCTACTGGAAAAACAAACAAACAAACAAAATGCTAGAAAGGTAACAATAAGATTTTCAACATCCTTAACCATCAGGGAAATGCAAACTCCCCTGGGATTGCATCTTACACATTTCAAAATGACTAAGATAAGAAAAATGCAAGTGACAGCTCATGATGCAGAGGATATGGAGCAAGGGAAATGCCCCCAGGTTGCTGGTAGAAGTGCAAACTTATACAGCCACTTTGGAAGTCAATGTGGCTATTTCTTAGAACATTTATCAAGCTATTCCACTCTTGGGCATCTACACAAGGGATGCTTAGTCATACCACAAGGACACTTGCTCAACTACATTAATACAAGATTCATAATAGCCAAATGAAGAGAAAATGTAGATGTCCCTCAAAAGAAACAGGAAGCTCAGGTCCTACACAGGTCTGTACCAGGTCCCCTGTATATATACTATAAGTGTCAATTTAATATTTTATAGGACACTTGAATGTCCTTTGCCTTCTCTGGGGCACTTTTCTTTTGACTTGTCCAATTTGGGTATGATGGCTTTGTTTTTACTTTCTTTTTATCTTAATTTTCTATGTTTAGTTGTTATCTCATAGAAGCCTATTCTTTTCTAATGAGAAAGAGAAAGGAAGTGGATGGTATTGATAAAGAAGGTGTAGAAGAACTAAGAAGAGTAGAAGAAGGAAAAGTCACACAAAAATTATATTGCAAAAAGAATCTATGCTTAATAAGAGGAGAAAAAACTAACAATTTTTTTTTTAAAAAATAGAATGACTGAAAGAATGAAAGATGATGCTACCTAAAATTATATAGGTATTTTCTATGGAAGAAAAAACATAATGAACAATCTGAAATAGATACCTATATTATTCACTCCTGTGCTATTTACAGCCAAGCTGAAGTAGAGCACTAGTGTATTTCACCATGTTTATTGAAACTTTCTAGAGGGGAAATCAACATGAGTGACACATTATTAATAGAGAAGCTAACAAGAATGATATACATGTATAAGGTCCAGTATTCATTAATGGCCATACTAAGAGTGAAGGTCCATGAACGACAAATACTGTCCTAACAGTAATATGAGTACAGTTCCTAAAGAACACAAACAAACCAAGAATCATGTATGGCCAGCTAGACCAGAATTTATCACATTTCTTACTTCAAAGAAAGGGTTTTCTTTCATCCTTTCTTTGACTTTTATTTTCCTTTCCTCCATCCTTCTTTTTTTCTTTTCTTCTTTCTATCTATCTTTCATCAGTTAGACTCTATATGTAATGGCCTCACTACCTCTGCTTACTGTGGTGTAGACTAATCCTGCATGTGGACACAAGCTGTCTCCAAATTATACAATTTGTCTCTAGCTCCATTCACATGAGAGAGGCTCACTGACTCTCATGACAACATTGGCTGAGTGGTTTTTTTTTTTTTTTTAGTTAGCTTTCCTTGCTCCTATGACATGGCAATAGTCTTAAGAAGGAAAATTAGAAGCTTCAGGAACATGGTGCTGAATATTCTTCATTTTTCAATGTCCATGTGTTTCTGCAGGTGATTGTATGTTGGAACCATAAATTGAGTAAACTGGAAAAGACAAAGAAAAAATAGGAAGGTTAGAGTGGGTACATGGATTTCTCAAGTGCAGATTTTACAGCAAGTGAATCAAATTTAGTCAAAATTAAAAACAAACATTCAAGTCTATATTATTAGTTTTTACTTACAATTTATGAGAGTATCAGATATCAGATAGTTGATGTATAAAAATGCATTTTAGATTTCATTACATTCAAACTATAATTTATTATAGCTTATTTAAATAAGAAAAACTGTAGCACATATGATACCACCAATTAACAAGATAACATGTAGTCTAAATCTTCAAAGAAAATCAAGTCTTAAAATGACTAAGAACCAAACATTCATTAAATGACTTTGAAAAAATATGTCATTATATTCTCAAGATGATTTTGAACTCCTGGGCCCAGAAGCTTTGACTGTCTTCAAAGCAAACATATTAAGCTCAGATTATAATATTTTATTATGTTTAAAAAACCATAATATTTATTTTTTAAAATTGAAATGCTAGGATCTACTCAGATGTTCTTTTTAAACAAAAGCCTATTCTGTACATTTTAAAAAATCTTTTTCCATTCCCAGGTTGTGTATATCTTTATAAAATGAAAGATATCTCTACAGAGTATTTAAAACTGTACTATACTTTCAAGCAGTCCTGCAGACTGAGCCACTAATACAGATGGTTTCCTGCCTCATTACTGGTGTTCAGAGGGAAAGATCAATACATTCCCTAGATATCAGCATTTTTGTGTTTAAACAAACCTTAGTGTCAATAAGACTTTTTTTTGCTAACATTTAACCTATCTCTCCCATTCTCAAACAGAAGTTTCTCTCACTTAACTTTTATTCTCAGTGGAGAAGAGAACAGACGGCTACTGTCTTCCTTTGAAAAACTACTCCACTATAAGACAATCACTAATAAGACCATTTATTTGATCGTAAATGTAATTATTTCAATTCACATAAAGAAAAGCAAAAGTTATCTCTAGTTCAATTCACAAAATCATGTGACATGAAATATTATTCCAGAAGATGACCTATTAGTAGACATCTGCTCTTAGCAATTGAGGCTATTTCAATTATTTTTTTCCCAATTGACATAACTGTTTCAGTAGGATTATGAGGTGAGGTTTTATTGGGGGAAGAGAATTATTGGGAGCAAAATTGTGCCACAAAAGCTCAAATCAAGGCCAATCCCAGTTTCTCTCTTACCTTACAATTTCTGACCAGAGTATAAACTCTTACCTACTGCACAATGTGATGCTTGCCTGCTGCTTGGCTTCTCTCCATGATGATAACATACTAACCCCCTTAATCTGTAAAAAAGCCTCTAAGACACAGTGAGGGCACACATGCACTCACAGCTATGGAGCTTCCCTGCAAAGGAACTACAGAAAGGACTGATGTACGTACTAATTTTAAGAAATAAAAATTAGTGGGAGAGGTGGGATGGGAGAGGATGGAGGGAGAAATGGAGAAATGGGGAAGAGAGAAAATGGTGTAATTGTTTTGTAATCTTTTAAAGTGGAAAATAAATCCATTTCAAGCAATCTATAACAAACGAAATAAATAAATATATCAGATGCCCTGAAAATTATGTGAAAGTGCAAAATATAGTAGAGAGAAACAAAGTTTATCACCTGAATTTGAAATCTAAAATTATTAATTTAATCACTTACAATGTTTAATGACATTAAAACCATAGTATAGAAACCTATATATAATTATAAAGCATTGCACATTTTATATATTTTCCAGTAAGTTACATATTTCAAATGAAGTGTACAATTATTTCTAAAAAGTTAGCTCAACACTTGAAATTGGCACAATGCAAATATAATTTGAACAATTTTCTGTATATGAAAAAAGACTAAAAGACTTACTTGGTTTTGTAGATTTTGAGTATACATACACAAGTTTAGAGCAGTTGTCTGTAAATTTTATCATACCTACAGAAACATGAAAGATGTATACTACAATGTTATTTTACATACACAGACTAATGTATCAAAATTTTAAAACTTTAATTTCAAAAAATTGTCTCTATATTAAAATATATGAGTCAGACATGTTTTAATACCTATGCAAATAACTTTGAATTAAGAAAGAGCAGATACTTGGATAGGTTGGATCAACATAATAAAAATGGCAATATTACAAAAAACAATCTACAGGTTCAATGCATTCAATGCAGTCCCCATCACAATCCCAGGACTATTCTTCACAGACCATGAAGGAACAGTATTTAACTTTATACAAAAAAAAATAGATGGCCAAAACAACCCTGTACAATAAAGGTATTTCCAGAGGCATCACCATCTCTAACATCAAGTTCTGCAATAGAGCTATAGTAATGAAAACAACTTGGTATTGGCACAATAACAGGCAAGTGGACCAATAGAATAAAATTGAACATCTGATTTTTGACAGAGATGTTAAAACTATACAATGGAAAAAAGAAAGGGATGCTGACATATAGGAGACTGAATATAGATACATATCTATCACCATGCACAAAACTTAAATCCAAGTGTATAAAGACATAAATCCAGCCACACTGAAGCTCTTAGAAGAGAAAGCAGGAGGCACCCTTGAACGCATTGTCACAGGAGACCACTTCCTGAACATAGAACCAGTAGCACAGAGATCTACAAGTAATAAATGGAACCTTGTAAAAATGAGATGCTTCTGTAAGGCAAAGAACATAGTAAACAAGAAAAAACATAAGCTTACAGAATGGAAATAGATCTTTACCAGCCCACATCTGACAAAGGGTCAATCCCCAAAATGCACAAAGAATTCAAAAACCTTGACACCAAGACACCAAATTATCCAATTACAAAATGGGGTCCAGACCTAAAGAGAGAATTCTCAGCAGAAGAATTTTGAACGATTGAAATACACTTAGGGAATTTCTAAACATTCTCAAACATCAGGGAAATGCAAATTAAAACAACTCTGAGATTCCATTTTAAAACTGTCAAAATGCCTAAAATAAAAAAAAAAAACCACTTATGAAAGTTTATGCTTATGAAAGTTTCACTTATGAAAGTAGCAGAGGTGGGGTAATGGGAACACTTCTCCATTTCTGGTGGAAGTACCAACTTACATAGCCAATTTCAAAATTATTATGGTGGTTTCTAAGAAAATTGAAAATTGATCTACCTGAAGACCCAGAAATTCCTCTCTTGGGCATATACCCAAGGGATCCACACTAATACCACAAGGACATCTGTTCAACTATGTTCATAGCAGCATTATTTGTAACAACCAGAACCTGAAAGCAACCTAGATTGCCCTCAACCAAAAAATTGTTAAAGAAAATGAGTATTTTTTTTAACACAATAGAGTATTAATCTGTGGTAAAAATAATGTCATCCTGAAATTTGTAGGCAAATGGAAGAAACTAGAAGAAAACATAGTGAATGAAGTAATAGGCATAGGAAGGCTACCATACTCACTCATAAGTAGATATTAGACATAAAACAAAAGATAACCAGCCTACAATACACAACCCCAGAGAATCTAGGAAACAAGGAGGGCCCTAAAAGTCATACTTGGACTTCCCAAGAAGGGGAAAGGGATAAGATCGCCTGAGGAAATTGGGAGAATGGAGAGAGGTAGAAGGGAGGTAGGAGAGAGAGAGGAGGGGAGAAGTGGAATGGGGGGAGAATATGAGGGATCAGGAAGTTCAAGTTGGGGGAAGAACAGAGTAGGAAAGTGATAACTTAATAAAGGGAGATATTATGGGCTTAATGAGAAACCTGGCACTAGGTAAATTCCCAGTATCCACAAGGAAGACCAGAGCTTAGAATAAGCAATAGTAGGGAAGCTACCTGAAATGTCCTTCCCCTATAATGAGATTAATGACTAACTTAAATACTATCCTAGACCCTTCATCCATTACCTGATGGAAGCAGAATGCACACCCAGAGCCAAGCACTAAGCCTAACACCTGGAATACAGTTGTAGAGAGGGAGGAGTGATGGGCAAAGGGGTCATGACCATGTTGTGGAAACGCACAGAAACAACTTTGTAGGCGGCCGCCCGCAGGACGCCATTACAAGATGGCTAACTTCCTATTTCTTGTATCCTCAGTGTTTTACCTTATTCGGGCATACGCCAGCTTGGCAGCTGCACTCCAGCGCGCCTGCTCATTCCCTAGCCAATCCCGTGGCTCCAACACTGAGGTGAGGTCTTTTGAGCCTATGAGACCGTGACCCGTTGCCTAGTAGGATATATAAGCAGCTGTCCCTTCCTGCCCGGGGCCCCTCACCTTCAGCTCTCCCTTCAACCAAGAAGCGCTCCAATAAAGTGTGATCTGAGAAGAATCCTCGTGTGGTTGCCGTCTCTCCTGCGGGTCGGGCTTGGCGCGCCACACAACTTAACTGAGCAAGTGGGAGCTCATGGACCCCAGACTGAACTAGGCCCCTTGAATGTGGATGTCAGTTCGGGGGCATGGGCACCCTATGGAGCCACTTGCGGTAGATCCAGTATTTATCCCTAGTACATGAACTAGCTTTTTGGAGCCCATTCTCCATGAAGGAGTACCTTGCTCAGCCTAGATATATGGGGGAAGGCCTAGGTCCTGCCCCAAATGATGTGACAGACTTTAATGATTCCCATGGGGAGGCCTTGCCCTCTCTGAGGAGTGGATCGGGGATGGGATGGGGAGATGGTTTGGAAGCTGGGAACTGGAATTGGTATGTAAAATAAGATTGTACTTAATTTAATATAATAAAATGAAATGAAAATGTCTTTGAAAGAAAGAGCAGATGATAGATAATATTTGTGAATCGATCAAAAATACTGAGAAATGTAATAAAGATAATAAGAACTTTTGGTATCTACAGCTATGTCATGTGGCATGCACCTGTACACCCACAGACGACACACACACACACACACACACACACACACACACACACACACAAACACTTAGTGAATCTGCCTTTAAAATATTTATATTTCCCACATGTTGCTTTGTCAACTATGGTGTTCTCCTGGCCACATCTGCCACTACTAATATTTTCAAATTTTTTATTTTATTATTCATCACCAAATTTAGGGAGCTATTTATGTTTGTTAGAAATTAAGATAATTAATTGCTTAAACTTTTATTTCCTAAAGAATACACTATTTATTTCATTTCTCAAGTAATGAAATTTATTGTTTTTAACCAATAACTTTAACTTTTTTTAACCAAAAATTTTAACCAGTTAGTCTGTCCACATGTACAATTTTTTTGTATACTTAATGTGGTTTATTTATTAACATGCACACTTGTATCTATACCTTTTATTCCCCACATGTAGAGTGTATGTCCAAACTTTCTTCAGTGGCAGCAGGCACCTGTTCATTTAGCCAAAACTTGAATTTTTCACCTTTTATTAAATGTTACATTTCCCAGTGTATTGGAGATCTAAAATGTTGGTAATGTGTTTTACTTTTTCTGACTCTAAGTTTGCTAAGTATGGTTCTGTAAATCTAGTGAAATACCATTTAACTTTTATGTTCCAAAAGAGTATCATTTATTTATTTATTTATTATTTATTTATTTTACATCTTTATCCCATTTTCCTCTCCCTCCCTCCCATGCCTCCCATCCTCCCATTACCCCTTTCACCCCCCCCCCAAGTCCCATTACCCACTCACTCCACGGGGATGGTGATGTCTTCTAGGACGGATCATCAAAATCTGTCAGGTCATTTGGAATAGGGTCTTGGCCCTCCCTCCGAGGGAGTATCCCTCCACGGGAAAGTGCTCCCAAAGTCCTTTTCTGCATGAGGGATACATCCAGGTTCCACTGTCAGAGGTCCCTTAGACTGCCCATGCCTTCTCACTGAGACCCATTTTCACGGGTCTGAGTCGGCTCAATGCTGGTTTCCCAGCTATCAGTATGGGGGTCCATTAGCTAGCTTCCAGAAGTCCAGGCAACGACTTAGAAAGAGACTTGCTATTAGACCAGAGAACACACCAACCTCCATAAATCTAGATGGACAAAACCAAAATGGAAAGGAGAGAGAGAGAGAGAGAGAGAGAGAGAGAGAGGAAAAAAAAACACCTATCCAACAAAGACAATCCCAGAAATCAGGAAGTAAATCTATAATCATCCCACTTCCAAATACCTAAATGCTATTTTAAGAATATAATCAATAATAGCCAGGACAATATGGCCATATCAAAGTCTAGCTATTATACCACAGCCAGAATTGAACACCCAATGAAGCTAAAGAACAACAACAACAATAAAAAAAAAATGACCTTAAAAGCAACTTTATGAAGATAATAGAGGTCCTCAGGAAATTAAAAAAGAAAAAAAAAAAAACCCTTTGAAGTAATTGAGAAAAGATTAATGAAAGTTGGAGGAAATGAATGCTTCCTTTAAAGAATGTCAAGAAAACCAACAAAAACAACAACAACAAAAGAAACCAGCGAAAGAAACAGTTCAAATCCTAAAAACGGAAGCATTGGAAAAAAAACAAACTGAATTCTAACAGTGATGGCACACTCCTTTAATCCCAGCATTCAGAAGGCAGAGGCAGGCAGAGCTCTGTGAGTTTGAGGCCAGCCTGGCTTACAAATATAAACAGAGAAAGCCTGTCTTGAAAAGAAAGAAAGAAAGAAAGAAAGAAAGAAAGAAAGAAAGAAAGAAAGGAAAGAAAGAAAGGAAGGAAGGAAGGAAGGAAGGAAGGAAGGAAGGAAGAGAAACTGAGGAATCTCTGGAAAAGAAAGACTGGGTAAGCAAACAGGAATGACAGACACAAGCATCACAAACTATATAAGAAATGGAAGAGATAATTGCAACCAGTAGAATAAATAGATTCATAAGGTTAAAGAAAACATTACATCTAAAAAATAAAACACCTAACACAAAATGTTCAAGAAATCTAAAAGACTATGCAAAGACAAAACCTAAGAATTTAAGGAATAGAAGAATATTTAACATAATCAGAAAATAATTTCTCAGCTAAAGAAGACATATGAAGACAAAAGTTGTATATAAAACACCAAATAAATCTGCCAGCTTCCAGGTCCTTCCTCTGCAGAATGGCCTTCTCAGAGACTTCCAGCTTCCCGGTTCCCCCTCCACCCACAGTAGTAGATAAGCTTGGGCCTATTTCCAGCCTGCCTTCCTGGGCCCTGCTCATAGTCTCATGATGGCTGGGGCCTGTGGGCCCACAGGGGATCCCATCCCAGCAGACCAGCCCATCTTCAGTCTGCCAGCACCCTAGTCCCAACTCTACCCACTGGAGGAGAAGAGCCATTGGAGTATTGGACTTGCTTTCACCCACCAGAAGAGAACCATGGTCACGTACTTACCAAGAGACAGAGAGACATCTCCAGGACACACTAGAAGAAGGGATGGATAGACAACAATATAAGAACACAGTCAACAACAAAAAGAGCAATATGACTCACCCAGTGTCTAGGGACTACACACAAGAAAGACTTGAACATCTTAACACAAATGAAGCAGAAGAGAAAGGCCCTAGAAACAACTACATGAAGATAATAGAAACTCTGAAACAGGGAATGAAAAAATCCTTTTAAGAAATGAAAGAAAAAAACAAACCAAAAAAAAAATGCAAGAGATCTTTTAAGGAAAGCAAAAACCAAAAACAAACAAACAAACAAACAAAACAATTAAACAGATGAAGGAAACAATTCAAACAGTCCATAACCTAAAAACTGAAATAGAGACAAGAAAGAAAACACAAAATGAGGGAATGCAGGAAATAGAAAAGTTGGGGGAAATGGACAAGAACTATGGATGAAAGCATAACCAACAAACAGAATACAAGAAATGAGAGAATCTCAGGCATGAAAGATACACTGGAAGGAATATATTCATTGACTATAGAAAATCTTAAGTCCAACAAATCCCTAGTACAAAATATCCAGAAAATACGTGACACTGTAAAGGCCAAACCTAAGAATAACAGGTATAGAATAAGGTGAAGAAACCCAACTCAAAAGTACAGAAAATATATTCAACAGAATCATAGAAGAACACTTTCCCAACTAAAGGAAGACATGCCAATGAAAGTACAAAACACTTCCAGAACACCAAATAGAGTGGGTCACAAAAACAAGTCCCCTCACCACATAATAATCAAAACACCAACATACAGAAATATATATATATATATATATATATATATATATATATATATATGAAGAGCAACAAAGGAAAAAGGTCAAGTAACATATAAAGGTAAAACTCTCAGAATTACACCTCACATCTCCATAGAAGTCTGATGGCAAGAAGGTCCTGGATATATTCTACCAACATTAAGTGACCATGGATACCAGCACAGACAACTATACCCAGCAAAGCTTTCAATCACTATAGATGGAGAAATCAAAATATTCTAGTACAAAACCATATTTAAATAATACTTATCAACTAATCCAGCCCTGCAGAAAGTTCTAAAAGGAAAACTCCAACCCAAGGTAAACAACTACACCCACAAAAACAGAGGCAATAGGTAATCCCTCTTTACCAACAGCCAAAAGAAAAATGGGGGAAAATCCACACCACCACCAACAAATCCAAAATAAACAAGAACTAACAATCAATTGTCATTATTATCTCTCAATATTAATGGTCTTAACTCTCCTATAAATAGACACAGGCTAACAGAATAGATACAAAGACAGAATCCATCCTTCTGCTACATACAAGAACTACACCTCAATTTCAACGGCAGATGTTACCTCAGAGTTAAGGGTTGAGAAAAGATTTTCCAATCAAATGCACCCAAGAATGGAGCAGGAGAAGCAATCCTAATATTGAACAAATTACAATTTAAACTAAAATCAATCAGAAAAGATGAAGAAGGTCATTTCTTATTCATCACAAGAGAAATTCATCTGGATGAAGTCTCAATTCTGAACATCTATGCCCCAAATGCAAAGGCACTCACATTCATAAAAGAAACATTACAAAAACAAATCACAAATAAAACCTCACACATTTATAGTGGGAGATTTCAAGACCTTACTCTCAACACTAGAAAGAGCCACCAGACAAAAACTTAACAAAAAAAGAAGTTGACCCACTTCGTTTAACAGATATTTATAGAACATTCCAACCAAACACAAATGAATATACCTTTTCCTCATGTCCAAACTTATGAGACACTTTGAAAGCAGTACTAATATGAAAGTTCATAGCACTTAGTGTGCACATGAAGAAAATGGATTATAGTCTCATTAGAGAATTAACAGCACAACTGAAAGCCTTAGAACAAAAAGAAGCAAACTTACCCCAGAGGAGTAGATGTCAGGAAATAATCAAATTGAGGGTTGAAATCAATAATGTAGAAACTAGGAAAACAATACAAAGAATCAATGTAACAAAGAATTGGTTATTTGAGAAAATCAACAAGATAGATAAACCTTATCCAAACTAACCAAGAGGCAGAGGGAGATCATGCATATTAACAAGATCAGAAATTAAAAGGAGACAAAACAATGGATACTGAATAAATTCAGAGAATCTTCAGTCATTCTTGAAAACCTATACTCCACAAAATTCTAAAATTCAATGGAAATGAATAATATTCTGGATATCTAACAGTAAGCAAATTTAAATCAAGAACAGATAAGCAATTTAAATAGCCATGTAATCCCTAGTCATCAAAAGTCTCCTAACAGAAAAAAAGAGCACGGCCAGATGGTTTCAGTGCAAATTTCTACCAGAAATTCAAAAAAGAGGTAATACCAATACTCCACAAAGTTTTCCAAACAATAGAAGCAGAAGTGTCATTGCTAAACACTTTTTTCCAGGATGCAATTACTTAAGTACCCAAGCCACAAAAAGATACAATTAAAATGAGAACTACAGATCAATATTCCTCATGAACATTCATGCAAAAATACTCAGTAAAATACTGGCAAATGGAATGCAAGAACACCTCAGAGAACTCATCCACCATGACCAAGTAGGCTTCATCTTGGGAGTGGAGGAATGGTTCAACACACGAAAATTCATCAAGGTGATCCACTACATAAACAGACTAAAAAACAGAAGCCACATGATCATTTTATTATATTTGGAAAAAGCCTTTGACAAAATCCAACAACCCTTCATGGTTGTGGTATTAGAGAGGTCAGGGATAACAGGAACATACCTAAACCTACTAAAAGCAATATACAGCAAACCAGCAGCCAATATAACAAAATGAAGAGAAACTCAATGTGATTCCTCTAGAATCAGGAACATGACAAGGCTGTCCACTCTCTCCATATCTCCTCCATATTTTACTTGAAGTTCCAGCTAGGGCAATAAAAGAACCAATGGATTCCAAGGAGATATAAACTGAAAAGGAAGATGTCAAACCCTCACTATTTTCAGATGATATGATAGCTTACATAAGGGACCCAAAAATCTCTACCAGGGAATTCCTATGCCTGATAAACACTTTCAGCAAAATGGGAGGATAGAAGATTAACTGAAAAACATTCAGTAGTCCTACAATATATAGATGAAAAAGAACCTGAGAAAAAAATCAGAGAATAATAACAACAGGCAACATGAAATATCTTGGGGTTAACACTATCCAAAAGAGTGAAAGACTTATATAATAACAACTTTGAATCTTTAAAGAAAGAAATTAAAGAACATATCAGAAAATGGAAAGATCTCCCATGCTCTTGGATAGGTAGGATAAACATAGTAAAAATGGCAATCTTACAAAAGAAATTACAGATTCAATACAATCCCCATCAAAATTCCAGCACAATTATTCGCAGACCTTGAAAAACAATATTCATCTTCATGTGGAGAAACAAAATACCCAGGATATCAAAAACAACACTTTGCAATAAAGAAACTTCTGGAGGCATCATCCTCCCTGACTTCAATCTCTATTACACAGCTATAGTCCTTCAACTAGCTTGGTACTGGTACAAAAATAGACAGGAAGACCAATGGAATCAAATTGAAAACAGTGTTATTAGTCCACGCACCTACAAATTCATGGTTTTTTGACAAAGAAGCAAAAATTATACAATGGATAAGAGAAAGCATCTTTATTAAATGGTGCTGGCATAACTGGATTCTGACATGTAGAAGACTCCAGATAGATCCATATCTATTGCCACGCACAAAACTTAAGTCCAAATGGATCTAAGACCTCAACATAAATTCAGCCACACTGAACCTCTTAGAAGAGAAAATGGAAGGTACTTTTGAAGGAATTGGTACAGGAGACTGATTTCTGAACAAAACACCAGTAGCATCCATTAAGATTGACAATTAATAAATGGGACCTCTTGAAACTGAGAAGCTTCTGTAAGGCAAAGGACAAAATCAACAAGACAAAAACAGCAGCCCACAAATGGAAAAGGATATTTACCAACCCCACATCTGACAGGGGTCTGATTTCCAAAATACACAAAGATTTCAAGAAGCTAGTTACCAGAACACCAAATAATCCAATTAAATGTGGGGTATAGAATTAAATAGAAAATTCTTAATAAAGGAATCCAAAATGGGGGTTAAGAATGTGCTCAACATCCTTAGTCATCAGGGAAATGCAAATCAAAACAACTCTGTGATACTATCTTACTCCTTTCAGAATGGCTAAAATAAAAAAAATACCAATGATAATCCATGCTGGAAAGGATGTGGAGAATGGGGTATCCTGCTCCAGTGCTCCAGTGTTGGTGGGAGTATAACTCATTCAGCCACTTAGGAAATCAGTATGGCAGTTTCTCTGACCATCCTACTGAATTTAATGCAATCACCATAGAAATTCCATAATATTCTTTACAGAGCTTAAAGGGACAACACTCAACCTCATAGGGAAAAGTAAAAACCTCAAGATAGGTAAAACATCTTGTAAAATAAAAGAATTTCTATAGTTATCCCTGTTCCTGATTTGAAGCTACAAAGCCTTTGTAATAAAAACTTCATGGTATTGGCATAAAAACAGACACTTTGATGAATAGAATAGAATTGAAGACACAGATATAAGTCTACACATGTATAAACACTTGATTTTTGATAATGAGACAAGATAGCACCTTCAATAATATTGTGCTGGTCTAACCAAGTATTTGTATATAGAAGAATGCAAATATCTTTATCACCCTGAACAAAATTCAAGTCTAAATGGATCAAAGACTTCAACATAAAATCAGATACACTGAAGGGGATTTAGAGTAAGGGCCACATTTCTCTGATTCTGTTGAGGGTTCAAACTTGCACAGTTACTTTGGAATTTAATTTGGTGGTTTGTCAGAGAATTGGGAATAGATGTACCTCATGACCCAGCTGTGCCACTCCTGCATATATTCCCAAAGAAAGCTCCATCCAATGACAAGGACACTTTCCCAACTATGTTCATAACAGCTTTATTCATAAGAGGAAGAAACTGGAAACAACATAGATGTCTCTCAAACAAATAATAGATACTGAAAATATGATAATTTTAACAGTGGAGCGTTTCAGTGCTGTTAAAATGATGATACCATGATATTTACAGCAAGTGGATGGAAGTTGAAAAAATCCTGAGTGAGGTAAGACAGTCCCCGAAAGACAAACATGATATCCTCTAACTTATAAGTGGATATTAATTATAAATAAATGAAAATCTTGCTAAGGTCCAAAGACTTGGTGAATGTAAGTAAGAAGGAAGGCTTAAGGGGGAATGTAAGTATCTCTCTGGCAAGAGGAAGTAGAATACATTTTGTGAGTGAACTTGGGAAGGGTAGCGTTTGGAACAGGAGTGACATACTGAGGTAGGGAAGGGAAAAATGAAAGAAGAAATGACTCGAATTTGGTTGTATTTCAAGGGCAATGTGGAAACCTTGTGCAATGGAAACTCCCTGTAATTCAAAAATGTAATTCTAGTACAGAATCCCAGTAATGGGTAATATGGAACCTAAACTTGTCATCTTCTCTATCTAGAAAAGACCTCAAGTGTAGGAATAAAAACACCAACCCAGCCATAAATATTTGACCTTCAGTTTACCCTGCCTGCAGAGTGTTTTGTGAGCAGAGTTTAGCAGAATTTTCATGAAAGAGACCGGAAAGAATTTTTCCAGAAGCTGATGGAAGCAAATGCAGAATCTAACAGCCAATATTTGGTGAAGCTCAGGGTATCCTGCAGAGGAGGGGAAGAAAGCATTGGAGAAACCAGAAAAGTTAGGGAAACCAAGAGAGCATGTCCCACAGAACCAATTTACTGGGACTCATGGGACTCACAGTGATCAGGGACATTGTAGGAGTTTGTGTTAGGTCCCCTGCTTGTATGTTACAGCCATGTATCTTAGTGCTCTGGTGGTATTCTGAATAGTAGGAAGAGTGTGGTTATGGCTGCTAACTCTTTGACCTACTTATAGTGCCTTTTCCTCATACCGGACTACCTTATCCAGTCTTGCTGTGATGGTATATAGCTATTCTTGTTATAGCATATTATGCAATGTTTGATTTGTGGACCTGGTAGACCTGAACTTTTCTGAGAGGATTTGAAGGTAACATAGATCTAGAAGAGACTGAACATCTAGTAGACGAGGGAAGGAAATTGTTGTTGGGATGTAATATGTGAGAGAATAAGAAGAAGAAGAAATGTATGTACAAAAGTGATGCTAAATTATTATAAACCATATGTAGATTGATTTTTCCCTCTTGCCTGTTTCCAAATTACCAAAATGGAGATTAAATATTAATTATAAAAGCTCAGCCATTCAGCAGATCAGGCTTGTTACTAGCTAACTCTTACATTTTTCAAACAGTCCATAGTTTCATATTGTCACATGGCTTTTCTAAGTACAACATATCTATGTTGCTTTTATCTGTGTCTGCTTGCTACTCTTCTTAATCTGCCCTTCTTCTAAGAATTCCCTCTTTGACTCTCCTCCTAAACTTATCCTGCCTAGCTACTGTCCAGTCAGCTTACTTATTAGACCAATCACAACACCATATATTCACACAATATAAAGAGTATAAAGGAATATTCTTGAACAATCAAGTGTCTCTTAATATATACTTATTTCTCTTTAATAATTCACTAAAATTGTATTGTTTCATCTTTCTTTTAACCAATATCATTTATGATTGAGGCATTTTTCCTCTATCCACCAAAGAAGCCAATGTTAACATTTGAAGTAGTTAATTGTAATATAGATACCTAGTTACACAGTTCCTCTTCTTATTCATATATCCCATAACTGAGAATATTTTTAGAAATTTTCAGCAAGCCAGATCATGTGCATAGCTTTTTATTCACAACATCTGACATAATTTTAACTCATGTAAGCCTGCCAATATTTAAACAAAATATACTTCTCATTCTTCAGAATCCCTTAGTGTAAAACACATTATATATAATCGATGTAAAGTGCTTTTCAAAGCCATGTAGGTTTGATTAAGAGAGCTTCAATTATTTAATATCATGATAAATGTCATATTATAATTGCTGTAGAATAATCCTCTTGTACACAGTAAATATTTGTCACTCATATTGGTTTAATAAAATGTTTATTGGTCATTAGCCAGGCAGGCTGTATAGGCAAGGTGACCAGACTAGGAGATTTTTGGGAAGAAGAAAGGCAGAGATGGAGTCACCAGCTAGATGCAGAGGAAAACACGATGAGGATGCCTTACTAAGAAAAGATACTAAACCACTTGGCTAAATTTAGATAAGAATTATGTGTTAATTTAAGTTGTAAGAGCTTGTTAGTCAAAAGCTTGAACAATAAGCAAAGAAGTTTTCATTTAATATAAGCTTCATCATTTTTATTTGGAACTGCAGTGTCAGTCAGGAAAGAAACTTCTGTCTACATTTAACCTTTGACATATTGTCATCTGACAGTTTATGCTATGGTTATTTATATCATGGATATCTGGTAGTCAAAGTATTTTGCAACTATATGACTAGAGTTAATAGTCATTCTAAATTAGATACAAATATGAGGTAATACCAAAAATTCAAGTTGTAAACTAATTTTGATCTGTGTATTCAACTGAATATGTGTGTCTTTCAAAGTGCATGTGGGAAATCCTATTCTGTCATGTGAAATCAAACTCTCTACACATGCTACACATAGAAACTTACAAAACCTTGATCATGACTTTCCAAATTTAAGAACCACAAGGCATATTATTTTTGTGCTTGCATACTAAACATTCTCTGACTGGAATACTCATTTTCAGTTCATAAACTATTTTCAATAATATTCTTATTTAAAAAAAATACTGACGTGGTCAAGGAGGAGTGTCCAGAGACATAAGCAATGAAGGGCACATTCTTGTCAATGGCTCACCCACTATCCAACCGGAATTGTAGATGACAACTGTGAAATAGAACACCTGTCATGCAATGCAAAGAAGTCATAATAAGCCACACTGAAAACACATGCAAGCATAGGTGCAGGCAGATTGTGTGGCCTGGTCTCAGGTGCTGTAATCCACAAGAGGAAAGGGTAAGTGACAGGAGAACCCAACAGCCTAAGAGGGAACACCATCCTAAGTCCTTTAATGTCACCAATTCAAGGACAGTATAATTAGGACACAAAACATGAGAGAAGTATCACTTTTTAATAAAATGGGAAAAATAAAGTTAAAATATAATTACAATACCCCCCTCTTTTCAGTCCCACCCAGGTATCCCCCTTACTCTCTCAAAATAATGCTCTCTTTTTCTTTAATTGTTATCACATACACACTTGTGTGTATGTTTATGATCAATTTAATCAGTTTGTATAATATTAGTTTGTGTGTATTTAATCTCAGAACTATACTCTTGATAGTAGGTAACTAATGAGAGCATTCTGCCTTTGGGAAGACCATCATGCCTTGTGCCTGTGACTTATTTTTTCAGTGAAAATATTTTTAATATTACAATTAGTGAAACAGCTTCCCAGCTACTATGAGTTTACTGAATTCTAGTTCTTTTCATATGTATTTTGTGAAATTGTGCTTATTTTGCTTATTTTTAATTGAGATGCTGATCAATGTTACACTAGGCCTTTCATTTTTATGTCATACTGATGTTACAATTCTGTAAATTGATTTAATATTTAAATGATCTGCTAAAGTTGAGTAAAGTTATAAGCATATGAGAGATTATTTGAGGACATACTTAGATTCTATGTACCCTAAATTCCAGCTCTAAGATTAGATTTTCAGATCATGCACTGGAAATCAACATCTGCAATGAATACCAAGTCTTCAGCTCACACTGCATGGAGACTGATAGAAGTGGATAAAAACTGACAGGAAAAAAAAGGGAAGTGACAGAGATGAATACTAAGAGTAATTTCCTTGGATATAAACTATTCATTCTAAAATAATAAGAGTAGATAGAGGGAATAAAGCTACCAGGATTCAAGCACTCAATCATTTTGAGCGTATCCCACTTGCAGTCTGCCTTTCCAACTACACAGTATTTTGTAAATGGTTGAAAGCCCCAGTTTAAAAGCACATGTAATAAAAACCTCCATATTTCTAATTAGTGTACATTTCCCTTTGATTATGAAGGCATTAGAAACTTGCATCACATGTAAATAGATTCATATGCCACTTTAGACAGCAGGGTTGTGAGTTTCTTTTACTCTGTGCTCTTGCTATAGTGAGAAACTGTTCACAAGAAAAAGAAATGATAATTTATGTTTTTAGTGTAGGATATTTCTAATAGTTGCCATTGAACTAAATGGACTTTCCAAATGTGAGATTAAAGTATAAATGACAACTGTTAAGCCTGGGTCTTCATTTCCAATGAATAATTGGTGGCCAATTACTAACTATACAGAAGGTAACATAGACAGGTAATTGTTTTTTAAATGTTTTAATAATTATTTGTAAATATTTACATTGTAACTTGATCATAGTTATTGTTGTTCCCTATTTGTTCTTCTATGGACCTTTCATTCCATACACATAAAATATTCCACCATTTGTTTTTTGAAAATCCATTGCATTACACGGGGCCACCCATGTACTCTTAGGTGTGTAGCTATCCACAGGAGAATGACAGACTTATCAGGGGCCTCATACTTAAATAAAGCTCATTTCCTCTTTTTGACATCAACTGATGACCAACAGCTCATGAACTAGGAGACTAAAAAGTCACTGTAATCTTCTGTTGATAAAAAGAACTTATATTTCAAATTTAAGTTTTCAATTGTCTTTAGCAGAAGAGTGGAGCAAGGCTGCCCACTTAATGTCATGGTGGCCTAGAAGCAGAGACTAGGAGTGATTGATGACCTAAAATCAAAGTATAGCAACCAATAGTATGTTGCAGTCCCTTTAAAAGTGCAACTGGACTAATTTCCAACACTTCCTAAATGACTGGCATGCTAACTCAACTCATTAATTGGTATACATCTATTTGGATAATAGGCACTTGAACATTTCCACTCAGAATTGAATAAAAACAATCCCAATATTTTTAGGATTTTCTATTGCAAAATTGAAATTTGTTCATCATTCCTTTGTTGATTGTGAGTTTTAGTGGATGATGAATTCCAAATTTCAATTGCCAATTAATTAATTACAGTTAAGATACAGAAAAGCAACTTCAGATTCCAGAAGGGGTGATAGAGACAGAAGTGTATATAGAAAAATTTTGGTGGCTCTTCAGATCTTCATTGCAACTTTTCCCAGAGGACACATTATTTGTGTGTTTATGACATAAGATTTTTATGACTTGATATTTGAAGATTATAACCATTACAATTTTGCCTTAATTTCAGTGAATAATTCTGGGCATACAATGTAATAATACTTAACTTCTTGAGAGAACATGAGAAATCTAGACTGTATAGATTCACAGATAAAGGTCTCCACTCTGTGTAAGACAGTGCCTCAGGGTTCTAGAAGCATTTTATCTGAGCCAAAGCAAATACGTTGTTAGAAATTTCATATTTAGCATACATGATAATGAAATCCTGATGCCATATACCTGCTAGATTAAATGTATGTGCTTCAGTTTGAATTTAGCTATTAGGCAGCAAACACTCTTATTATAAGATGGGGCTAGTCTGTGCACCATGTCTCAGAGAAGTGATTTCATGCATCGGAGGGTTTTGTTGTTCTTTCTCTGGGATTTTGGGAACTGGAGAGTCAAAGACTCTTTTAACATGGACTCTTTGTACCAGATTGTATAAGTTTTGACCTCAGAAGGATGGGGGATAAAAATGTTAACATCTTCAGAGGTTATAGATTTAACATAAGCTATTAAGGGCAAGTGACAAATCCAAAACTGTTTCTCTGGTCAGTAACACTTAATGTTTCTGATGACATGTAAATAAGTAGACACATGCCCACTATTCTCTGGATCTGAAAAAAAGAAGAACTCTCTATTTAGTGCATTTCCTGGATTCTGACTTAAACCCTCTTTCTATTTCATCAGCTGTAATCACATTGAAAATGACAAGCACTAGAAATAGATTATTTAAGTCCAAGTAAAAAGTCCAATTATAGTATTTTAAATACTATACCCTTGCTTGGAGTTTGTGTCAAATATTTCAGCAATGACTTATTCAAACATTGTATTTTACCTGAAACAATGTTGTTAACCACAATTGTTCTAAGTGCTTTGGAATACATTAAATTAACCTTAAAGTATTTTGAAGATTGAACATAACAGAAAAAAGCAAGTAAGTACAGTATGTGGAAATACCTTTTAATTACCTTACCTTCTAAATAGTGATACTCTTTTTCTGTAGCAAAACTGTCCATTATCTCCACACACATAGCCAACCAAGTCCAGCTGAACGAGCAGAGTGAAGTTATGATAAAGAATAGCATGTGTATTCTTCAAATTGCACATGATGGAAAATTTGAGAGATGCACATCTGTTCTTGGGATTTAATATTCCCTGATCACAGATAAGAACTTTACTAGGCTCTCTGTTATCATTCCATAAAATAAAACATCAATTGGAAGCTAGGAATGTGATGTTATATTTTGAAGCTTTGAGAATAAACTTCAAGTGTCTGTAGTTCTCAAAATACTAAAGAACATATTCACTTATATGAATAAAAAGTGAGGCCAGCCACTTGATCAAAAGTTAAATGGGTTAAATTTGTCAGGCTGTGGCACAACATTTAATTTTATAAATCAAGATATAATGTTATCATCATTATTAAATGTCTTTATTTTCATCATATAATATAACAGAAATGTGTCATGTTTTGTTTCATTACAATAAATAAATATTTATATTATATTGAATATCATAGCAAATATTTAGGTTTCTTGGCTTAAGAAAAATAATGAACATTTTTTTTTAGTCTTGAGGGGCCATAAGAGATTATTAAAGAATTATTATAGGGAAAAAACTTTTAATATCATGATATTCTTTGCTGATTTGAGGAAAAATATGCTTTCTTGACTTACCAAAGGTAAGATGGAGTTATTTTGAAATAATGCCAAGTAAGTACGTGTTTTCAGGTAGAATTATCAAAGGGTAAATTCATGAACTCTTCCTCTACAGCTGGGGATTAAAATACTGTTAATATATATAGCATATGACTGATACAATCAAGGATATTGTTAATAATACTCTTGTTACCTCAGTGGGGCATCTTTAAACAGCTTAGCTAAAAAAAATAACAAAACAATAGCCAGCAACTGGGTATTTTCTAAGCATGGTACTTCTGTTGTTATGATAATAAAATTTTCACAGGGAATCCTGATGGAGAGAAAAAACTGATTAGTTTATGCAGGGTTCTCAGCCTAGTTTAACTGCTAGGATAAGTACAGGTTTTCTCTATTTAAAAACAAATGATATCTCTTTAAAATACTTGGAAGATAAGTATGATAGTAATAAAAAATTATGTGAACATCACTTTATAAACTTATTTTAAATGTAATGTTATTATACTTAGATAATCCAAGACACAGTGAAACAAATGCCACAGGTCTACTCATATCCTCAGAGACAAGTATGCCACCTAGAACAATAGCACAAATCAGGAAAGCCAAATGGTAGCCCTTCCCCAAAAGAAAGTGGTCTAGGGAGGGGACACAGGTGCTATGAAGGGAAAGGAGATGGGGAATAGAGTGGGCTAATTAGGCAGAGAAGAAGCCTAAAACTAAAGAAGGAGCGTTTGGAAGGGGAGGAAGAATGGGGGGATTAACAACAATGATGAAGTCTGAAAAGGCCATAAAATATTATTTTATGTTTACCTAAATTACACATAAGATGTTCATGTGTAAATATACTTGCTAAATAATGTGGAAGACAGCACCAGCTGTATATCTCTTCTCACTAAATGAACCCACCAGTACTGGAAATTGATGCATCTACTGAGTTTTGGTTCAAAGGGGTCTCATGGAAAACCCTAAACAATCCAGGCTCTCAAAAAAATGACAATAAGTCCCTACTAATGAGAAAAACATCTACCCATCTCATTGAGTATGGAGAAGTTGAGCTGGTATCTACCTGAAACCATCACCCAATGGACTAGTATTCATAGTATTGAAAGTTACGATGCTTACTACCAAAAGAAAAAGGCAAATAACAACCAAATTACAAGCTCTTCAATCTACAAGAATGACTAGCCTGCAATTGGCTGGTGTAATTGTGGCACAAAGCTAGTGGAATTATTAAACAAATATCTGATTTGAGTTAAGGCCCACTCCATTAGATGGGACCCAGACATAAAACTGTTTGAGATAGATATGCCAGGGATTCAGGAGAAAATCACTCATGTCTTTTTCTAAATGGACATAGCAATAAAAATGATCCTTAATGATATTCTACTATATTCATAGATCAATGCCTTGCTCAGACACCATCAGAGAAGCTTCCTCTTGCTGCAGGTGAGAACAAATAAGAGATCCACATCCAATAATAAGCAGAGAATGAAGACCTTAGAATACACAGCTCTATAATAGATGTCTTCATCAAACCCTTCTCCTCAGGACTCAGGCAACACTGTAGAAGAAGAGACAGAAGAAACAAGGAAACCAGGCCCTATGGATCAACAAAGTTATAGCATACGGAGCTTGCACCGAGAGAGCCCCAGAACTGAAAGGAGAACTAGACACATACCCTTACTCCTAACTCCAATTCAAAAGAATGTGCAAATGAAAAATTGGTTATCATCAAGAGAGTCTCCCTAGGGAAACAAACCCATCTTGGGTGTAGGCTGAACGTCCAGGATTAGATAGCCAACACAAAGCAAATTCAATGGCAACTTTGGAGTGTTCATGAAATTTTAGTTTTTGTTTTATTTTTCTCTCTCTTTTTTTTCTATCTTGGAGGCCCTTTGGGTAGATAGTATGGCTTCTGGTTTGGGTATATTTTATGGAACTCCTGAGTGTAGAACATATGAAACTGTATCTATATTCATTACTTGTGCTTTTTCTTTGGCTGTTTTACATGTTTGGTTGTAAAGTATTTATCATATCTTTTCTTATCTTATTTTTATTCCTTAAGTGCCCACTTGTTATCTAAGGAGACTAAATAGTGTTTATCTAAATGGGAGGGAATGTGGGGAGGAATTGGCAGGAGTTTGTGTATAGGGTGTAACCAAATATATATCTTATGAAAAAATATTGTCAATAAAGGAAAAAAGACATAGACAAGAAAAACAGCCTCGACCAAACATAAGAATTCTCTTTTGAATGTTGGTCAGGGAAGTTAAGAAGTCCTCAAAATTAGATGGTCTATTGTTATTGAACTTGGTTATCTCCCAGAATTTGAATGTAAATCCTTGGAATTGAAAATACAAAACACTTTGAACTATAGACTTTAGATGGAACTGAGCTGCAATATTTCTCTCTAAGGAATGCTTTCACAGTAGATATTATGCAAATGGCCATGGGTGAAAAATCAATGATAAGTCCTACTCAACTGTGATACTTGTGAACCACAGCAATGCTTATCTGAGCAAGATATCCCTAAAAATGTAATAGTGGCACATGTGTCTTAGAAGTAATTAGTAGTTATCTAATTATAGTGAATACCTGTCCAATAGAAAGAAGATTATGCCTGGAATTGAACACCTAGCTCACACCTATGACACAATGAGACTATGTAACCTGGAAGAGAACCTACTACTGTAACTTCCTTACACCAGTATAATTTCTAACTGCATAATAAATATGTATATTTATACCCACATGGAAGTGTAAAGCACCCCTCTTTCCAAAGAAACTTCCTTTTGCAGTAGATGCAGGCCATTACAGACAACTACAAGTGTACAAAATAGAGAACAATGGACAGCGAGACTGTGCGATCTTCACCCTAAGTTGATGCATCTACAATACAGCTCCTATATCTCAGGCTCAGAGAATATCATGCAAGAAGAGGTAGAAAGAGTGGAGGAGCCATAGGGTCAGGACATTCACTATGAGGTAGTGTCTCATGTATCAGAGAAGAAGGCAATACCTACAAAGACTCAACATAATGGCTGCCTAAAGAAAACCTAAACAATGTTAACACCATGTGAAAAACAATGTGCCTACATTTAGATAAAGAGGTGCAGGCAATTGATGACATTCGAGAAGAAGAAATAATCTTCCCTGGGCACAAGTACCCTAATTTGTTATCTAATACCAAGGGACCAGCCTTAACAATATGCGAATGCCACAAAACATGATTAATTTCTACACAGTGATGTTACTTCTTTTATTAAATACCAGAATGAAATGCCAAAACATAAGTAATGTTTATAAACTTATGTTAAAACTTGTTCAGATTTATTCTGATATTAAAATAAATATAATTATGTTTATCATTATACCTTCTTTTTCAATTTTATCTTAGTTCTTTCTTCAATCCAGCATGTCTGATGGTTACTATTTAAACAGAGAAAATTACAATTGGTAAGGAAAATAAATTAACATCAAATCCTAGTACTAAACCATTTTCTGAGACCTTAAATATGACATTTTTTCTTTGATCTGTGATCACACTGAATCTCTATATATAAATTTTTTGTTATTCATCATATTAATTACACTGCAATTTTTACAAATTAAACCATGTTAATCAGAATGCTTTGATATGTTTCTGAAACTTGTTTTACATTCTCTAGCACTCTTCTATAAGATCTAATTTTTCTCTGTGAGTCATAATCATGTCAACATGTAAGTATACAATCATCTATTGGATGTAATTTATGTAGTTTTTGTTAAATATATTTCTAAAGTACAGTGGAAGAAATCTTTGGGTAACAACAATAAAGAGAATTGAGGAAGTTAATGAAGGTGTACTCCACTATGTAATTGCTCAGCAAGTTTGACAAAAAGTTACACTGGCGTTGATTATTTTTCAGAATTGTTACATCTGTTCTTCTAGTAGGCCAGAAAATTTTCTCTCTAAGATACCATCATGTATATGTGTCAAGTGAGATTTCACTGTTGAGGGTGTTGTGCATATCATACTAAATCTACAATGTGGGAAAACTAACACATTTAGTTATTTAATACTTTGGATGTACCTGTTATACTGAATAATACCAGCAATGTATACTAAATATTAAGAAGCACTTAGCTTTCAGGGCAGTCATTTATATTCTTCAGACAATCTACAAATATATGTCATGTTTTTCCTAATATTAATTGTGTTAAAATAATAATTGCAGTTTTATATAAATAATAAAGTGCCTAGCATGTAAGCTTCCTACTGGATTTGATGGATATTATACTTCAATTACTGTGTTTAAAATGAGAACTCAATTATGAAAGGCAGATAAATACATATGAGGGCATTGTACCAATTTAGAGTTGAATATTTCTTAAAGTTCAAATTAGCAAGTGTTTTTTCTAAGTTCGCAGTGATATAGGACTTTAGTCAGAAGCTACTGCACTTTTTAGAGTTTTTCATGAACTGCTTCAAATTGGAGGAGAGTTAACACGCCCCCAGGAATGGAAATCAGTGAGGAAACTTGACTCACTAATTATTTAGCAGACATGAATGAATTGGTATCCAAAAGGATTACTGCCCAAAAGCTTGCCCTGGAGGTGGAACAGGTGTTTTTCCATCAGCATTCAGTATCTCTGCTATTTCAAGGAGGAATTCAAAACGACAACTCAGGGAATGCAAAGCTCCTCTCTGCTACATGAAAAGCATGACTTCTTAACTAGATTCTCCGCTTCCTCCCTTCCTGTCATTTCCTAGGCTTTTCTGTGTGAAATAGATCCCTTACCAATTCCAAAACAGCTGGCCTAATGCATCTCTTGAAAATGGCAATGATACCCTTGTAGAAAACCTAGGGGGCACAGGTGTTTGAAGGAATCCTAGATATAGCAAAGCAGGAGCCAAATTCCAGGTGAAATCACCCATAAAGTATATAACTATGAGACCAAAAATTGCCTACTAATCTTGCTTCTAAAGGTTTATGGCTCAAGGCTACACTTAAGAACCTTTCTTCTCGAAGTGATTCTCCATTAACTTCCACTGCAACTGTTCAGGAAACTGTTTGGTGGAGTTGAGGGGTTTAATGACTGCAGAGTTTGTTGCCTCCGTGTGGAACACCTGAAAGTTCTCCATTCTTTATTATCCCTCAAACAGCTTCAGTGACTTTGAATAGTTTCCTGAGTAGGAGAAAGAGATGCAGTCTTTTGACCTTTATGGTAATTATTACCAATTGTCAATCTTTCTGACAGCAGATGCCCTGCATGCTGTTTTCTATGAGCAAAAAAACAAAACAAAACAAAACAAAAAAAAAAAAGAAAAAGAAAAAACATTAAGACAGCATATTTATTTACATTGCAGAAAAATAAAATGCATGCTTTATAAAAGTTTCTTTTTCTGTGAATGGCCAATTTTCTTCCATGGTCACTTCCCTAACTATCTACATCATCCTTTAGAACATGAATTAGGACCCATGTGCATGTACCTTAGAGTGGCCAGTCTTTATGAATACACATACATGTAAAATTAAATCAATGGAGATGAGATATTTTCCTTTATTGCAGAATTAGGAACGTGGAAAACTGTTATGAAAATATGTGGCTAATCCTGGGATTCTGTTTTTTATTTGTTTCTTTAAGAATGTTTTAGACTAAAGAGATTTACCCATTCTTGTTTGATTTATCATCATGCATTGACGTATGCAATCATAGTGATATTGCTATCCTTAGCAATGACTACTCCAAGATTATTTGATGTTTATAGAAGTAAGTGACCTCAGTGTCAGCATGAGTAAATAATGACCCACCCCTGAATTGGAGAGTAATGGAAGAACTGAAGGTTAATACTGCTAATTCTGCATATGTAATACTGAACCTTAATACTGTTTCCTCTGGGCTATCAAACCTGTGTTATATGAGGTTTCTATTAAAACATCAAGTCCAGGGACTTTCAACAACAATGCTGAATTCTTATGCATTTCAGATACCCTTAAAGGACAAAGGGTCTGTATGCTACTTTTGCAGGGCAAGCTGGAAATTATTGCCTTTAATGAATGGAAAGAAAAATCACATGAGTTTGTTTTATTGTCATGTAAACTGGATTCTTACTTTATAACATTGGCTTTTATCTAATTTTGGCTGAGCATACTATCTGGCAAGAGAACAGCTCAACATCTTTGTCACACACATGGAATTACAATGTAACTTCCGTAGATTATTAATTTAGAGACTTCCCTGTGCAGAGGTGTATTTCTTAAATCCCTAATTACTCTCTTCAAGTAGTGAAGAAACTGCTGCTAACATTCTAATAAAATTATCCAACTAATCTGGTTCATCCTATTGCACAATCTGAGGACACTTATAGTTAAACAACAATCTGAAAATGTTAAGAAATTCATGATAGTCTGTTTCAGTAGATAGTTTCAATAAGTTTTCATCAAAATAATTTAATTTTTAAAACCTTTTGAAATTGTAATTACATCATATCCTATTTTTCTAAACCCTGCCACTCGCCTTAAAATTTTTTTTTATTTAATTTGGTTTTTATTTGTGTGAAATCCATGGACTCTTTTACTTAAATTATTGTTTTATACATATAACAATAGATATTTTGTGTATTCATATATTATATAATAGATATAAAAATGTTTTAGATATGATTGAATATATATTCCTAAGTATATAGGGAAAAATTGATTTATATACCAATCTGTCTTGTGTTACTTGTGGATATATGACCTCAGGGCTGATCAATTGGTCACTTCATTCAGCCAGAATAGCCCATAATTTTAACTAGTCTTCATCTGAAATCTCCAATATTTACATTGAGCTTCCTTAGAATTAGAGCAAATGATCTCAGGACACAGAGTTGACATAAGGTTAGGATTTATGTTAGCCCCAATTAAAGCAACACCTTGACAAAAGAGACTCTTAAGAATTTTAAACTATAATAGGACTTTCTTTTCTGAAAATCTGCAAGAAAACTACAAGGTAAATTCTATTCTTTTGCTTACAACATCTCCTCTCTCCAACTACTCCCAGGTAATTATTCCCAAGTTACTCTCCCTCATATTCATGCCCTCTAGACATATTTTTCCTTAACTATTGCATATATAAATCCACTCATTGCATATGTTACTTGCATTTATTTTATTTTGGGGCATCACTCTATTCAACCAATTGGTGTGACTTTCCCTGTGGAGAACTATTTTCTTCTCCTTTTGCATTCCCTGGTTGTCAGTAGTTTGTGTCCAGCATCAAGAACATGACTGCCTAAACAAACCATGAAAGAAAATAGAAATCAATGTATTCATAACTTTTATGAATAATTCAGCTGAAATTCAGTTTCATGGATAACTATAGCCAATAATTTTCTCTATGGGTAGATCTACCCTGTGCTTTAGATGGTAATATTATTTTTAAAAATACAGGGGCATTTGGTTAGACATTAGAAAGAACGCAAAAGAACAACAGTATCAAGATTTAGTCAATAGTCTACACAATTGAGATAAAAATAATTAATGGTTAATTTTAGTTACTGTGTCATATTCCCAGGTACATTTTGAGCCTAAGCATCAGACCTTATGGAAAAGGAATCTGTAAATTCTATAGCATCTGTGTGCACAGTGCACTTATTTGGAGAGCTTTCTGTATTTTTTTCTTTTTTGCAATTAATTTTGGATCTATTGTTTACCAGGGTTTGGAATTGTAATACAAAATGACAATATAAGTAAAATGATTGTTGTGATGTCATGGAGAGTGAGGTTGGACAATGAGAATCTGTGTGAAAACTGGATGTAGCATCATGTACTTCTAATCCCAGCACTAAGACTATCTAAAACAGAGAATCTATAAGGTTAAGTGATCAGCTAGTGTTTGAAGATTAAACCTAGTTCTGTGGCAGATCATATCTACAAAAGCCATGTGAAAAGCGGTTGAGGAAGACACCTGTTGAAAACTTTTAGTCTCCATAACCAAACCAACAACCAATGGTGTGTGTATTTATCCCATACACACACCATGCTCACAGATGGACACACACACACACACACAAACACACACACACACACACATCTCTGTTTAAATGTATACCATAATTAATACCACTTAACTCACAAGTGATATTTATAAATACAGAATTTTTAAGCTAACCTTAAAGGTTATGATAGATTTGTGGATATATATTCTTCATTAGAACTCTAGACACATTCATTGTTTAAGTAAAAACAAAAATAATTCTTTTAAGTATACACAGGAATTAATTAATAGCATTTTAGGCAAGGCTGTGTTCCAGCTCTTCTCTATTTTTTCTTGGTAAAATGATATTGGATGTGCACCTCGGCCTGAAAATGCCTTCATAACAACAATGTAAATAATGTGTTTGAATCATAATTGTGCACAGCCAGGCTCCGTTCAACAACTCAGACAACTAATTACATGCCGTGCTAGATAAATCAGTGCAAATGCAACTAAGGCTAGAAGCAGCTGAAAGACAAAGTCAGCAAACTATGGGCATATTAACTCTTCAAATGACCAGAGAATCTTGGGAATGTCAACTTGTGATATACTGTTTATTTATTCATTTACTTATTTTAAATATTGAGACAGAGATACACTCTAGTACCGGCCTGCCTTGTACTTGCTCTGTAATGGAGCCTATGTTTGAAATAATAACTATCCTTGTGCTTCAGTCTTCACATTGCTGTCATGGCAGGTGCAAGTCACCACATCTAGTCTTAAAGGAAAATAATTTCTTCATCATTTTTAAATAATATATTTAAAGAATACACATTCTTGTTATAATATTAATAAAGTAAAGGTTATATATTTATTTTATTACCTTCCAAAAATTTAGAGGGAAGAATGCACAATGCACATCCCTTTATGAGTTGCTCCTATCTTGTGGCACAAAATATTATATCTGTCATGAACCATATACAATTTCATTGTTTCATACATGAAAGCAAACAAACCAGCACCAGCGAGAATATTTAGATGGTTAAGGCACTCTCTGCCAAGAATAATGAAAACTTCTGCCAAGTTTGCTGACCATGATGGAAGGAGAAAATAGACTGTTACAGTTATCCTCTAACTGAGTCATGCACAACACATTAGCACCCCCCATTTTCATCACCCAAACACACACACACCACACACACACACACACACACACACACACACACACACACACAAACACGTACGCGCCTACAGGCTTAAATACCCTTGCGCTAGCCAACCCCAGTGAGCTACATGGACCCTGCAGATAGGCTACTCTAACGGGGAAGCAGACAGGATGAACAGACTTAACCAAATAAGGGCTTATTTACTCCAGAATACGCTCACCCTTGGGGAGGTGGAAGGTGGAAGCCAGCGCCATCTATAAGGCACGGCACTTCGCAGCTGTCTACACACACACACACACACACACACACACACACACACACACACACACACACACACAGAAGTAGTTAATTACCAACTGCAACTTATGTATTGATTAAATATTATATCAGCTTTTATAGTCCAGTTTTACACTGGCTAAAATGAATAATATTAATCATGTGCAGTCAATATTTGGAAAAACATTGAACTGTTGCCACTTTTGGATGATCACCAGTTGTACTGATAACCTGGACAAATAAGATATTCCATGGACTTTACATTATGTAAGTCTTTCCATGCACCAAGTATGGACACGGTGAAGATCCTAAGTATGATACAGAGGAAAAGCAAAAATGAATGTTTTCAGATGTCAATAGATTAAATACTCTCACTCTAGTTTCTATTGCATCTGGAAAATAACTTGCAAGCAATATAATATTATAGAAGAAAGATGGTTAAAGTCTGTCCAGATTAACAGCAGGACAAAGGCAATATGGAGATTGTCTGGATTTTATCAGAAATGTATATTTTGAAAATATACAAATTATGAATGCAGTATGTTTTATATATTAAGCTAACGAAAGAAATTCTGATTCACAAATGTTAGTATATGGTATGTTGGTGTACATGGTGATTGTGTGGGTGTGTGCATGTGTGTTCATGTATGAGTGCATTCAGGAGATATTGTAATTAAAAACAAACAAGCACAAAACCACACACAGACTGGAGAAAGCAAAAAAAAAAAAAAAAAAAAAAAACCAGCTGACCTGAAAAAGGGGGAGTTCATGAACCTCAGACTGATAGCTGTAGAATGAGCAGAGGGCTGACTCAGACTCCCTGAACGTAGATCTCAGTTAGGAGACTTGGGCAGTCTAAGGGACCTCTGACAGTAGAACCAGGATGTATCCCTAGTGCATGAACAGACTTCTTGTGCACATTCCACATGAAGGGATATTCCTTTAGCCTAGACATATGGCGGAAGGCCTAGGCCCTACCCCAAATGACATGACATATTTTGATGATCCCTCATGTAAGGCCTCACCATCCCTGGGGAGTGGTTTGGGGGGTTTAGGGGGGTTGTTTGAAAGGGGTAATGGGAGGATGGGAGTGAGAGGGAACTTGGATTGATATGTAAAATAAGATTGTTTCTAATATAAATAAAATATTTATTATAGAAAAGAAAAGTATTCCTAATTGGGATTCTATTTTCAGACTGTTGTTTCTAACAACAGCCCATCAGCCCATCATCAAAGAAAGTGTTTAATGCTTTTTTCCATCTGATTTTGTTGGCCACTGTTAATTGTTCCCCCTTGACTTTATATGGCCAAGTCTTAACCCCCTTTGTCCTGATATGGCTCTGTTTGGAGACAGGGTCTTTAATAGCTAACATTTAAGGATCCTGTAGGAGTGGAGTCTAGTCGGTATGATAGGGAACTTGTAAGAGGAGATGAGTACATGAACCAACACAGAGGGCAACTTTGGGACCCAGAGGGAAAATGTAGCCATCTCCATGCCTGAGAGACCATCCTCAGCCAAAGTCTGTCCTGTCCTCATGTCTTAATCTCAGGTCTGTAGTTTTCCAGAACAATGAATGAATATGTGCTTAAATGTCATTCAGTCCTAGTGCACCAATGGTTGCTTTTCCTGGGACCCTGGAGTGAGTTTAGTCTAACTATGCAATGTTGGTTCCCTACTGGCTTGCTTTCTCTATGACTTCTTGTTTCTGATGACATTCCTGTCATCACTGTAAAGCTTTGGTATTCTGATATCTGTCCCTGGCCACTTACCTGCCCATTCTGCCCCCAGTCCTTACCCCTCACCTGTCTATCACCCTCCACCCTTTATATCATAAGAGTTTTCATTGCTCAAAGTTTATTTGCACCATAACTTACATAATTCACATCTCTTCTAGCCCACTGCCTCCTCCTGTAGGACCTGCTTGTTCTAAGAATCCTCCCATTGCAGCTTCATTCTAAAATGCAGGCAGTACTAGCGTCCTTGCTCAAAGGTTGTAGTTATGTCATTTAATAACTTTTCAAATCACAATATAGAGACTGTCAGATACATGTTCAGAGTTTGTCTGCTGGTAATTCTAGATGTCAGTGAGAGTGGCTATCACTCTAACATGCACAAGAAACTGGCTGGGCCACTTCAGTCCATCTCAGCCTGTTGCTATTCAGTGCAGTCACGATAATTGACACATTATAATAATAGGATGAGATAAGTCAGGAAGTAGTATTGAGGAAGACATAAGTTTCAAAACAGATAATCTGGGCATATAAAATGTTGGGCCTCCTTAAATGATGCAAGTATTAAGAGTTGGTTGAAGAAGCAGACCCACAAACCTAGACAGTCAAGTTTCAAGAAGGCAAGAACTTTTGAGTTATAGAAAATGAAACTAGCCATAACTGTCTTAATTTTAAAAAATGAATTTTTGTTCATTTTTTACCTTTCAAGTCACTTCTGAATACAGATTTCAATATCCTTTCCCTACATTAATGATAATGAACTCAGAGTGCTTTGAGATCCTTATCCATAAAGGATTAAGTGCATATTAGCATCGTCTAAAAGCTGTGTTAATGGCTTTAGATGCAATAGTGGAATGGCTTCCAATTTACTTCGAAATAGCTGTAAGTCATCTCACATGAAGAACCCAAGTGAATGAATTGCAATGTAATGCAGCATGCAGCAAACCTAATTAGTACTAGAAACCTGCCTGCCTCTGTCTCCTCAACACTGGAATTAAAGACATACTCCAAATCCCATGACAGTTTAGCCTTATTTTTATATTATCATGCATATCATTTTTACTCATATACATTTTTAGTTTTTTTCATGTGTAAATGAAAATACGATGTGTTTTATGACTAAAACCTTTTTCGATGAATATAAAAAGGACTTAAGTTGATGGTTATCCGACATTTCCTGTAGTTGATTAATTAAATTTAAAATTGGTTCATTTTGATAATAGTACCAGTGATTCCAATTTTAGTACATTCTCCAAAGTGTGTACTGATCCTCATTCATAACATCTCTTCAGTAGCATGTTTGATATAAGCTCCTGAAATGTTCCCCTATGCACATGAAGGTAGAATAATTACTTTTCATTGCAGGATGCAGCTATTAACATTAACGTATTTATTAAGTTGAAACTCTGTAGTTCAAATTCTTTGCTATGAGGTTGACAACCTCTTATTTTCTCTTTTGTTTCCTACTGTATGGCAAGCTTGTTCTTCCTGTTTTATTTTTACCCTGTTTAAATGACAATTTCAGATTGTCCTCATGATTATAGTACAATGCTAATTTTGTTTCATGAACACATTTGAAGATTTGTTTTTGTCTCTTTATTTTGTATTAACTTGTTAAAACCAGATTACAGTTAATGATACAATAGACTGATTTAGTTCAGATATGCCATACTGTCTTATTTTGTTTGGGTTATTGTGTTATGTTTATTATTTTCAACATTTCTTATGTATTTGTACTTCAAAGATATTTCGGTCTTTATTTTTAAACCATTTGCATTTTCATGTTTTCTTTTATATTTTTAGTTTTGCTTTCTAAAAAGCATGTATTTATTTTGCATATATATGTGTATTCTTGAGTGAGTTACCCTGGGCATGGAGGAGCTGTATAGCCAGAGATTATAACATACTCCCTAGGACAGGAAGAACCATACTGGAGTCACATCTATTTCCCTCATTCTTTCCAAATTTTGTTGTACCTTTCTATCTTTCTATCTATTTATGAAAATATAATGAAATATTTTCATAAAATTCATTCGCTCATGACCTGAATATTCTGATAGTCTTAGCTCTAGTTTTCAATGTTATTTTTTGTGATGAAGTTCTTTTGTTGTTGCATTCTTCAACATTTTATATTGTCTCTCTGGGTTTTCAAACTTAAAGGAACTCTCAGCTAGCAAAGCATTCCTAATTCATATATTCTTGGCTGAGTTTCTTTTAAACATAGGGCACAATTATTTTGCTTTCTTAAAAGAAATAAGAGAAATAGGGTGAAATCACTACCTCTGAATGGGGTGTCAGGTACATGGCTTGATATGTTGGGGTGGACATCTGGAAGTGGGACCAGAAATTATCTTGAACATAAGAACTGACCTTTGGGAGCCCATTTCCTATGGTGAAATACCTTTCTCAGCATAGATAGAGGAAAGAAGGGTCTGATTCTGCCTCAACTTGGTATGTCAGACTTTGTTCACATGCCTAGGAAGGCCTTACCCCTTCTGAGTCATGGAGAGGTGTAGCATGTATGTTTCCGCCAGCCCGCCAGCCGGCCAGTCTGGCATGCCAGCCCCAAATAACACTCAGAGAATCTGTATTTGATACAATCCTGTTTGGCCAGTTACCATTACTGTTTATGGGCTAGCTCTGTCTTAATTATTAACCCATTTCTATTTACCTAAGTATTTCCACGTGGTCCTCTTATCGGGGAGCCGCGGCACGCATCCTGCTTCTTCCCTGGGCTACATCTCAACCCCTCCCTACTCCTTCCTCTTTCCTCCTCCTGGTCTCCTAGCCCCGCCTATCTTGTTTCCTATTGGCCACAGGCCTTTATTAACCAGTATGAGAAACATATATACAGAATAACATCTCCCATCAGAGAGGGCTTAGAAGTAGGGAGGTGGGAGAAGGGGAGGGAGGGTGAACTTGGCTTGATATGTGAAATGAAAGTACATAAGTAGGCTCACATAAATTAACCGTTAATTACATACATAATGCAATTTTAAAATGAGATTATAAAAAGAAGCATGTGATGGAAAGCAGGTAGGCTAAATACAGCCTTTTGCCTGTCCCTCCTCAGGGAGGAATCCAACACTCTGATCCCATCCTCAGGTTGCAGACATCCTGTTATGACCTCCTCTTTTCCCATTCCAGTGAATCACACAGATTTTCATTCTCAAAGCCTCCTTCTCCCAATGCATACCGTAACATAGCCCCTAACTTGAACTGGAATTCCCTGGAAACTCACAATCTACTCCATCTAGTGAAATATGTAAGCTAACAGCAAATATTCAACTATTCCTCCTGTCTTCAAATTCAATTGGGAGTCTCAGCCACAGAGCTGTACCAGAACACATCCTGTAGTCTCCCCTCCATCTCTGAGCACCATCACCAGTGGATCATATACTTAGAAAATTTCTTTCCTAACTTATGCATAATCATAGTTCAGGACCAGCAGATATTCCCTGGGAACACACTTAATCCACATGACTCTGAAACAGATAGACCTACTGCAGGTTCTTACCTCCCTATTGTTGTCTCCTCAAAATTGAATTCCTCAGTCTCACGTATACCTGTGTAGCAGACCACCTGCAGTGCATCTCCTTCAACCTTTTTCCCTTCTCATTTGGTTAGCAAAGCCCCATGTCCGGGAGACATTTTTGGGAATGTACCAGGCAAACCTTCCAGAGAAGTAATTAGGCTAGCAAAGCATGCAGGCAATATGTAGAATTACAGTCCACCTCCTCTCCTCAATATCCAGTATACCAGTCCTATTCAGTCTGTAGCACACCCTCTAGGGATGTCCTAAGTCTCTCTCTTCTTCCTAATCCGTCCCCATTCCTAAGTGATGGCTCAAAATGCATAGAAAAACATTTCATCCAGATTCGCAAGTGGCTATACTTATCAGGTTACCAGAAGCATTTTCTACTTGTCAAAGATCATAAAAAATCTTTATAAATAAAATATAGTTCCTAAAAGAGAAAAATATGAAAACACAAACAGTGTATGGAAATGAATAAAACAGGTCAGGACCTGAAAATGGAAATAGGAACAACTAAAAAGCAAACTTAGGGAAATCTAAAAATAAACAAATTTAGGGACTCATACAGAAGTGTTAGAGGAAAGCCTCAGCAATATGCCACAAGAGATGGAATGAAGAATCTCTTGCAATAAAGACAAAATAAAAGAAATGGATATTTTGATAAAAGAAAATGTTAACTCTAAAATAATTTTCTCACAAAATGTACAGTAAATCTGGAATTCAGAAATAAATAAAGAAAAAAAGAAGCAGTTTGGAAAGAATGATGCCCAAATTCCTAAATAATGTTTATAAATGTCTGTTTTCATTTTTAAAAAAAGAGCATGTATAAATGTCCAGCATAAAATAAATAAATGTTTAAAAAAAAAGAAGAAAGAAGAAATCTAATCTAAAAATAATGGCAATAGAGGATGGAGAAGAAATTGAGGGCAAAGGCACAAAAAATATTTTCAACAAAATCATTGGAGAAAATAACCATAACCAAAAGAAAAAGATACTCATGAAAGTATAAGAAGTATATAGAATGCAGCATGTATTGGGAAAGAAAAGAAAACCCCACCTTAATATAATAAACAAAACACTGACCTTACAAATCAAAGATAGATTAATAAAGGCTTAAAGGAAAAAAGTATCTTAAAAAAGTCAGATATGTTAGAGTAGCACACAACTTCTCAATGGGACTCTGAGAGCCAGAAGTATAAGGACAGATAAGCTTCAGACTCTAAGAGATCACAGATGACAGCTAAGACTATTAAGCCAACAAACTTTCAATCACAATGTATGGAAAATATAACATATTTTATGATGAGAATTCAAGCTATGTATTACAGACTTTAAGAGACCACAGATGCCAACCAAATCTATTATATCCAGCAAAACTTTCAATCACCATAGAAGGAAAAAGTAAGATATTTCATGACAAGATCAGAGTTATACAATATCTATCCAAAAATAATATAGAAGGTATTTGGAGGTAATTTCCAAACCAAGGAAGTTACCTACACCTATGAAAACAAAGGAAACAAAAAATCTCACATAGGAAACAATAAAACCCAAAGAAGGAACCACACACACACACACACACACACACACACACACACACACACACCATCACCACCACCACCAAAACAACAACAAAAAAGCAGGAAAAAAATTATCACTGGTCATTAATTTTGCTGAAAATGAACAAAGTCAATTCACCAATAAAATGACACAAATTAGCAGAATGGAATCAAAACAAGAACCTACCCTTCTCCCACACAGAAGGAACACACCTTAACATTAAATATAGACATCACCTCAAGATAAAGCATTGTAAAAAGATATTCCAAGTAAATGGACCCAAGAAGCAAACTGGAGTAGCTACTCTAATATCTAACAAAATAGACTTCAAATCAATGTTCATCAAAGGAAATGGGAAGGACAGGTCACACTTTTCAAAGAAAAAAATCCATCAAGTTGATATTTCAATTCTTAACATCTGTGCCCCAAAAGCAACAGCATAAACACTTCTAAAAGAAATATCACTAAAGCTTAAATTATACATCCAACCTCAAATATAAATAGTGGTAGACTTTGACACATACTCTCTCTAATGATCAGATGATACAACTATAACAAAAACAGAAATATTAGAGTTAACAGACATTATGGTCCCAATGGACCTAACAGCTATCTGCAGAAAATTTCACCCAAACACAAAATAATATACCTTCATCTCAGTACCACTCAGAATATTCTCCAAAGTTGACCACATGCTCAGTCACAAAGCAAGGCTAAACAGAGAAAGTAAAATTGATTCCTATCAAAAGACCAGGGACTAAAGCTGGGTACCAACAATAGACACAACAAAAGGCCTCATAGAAACTGATCAGCTTTCTATTGAATGATTGATTACTGGGCCAAGGTATAAATAATGAAATTAAAGACTTCCTAGAATTCAATAAAAATTAATGCACAACATATCCATACTTAGGGGATACAATAAAACAGTTATAAGAGGAAGGCTCATGGCAAAACGTGCCTGCATAAAAAAGTCAGAAATATATCAGAACAGAAACTCAAAAGCACACCTGAAAGCTCTGGGAACAAAAAAGTGAACTTACTCAAGAGGAGAAGATGGAAGGAAATTATCAAATGGAGGGCTTAAACTGATACAGTAGAAATGAAGAGAACAATACAAAGAATCACTGAAACCAAATTTGGTTCTTTGTTACAATCAATAACATAGACAAACCCTAACCAAAAGTCAGAGAAAGACTATCAAAATTAACAAAATCAGAAATGAAAAGGAGGATATAACAACAAACACCAATGAAATCCTAAGAATCATTAGGTATTCCTTTAAAAACCTGACTCTACAAAATTGGAAAAATCTTTAAAAAATGGACATCTCTCTCCATAGATACCAGTTGCCAATGTTAAACTCAGATTAGATATACAATCTAAAATGATGTATAATCCCTAAGAATATAGAAGCAGTAATTAAAGTCTCTGCCCTACTGCCCAAATGCCCAGTTACAGACAGTTTTGGGGCAGAATTCTACCAGACATTTTAAGATCTAATACTAGTACTCCTCAGATTATTCCACAAAATAGAAACAAATGGAACATTGTTGAAATCATTTTAGAAGACCATAGTCACCCTGTAACCCAAAACACAAAGATTCAACAAAGAATTAGCAACCAATTCCAAAATGAATATTCATATAAAATTGTTCAATTAAGTAATCAGAAACTAAATACAAAACATATCAGAATATCATTTACTATGATCAATTAGACTTTGTTCCACAGAAGCAGGGATGTTTCTACATTAAAAAAAAAATCAACATGATCCCCCATATAAACAAACACAGGTGCATTTCATTAGATATGGAAAAAGCATTTAATAAAATCCAACCCCTACTTGATGGTAAAACTGCAGGAGACATAAGGAATACAAGGGACATACATAAACGTAATAAAGACATTTTCAAGCAAGGTGATAACCAACATCAAGTTAAATGGAGAAAAAAACTCGACACTATTCTAAATGCTACAAGACAAGGCTGTCCTTTTTCTCTGTACGTATTCAATATAGTACTTGAAATTCTATATGGAGAAATAAGAAAACTAAAGAACTTCAGGGGATAAAATTAGGAAAGTAAAATGTTAACTATACTCACAAAAACATAGGGAATAGATAATCCCACTTTATCGGAAGGCAAAAAAAAAAAAAAAGCAGGGTAAATGTACTCGCAATACCTCCATCACCACCAAATACAAAAGAAACAAAAATTAACATAAAAGCAGATATAAAGAAACTGATATAAAAGTTATTGCCACAGGAATAGATTAATACAATTATTAAGATTAGCAATTAATAAATGGAACCTCATGAAACTGTGAGGTGTCTGCATAGGCGTGAACATCCTCAGTTGGATAAAGCTGCAGCCTATTGAATGGGAAAATATTTTACCAAACACACAACTGTTGCAATGAATTGCCGGCAGGTTATTGGTTGCAGTCTGCCATTATCTGGCAGCTTATCACAATAGCTGGACCACATAGAGCTACCTGCCACAAGCAAAGATTCCTGTTACTATGTGGAGAATGTCCTTGGGCCTGGAGGATTGATCTTATTGCTGTCTCTAAACCAGATGCCTGACTCTAAACTAGATGCCTGATTCAACTTTAGCTTGACCCTTGGCATGGACTTATGCTACTAGCTCTGTTATAGGATCCTTCTACCACAACTAAGCCTTGTGATAAGAGTGTGCCCACTAATGCAAATTAGAGTTTGTCCCTTGCCTCCTCAATCTTATATAGTCCTTAAACTCTGGAGTAAATTTGAGCTGATTCACTGAAGTCTGTCTTAGAGAGGCCTCCATTTATCCATGTTCATCGCATACAAAGTTTTCTGTTTCCCCTTTTGTCACTCTCCCCTCTGGATCTGGTGGCCATCAGGCTGAGGGGGAAGAGGATCCTCCCGCACACATCCAGCAGAAGAATAATATTCAAAATATATTAAAATCTCAAGAATCTAGCTATTAAGAGGGAAAAAAAACCTTAATTAAAAATGAATTACATGTCTAAACAGATTTCTCAATATAGGAAACTCTAAAAACACATAAATACATATATATTCTTACTACACTTAGTCATCATGGAAAGGATAATCAAATCTACTTTGGTGTTTCATCTTATACCTGACAGAACAACCATGACCAATAAAACAAGTGACAGCTCATGCTGATGAGGATGTGGGATAAGGGGAACACTCAGCCACTGCTGATAGGAGTGCAAATTTGTACAGCTACTATCCAAGTCAGTGTAGCAATTCCTCAAAAAGATTGTAATCTATATTCCTCAAGATCTAACACTCTGGACGATATATACAGTAGACACTTTATAATACCACAGTGAACTTTTTCAACTGCTCTTTTCATAGTGGAATTAAACTAGAAAAAACATAGATGTTCTCAAAGAGAATAATTCATAAGTAAAATCTTCTAAATTTACAAAATGCTATTACTCAGCATTTAAAAAAAAACATGAAATTCACAGGCAAATGGGTATAAGCCCCCCTTTTGGTGGTATCATCTGTAGTAATGGGTCTTTGTGATGCTACATGTTTGTGCCTGAGAGTGGGAGGGTGGATTTAGAAATGGCAGGTAAAGATGCCAAGAAAAAATTAGGAGACACAGAATAGTCAGGAGGGAGATTCAGTAAATACTAAACACTCCAAGTTTATTCTTCAACATTCTTATATACCCAACCAAAAGTGGAAAATGGCAAAAGATTTCTTTATTGTGACACAAGGAAGTAACAGACTTTCTTCCTTAATTCTCCAAACATTTGGTAACCAAGCCTTATACTAAATCTTGCCTTGAGGATTAAGAATAACCATACCTCATACCAATTCTTTGTTATTTAAATAAGATATCCATACCTAAGACCAAACCTCATACAGTAGCCATGACTTAGACCTTTATATTTTATGACTTTAACCATGGAAGAGTAAAGGTAGTTATGAACTATCTGACCTTAAGCCAAGATGAAATGAAGCCATTTTGTGGGCCCCAACACCCCTCCCAATAATTTGAAGTAAGCTAAACAAGACTTAAAAATAAAAATAAGGAATATATGATATTAGGACACCTATGATCTCCAACAGTGCCCTGCCTGCATGATTATGCAATGTGATGATGACACAAAGCTGATGAGAGTAACCAACCAATAACTGATATGACAGGCCCTGCTACAAGGTGAAACTGTTATCTGAGACAGATTGGGTAACCAACAACCTGAAAATTGATAGACCACACACCTAGGGTTAAAAAAAAATATTACTTTCAAAAATAAATGCAGCAATAAAATGATTAATAAAATGATTAATAATATGGTATACTCGTATATCAGATCTTTGCTCAGCCATTATCAGATAAGCTTCATACAGCAAAAGGATGAGAACAAATACAGAGACCCACAGCCAGAAAATGGAGATCTTAGAAAACTCAGTCTTAACAGTATGTCTTCATAAAATTTTGCTCCTCACAGCTTAGGAAACCTTGTGAAACAGAGGACAGAATGAAAGTAATAGCCAGAAGGCATGCATGGTGGACATCAAAGGAATAAAAGGCCTCTAAATCAATATTCTCTATGAAGATTTGAACACATGGACACTGAGGTAGCATACACAGAGACTACACAGGTCTTCATCAGAAGGAGTCTTAGATATGACAGGTGCAGTGGACACATGCCCTCACCCCTAACACAGGAGTAGTCTCTAACCGATAACCACTTGCAAATGAAACTATAGATTTCTGCAAAGGAGAGTCACTAGGGAAACAAACTAGTCTTACGGTTGGCAGTATGCCCAGAAGATGGCCAAAAGAAAACAAATTCATTGCTATCTTTGTGAATTGATTGTCTAATAATGTATCAGGGTTTTTTTTCATTTCCTTTTATTTTGATTTAAATTTTATCTTATTTTGTTTGTATTCTATTCTTCTCTCTTTCTTCCTTACAGGTTCTTATTTAAATGTTATGGTTCCAGTTTAGTGGTTTTATAGGATTCTTAAGTGTGCAACACAGTGTTTCTTGTGCCTGCTCATGGGCTCTTTCTCTTCAGTTTTCTTGTTTCATTAATTCCAATGTTTTGATTTTGGCCTTATATTTTACATTATATTATGTCATGTTTTATTATTATCACATAAAAACTTGTTTTTGAATGAGAGTCAGAGAGTGGCAGATCTGAACAGAAACAGGGAGGAGTAGAGGGAGGGGAAACTGTAATCAGGATATATTATGTGAGAAAAAATTCTATTTTCAGTTATAAAATTAAAAAAAAATATTGCAGAAGTATTTATATACAGAAATTATCCTTAGAAAAATTGGCAATTAACCTCATCATGAGACCACATAATCATCAGTGATACTTTGAAAATTTTATGAATAGTTATAGTTTATACTTAGGGTTTTCAGTAAAATACAAAAAGATACTTTCAAAATTTCTTTTTGTGTGTGCTATGGCAGTATAGTGGTGAAATAAACACACTTTTAGATTTCTTTACAAATCTGACATATTTCATTGTATGTGATACTTTTATAAAAGTTTAAACGAGCATAAAATCAATATGATAATAATTATGCTTTATAAGAATTGCTTACTTCCCCAAATTAACTATCTGTATTTAGTCTGTAATTCTATGAGACTGGCAATATTGAGTCATTATTCAGCATTTGTTACTTATAAGAAAGTTTTCACAGTGATTTGGAGAACTTCTTTTGAAAAAAAGTTTAAGTTGAACAATAAATTTTGATGTATGTAAAAGTAGATGAATGTTAGTCACTTTCTGTCACTATGCTATTGCTCTGGTAACTGGGAACAAAAGGTATTAAAAGTTATTTTAAGCTCCTGATGATTTAACTGCTTCATTACTTCATCCTCGTTTTAACTGTTATGTTTCTATTACTTTGAATTCATCAATTTTACAGTATAATATTTTATAGGCCATCAGTCCCTGGTTATGGAAAGAGTTGTATTCAAAATTACATATTTTTGTTTTGTTTTGATTTTTAGCTTTAGTTTTCCTTCTTAGAGATGTTACATTTTCTCTGTTAAGACTAAAGGAAATATCCTTATATCTCATTGGAGTGTAGGTGATAATGGAAAATCAATGTTTCCTTGTTCTCTAAATTTGTAAATTGCATGTTGTAGAAACTGAATAAAATACCAACATCAAGTCCAATCCTTAGGAAAGAAATTATAGCTCATCTACTGTTCTGAATTACAATTCTTTATATAGGGAGTTCCATTAATTTCTAGCTAACATTGTGTTCCGAAGATGCAAAGGCATATGCTGTCAGACAGCACAAGCTACTCATGTCATGTTTAAGTGGCATGTAGAAACAACTCTTTCACAATAAACACCGAGAGGGCCCCACTAGTCTACCTTCTCTTTGTTACCTTTCTAGATTCCCAGTCACTTCTTGTCTTTTACATTTACTTTTTTACAACAACAATAAATGCAGTCTATATGCAAGAACAGTATATTTCTAATCAACAGGAAGTATAATAAAGTGAACATCTTATATTTTCCTTCTTTACATTAAAAGTATGAGAAAGTAGTGACACTGACCTTTACTTGAGCCCATGGCCACACACCACCTTTGTTTGTATGCACAAATGTACTCATATATTCTTCTTACAGGTGTTACATTTGATGGGCCATTTGAAATTTCTTTTTGGATCTCCCAATTCATATGGAATTTCTATTTGAAATCATACATGTTTATAACTAATCATGAGTATCTAGATGCTTGCATCCATTGATACTGTTTGGGCCCAATGATTTTGAATCACATTTTGTATTGTAATTAACTATATGGATAAGTCTTTAATCATTTAACTCATCTTGATTTCTTCTGCACATTGAGAAATGTAAAGTATACATTTTAGACAAGCATTTCAGTTTTGTGATCTTACAAACAGAATCATAAGTTCATTTTCAATAATTACAGTTCATACAACTGACAATAGACTGCAAAAATCTTTGAGATTCTATCACTGACATTTGATTACTATCAGGTTTTCACTTTTCCCATTGATTATTTTGGCCTTTTGTTTTATTACTTTAAAGTAAATTACATGAAAATAAGAACAGCATTAAAAAAAGCAACAAGGAAAAAAAATGAACATTTTCCATCAGTAGTGCAAAGTTCAAACCTCACAAGATATGGTTTTAGAGAAAATATGATATTATTTTTAGTGTAAAACTGTAAATTAAATGTGATGTGGAAAGATAATCAATAAGTTATTTATGAATGAAGGATAATACAGTCTGTGTGAAAACATAAGTAGGTTGAATATTGGAATCTAAAGAAGTGATTTTATATATATAACAAGAAGATTTATGCATTGAAAAATATCAACACTGAATTAGTATTTGGATTTAAAGGCTCATGCCAGATAATAGCATTATTTATTTAGGTTTCATTAAAATACTATTTAATATTAAAAGATTAATAAAATAAAACTAAGGCATAACATCTACTAAGAGAACATCACAAGCCCTGCACTTCTAAAAATTCTGAACATACTATGTTACAACATATGATGAGAAATAGAAAGCAAGAATATGACTTAAGAATGCTGAGGGATTAAGAAAAGAACTTTTGGCTTTCAGAAACAAAGCTGAACTGATTTATAATCTATGGCATAAACAATTTGATTACGGCATGCCAAGTGTGTGCTATATTATGCCATTGATTCTCAAGTAATAGCTGACATTCCATTTGTTATACAAAAAAATCAAATACGTGTCCTGTTCAAGGAGTATTTGCTCTGAAAAGTAAATCTTTAGTTTTTTCTCCCTCTGTGTTTTGAATACTAAAACACTGAATACTAGTATATCACTAATCTGACTATGAATCTGATTGAATTACTCATTATATTGTCAGATATGCAAATGAATGCAAAATTAAAAATTATTCAAAATTTTAATATTTAATCTTGAGGCATGCATGAAAATTTGTTGCATATTTAATGCTTTCTATGCACTAAACCTGCAGTTTTAGCTTTTACATACACTTTCTCTTTTATCTTCATTGTATTTCATACCATATGCACATGTGAAAAATATATAAATCATTTAATTTTCTCTTTTCAATATCTAGAAATTGGATATATGCACATCTATGTTGAACACAGATAATTTAACAGACAAATTGAATGTGCAGGTTTAAGTATTTTATGCCAATCATAATGACACTTCTTTCCATACTTGATTTTCTAGACACATGAGTTGTAGTACAACATGAATTTTCAATTCATTATGTTTATGACACACTTTAGTTTCTAATGTCAAAAAAGAGGTTTGTTTAGTTGTTTCAATGTCAAAAGTCAATTAGAAAATCAATAAACCCAAAAGTGTAGGTAAATAAATATGGATAAACTGAGTTGTAGAGAGTGACAGAAACTAATATCATAGAAATAGGTAGATTTTTATATACTGTATGTGAACAGAGCAATCAAAAACCTCAGGAAAGTATTATTTGTAATGGGTGAATCTAAAAAAACAATCCCCATACAAAGTAATACATTTCATAGGTGGTACTGTACTATACTATAAATCTGCACTTACTATATTGTATTTGCTATTTTAAATGGCATTACATATTTGCATTTGACTATTCATTTGAGTACCAACTGCTTCAAAATTTCATCAAAAATTTTGACATAAGGGCATCTGATTAAAATAGAATACATTCATATCTACAAATACTTGCATATTTCCATACATATTGTTTGGAGTTGAATTAAAATATAATTTAAAGAATAGTGAATAAGACATAATAATAGTTACTTCTGCAAAGGAAAATCTGTCATAAGGAAGAAACTTTTGTTTGTAAATTTGTTGTATTTTTGTACTATTGAAGTGTTTTTTAACATATTTCTCACAGGTAAAGAGTAAAACTGTGAAGTGAAAAGGAAAAAGAAAAACCAAGAAACCAAAACATTAGTGACTTTTTAAAGAACTTTTAAAAACATAATTGAAGCTTTTTGGAAGCAATATGCCAAAAACTAAGTTGGAAGAGGCCTGCATTAGGAAAACTAGCTTGAGAAAATCGTAGATTAAGGTTAATCTAGTACACTTATCCTGAGTGAGTGTTGAAATACTAATGGAAATTCAATTTGATATTTCTTAGATTGATCCTAAAAACATATTTAAAGCATAATTTCATAATAAAATACATAACTTTTCACATTTGCCTGCCTGACATGGGAGCATTTTCAGGCACATTCAAAGCCATTTACAAGAAGCCATGATTTCTCCTTAGATTTTGGAATGAGACCCAATGCATTATGCAGTGACAATGAAATGGAAAGAAAATTTTGCCTCAAATAATGACCTAGAGAACAATAGAGGCTGCAGCTACCTGTTGCTACTACTATATCTGTATTGTATTTTATATCTTTGTCTGAGTTTATATCTTTGTATCTTTTTATTTACACATATTGATGCATAATCATTATTTTTATATGTCTATATGAATAATTTTTATATTTATGAGGTTTGAAGAATGTGTGTTCATGGCTTTTAAAATGAACTTTGTTACATAACCTGTCATTACTCAATTTATCTAGAGTGACCTGAAATAAATGAACAGAATATTTCTGTTCACCAAGTACTATTACTGCAGATACACGCCGCATCTGTCTTTAGAAAAAAAAAAATGTATTGTTTTATGTTTATTATTGTTTTGCCTGCATGTATGTGATGGTGTTCCATATCGAAGTTACAGACAATTGTCTGTTGCCATGTGAGTACTGGGAATTGAACCCAGGTCCTCTGGAAGAACAGTTAGTGCTCATAACTACTGAGCTTTCTCTCTATCCCACACATCTATATTTTAACCTTGGTGCTAGGAATCTCATCTCAAGTCCACATGCTTATATAGAAAGATGCTTTCCATTTGACTGATATGTACTTTCTTGTAAGCCTGTACACACACACACACATAACACACACACACACACACACACACACACACACACACACATACACACAGAGACACACACACAGAGACACAGACACACACACAATTACATTTACGTATTTATGGATTTTATATATATGCAAAATATTTCTGGTGTTGTTGAAATACTTAGGGCATCCATCTAATTTTGAAAATTTAAAAATTATAATTTATTTTCTTATTCCAATTAAAAAGGCTTACACTCACTCAAGTGTAGCTGGAGGCTAATATACCCACAGGAGTTTTTGTGACCCACCAGAAATATTTTTCAATCTAAAATATCTTAGCCATCTTCTGCATATAGTAGAGGAATAATTTAATTTACTTCCCAGGGGCTCATTCCTTTATAAATGATTCATTATCCAGATCAAGGAACCAGGTCCCGTGTGTAACAGAATTATTAATTATGTTCATGGATTAAAGCAGTAAAAATTAAACAGAAAATTTAATATTACTTTAAAATGCATAATCATAATGTTTTCAATTAATAAACTTGAATTTTTTAATAAGGTATGAGTGTTTTAAGTTTAATTATTGAAGGTAAAAAAAATCTCCAATTTGATACATAGTTTTATCTACAATCTTTTAAAGATGAAAATAAAATCTCAAATTTTCTCCACTTACATAAATGTTCACAACTGAGCCAAAAGTGAATAGAAAATTGTAAATATGCTAGGACAATGGGGGTTCACTTTCCTTGTGTATTTCTGGATATACAGAGTTAGGCTTTTCTTTTCCTGCCCAGGAATCTGACATAAACCTGCTTTGAGAGAGCCTAAACTCCTTGAGGTTCATCACACTGACTTGGGACATTTTTCCAGGTAAGGTATTCCTTCCTCTACAGGGAAATCTTATGGAACTTCTTCCTAATCAGAAAGTTTGAATTGGGATTTCTCTGTGAGAGTAAAAGTGATATGGAAGCCTCCAGGGAAACAGAGGTCCTGAAGACTTTTAAAAGTTTCTTTTTTACTTTTTTTTTTTTTTTTAATTTCTCCCTGGCTCTCTTTAATGTTCTTTTTATTCCCAACAAATTTCTAAATTGAAGACTTGGTATTAATAAATAGTAAAAAGCAATTAAGTGAAATAGCTAAGAACTTTAATTATCATGAATGTGAAGACATTTGAAATGCAAACTACCAACGAGTTCACATCTATAGCTTACAGAGTTACATATTTTACACTTTGTTCTATGCCAAGACACGGAGGTCCAGCCTCACCAACACTGGCAGCTGAGACTGCTAACCTTCTAATTACTCAGCCTGATGGAGGATTAACAAGGTCCTGCCTTGGTGACTCCTGTTGTCCTCTCTGAGGCTAGGGTAACACTGCAGGTAGCAGTTAAGTCCATTACTTTTCTTTTGGACAAGGGAGCTACCTACTCTGTTTTGACCTCACTCGGGTCTCCAATTCCTGTCTTGTGAATAAATGGGAACCCCATCCTTTTCATTTCAGGAAAACCTGGGACTGTTTTAGCCGAAAAAGCTGTCTCTTTTGTGCTCATGTACTTATCCCTCATGTCTGATGGTATTTGATGACCAGTAGCTCAGTAGTTCATTACTTAAGTTTCCTACTAAAAGTACAGACAAATGTTCCTCTTTACAGGCCTAATAGTCAGTGATTAACAGGTTTCAGATGTAACTTCAGAGTTTTAAATTTTCTCTGGTTGTTTCTAAAATGTACAGACCTTTTTAACCTAAAGCCCTTTTGTTTGTTTGTTTGTTTGGGGCAGGGGGAGGTGTCCAGACAGGGTTTCTCTGTGACTTTGGAGGCTGTCTTGTAAACCAGGCTGGTCTTGAACTCATAGATCTGTCTGCCTCTGCTTTAGAGTCTGGATGTTATGGTGGAAATCCATCCAAACCCGGCTGCAACTCAGAAAGCCTGCAAAATCATGACCCTCTTCCCCAGAGATGCTCAAGACCAATCCCACATTGTATTATACTGTCCTCCAGAGAGCAGACTTGGTTTTTCTGGTCTCCCTTTCCCATCATCTCTCTGGGGGACTGGAAGTTCATCCAGGAGTGGTGTATCCATTAAATGTGGGCTTTTTCTAATTTGGATTGATTTAGTCTGATTTGGATTGCTGCATTTGCAGCATGGCTTAGAGGGGTGTAAAAACTTTTCATTATGAACAGTTTTTTTCTGTGACTTTGTTGAAAATATTTTCTGTGACTTTGAGTTGGGTTTCCTCTCCTACCTCTGTTCCTATTAGTCTTAGATTTGTTGTTTTGCAATATGTTCCTGATTTCCTGGATGATTTATGTGAGAAGTCTTAGAGATTTACCATTTTCTTTGGCCAGATTATTCTCTTTTTATTTTTGTTTGTTTGTTTGTTTTCAACAACAGTTTCTCTCTTCCATTACATGTATTCTGTTAATGAAGCTTGCCTTTGTATTTCCTATCTAAGTTTCTAAATTTTTCAAATCCAGAATTCCCTCAGTTTGTGTTATCTTTTTTGATTATATTCCTTTCATGTAATAAAAAAGTATGGATTTTTGTTTGTTTGTTTGTTTGTTTTTCTTGCCTTCCATTTTGTTTTCTTGGATTTCTTTAAGGGAGTTTTTCATTTTCTCCCATAGTCTTTCTTTTTCTTTCCTTCCTTCTTCCTTTCTTTCTTTCTTCCTTCCTTTCTTTCTTCCTTTCTTTCTTTCTTTCTTTCTTTCCTTCTTTCTTTCCTCCCTCCCTCCCTCCCTTTCTTTCTTTCCTTCCTTCCTTTCTCTTTCTTTATTTCTTTCATTCTGGGTGTGTGTGTGTGTGTGTGTGTGTGTGTGTGTGTGTGTGTGTGTGTGTTTACCTGGATTTCTTTATGAGATTTATTTTATCTTTAAGGACCTCTCTCATCTTCATACAGACAAGTTTTAACATATTTTCTTGTGCTTTTGCTATATTGGATTATTATGAGCCTGTTGTGATAGAGTTGTTGGGCTCTAGAGGAGACATACTGCCCTAGCTGATATTTATTCTGCTTTTATGTTGGAAGTAATGATAATGAGATGATTATAGGTCTAGGTGCTGATTTTTAGTTTTTATTTGTTAGCATGGTACTTTGTTCCATGGTTTCTGTTTTCTCTTTTTCCCTGGCCTGCACAGACACTGTGTTTCCAGGGAATGCTTGGTGGTTTAGGAAACTGGAATAATGGGTTGATAATTGAAAAACAGGCTTGAGGAGAATATATTTGTGATATGTTAGAATATATTTGTGATATCTGTAAGAAAGAGAGACTAGGTATTCTGCTTCACAACTGTGAACAAGTCTGGGGAAACAGAGGGAGAGGTGAACATCTAAATCAGCCTACATGGTTTCCTGGCTGGAGTAGTGTATTGGTTACCAGGGGGTCCCTGCTGGACTTGAAGGCTGGGACATAGCAACTAGTGGGGAGAGAGAAATTATCAGACAGAGGTGAAGGAAGGTTCTTGCAGGTGTTTTATTGCTAAACTAGAGATGAGGTTGAAAGGATGGTTTTGGAAGGTGGGGAAGTGAAGGGCTTCAGTTAGGTTCCCTGTTTTCTTTGGCCTGCCTAGTGAGTGTATTCCCAGAGAATGATTTGTCTTCCTGAAGTTAAAATGCACACAGTCTTATATCCCTTACTAGATACATATTCTAAGATATGTGATATAAACTGGTTTCATAATTTTAGTCAAGAAATTATTTTAAATAAAAATATTGAATATGAGTTTTGAATATGCTGTTATGAAGTTACTATTTAGTCAATATCTATATCATTATATACATTTATTTACAATTACACTTTCGTTTTTTCTTGAACTTATCAGGAAATTCTATACTGAATGCCCCATTTATTTCTTTTTTTATTTTTATATTGTTTTTTATTTTTATTTTACATATCGGTCCCAGTTCCCTCTCCCTCTCTCCCTCCATTCTTCCCTCCCTCTCTCCCTCTTTCCCTCTCTCCCATCCTCACATGCACCAGGACATCCCTCCTTACCCATACCCCCTCCCCCAGTCCACATGTACTGTGATGCCTTTCAGGAGGGGTCATCTGGATCTGTCAAGACAAAGAGCAAGTCTAGCTTTGCTCCCTAACAGAAGCCTAGAGGTCATTAGGTCATAAAAAGTATGGAGAATTGTAAAATTTGACCAATAAACTGAAAAGAGATGTCCATATCCTCTCAGAGTGTGCGGCCCAAGAAAGTCCTATCTGGAAGATAAAGAGGGCCCCATCTTAATGTTGGGCATTAAGTAAGGTTTTACTTGCTGTCTTGGTGTTATGAGACATGATGACAAATAGCAACTGGGGGTGGGGAATGGTGTCTTTGGCTTACATATTCTAAATCACAGTTGATTGAGGGAAGCCAAGGCAAGAATTCAAACTAGGCAGAAACCTAGAGGCAGGAGCTGGTACAGGGGCCATAGAAGTATGCTACTTACAATTACACTTTCTTATTAGAGGATGTTAATACATGTATAATTCACTTAATTTGAAAATTTCATAAGGTTTCTATGAACTTTCATTGAAATACTTAACTATATATATATATATATATATTTAAAATATTTGTTTAAAATTTACCTCAGAAAACAATGGTATTCATAATAGAATTGGTCCTTCTGAACTTACTGTATCATCTTATCAAAATATTACACACTGTTTTTTTCTGCAGAGTAGTATTCCATTGTGTAGATGTGCCACATCTTCTTTATCTATTCTTCAGTTGAGGGGCATCTAGGTTGCTTCCAGGTTCTTGATTTTACAAATAATGCTGCTATGAACATAGTTGAGCACATGTCTTTGTTGCATGGATGTGGGTCATTTGTGTATATACCTAAGAGTAGAATTACTGGGTCCTGTGGTAAGCTAATTCCCATTTTTGAGGAACCGCCATATTGATCTTGAAAATGGCTGTACGAGTTTGCACTCACAACAGCAGTGAAGGAGTGTTCCCCTCTTTCCACATCCTCTCTAGCATAAGTTGTCATTGGTGTTTCTAATTTTAGCCATTCTGATAGGAGTAAGATGGTATCTCAAAGTTGTTTTCAGTTGCATTTCCCTGATAGCTAAGGATGTTGAACATTTTCTTAAGTGTCTTTCAGCCTTTTTGATTTTCTCTGTTGAGAATTCTTTCTTCAATTCTGTACCCCATTTTTTTTTAAATAGGGCTATTTGGTGTTTTCTTGACTAGTTTCTTGAGTTTTTTGTATATTTTGGAGATCAGCCCTTTGTCAGATGTAGGATTGGTAAAAATTTTTTCCCAGTCTCTGGGCTGCCATTTGGTCTTGTCAACTGTGTCTTTTGCCTTGCAGAAGCTTCTAAGTTTGAGGAATTCCCACTTATTAATTGTTGATCTCAGTGTTTAAATTCACAGGCAAGTGGATGGAACTTGAAGAAACCATACTGAATGAGGTAACCCAGTCACAAAAATAGGAACAGGGTATGTACTCACTCATACATGGATTTTAGATGTAGAGCAAAGGATCACCAGCCTATGATACACACCACCAGATGAACTGGGATACAAAGTGTATTCTAAAAGATTCATATATGGTCCCTCACAAAAGGGGGAATGAAAAAGTTCCCCAGAGCACATCGGAAATGGGGGGGGCAGTGAATGGAGAGAGAACTAGGAGAAAGAGAAGGGAGGAGAGGAAAACACATGTGACTAGATAGGTTGAGTCAGGATGAGGGGAGGGGCAAAAAAGAGGGAGCCATTATTGGATTGAAGAGAAAACTGAACCTAAAGATATGTCTAGAGAACTACAAGACTGATTCCAACTAATAATTTGAGCAACCATGGAAAGGCTACCATAAATGTCCTTCCCTGATAGTGAGATCATTAACTAAATTATCCACCATCATGGAGCCCTCATCTAGTACCTTGGAAACAGAAGCAAACACCCATAATCAAACACTTAGTGAAACTAGAAACCAGATACAAAGAGAGGAGATAATACCAGGTTGCAGAAACACACAAAGACAGCTGATCTGAACAAGGAGGAGCTAATGCCCCAGACTAATGCCCCTCCAGAATGATAGCTGGGAATCCAGCATGGGGCTGATTCAGACCCCCTGAATATGGATCTCAGCTAGAAGGACTGAGCAGTCTGGGGGACCTCAGACAATAGAAACAGGATCTATTTCTGGTGCACAAAAGGACCATGAGGACACATCCTCCATGGAGGGATACTCCCTTAACCTAGAGTCAGGAGAGAAGTCCTAGTCTCTACTTCAAATGACTTGACCGATTTATGTGACCCAACCTGGATAGCATAGCCCTACAAGTGGAATGGGGGTAGGGGTATGGGATGGGAGAGTGGCCAGGGTGCATGTCACATGGGAAAGAGGGTAAGAGGGGGGGGGAGAGGGAGGGAGGTAGAGAGGGAGGGAGGGAGGAAGGAAGGAAGAGAGAGGAAACTTGGATCCACACGTATAATTTTTATATTATATTATTAATTAAAAAAAAGTAGGGGAAAATGCTTTGACTCCAAAATTTAAGCCTAAGGACAAGTTACTGGGGAAAAGGATTTCTATTTTTGTTTCCACGGAATATGAAAAGCTGTGAATTCCTTCCCGACTAATGTGGTTTGATCAAGCAAGAACCCTGAAGCAACGCCAATGGGACAAAGCAGCCTTGCAGACTATAGCCAAGATTTCTGTGTCTTTTTTGATCAACCATGACAGTGCCCCCTACCAGCAGGAAGCAGTTTGGAAAGAATGATGCCCAAATTCCCAAATATTGTTATAAATATTTGTTTTCATTAAAAATTAAAAAAATATTACACACTATTTTTAAATAATTATGCTCTTTTTAATGATCCTGACTAATTGTTTTATATTCATAAGAGTCTTTGATTAGTGGGTACTTGGCCACATACTTTTTGTTCATATTTTAAATTACATACATACTTATAATTGTATAAAAACCTTATGTTCTCATTCCTTCATATGTAAAAAAAAATAATTTTTGCCAGCTATATATTTGTTCCACCTGTGTCAGACATTCTACTATTTTTAATGATTTTTCTAATCAAAAATATTTGAAGAAAAAGTCTTTAAAGTTCGATTTTTTTTAATTTATTCTCTCATTTTTTTTTGCTTTTTCATATAGGGTTTCCCTGTATAACAGCCCTGGCTGTCCCAGAACTCACTTTGAAGAACAGAAACTCACTTTGTAGACCAGGCTGGCCTCAAACTCATAGATCCACTTTCCTCTTACTCCTAAGTTTAGGATTAAAGGCATGCATCACCACACACACACACACACACACACACACACACACACACACACACACACATGATTTGCTTTTATAACTAACTTCATATGTATGGAGAACAGAATAATAAAGGCCTCATAGTCTACTCACAACTTAAATATATATTTATAATTTACTTCAATATATGAACTCAGGTGAAATATGCAATGATCTGATTAGTGCTTGCAATGATTTGGCATGTGGTGTTTAATTCCTTATTCATTTGTATGTACATATATTCTCTGTAACTCTGCCAATTTTGAGCTTCTATGTTGATCACTATTTACTGCAAATAAAAGCATTTCATGTGTGAATTGAGAAATGCATTTACCTATATGTGTAAAATAATAAGTTATTAGAGGTCAGTTTAATATTATAACCATTAACGTTGCAATAATATTAGGTCATCTCCTAGGAAAAATGACCAATCTAGCCATAGATACTTGGCTCAAAATTAGTGGCAGGTATGGATTTTAATTTAGGGATCTATACATAAATTTAATCAGAATGTGGTTGACTTTTCCTTTGATGCCAGTTTCATTACAGCACTTGTGTTTATGCCTTGCTAGGTCACTCATTCTTGTAGCTTGTTAGGTTCATAGCAGAGTATGGCTGATGATTATTCTTCTCCTCTGAAGAATACTTTTAATACATTAATGTGATATTTTAAGGTTTCTGTTATGAGTGCATTTAAGATCACAGTGCTGAATCATATGCTTTTTACTCCTGAGGTACAGTAGTGACTGTTATGAAAGTGTGAAACAATAATAAGACTGCATTCAGTGAAACACACAAAACTTATTCATCATACATGAATGGCATTAGTTTCTAACAAGGTTAGGTACAACAATTAGTCAAGATATATTTTAACTGATCGATTTCAATGAATATATAACCTTTATAAATTTTATAGTATAATCTACTCTATTGCAGATTATTAATATTAATATTTTATACTGTCATCCCATATGAATAAATTATTTGAAATTTTAAACTGTAAGAATCCATTCCAGTAATACAAGTAAGAAGAATAGATGGTAAAATAAAGTATGCTTCCTGGGAAATGTTACAGGGAATTAGTTTGTTGTTAGCCAATTTTTCAAATCTGTTGCATTTGTTAGGGAAATACTTTTTTTCCCACTTTTTACACACACACACACATATATATATGTATATATATATATATATATACATATATATATATTCTTATTATACATATTGATCCCAGTTCCCTCTCCCTCCCCGACACCCTTCCCATCCCACCCCCACCCCCCACACACATACACTCCACAGGAAGGTTGATGACTTCCAGAAGGATCATCAAAATCTGTCAAGTCATTTGGAGTGGGGTCTAGTCCCTCCCTCCTGTGTGTGGGCTGAGGAAGTAAGGAAGTATCTCTCCACAGGGTATGTGCTTCCAAAGTCCTTTCCTGCACCAGGGATACATCCAGGTTCCACTGTCAGTGGTCGCTTAGACTGCCTAGGCCTTCTGAGACCTAGGTTTTCCAGCTGGTTTTCCAGCTATCAGTATGGAGGGCCATGAGCCACCCTTTGTTCAGGTCAGCTATCATTTTGGGTTTCTGTAGACTAGTCTTAACTTCTTTTCTTCTCACTCCTCCCTCTCTGCATCTGGATTCCAGGAGTTCAGTTCAGTGTTTAGCTGTGGGTTTCTTCTGTTTTCATCAGCTACTAGATGAGGGCTCTATGGTAAGTTAGTTAACAATCTCATCATCAAGGAAGGGCATATAAATTAGCCTTTCTACTGTTGCTCAGATTGTTACTTGAGGTCATTCTTGTATGTCTCTGGACATTTCTGTAGAGTCGGTTTTTAATTTTAAATTTCTTACTGAAACATTTTCTTCCCTAAGTGCAAAACAAAACTTTTTCATTCTAGGTGGAAACATTCTAGATTTCCTATAAAGGTCACTTGCACATTACTGTTTAGAGATAGGTAGATTTAAACCACTGTTAGTCAATTATTTTGTTACAATATCTCACTCTGAAAAACATTAAACTAAACCATACTATCATAAAATTTTTCTTAAAACTTTTCATATGATGATTTTGTCCTGTGGTTGAATCTTATCTTGTTTAAGAATGTTACAAAGAATTAAGAGCTTATTGCACTCTGTTTTCTAAACTAGTCTCACAGTACTGCATATTTAAAATAAGAAAACTTAATAATATAAATATATATCCTTAAGAATATATTTATAGCTGGGCAGTGGTAGTGCACATCTTTAATCCCAGCAGTCAGGAGGTGGACACAAGCAGAGATCTCTATGGATTCAAGGCCAGCCTTCCCTACAGAGCTAGTTCTAGGACAGCTAGGCTGGTACAGAGAGAAACCCTGTCTCAAAACCCCATCAAATAAAAAAAAGAATATATTTATATCTACTGTTTACAACATAAGCTTTTGACTCCAACATAGTATTTGGCTCTTTGTATTTATTTCTTTTTCCATGAATAAAAGTCAAGTTCTCTACTTCATTTCCCAGAATTCTATCACAGAACCTGTGTTATATGAACTTTCTCCCATTACTTTCATTTTAGCACCTTATTTCAAAAAAGGGAGGCACCATGTCTTCTTCAGTAAGTTACAGATCTCTGCCACTAAACCATTCCTGCCTCTAATACATCCCTGTCACTGTCAGAATACTCTAATAGCACCCCTTATTTAGAATCCTTTGCCTTCTTACTAAGATTATCTCAGACTCTCCACTCTTCAGAAAACAACACAAAACTTCCCTGTTATGTTGTTTGTATGTATGGCTTATTAATTCAGGTCATATTTTAACACTAGGGGAACTGGTGACTTCTAAACTATTGACATTCACAATAAAACAAATAGAAGAGCACAAATAATTTTATTATTAGCATGGGAATGCAGAATAAAGCCCATAGGTTGGGAAAGGAAAATATTGTCCTCAATACAAACCCATGTTTTATTTGAATCACCATTGATAGAAGAGTAGATCAAAGAGTGAATTTAACCTCAAGACTTACTATTCTTATATTCAATGAAATAAATCATATGCTTCTTTAGGAGGGGTACATTCATAGAAAATTCTGATTTTACATACTTTCTACGTACATTGCTACTGTGATCGTCACAACATTATGATTGCAACTTAGGAAAAGTGGAAGCATCTAGTTCATTTTTATCTGTCATTACCAACAAGAGTTTAAGTCACAAGCTTATTCATTATTATGGCATTCATTCCATCTAAACATTAAAAATATTTTTTTCAACTTTTAAACAGATTTAGTAGCTTTAGTTGCAACCATAATATACTGTTGTAAAGCCTTGCACATGTATTGAGTATCCATTAATTTTGTACTCATTCTTAGTACAAAAGAAATTGGTCAAGATAAATTAGAGATAGAAAATTACAAGCTTAAGGAATAAAGTAATGCCACCACATGGAGAGATTAGAAGGGGGTGAACAGTGTTTCACATTGCAGCTTCACTGAATAATTTTGTATTAGTATTTATAAAGCACAGGAATTGCCGTTCAGAATGTACTTGAAAAGTAATAAGAAAAAAATAATATCGATCCTTCCTCTTCAGTTTCATGGGGTATAGTATTTCCAGTCTGTAAAGGTTGGGTTTGAAATTTATACATGTTGATACAGTCTCATGAACAACTTTAAAATGGTAAATATATATATCGACTTTGAAATATTGTTCTTTTTGTCTCATTCATATACTGCCTAGGACACAGCAATTATTTGAGGCCTCAAATGTTTATGACCATGCTAATTGTAATTTTTTACTGAGACAGAATATCAGTGATTTCTAAGAGAAAATCTGTGAAGGTCAGTTTCTTTCACCTGTGGTGCCATGAAATGTTACTCTGCTTTACGTGGACATAGTCTACAACAAAGTTAAAGATGGGAAGAATAGAAAGTCCAGTGATACAGGAGCATAACTTTCACCAGATCCGGAGATTTGCCTCAGAATGTGAATGGTTAAAAATGGAAGCCTGAGTTTATTTTTCTGCTCACTATGTCCCAAGGCAGTTTAAAGGCTCATATCTCTCTCACTGCTGTGATCTCCAAAAAGTTGCTAGATATGAGAATTGTTGTATGCCTTTAATTTAAGTCCATATTATTTCCCTTGGGAAATTTTAGAAATACTGGGTGGGATGTTTGAAAATGGATGGTAAAAAGTCTACTAGAGAGTAACTTATAAAGGAGAAAATAGATGAATTCTTCTGTCTTTGACTTTTTTGATCCTTAAAATTCAATAATAATGTTAGTTATATCCACTTTCAGAATCAAATCCTTGAGACATTTGGCCTCATATTCATTAAAAAGTTAAGATTTTTTTTTTAAATCTCAACTTGAAACTTTATTTAAACTTTTTAATATTATGGAAACTTTCAGAGGTTCAGGTCTTTACCTAAGAGCAGTTTCAACAATTGTTTAATTTGTTTATCACAGGTAAACCACACTATCTACAAGAGCCACAAAATTTTCTGTGCAAAAATTAACCCTTGTAGATAAAGAAATATGATTATATTTTATAATAGTTTGTACATGTTTCAAAGAAAATTTGTATTTAAACTACTATATAGATGGAAATAAGTTTTCCTTTTATAAGAGTCATCTTCTTTATATATATATATATAATATATATATAAATATATGTATATGTAAGTCTATAATATCATTTATGTTATTCAACTATTTTAAATATCTTTTAAAGATGCCATTGAAGAGGATAATTGAGGAGATTTTATAGTTTCCACTGGGTTAATATTTCTTAAGTGCAAATTCCTCATCTTTCCTTGTAAAATGATGTTTTATGATATGTATGTATATATTCTCTAGATACAATAGAGAAATAGCTTAACAAATATTTTAACCCCTTGTTTTATGATACTCAAACTGTCCTGTGACCTTCACAGGTTACATAAGTGATCTTAATTCCCAACTAGACTATTGCTGCTTCTATTTAATATTGTAAATTTTTATGTACTAGATAATTTTCTGCATTATTTACATGAATTTATACATTATCTAAGGTATTCTAATACTCTAAGGTACATGAGTTGACACTGATATTTTAATATCTTTAGTTGGTCTATTAAAGTTAATGTTAGGTGGTAAATACTGTATGTTGCATTATGTGAGTTTCAGAATATTTCTTTAAAATTAACATATTCTTTTTTTTGACATCATGACAATCTCTACTAAAGTTTTCACTTGGGCACACCATATAAGATTCCTGATGACATTGTCACAGGTAATTAAAACTGTATAATTATTCCTTTACTTTTTTTTCTGTAGAAATGGCACACATGAGTTATGTAGCCCATGAATTCAGTAAAAAGAGGATTATGGACCACTGAGATTGATAAGAGGGTAAAAGTGACTAGTATGGAGTTCACAACCTGCTTTGGATCCCCAGCCCACAAACAGTGGAAGGGCAGAAATTACTCTAGTAAGATATCATCAGACTTCGATAGAGGTATGAAGAGATAATATGCATGTACATGAAAATGCATGAATATGCATGTGTGGGGACACTCATAAAAATGATTATTAAAATTAAGCAGGATGCAATCTATTAGTTCTCTAAGTGTAAGTGAATTTCTTCACATCATTACTTATTCTCCTGATTATGTTAAGTACACAATAGCTTCTTTTATCATCTTGCCTGCTTGTTTTCTATACCAGCCTTACTTTCTTTAGAAAGACCATACAATCTTTCTAGAAAAAGGTACAGCACTTGGCAAGTAAGAAGCACTTACTAAATTTGATAAATGATGAATATGTCCATGAATAATGCAGGGTTGATTGTTGAAAATAATAGTGCATTGTTAATCTGAGAGGACATAGGTATCACATGTCCTTAATGAAAGAGTTCACATATTGTTGTCTGGGAGATTATTCTAAAGTAAACAGGAATCTTCTTGAAGGTAATCTGTTTAATGGAATTTAAGAGTGCATGGCTTCCAACTCTTGAAATGATTGGTTGACATCTTAGTTCAAATGCACTTAAGTGCATATGAGTTTTACCAGGAGCAAGAGACAAGTTGTGTAAACTATTGTTCTGTAGCATTATATCCATATTTGGTCTTAATCAATTTCTATAATTATTGAGATTTTTTTTTAACAAACTATGTTTGTAACTCAAAGTAATGGAGGTTCAAGTTCAAGACTTATTTAATGACATTCTCAGAAGTCATATTTGTATGCCAAATGGCATTGACAGAGAATGGTTGAGTAAAATGATTTACAATGGACACAAAAACCAACAGTTAATTTGTAGTAGATGAAGGAAAGGAAGAGTATAGGAACGCACTATCAATTTTTCAGTTGAGCAGGTTAATTCCACAATTCAAAACGTTAAATTTTATAGCTTCCACCAGTGTTATGAGTACTTTATTGCCAGCCTGGTCCCACAATCAGCCACCTCAGCCCCCCAAAACACACAGAAACAATGTTTTAATTTAGAAACTGTTGGCCAGTTACTAGCATTTCTTATTGACTAGCTCTGTCATAAATATTAATGCATTCTTATCAATCTAAGTGTTTTCAAGTGGTCTTATCTTACCAAAGAGATGGTCCAGGACCTCTCCTTTTATGTTTACATCTGGACTCCTCCCTACTACATCTCCCAGAGACAATCTTCCTTGTCTCCTAATCCCACCTATATTGCTTTTTTATTGATGAACAAGACTTTGTTCATTAACCAATAGAAAAACATATTTACCCAATGACATCTCATATCACACCACTTCCCAATAAAACCAAGTAAAGGAGGCATTTTTAACACATGAGTATTTGGAGGAGAGTAAACAAATTGTTGCAGCAACCATGACATTGTAGATTTAATATAATGATCATAGGGACTCTTTCGTAAGGGCATAGTATGTAGGCATTAAGGATGGGAACGCCATCAGTGGTGAATGACGTCAAGGAAGCAAACTTTTCCAGACAGAGCAGGGCAAATGGATTTACAATGCATTTTATAGCATGCATTGCATTTGAATTGTACAATCACTGCCAGATCAAATCTCACTATGGAAAGAGGAGTTGGAGACAAACGCAGCAATTGTTGGCTACTAAGAAAGTAATGGTCAATTTTATCTAAGTTGTACTCCCTGGTATGTTTGCTATAACACTGTGGAATATCCAAGAATATTTTGTGTTGCAAAACTTTAAGTCTTTAAGGACTTAAAAGCAAAACATAGACACACATTTGTATTAGTAGGCATTTTCAGGGCAGATCTGGCAAGAGTTTTGGATGGTGACATGTACAAAAGAACTATTAGATAAAGACCGTCCATGTAAAATTGACTACTTTTATACCACTGAATAAAATCTTAGGATCTTTTTTTCTGTACTAAGAAATTGGTCTACTGATACATTTGTACTACATTCAAAATGATTTTCTGTAAAGAGTTTAGGGAAAATGAATTTTGGAAATGAATACCTCAAAGAAAAAATGTGAGTAGTGTATTTTATACACAAAAATCAAAACTTGACATTGCTAAGTATTTTGATGAAAAATTTGTTTTCTTCTCCTTAAGAAATGAGAATAAAATTCCCCCCAGAAAGCCTAGATTAATGACTGTGGTCTATGCCCTCTTAGATTTAGTCATACAATGCTTTTATCAACTGCCACCTTCTGGGTCTCTAGCCTATTTCAGGCAATGATAGCTGGCAGGTTTATAGATCAATCTCTTGGATTTCACTGTTTGTGAATATATTTTATTATCTCTGCACATCTAGTCTCATTGTTTAGTTTCACCTTGGTGACATAAATTTGTTGAATTTCATCATAATATAGTACCGAATTTGTGGTTATTTGGTAAGAAAGAAATACATTTGACTTTAAAGATGAATTAGAAAACTTTATTTACAATTGCCATCATCTCATCATGGTCACCATTATCATCAACTATTTTCTACACATAGTTCAGGATTATTTAAATGGTTCTTTCATAATATATATTACAATGTTTTATATAACATTTTGTATTTAAATATATCAGACTTCTACTCATTCATCCACAATGTATAATACATCAAGATTACATGAAATTCAGTGTTGATAAATCATATGTCACATACCTCTTAATATAAAATTAAACTAGTCAATTTTTCTTTTATTTTGTAATAAAACAGAAACAGTTTTTACTATTACTCTCATAGATATTGTAAAAGAGTACTATTAGTTTTGAACTAAAAGAAAACTATAAGACTGTATTTGATAAATCATGCATTAACTCCACAAAATAATCAAAAAGCAATAGATGCTTTTCTAACTAATTTTAATTTCTACTAATCTATAAAATTATTTTGTTTGTAAGCATTAATGAAGTAATAGATAACACTCGTAGTATAAAAGATCATTTAGCATATTATATAAGGTTTTTTTTTTTCTTACACTACGCTCTATGTGAATTGCAAATATCAATGTAAGCTGCCTCCTTCAGAGGAAACAGAATTTCTATATTCAACATGAAGTTCAGAAAGGATACTTCCTCTTCAGTGTTTTATGGAAAATTTAATATGTGTCTCATGAATTTTTATAGTTACCTGGGCTATTTTTATCATTATCACCCATTGTATATTATATGTTATAAAAATATATAAAACTATTAATTGGTATATGATGGCTGTGCATTATTTGGCGATGTTTAAATACAAACCAACAGATCCTAAATCAATCCTTCCTTTGCAGTTGATATGAATCAGCGACATTTCTTACTGATCTCTTTCCATGGTCTTTCGGGATGTCAAACCTGTTTTTCTTTACCCACACATTTAGTAATGATGGGTGATCAAAAGATTTTCCTTTTAGAATTGAAGAAGTTGGTTTTACCATGTGTTAAAACAGGAAAACAAAAACAAAACAAAAACAGAAAACTGTTAATCAGTTGAAATTTTAGCTAGAAATTCTGTTAGAACTGATAAAATAAAAAGTGCTAGAAGTTAGTAGCATTTGGCAGAGGTGTTGTAAATTTATACCAATAAATAAATTATATTCTATGTAACAATTCAAATTTATCTAAACATTTTTTACATATATCTTGGACTCCATTTAAAAAAAAATCTTCAATTATAGTAATTCTTAAGAAATGAGGAGCTGGGCATTGTTCGCACACAGCTTTTATCCTAGCACTCTGGAGGTAGAGGCAGGCAGATCGCTGTGAGTTCAAGGCCAGCCTGGTGTACAGAGCTAGTTCAAGGACAGGATCCAAAGCAGTGCAGAGAAACCTTGTCTCTAGAAAAAAAAAAGAAAAGAAAAAAGAAAAAATGAGAAAATTCCCCAGAGAGCCCTCATTACTTAGTCTGATTTATTCCCTCTTAGCCTTAGTCATATAAAGCTTTTATCCACAGCCACATTAATATCAAATTCATATCACTTCACAGAATCCATTGGCATTTTTGGCTGCTTGCTAATAAAAAGTTATTTTTCTTCAATGGAGTGACAGATGGTATATAGATAACACAATGTGATAGGTCCCTTGCTCAGGAATAGTAGGGCAATACAAACTGGATTTGCTATTTGTTGATGCTGTCAAATTTTATGATTCTTTTCCTTAATTCTAGTGAAAAAAAACATAAATTAGGGTGGGTATGGAGCTGAAAGAAAAGTTGGGGGCAGTTGGGGAGGAGGAATGACTATGATCAAAATATATTGTATGAAATTCTCTAAGAATAAATACAACACTGTTAAAATTGCATTTCAACTATATGTAACTTTATAAACTCAACTTGATATATAATCTACCATGAAAATGTGTATTTTGCATTTGATATTTATTTAATGTGATTATTTCTGGTAATTATCACCATTGTAATTGCAATGAGATATAATGTCAAAAATAAATTTTAAGAGTTTAATTTTAATTATGTGTATATGTGTAAGTCTGAGTGAGTGTTTGTGTACATAGGTATAGTACTGTGGAAATCAGAAGAGTTACAATACAGATAATTGTTAAATACATGAAGTATATGCTGGGATTGAGATCTGGTCCAATGAAAGAATGTATCGATATTCTTAACCTCTGTATTTATATGTTAAGTTTTAAGGAACTCAGCAGTTTCTTCTAAATCTGTTGGTTAAAACTATTTCAATAACAATTCTGATTTTCCCACACTTTATACCATCATTATTTAATTATATGCATCTATAGAAAACAAGTGGGCCACTTATGTTTTGAGTACACATTGGTAATTTCTCAATGTTTAAAAGTTCAGTGTTAATAGAGGAAAAGCAAAAACTTAGATAAATTTGTAATACTATGATAAATATATTGGCACAAAATTTTATATGGGAATATGCTTTATTCCTGTTTAAAATGATAATACAATTTTAAAAAGTACTAAATTTCAGCCTACAAAAATGAAACTAAAGTTATAATCTGAGCTCTTTTAATTTTATTTCATTAACATAATTTAGTGAAATATGTATTATTTTCATTTATAATGTCTAATTATAAGTACATAAAAATAACAGATTTTTTATTTTTTTCTGGTTAAATTATGCCAACTGCTGTGTATCATAGCACATTTCTTTAATTTCAACACTTGTGAGACAGAAGGAAGTAGATCTCTGTTAATGTAAGACCACCTTCGTCTATATACTAAGTTCCAATCCAGAAAGAAAAATAAAATTCATTCATGATAGCTGGATAGATAGATAGATAGATAGATAGATAGATAGATAGATAGATAGATAGTAAATCACATGTATTCTTACTCTTCCTTATAAATGTCCAGACTTAGCTTTGCTTATTTCTTGCAAGCTTTTCTTAACCTAAATTATCCCTACTATCTTTTGCCTGATGGATTTTATATTTTTCTATTTCTGAATAGCTATTTTTCTACTTTTTTCTCAGTGGCTTGCTATGCAGCTGGGTGGATGATCCTCAGAGTCTTCCTCTCCTCCTGTTTCTCCCTCCTTGGGCTCATCTTTTCAGATTTCTTCTGCTATTCATTCTCTCTTCCTGATAGCCCTATCTGTCCTTTCTCATGCATTGCTGTTGGCCATTCATCTCTTTATTAGGCCAGTCAGGTGTTTTAGTCAGGCAAAGTAACACAGCCTGATGAAGTTGAACAAATATTACATAAAAGAATGCAATAAATCTTTCCATCATTAAACATACATTTCACTGAATAAATAAATGTAACACTTCTTAAATAAATATTCCTCAATATGATAGACAGATGATAGATGATAGATTAGATATATAAATAAATGGATACATACACATGCGTAGATAGATAGATAGATGATAAATAGATAGATGATAGATGCAAGTGTTAGGATATTTCTATTAAGTAGATGACCATTATGAAATGAGCCATATGTTTATCAGCTTGCTAAAAGTAGCAAAGAAAAATTTGCATCCTGTGTTAAAATTGTTAAACATCTGGTCAATGGTTTGCGTTGAGAATTTCTGGGCCCCAGAGTTCAAATTAGGAAAGCACATAGCACAGATGTGAGTATAAGAACTACAGGGTATTGTAACATCAAAGTCACCTAGCATAGGTCTGTCTACACAGCTGATCAAAACAGTCTCATATGTACTAAAATAAATGTGTTCCGTATATAGTGTTGAGGTGATTTTCACGTGTAAATAATGTGATCTTAGATTTCTCATATGTGAAATTAAATCATAATTAACCTTGATTTAGTATGAAAGCTTGCCTAGAAAAGGGCATAAATGCTAAAAGTTTTCCCCCATACATGCAGAACTTCATTTTTCTGTGAAAAGCTTTCTCCATTCTGAGAAATAATAATTATTATACACACTAATTAACTAATAAAGTGCCATTGTCACTTTATATTACATAAATAGTATTTTTTCACTTGAATTAACATGAACTGTTTTATCACAATGTGAGATCTCTGCTCCCGCAGCACAGTTTCCTCCAATTAAGTAAATACCGCGCATTTTTAAAGGTTGTCTCCTGTTTACAGAAAGTTCACTAAGAGATTCATCAACCACATGTTATATTGGTCTTTACTATTAGAACATCTCATATATTTAGGTTTTCTCTCGATTCTCAGAAGACCACAGAGATCATTCCATGCTTTGTAACAATTAATATTTCAGGTTCCCAAAGCCATTGTTATTTAACACACTAAATGGATAACTAAAGGAACACTGGAAGAATGAGACAAAGATTTATGGAAGAAAAATGAACTTTGGGAAAAGTTATCAGAATATTAAAAATATTCTTTATATTTGAGCTATTACCTGCCCAATTTATGTAGGCTGTTAGCAAATTGCATCTGAAAGCAGGTGTCATTGCCACTCAACCAGAATATTCCATGTGATATCTTTTCCAATCTGTTGATATTGTACTTTGACACTGTCATGAATGAAGGTCTATTTGCATTGATGATTCCCTCTACAACAGTCTTTGTATGTCATTTTTGCCATGCTTCAAATCAGTAGAATCATTTTAGCTTAACTTGTCAGAATATTATGTTCTGGATATTGCAAGATATAAATATAAATGTGATTTTCTAAGGAAAAAATACATCTGTATTCTGATCTTATATTTGCCTCAAATGTTTAATACCTACTTTCCAAATATTGAGTATCTCAAGGCAAGTGTGAATCTTATATAGAGTATTTTCATTGCAGTTAATGAATTCTCAGAAAGTTAATTTTGATAAAGTTGACCAAGTTCAAATGTACTATTTTTTTTGTACTTTAACTGAAGAAGCATGTATAAGGGATACTCAAAAATGAAGCAAAGCAGCAAGCAAGTGGATACATATGTATGTGACTTTGTAATCTCAGGGATACTTGAGTCTTTGATATACACTGATAGGCATTTCATTGATAAAGTCAATGCCCAAGGAATACAAGCATGCTGAGAACTGAGAAACCCAGGCTCCATTAGATTGTAAAATAAGAATATTTATTGATACACAAACCATAAATAATTTACATCATAGTTAATAAAGTTTGTATTTTAAGTGGTCTTTGTTGTGTTTCAATAGCCTCCTCTCATACCTGGAAGAAGACTCAAGCAATACATTGAAATGAACACACATTTTAGCAGGAGTAAAACTCAGTGCCTTGTCACACTCTTTTCTATATTGGATGATTCTTTTATAAGATAGCATGTTTTGTTTAAAAAAAAAATTACCTCCTTACCACAGGGCTATCTCTAGCTCTTCATGGCCTTTGTGATCTTGCAGTTCTTTGAGACACTTATCTCCTGGTTGGGATTTTTCCAATTCTTGTTTGAGTAATCCATCATTTTTTCCATTAATTTTTCAATGTCTAGGTGATTTACACCACCAGAGTTCTTGGAGATTCAAAAATTGAAATTTAGTATTTGGCATCTTACATTTGGGCACCTCAATTGGGAAAATTGGTAGATTGAGAAGAGTACAAGAATATCAAATAAGCATAGAATACCCCTCTTCTGTAAAATCATTCCATGCTTCCACATTACTGAATAAATACTGAAAGATTTTTTTTTTTGCAGAGCAAGGATGTCAGAAAGGGGCAGGGAAATAATTCTTGCAAGAGGAATATAGAAAATCATAAAGAGTGGACATTGACATGGGAGAAAAGAACAGATAGGAGAACAAGAAAGTTACTATGGTGAAGGGGAAAATGGTTATGCTAGACTGATTCTGTTATAATAGGGCTAGTAACTGAATCATCAATCTTTTGTGAAATAACTGAAGTGAAGTCTTTCCCAGGACTTGGCCCACAACAAGGAAATAGGCCCCCAACCCTGGAACAAATGGTCCCAGATGAACAGCACTGTTTGGGTCACTCCTGACCAATGGAGAGTCTGGGGACTTTCCAAGACATTTTATGATTTATCTTTTGAATAAGAACAGGTCATACCTGGGTGATCTCTCAAACATGAGATTATACTTTGTAATCAATCACCTTGTGCCCCATGCATGTATGCTGGTTTGTGGTTTGTCTCTATAAAAAGGAGCCTCTACCCTTTGGGGGTGTGCAGCTTTCCCTGAGATTGCTGTCACCCGAATGCACTCCTTCAATAAACACCTCATGCTTGTTGCATCTCCTGGTTTTGGCGTTTGTGTCCCTGGGCTCTCCCACCGGCCCATCAGTACCCTGGAATTAGGGTTCAACAATACTAATTAGTAATTTTGTAAAACACATTGAAGATGACAGCATTTATTTTTAGTGCCTACATATTTTTCTCTCAGTCATTACAAAATACTTGGAATAAGCCAGATGAGAACTACAAAATGGTGTCTACATAGTGAAAACACTGAAAAACTTAGTTCATGGTGGTAAAATAATAGGCTATGTGCAATAAAATGAAAGTTATGATTAGAAAATTAAAAAAGGTTAAGGGAGGATCCCTCCATGTAAAAATAATAATAATAATAATAATAATAATAATAATAATAATAGAAAATTAAGAAAGATAATGATTAAGTATTTAATATTCCACTAAAAGTTGTGCAACATTTTTGATTATGAAAAATGTCATTAATGACTCATACCTTAGACAGTGGAGAAGGTTCAGTGATTGAAACCCTTTGAACATAAGTACCAGAGCTCATATGCTAATGTCATCAGGCATCTTAAGTTTCCTGTAGTTCTAGCCATGAAAGACAAAGATAGGGGTCTCTGTAGAAAGGGATAGCCAGGAAGAGCCATATAACAGAGCTCTAGGTTTTTATTAAGAATCCTGTTCCCAGAGGAAAGAATTAGTCAAAATTTTCATTGAGAAAGAGTCCCAACATCAGCATTGGCTTGCTATATGACAAATGTGCATATAAAATATCACACATTTGTTGGGGCCCATAAAGATGAGTCCACTTCATCTTGCCTCAAGGTCAGATGTTTCAACATTGTCCTTAATAGAGGTCTAAGGCTTGGCTATTGCAGGATGTTTTGGCCTTGGTAGCTGATGTATTATCTAAATATCAACAGCCTTGGGCTCAGGTATGTTTACTCTTGACCCTCAAGGCGGAATAACAGGGGTGGTTACAGAATGCTTGGAGGATTAAAAGAAGTAATTCTGTTTGCTCTTTACACATGATGATAAAAAGCTTTGCCATGTCCCCATTTTTGGTTGGAGTACTTAAGAATTTTAAAGAATAAACTTGAGATGGTCAGTGTTTATTGGATTTCTCTTCTGACTCTATCCTGTGTCTCTATCTTTCTCTTAATTTGTTCATCTGCTCAATTCACACTCCCCCTCTCAGGTATAAACCAGTCAAGTCAGATGGCTCTGACAGAAGCCCCACAAAGACAGAATCCCACATATGTCACAGCAACGTAGGACTACTAAAGATGGTGACCACACACATACCCTGAATATTTTCTAGAATTGTATGCACATGAGAGAGAGAAAGAGAGGAATAAAAAGGGTGAAATTCAAACAGAGAAGAAGAATACTGTTGGCTACATTACTTGTGAAAATATTAAGATCTATCCATCTTGTAGCATACAACAATACTGATCATATTTTATATTGATCAAATTCCACCAGAATAAATATCCCAGTTTTTCAACTATTCTGTTGTTATTAAGATTTTATGATTTTTAATAATATTAGTACAATTTTAAAATATTGTCACTTTTGTACTATATGTAGGTATTTCAAAAAATTCCAAAACAGAGTTAGTATGAAGCCATTAGAATTTGAGGAAATTCTTTGACCTTTTTACAACACATTATCACTATTTGTATTATGACAATCATATCACATTAAAGAGAATACCTGAAAGTTGTATACACTAGCGAGGCAGTATGGCCAGCTTGATCTACAAAGTGAATTCTAGAGAAACACTATCTTGGAAAAAAAAAAACAGTTTAGAATTTTGTCCTATTTCCTTCTGTTATTGTATTAACTAACATTTTCATTTAAAAGAAATTCCTTACCAATTAAATTCTTATGAAATGTAAACCATGAATGTTAGTTTGTTACTCTTCTTTGTATCTGTGGTGGGAAAGCTTTGTAATCATGACAGACATGGGACGTTAGAAGGAAGGAAGAGAATCTCAATAGCAGTACACTAATCACTGATCTTTGACTTAAAAGCCCACACAATATCCATGAGTTACAGATAATATTCTTGATGGGAAAGCAGTTTCAAAGGAAATAAATTAAATTTAACTATAAATACAAATAATCTTTAAAATAGCATATGTTATACCAATAGTGAAATGCCCTTCGAATTGGGATTGAAGGAATAATATTCTGTTATTACTTTACAATGTTAGGAGTCTTAAATGAGACAATTTTTCTGGAAATCATAGTGGAGTGTGTGTGTCTCAATTTGAAGTTGGTATGCCTTTTGATACCAGAATATATCTATACAAAATGTGTTTAAACATCAAATGATAGATAATTGCAAAGAGACTGCCAACAACAAAAATCTAGCTGCCAATCATAGAATCTGAATAAATACACCAGTACATACAGAAGAATATTTTGTTCTGTACTATTTTACATTTAAATATCTTTTCACATTTCCAAAAACTATAAATTAGCTCATGCACAATCTTAGTTTTCAAGATGTGTTTCTATCTAAAAATATAGCTCACATATTAAAGATAGTAAATGTTCATGTGCCTCAACTGGTAATTGTAGTTTCATCAATTGATTATGAATGTGTACTGCATTAAATCTGAATGGCATGTGGTATTTTCAAACAATTAGATCATATAACAATTATTTTTCCATACAGTCTCCATGATTCTTTTTGCATGATGTCTAGGATATGAATGTTCATGTGTGATAACCAATTTCCCTTACAAAGTATACTAAGGGCAAATAATTTTAAGAAATAAAATGTTCAGGAATGCTTTTGAAACTTCTCTATTGTTTATGAGTTGCAGTTTATGAAGCCAAATTGTATTTGCCACCAATTGTATAAATAAGTGAGAATAGAGATATTTTAAATATATACATTTTTATAATCACTACATACTTACATTTACATATTTAATGCATTCATATCAATACTATGTTAACACAACTGAATATATAACTTAGTATTTTTTGCTAATTAAAGCTTTTAAAGGACTTAGGATAGTGATATAAAACTTAAAAAAATATCAAATACAAGCTAAATTCATTAAAATTAGTTGCAACACCTTTGTTTTACTTAAAAGATTAAACATAACTTATAAGGATAGTTTAGATAATAAAAGGATAATAAGGTTGGATTTGGTAGAGACAATGAATCAATTTATTAATATATCCTAATTTGTATTCCTCTGTTAATCTTTAAATTGCTGATTGTTGAGTTCACAGTGGTGGTGGTGGGGTTCAAGTTTTAATGTAGGCCATTTGAACATTTTAATCCAAAACTTTCTATGAATTTAAATAAGTATAAAAGTTATCTTTCTCTATACATCATTGACATTAAAATTAAGAAAAATTGTTTGATATGTCCTTAGTTGGAGGTTGAAGTGATGTAGAACAGCACTTGCTTCTCTTGCATAGGGTCCAGGTTTGGTCTCATCCCCCACATGACAGCTCACAAGTATCTGTAAATGTAGTTGTGGGAAATTGAGCTCCTTCTTCTAGCCTCCACAGGCATCAGACAAACACTTGGTTGATGGGAGATGTTATTCTGTATATATGTTTCTCATACTGGTTAATAAAGCCCTGTGGCCAATAGGAAACAAGATAGGTGGGGCTAGGAGCCCAGGAGAAGGAAAGAGGAAGTGGGAAGAAGGAGTCCCGGGGAGGAAGGAAGATGCCCTCTTCGGCTCCCCATAAGATGACCACGTAGAAATACTTAGATAAGTAGAAATGGGTTAATAATTAATACAGAGCTAGCCCATAAACAATAATGGTGACAAGCCAACAGGATTATATCAAATACAATCTCTGAGTCTCTGAGTGTTATTTGGGGCTGGCGCAGCTGTGGGCCCAGACTGGCGGCATGACCGGCTGCAGCCAACTGGAAGAACCTGCCATAACATAATGGTGTCAGAACTGTGAATGAGAACTTTCACTTAAAACTTACCAAAAGCTAAAAAAAATGTTTTAAAAACAAAGGAACAGAGACTAGCAAGACTTCTTGGTAGCAGTATTTTCTTGGTTGGATTTGTTCTGCTGTAGACAGCGATTTGTGCAGCTCCTTTAAGGGAGGTTTCCAAAATTAGCGTAAGCGCCAAAAAATCACCTTGTTATTAAAAAGAGCTCTGCTATCAATTCAATGGTGTGTACAGAGCTGCAATGAAGGTTTACACTGTGTTTTTAAAAAAAATATGCTGCCTTGGGAGAGAAAAAGAAACATGATACAATGGTTTAAAAAGAAAAAAGAAAGTAAAATGGATGGATATGATGGCGCTCGCCATTAATCCCAGCACTCGGCAGACAGATGCAAGCAGATCTCTGTGATTTCGAAGTAAACATGGTGTGCAGTGAATTCCAGGACAGAAAAAAGTTACACAGAGAAACTCTGTCTCAAAATATGTAAAAATAGAAGTAGAATAAATAGAGTAATAAAAAAACCACATAAAGATGGAAAACACAGAGAAATTTTGGATACTATACGCACTTCTGTTGTCTTTAAATTATTTGACTGCTGAAAAAATAACTACTGATAAAAGAAATGCTGCTGGATTAATTCAATTTATATATTTTAAAAATGCTTTGACTCCAAAATTTAAGCATATGGACAAGTTACTGGGGAAAAGGATTTTTATTTTTGTTTCCTCAGAAAATGAAAAGCTGTGGATTCTTTCCAGACTTATATGGTTTGATCAAGCCCGACCCCCTGAAACAACTCCCCAGGTGATCCAACATTCAAAGCAGTTGAGACAAAGCCTTGCAGACTACTGCCAAGATTTCTGCGTTTTCTTTGGAACCCCATGACAGCGCCCTCTACCAGCAGGAAGTAGTTTGGAAAGAACGACGCCTAAATTCCCAAATATTGTTTATAAATGTTTGTTTTCATTTATATGGGCTTGGTTATAAATGGTTATAACCACAAGAAATCTTTTTTAAAGGTAAAAAGAGAATTATGGTATAGATATGAAATTTGCTTTGGAATGGATTTTTTTTTAATTGATACAATTTAAGGTCAATTTTGTAATATGTATATTTCTCCTCTTGTTTAGGTATTATGTTTATATAGCTCATTGGGAAATGTAATGTACAATTTAGTACAGATTAGAGAGTTAACTATGATAGTCAAGCTTGGAGTTAGTTAGGTTTTCTAGATATATAGAGATGTATTTGAGATGGATAGACATTCTTCAAACCTTTCAAAGACCTACAGAATATGGCATTTAAAATGGTTTAGGGTTTTTCTTGACAGGGAGGCACAACTGCTCCTGGTAACACCACCTGCATCAAAAAGGAAGATGGACATTGAAGAAACTCATTAAGAAGTTTGCTTCTAATATGGCAAGACTGGCCATTTGAACAAGGTACTGCTCTTGTCTAGACTGTTTGACTTTATGTTGTAGAAACTGGACATGCAGGACCCACAAAAAGGTGACTGCTGATGTAAGATGGACATTGCTACAGAATTCCTGCTTCATGGAAGAGGCTGCCAGACAGCCATACAGTCTACAGGACACAAAAAAAATGACTGACAAACTGCCAGCACAGATGGACAGTTTAAAGTTTCCTGCCTTGTTGAGGAGTCTGGACATACATTATGGCCTATGGGATGAAGATGGAACATTACAGAAGAACTTCGGGTGACTGACCAGGCAGTGAGTTGTCTCTGTCATTTCTAGAGTTTATATATTATCCTTCTGTGGTCTTTGATGGAGTTGAAGACAGATAGTTATGGTTATAGTTTTCCTTAGTTAGGTTTAAAGATAAGTTACATATAGGACTTTAGACTCACAAAAATAGGATAGATGATATTTTCTTAAAGTCTTACAAAATGTTAATGGACTAAATATTGTTTACTGTGATTCTCATTTGATAACTGTTGTATGATATATTTTGCTATGTTAAGGTTAAATCCCTTCTTTTACTTTAGACAGAAAAGAGGAGATGATGGGAGATGTTATTCTGTATATATGTTTCTCATACTGGTTAATAAAGCCCTGTGGCCAATAGGAAACATGATAGGCGGGGCTAGGAGCCCAGGAAAAGGAAAGAGGAAGTGGGAAGGAGGAGTCGAGATGTAGCCCGTGAAGGAAGGAAGACGCCCGCCCCGGCTCCCCAATAAGACGACCACGTGGAAATACTTAGATCAGTAGAAATGGGTTAATAATTAAGACAGAGCTAGCCCATAAACAATAACGGTAGCTGGCCAACAGGATTGTATTAAATACAGAGTCTCTCAGTGTTATTTGGGGCTGGTGTGGCTGTGGGTCCAGACTGACGGCAGGTGGGATGGCTCCAGTGGGAAGGAACAACCTGCCGTAACACTTGGTATACATGCATACGGACAGAAAATAGATTGTAAGAAATCCTTATTTAAACATTGATGATGTCTATTACGTCAACAGTGCTTATGCCTATTCAATGAAGGAGGCTTGTAAAAGAAAGCAACTACTGAGGGATGTATGTCCATGCTCTAAGTCAGCTTTATAAATCATTAAGATTTATAATTGTCAAATTGTGTAAGTAGCATGCCACAATATGTTAGTCTCCACATTCACTGACTACTGTTAACAAACCATCTGTGGCTCTATGGCCTGAGTGCCCCATGTACCCTTATTTCTTAACTATTGAGGACACTAGGTCAAGAGGAAAGTGCCTATAGAAAGTATCTTTTGCTTCTATCTCAAGAAATAAGCAGTAAGAGGAGTGGAAACATCATTTGACCCCTCCCCTTCTGAAATCATTCCCTTAAGGTACTTTGATAAACAGACCTCTAGCTCTTTATATTCCTAAAGTGACCTTTCAAACTTTTATGTAAATAACTACAGATTAATCAAATTATGACATTTTCAATAAAAAATTTTTGAATATTACCCACACTATTGAGTAGGGATAAAATCACAATTTTCTTTAAGTTTGATGAAGTATTATGTAACTCAGAAATCTAGATGACATAATCCACAGAGAACAAATATATAAATAAAATTAAAGTAATAGAAAATTACACTTGTAATGTATTATGCTAATATTTTCATTCACATAGAGTTTGATATATGCAGTTATTTGCCATAGTATGATCACAATTTGTTTATTTTCAAAGACTTGCCAATAAATATATACTAAGTTGTTTTTTAATTTTATTTTGGCACAGACAATGCATTTCACAAAATGAGAAGTAAAGATTTTGAGTAATGGGCAAATTTATTAGATTAAAAATTGAGAACTGACAAGTTTATTTGTAAAGTGGGAATGAAAGTTGCTTTGGGCCGATTAAAGTTGACATTGCTTTACTATTGAACAAAGTAAATTCAATAGTTATTATTTTAAGACAGATGGTATGTTTAATCAATTATTTGATTTTAGAAAGCACACAAATGTAGGAATGTTTACATGATCAATTCTTCTGGTTAAAAACAGCATCTTTGAAAGGGGAAGGCCAGTGTTTGGCTGAATTCTACTAGTGCTTTCTGAACTCTGCCCAGTGTCCCCATGAACACTGCCCACACTCTTCAGGAGCTTTATTTACACAAATGGGCTACCCAGTTGTCAGAGCCCCTGTCTAATAACTAGTGCTTATTTAATCGAGACAAATGCAGCTCTCTAAATGATTGGCAGCTTAAACTCGGCCAGCTCTGCCAGCTGTTATCTTTCAAACGGAGCTGAAATCTAACAGCTTACCACTGTGGCTACAGCCGAGCATGAAAGCCATAAATATACATCTTCACATGGGCATAATATATCTGCCTTCTCCCATCTCACATAGATTTTTACATTATTCATCTGCATTACACTTCTGAAAACTATGATTAGCCATCATGGTTTAATATCTCTAGAACTCCAGGCATATATTTTACCATTATCTTGAATTTTGAATATAATTTACCCTATTTTCTTTCCCAACAAATCTGATAGTTCAGTTTAAGATGTAAATAAGGGGGGATAAAAAAAATCATTCACCATACTTACGTTAACCATCCAGTTTTAATGTTGCATATATTTTGAAAAAAGAAAAATGATGCTGTGCTTTTAGGTCAAATTATTTTTTACAGGATAGCCCATTATTTGAGATAAAATTAGGAGAATATTTTCCCTTCAGTAACACAGCTGCCTTCAGATGATCTTTACTAACTAAATATATTCAATGCTGAATTTTATTGTCATTAGCAGACAATATTCAAATGATTTTTAGTTTTAGTTAAAATAACCATTTTTTGCAGTTTGTGAATGCACATTTCAAATGTATGTTTTTAATTTTAATAACACACCTAATATGCAGTGAATCTTTTCTTCCAGATATTTTGTAAGGCAAAAGAAAATGCCATGAAATTTACTTTGATGTTTCTAGCGCTGTGTTTACTTTATTTTTTCTCATGTGAAAAATAAAATGAGATGTACTCATATCAGTACTTCATCAATCAGCATCAGCATCATAGTGAATATAATGATAATGACACAGAGAAAAAGAAAAGATCCTCAGTTGAAGGTTTGAATGGGTGCTCAACACTAGGACTGATAACATAAATTCAATCTCTAGGATAAACATGGTGGAAGGATGGAAACAATTCATTCAAGCTTTTTTCTGACCTCATACATGTACTTTGCGCGCGCACACACACACACACACACACACACAGATACACACATGCACACAAACACACACACATACATGCACACACACACACACACAACACACATGCACATACTTGCATACATGCACATACACACACAGAATGTATTTGTCTTCATATGATACAACATAAGCATTTTTTTATCAGATAACAACATTTGTAATTTTATGACATGCTGTGACAAAACTAGTGTTGGGAAAAGTACAAGAAAATACCTAAAATATTAAGTAATAAGAATGTTCAATTTTATCATAAAATATTAAATGATGATCATCTGAATTACATTAAAATAAATATGGAACAGAAGTATAAGTAAAATTATTCAATAAAATATATGCAATTAGTAAATCAAATTTCACATGGTGAGAGGACAAAGCTAGATGTATAGAAAGCTCTCATTAACTATGTTTCAAGAAATAAATAATATGGGAAGAATATATAATATTGCCTGTCAGAAGTTAGGATCATCTTTGTCTGATACTTAAAAGGTGTTGTACTGACACAGAGGTGGGCATGGAGCAGCTAGCTGGTAGAGAAAAAAATCACCCTAGATAAATTGTTAGTAGATGTTGGAATGTAGCATTCCAGCTCTCCACCTGCTCTGAAGTTTTCATCATGAAATGAGTCTCTGTACACACAGCCTCTTCCAGGAATTTTTGCTTAAACAGAGATAAATAATTTTATTTTATAAAGGCCGTGTTCCTGGAATTCTATATTTAACAAAATTATCCTTGACAAGTGAAGAAATAGAGTTTATTAAACAAACAAAATAGAGCCACAGGGGCAGGAACTTTCAAGTTTGGGGAGATAGGATGCAGGCAACATGGAGGAGGAAGGAAAAGGTGAAGCAAAGAAATGTTAAATATGATGGAACATGAGGAGAATGGGAAGAAAAGGAAGTATAGGGGGGAGATGTTTGAAAAATCACTGTGGTTGGCAACAAACTGTAGAAGTGTTTTTCTATCTACTACTGGTTGATGTCCACATGTAGAATTTCTATTTCCACTAGGCAGAGGTCTTCTCTCCTTGTGATCTATAAATAATAAAAGCTGCTTTTGTTGTATATGTGTTTTGTTGTGTTGGATCCGATATATCTATAAATTTCCCTATCCATCTTAGTGTTACTTCTTTCCACTTCTAGTCAGGGCTCTTTTATAGCATGGCTATAAGGTAAGAAAAACACTGGAAGATAATGTAAAAGGGCAACAGTCTGTCTCTAAAATTCACAAATTTCCTGAGAGACATGTATTAAAGGTGTCTACCATAATACAGATTTATTGTGTGAGAGGCCCAATTTACACATCTACCAATATCTCATTTAGAATTCTGCCAGGAAAAGGCACACGTTTTAGAAAAAAGAATCAAAGCAAGTGATGGGAGATGTCATTCTGTAAATATGTTTCCCAAATAAGAAAAAAAATCAAAGCAAGATTTAAGAGTCACACATGCAATGCTTGTTATTGGTGTATCTTGTCTGTCAAAGAAAACTTAAACCAACTTTCATTTGAGCCCTATATATTTTTCTAAGTATATTATTTTCAAAAATATATTCAAGTGTAAAATCTCATGATTAAATTTTGTTTCATTTGATAGACTATCTATTCAATTAAACCACATGTTTTATTAGAAGAGCTTAAAATACTCAAAAAGTGACATTAAATTTCCATAAGAAGGTAGTGATCAGATAATGTCTGTGTTAAAAACTTTTATGCAGCTGTAGGTGAGGTGACGCTCTACATAAGACACAAATATTCTCAATGAATTCAGTTGAAGGAAATTACAGCTAGGGTGCATTTCATCTTTGATGTGTTCAGGTGTTGTTCTACATTTGGAATTTTTAATTTGGCATCTTGTGATTTTCTTCCTGGAGAGTAATGATCATTAGGAAGAATGACTTGGCTCCTTCTTGGGAAAGAATTACACTCAAGCAGAAGTATTAAACTGGGTATGGTTAGCTTTCCACCCAGGCATCATTAAAAGTCTTCCCAATCCAGAATATTTTTCAACCCTGTTTTTTTTCTTTATTGACTTTCTTGTTTTAACTTCCTTGATGATTTTCTCATCAGAAAGTTTGAAAATCAATTCTTTATTTCAGAGTAATACAAATTCACTGCAATGTTGGTTCTATATCAAGCTTGTTGCCAGGCTCTTTAAGTCAAAATTTGTGGAAAATATCTTTGAGATAGATTAAGAGTGGATGCATGGCACATAGCGATAAAGATCCCTGCTTCTGATGGGAGGGGAAGGTGGTCGGAGGACATGAGAGGGTGAGAGAGAAAGAAAGAGGGAGGGAAAGAGAGAAATGGGATCAATATGTAAAATAAAAATTAAAAATTAAAAAACGGGGTGGGGGGAAGCCCTGCTTCTCATCTTATGCCTTTGAATATGATATCATTTGGTTTAGTCATTGTTTTTCAAGATAGATTTTTGTGTGGTAAATTGTCACCCTTAATATTATTTCTTGCTCTTGAAAGTCTCCATGGGTCTTGAATTGAATAGCCAGAACCAGACAGTCTGACTCCAGAACAGAAAGCTTTTATGAAAAGATCTCTATTTACTGCAAGGATTTCAACTCAGTACATGATTGCCAGCTAAAAACTACACTCAGCAAGAAAGATATATAAAGTTAGTAGCACATTTCACTAGATGTGCACATTACATTTAAGCAAACGATGATTATATTAATAAATAATTAATCTATATAACGGAATGACCATAAGCAAGTGCATTCAATTTTTTGGTTCATAATTAGGTAAGATGTTAATCAATGATTCTTCTTTTGGATGACATCATTTGCACAAAGCATAGAAGAAATATCAAAAAGTAATTGTCTTCTTAATTATTACATATTTAGCCCATATTATTTTGCATGCTAATATATTTACACAGGTTAGCTATTAGATTGTCTTAAACAATATCCATGTTGTTATTCTGCCAGTAACAAGAGAAATTTAGGTAAAAATATGACTTTATTATGGATAGTAGTATCCTATTAGAACACATTTCAAAGTCTATAAAATACCTGATTAGTAAAGAAGACTAAGTGAAAGTGCTCTTTAATTTTGAGTACACATCAGATTATGTACTCATAAAAGAATGAGTACTACTGTGGGTGTCTGCTTCTGTTTCCAACAGCTACTAGATGAGGGTTCTATGATGGTGCATAAGCTAGTCATCAATTTTATTATCAGGGAAGGACATTTATGGTAGCCCACAATGTTCTTCATCATGAGACATAAAATAGCTGAAACTGGATGTTTGTAAGATTATAGTTATGGAAATTAACTATTTATGTGTGAATGTTTCAGAGAATTTGATAGAAGCATATTTATTCACTACATGTAAGGCAACAAAATAGAAAAAAAATCTAACCAAACCAGTTTTTGCTTAAGAATGTTAGTGTCTTCAGGAACTCTACTACTCACAAGAAGGTGAAGTAAAATTTTACTTAAAAGAATATGGAAGAAAGGGAAGCACGTGCGACTAGTAAGATTGAGTCAGGGTAGGAATAGAAGACAGAAAAGAGAGGGAGAGAGAGAACATAAAAGAGGGAGCCATTATTAGCTTGAAGAGAAAACTGAACCTAAAGAAAGGTCTAGAGACCTACAAGATGGACTCCAACTAACAATTTGAGCAACCGTGGAAAGGCTACCATAAATGTACTTCTCTAATAGTGAGATCATCAACTAAAGTATCCACCATCATGGAGCCTTCATCTACTACCTGTTGGAAACAGAAGCAAACACTGAGTCATAACTAAACACTGAGTCAAACTAGAATCCAGATGCAGAGAGAGAGGACAAGACCAGGTTGCAGACACACAAAGATAGCTGACCTGACCAAGGAGGAGCAAATGGGTCCCCCAGACTGATAGCTGAATTTCTAGCATGGGACTGACTCAGACCCCCTGAATATGGGTCTCAGCTAGAAGGACTTAGCAGTTTCAGGGACCTCAAAGAGTAGAACCAGGATGTATTCCTGGTGCACAAAAGGACTTTGAGGGCATATCCCCCATGGAGGGATACTCCCTTAACCTAGAGACAGGAGAGAAGTCCTAGTCCCTACTTCAAATAACTTGACAGATTTACATGACCCCACCTGGATAACATAACATGTAGAATGGGGGTAGGGAGTGGGAGGGGAGGGTGGTCAGGGTGCATGAGAGGGGGAAAGAAGGTAAGAGGGAGGGAAGGAGGAAGGAAGAGGAAACTGGGATCAACATGTAAAATTTTTAAATTATATTATTTATAATAATAAAAAAAAGAATACGGATGACTCAACAACAACTGCCTCAGAGAAAGGCCACCTTAGAAAAGGATAACTTACATGAATTTTGCATTCCCTTTTATTGGGCAATACAGGATTTTTTTTTCCTATAACCTGGAGGAGGATCCCTATGAACTTCGTCAATTTAAGGAACTTCCTGAGCCCTATAAAATTTGTATACCTCTTAAATGGTAGTCTGACTATAGTATGGATTATCTCCCTTCAGAGGAAATTGGACAATGTGCTATGACCCACTTCCCTATACATCTTGCCAATTCCTTCTGTGAAAGAGATCAGTACACATTGCATGAACATACAAAGTTATAAAGAGAGTCATTTTAATGGCAAGACTCATGTAACATCATACATTGAAAGTCTTAACATCTTCAAGATAGAGTAAGTTGGAAACCCTCTGATCATCTAATGATACTAGAAAACTAGACAAAGTCAGTGTTAGTTGTCAGAGAAAGGCTGAGGATTTTTACATAGATTGTGTTTTTAGTTATGGCTTGCTTGATTCAGTGAGGTTCTCTGAAAAATATTCCAATTTAGGCAAAGTTCATCTATATGCTCATCTCAACATCGGTAAAACCTCCACCAAATATCTTGGATATATTTGGCCAGATTCTTGTAATTGATAACAGAAACTAATTGAAACAAAAATAAAATATAATCTTTATATAAACATTTCCATGCATTTTGTGATGTGATGATAGAGTTAACACCAGTTTTCTTTTAAAAAAAGAGAAATAGCAGATGATAGCATTAAAAAGACATTGGACAATTGAAATGGTTGATTTCAGAAAAGGATACTTACTTCCAATCCTCAGAGCCTAAGTATGAGCTCCAAATGGTGGGATTTGAGAACTGTTGTCCCATAATTGTCCTCTGATATTGGTGTGGATTTAGAGAAATCTACATACACATGTGAATACAATACAATGTTTTACTATGACATCTCAGTATATGTCTGTTTCTATTTTGTAGAATAGGCCATATTGAATAAATTATATTCTACTTTTCATATTTCACTCATTAAATTTTATAAACAGACAGTACAAATAGTTACATTAGACTTAAATTATGATTATACATTGATTTTAACTATTATTGTAAGTAACTTTATCATACTATATACTTATTTGCTTATTTTTGTTTCATTATTTTCCCACACAGTTTCAGCTGGCTCAGAACTCAATGTTCAGGCTACACTGGCTTAAAGTGGACAGCAATACTTTAGCTTTAATGTCTTAAGAGCTAGGAAACCACTCCCAGTAATGACAAGAGGCAAGGTTGCAGTTGGATGTATCACAGATTTAAAAAAAAAAAAAAGAATCTTAGCATAGAAAATGGTTGTAGATACTTACAGAATATTTTTGTGTCTCTGTGTGTTTGATATTATACTATAGGAATTGCTATGAGTAAACTTTGTTGATGAGGTATTAAGACTTCAAAATAAGAGTACGGCCTGTTTGGAATTTATACTGGGACATGGAGAGGAAAGAGAATATAGAGCTGGGATCACCGAAGTTTAAAGATTGACAGCAATGTACTCAGTTCTGAAAACCTGGATCAGGATAGTGCTTTGTGTCATCAGAAACAAGCAGAAGCATGAGAGTAAGGAATGTATGATTTCATACACATTTCAGGAGTAATCTGTAAACTTTGAAACTAGGTTAAATGAAGATAAGGTGGGAACCCTTGTTCAGTATTGGCTGCTTATTATGTCACCACCACTAATAAAAATTCTTGGATTGAGCCTGTATTTCATCAAGACAGAGTATTATCATGAATAGTATACTAAATTTTATGTTCATTTTAATTTAACACATTTCTCTTTGTGTTCATGCATTTTCCTTCCATAACATATATGTTTTAATTATGTCAGAATCCCAAGAAAAACAAAGGTTAGAAAAGAATAATTAATGCATCTACATAAATTTTCAGCTTTTCAGGAATAGTGTACATCATTTCCCTTTGCAGATGAGTTAGATTAAAATAAAATCTAATCTAGTTTAATTCATGTCTATCTGAGACATGAAAATTATCCCTTTCCCTTGTTTTTCTTCCTTACCTTTTGTAAACTTACAGTTAATGTTATACTTCCAGTGTAATTACTGCTTCATATTGCCTTTTCAGACCACTGAGATTTTATAAAATGTTTGTGATATTTCAATGTATCCAAAATATAGATTTCTGGCTGCACTTGACTAATCTCCAAAGTTTTAGTCTAAAATATACAGGTTAGATGTGATGGCCACAATGAAAAGTCATGCATGCTTGTCTGCATACTTTCATTGCCAAATCAATAACTTCTCACTGAAACCTCAATACAGACATAATCTTATCTGTGGTTCTTTAGAAATTACATCCTGATAATTTTCACTACAGCTAACGTGCCTGTGTCTTCTCCATTCTTGTTTGATTTATTCTCTGAGATGGCATCTTAAGTGCAGCTGATGGAGCCAGGAACCATCCATCAAGGTTCATCTAGGGCAACTCTTCAGGTCTTACACATGAGAAATGCATCATTAAGTGATGTTGTCAGGGTGTTATTACACAGTGGCCTTAAATGAAGTTGGATAATACAGACTCCACCATGCCTACTGCTTGTAGTTTAGCTCCTTTCCAACTCAATAAAACACTATGAGTATGTATATATGTTTCTATAATGGTATTGTTTTTTTATAAACATTAGAGTTCATTTAACACTTTTTATAAGTACCTGTGTTCTGGCTTAACTATTTGAATTGGCAAAAATAGCACATTCTCTTTCAGCAGATATAATATATCATATCCTCATCTAGGCTGGGACTTTGATATTTTTCTAGTCCTTGTTGGTATGTTGACTAGCATTATTATACTTTTCTTGTTCAAATTATTTTGCCCTTAAGCTTTCATGAGTATACCTTACCTGTCAAGACAAGACTTAAAATCTATATGAATCATTGGCTTGCAGAGGAGTGAATCCCAGGGATGTTATCATTTCATATAAAATTAATTATTTGGAACACCTGATGTCAAAAAAGAGAAACTCATGTTAGACATTTTAGAATAATTCCTTAATTGGGATTTTCTGGTATGCAATATATGGACTATAATTTTCATTGTTTCTACACTTTGATTTTATTGAAACTTAATGTTTCAATGTGCATTACATTATAAATGAATAAAAATAATGAAATCAGCAAATGTGTTTCTTTTCCATGCTTCTTCCTGTATTCCATGCTTCCTTTTTTCCTTCCTTCCTTCCTTCCTTCTTTCCACATCCAGCCTTTTCCTAACTTCTTCCTTACCTCTCTATGTGTATTACACTTATATACTTCTTTCTTTCTTCACTCCCTTTCTCCCACAATATTCCCTTTCTTTCTTTACTTATTACCTCTCCATATTAATCAATCTTTTATTCTACCTGTTTTTCATTTGTTATGATATTTTTCATTAAACACTAGATAAATTCCATATATCATCTAAAGGTTGGATATAAGGACAGAAGGGGAATGATAATTTTAATCTCACATGAGTCTATCTTCAGATACAAATTTTAACATAAATCTTATTTTTAGTCAGTGGGAAAACAATAGAAATATTATTCAGAAGAAAAATAATTGAAGACAAAAGAGGCTTGTTTCAGAAATGGGTACACTTTAGGACAACTGCAAAGTATATATCTTTGATGGATCTAAAATTCCTTTTTAATGAGCTACTGTACACTGATGACAAGCTCTTGGTTCCTGATACCAAGAAAATGGTAGTAGATTTATCTTTATATCTATACTTTTCTGAGTGTCACATTCTGTTAAATAAGTACACTCAGTCATAGTAAGTAACTTGGGATGCAGTTATGAAGTCATTTCCTATCCAGTCAGAAGTATTTGCATTTTCAACACCCAAAACAAAAATAAAATGTCAAAAAGAGTAGTTTAAAAATAGTAACCTGTTCTTTCATTAAATTTACCAATATCGATTTAAGTTACCAAGTTGAAGGATTTTCACCATGAAAATGATGAAAGCCAAATAATTGCTGCCGAAATACATTCTAGAAAGATACCTTTCTTATAAAACAGTAACTTTTTTCTTGTTAATTTTTCCCTAATAGTTAAAAATCTTTCCAAGTAAGCAAAGCCACTAATTTCATAGGTCAAAATGTTCAGAGCAAACACAGATAACTGAAGTGTATTTTGGAGAACCAAAGCTGTATTTAATTCCAATTAATTTATATGGTATATATAACCAATTTTTTAAAGTGTGTATTGGAAGAATGAAAGTGCCAATAACCAGGTATGCATGGGGCTTTAATTACACATCTGTGGCCAATTTGTGTTATTTAAGTTGCAATAAAAGCTTCTTAAGCAATGCATACAAGCCAAACAGCTTCCCTCTTTATCATCTGCTCTCAGAAACTCAAGGCTAATCCAGGGCTCCTCTGGGTCTAGAGTTAGATAAGGTCTAACTACTGCTTTGGAATAGTATCACTAAATATCAATATTGAATTACCATATGAAACATGATTTAAATGAAATAACAAAAGGGTAGTGAGAGGAATCCTGAAAAACTATGGGAGTAGGAAAGTATATACATAGCACACTATTCAAAACAGAAGCATTTTATAAGCATTCAACTGGAATTCCTCTTCGTGGTGCAGAAGCCCCTCCTCCTCTAAAAAGATATGAGAAGCAGAGGGGGCACAGTTCTCTTCTCGCAGGAGTCAAGAATGTCATAACTGGAGGAATGTGAGGGTCAAGGAGAGTTTAAATTTTTGTGACTTGTTTGATGAATACTAATGTCTGAGCTTCAAGTTCCTTTAAAGCCCTCATCTTGTCATTATATATAATAGCACATCAGTAGCAAGAGATAAATAATCTGAACTGATTCCTATGTGTCTCCTTATTTGTTCTAAGAAGAAAATGAAAAATGTCTTCAATGTAATCTATAGATATAGTTTAAGAATATATAAATTAACAATGTTGAAACTGTGACTTTAAAAGATCACATTAGGAAAGAGAAATAGAACAGAAAGTTATGGATGAATGGGGATCTAGAATACGAGGATCAAGTAAAGAAAGAGAGAAGATATGTGATGGCACAGGAAATATGGGGAGAGACATCTAAATTAAATGCCATTTGTGAAATGTGTGGGGTAGAATGAAAACATAATATAGTTGGATACAGATTCACAAATCCATGTCTTGTCATCAAATGAAGTTCTTAATATCAGGTTATTAAGGTTAAAGGGTGAAGTTTGTAGTTCAGATGCATCAGGGTGAGTAGAATGGAAATGTCCATTTGGGGCCCCATCTTCCTTCCGGAGTGTTCAAGGATTGCTGTTGGGAACTGTTATTATTCCTTGTGGAAAACTTAAATATCAATATCAAAGCAAAATTTTCAAGTTTTACGGTATGCATTAGGGGAAAGGCAACAATAAGCATTAACATGTATAAGAGAAAATGAGGATTTCAGAGAGAAAAGTGCATATAAACATATGAGTCTTTAGATTTTGTTTTCTTCTGCCTTACACCAATTGGCTTCTTGATATAAAGCAGAAACTGTGAATTCAATCTTAACAACATGCTTGAATTTAGAGAAGGAAGGGTTACATGTCTAATTCAGTTGAAGGCTTCCCATAGAAATCCTCAAAATACCCAGGCTGTTACAAAAACTGTTGGCTTTTCTAAGCAAACATATAGCAAGCTCCCTTGCTGAAGACAACACAATTCACTGAACATGTAGAAGTTGAGCTGGTATCTACAGAGAGCCTTCTTTTCTTATATAAAGGTACCCCACAGGCTACAACAGGAGCAAAGTAACCACCAAACCATCCATAAACCCTATGATATACAGTGTTGTACTATCTGGAAGATATATTAGGGAAATGGTGGTACAAAGCTTGTTGGAGTAACCAACCAATATCCTATTTGACATTAATGCTCATCCCATAAGATGCAACCCATTTCAGTACTGCTTGGGTGAACCAGAAACTAGATGGCTCAGGGAGCTAGAGATAAACAAAATACAACTGACTTCTAAAACATAAACAACATTCTGCTGTACTCAAAGATCAGTGTTTCTTCAGCTATCATCAGAGAAGCTTCCTCCTGCAGCAAATGGTAGCAAATGTAGTAACCAACAGCCAGATATTACTGAAAGAGTGAACGATATTGGAACTTTCAGGCTTGAATGGAATAGCTCCATCAAATCCATTTTCTCCAGACTTAGGGAATCCTGTGAGTGGTAGAGTGTAAGCACCAGAGAAGAGAGGGAATCAGGAAGACGAGGTCCTTTAAGTAAACATAATCAAATTTTGTATGATCTCACAGTGTCTGAACAGCATTCATAAGCCTTGGACAGATTTACATCAGGTCCTCTCTGTATATATTATGGTTTACAGTTTAGTGTTTTTATGTGGTTCCTGAGAGGGTAAAGCTTTGTGTACCTTCTCTAGGGCTCTTTTCCTTCTGTTTGTCTTGTCTGAATTTTATGTATTTGTTATTATTTTATCTTATTATATTTTACCTCATTTTATTATAAAAATATGAAACCACATCCATGACTATGAAATTAACAAAAGTATAATTGACAAATTATGAAATATGATGATTTCCTGAAATATGGGCCCAAGTTTTCTAGTGGACATCTCTGCAAAAGTTACTGCCATCTGTCAGAATCACAGTGTGTTTGTTGAGGGCCTTCTAATGCATCCAAAACCACATGTACAGAAGCTGCTCATATAAAATTTACTAATATTTGCATACTTCTCAGCATATACTCCTTCACAACTTTAAGCATTTTTTGATTATAACACTCTATATAGTATTGATATTTGCAAATATTTTTACACTATAAGATGTTTGAAGATTTTATATAAAGTACTAATATGTTTTCCTCAAATATTTCATCTGGTTAGATTAATTGTCTACGTTAATGGAAATTTCAGAAATAAAACTTCTACAAAATGTTCAATGATAGCTTCCACTTTAATCCTTTTTATGCTTTGTTGGATCTGGTTCTGTCTAGCTGGAGAAGTGTGTAGAACTATTTATGTAATTATTTTTACAGCTTCAGAAAGTTTCAAAGCTACCTATAGGGGGAAGTGATAGGATGTGAAAATAGAGAAAGGAATTTTAAAAATGATAAACAAATGAGTAACAAGAGGGAAATAGTACAATGTAATTTAAATGTGAGTCAAATGACATGCTAGGCATTGATAAGAAATAATACATTTTTTTATGGTGCTACTTGGAGAAATGAACACCTCCCATCAGTAGATAGTAATGCTACATTATTGGTTATATTAAATATAAAATAGGTGACTGAACCAAAGTGATAACGAAGGCCTACATGAAAAATCCTTTTCTAAACAATTCAGATCTTTAAGTTGTACCCAGTATAATGTTGATATTGAAAAGGACAACTAAAGTGTGCCTAGGGAGTATAAGTTGCTTTTAAAACTAAATCAAAATGGGTATTCACAGGAAGTAATACCATAACTCGACTGAGAATACATACTACTTTTCATAAATGTCATGGAGATTTCTTATTTCTACTGTACCTTCTTCCTTTGGTAATTTTCTCAAGTTGTTACTTAACCAAATTTACTCAAATATGTTCAACAAAGGGCAATTCTTAGATCATAAAATGTCTCAGGTACATTTTTAGATGAAATACAAGATTCGAAGTACTATTGTCATTGTATTTTTAATGATCACATCTAATTCTGCACGCTCCCTGATTTTCATACAAGAATTCAAAATGTTATACTTAAAATAGCATTTATAAATATGGACTTATTAACAATATCCAAACAAGGCTTTGAGGAAAATAATTCTGTAGCAGGGAAAGCAAAACTCAATGTATCACAAGTGTACTATAATCATTATTTCACCTTCATGACAATATTATAGATATATTTTTTTATATTCAAAAACTTTTACTATATGTCTATATATAGACATGCATTCATATTTTCATCTCACAAAAAGCAGAGTAAACAAGAACAGCATAGTAGCCATGGTTTACATACTTTGATTATTCTGAATCTATTTTGACTTACATTATTAGTCCATACCCAAAGTTGATACTGCAGGCTTAAGAAGTCAAATAATTTATCATAAATTTAATTGACATTTGGCAATGCTTGAGCCTGAGGCAGTTCTGCCTAACTTTAAATGCATGCAGATAATTAACTAATGACATCATTGTATAAATTCTATATTACTATTATTTTTCAATTGAAATACAATTCCAATAATTCTGCTTCTCTTTCATCCTGAAATTTCTTCAATATAACCTACCTCTTGATCCCTCTGGAAATCATGGCCTGATTTTGAATTGCTATTGTTAAACTCTCATAAATCTGTGTTCCATTCACTTTGTCACTGTTTCTCTCGTGTGTCTGTCTCTTTCACACATACATGGAGACACACACACACACACACACACACACACACACACAAACGCATAATATGAACGTTCTTTTCCTTCTTAGAGTTACTCATAGTGTATGATATTAGGGCTGACCATTTGGAAATAGATAACCAATGACCTCAAATATCCATGATGGTAAAATTAATTTAATACCCCCTGCCTTAACCTAAGAATTTTCACTTGAAGAGAAATGTCCATAAGTTTTTATACTGTTCATGGGTGGCTATAAGACAAAAGTTGAAGCCAATGAAGGTTTTATTGCTTAATTTATTGTCGTACTTGTAGCTCTTTTATAGAATATTGTCCTGCCTCAAAGTTCATAATGAAATAGCCAAGTATTTTGGATTTAAGATAAAGCAGTAATGTACTTTATATTTTTTCAAGACAGCATGGTAAAGTAACAAATATATTTCTTCGAAGATGTATGAAGCTAGTAGGCATAAAACTTGATAAACATATTTTACATCATCTATGACTGAAAGGATTAAAAATCTAGCAGAAGGATTTAACTCCTCGTTGAAGCAATTCTTGAGAGGAGGCAGAGAACTGGTCATAGTTCCTAAGGCACCAGGCTCTGTTTAAAGAGCTTACTTTTTATTATGAGGCTTTTAGAATGCTTGTTTGTCTAAGAAGAAGCTGTGCTCAGCCACTGCAAACTTCAGATTGGATCTTATTTGTGCACTTATCTGTAATGAAATTCCTCTCATAGTAAAATGAAATGGAATTCCAAAAATGTTCAGTGACTGACAAGAAACCAATTAAATTCTTCTTTCAATAGAAAATTGAATTTGTACTTTTATGAAAATACTGGCCAAAAGTAAAATAATGGAATAATACTTTATTTTCATGACAAGTTTCCGTCTATATTTTATAATGAATAGAACTTATCTAACTATAATGACAATGGTGATTAAATTGATTTAAAAGCACTAAAATGATAACTGCCAGTAAATATTTTTTCAGTAATGACTAACATTATTATTTGACGTTAATCACACGGCTTTGTCTAACATCTTTTATTTATTTATTTTGTGTAACCCCATTATATCTTTATTGGTCTCTCTACCGCTCTTCTGCATCAAATATTAATTTATATGTTCCCTCTTCTAGTGCCTCAAATATATGGGGAAAACGCAACAGTGAAGAGATAATACAGTTCTAAAAAGTCACATTGGGACCTCAGCAGCAAGAACAGGGGTTGCAATCTGTAGCACATCAGGAACCAGGTAAATATCTCCACGCAGTGACTTTCCATAGTTTACTCATCTATTCGACAATGAATGAGTAACTGTTTCCTGTTCAGGACCATGTCGATGTAGGACTCGATGTTAGTCCAAGAGAATATGTCTTCCCAGGGGCAGGCATCCAACTGAAGAAGAGAGGCACAGGCAACACTATGTACTCCACAGTAAATTCTATACTCATACTATGAGTGCCATTTTGTGACTCCTCGGTAAGAAAAAATTTGATAAAGGCCATACTGATAAGAAACGCCAAACAGCTCTCCACTTTGCGTCATTCAACAGAAACGGCTCTCTGTTTTGCATCATTCAGCAGAAATGGCTCTCCACTTTGCATCATACAATGGATATATCAATCTATTTCTCTGTGTGTGTGTGTTATCAGGATGTGACATAAATGCAACTGATAACAAAGAGATGACACCTTTGATTAAGGCCATCCAGAAAGGGGAAAAATAAAAAAACATCGTCTTGTTTCTCCTTAAACATCATGCCAATGCCAATTGACCACAATGGGGAAACAGTCCTTCATCACTCTGTAAAAAGTTATGCCCCTGAGATCACAGCCAACCTCTTGGAATTTGGGAGCAACACGGATGAGACTTCAAAAGATGGCATTGCACCTTTATTTCTTACTCTCATAAACAAGAAGCATTTTGCAGCAGCATTATTGATAAACCAAGAGCAAATATTCATTCTTGAGATGAGTACCAAAGAACAGCTCTTACATATGCCGTGAAATATGATAGACAACGAAGACCTCGTTGTTCTTTTACTAAGAAAAGGTGTTGATCTTCATTGGCGACCAGATGCCTTAGATTATGAGATAGCAGTCCAGCATACTGAATAAGTCTTTTATAGATGAGGACTGAAATAAGTACAGATTTAAGGACGATTTGCCATCTTAATATTGGTATTCCTGCTGATAGAGAAGAAGGTGTCCATGGACTGGGAAGTGAAAATAAGCCATATTTAGACACAAATACGAACTACAATGGATCGGTGGAGGCGGCAACTGACAACAGCAGCAAAGGGAGTCGCAGGGGACTTGCCACGTAAAATGCCCAAAGCAGAGAGGCTCAGAGCATGATGCGAGCAGGACATCAACGATGCTGATATTTGTATTCCTGCTGATAGAGAAGAAGGTGTCCAGTCCTCTCAAGTTGAGAGTGATTCCCTTGTGGTGGGTCCCGGTGAGTTCCACCAAGGATCCGTTGAGGCGGCAACTGAAGCAAAGTGAAAGTCGCTGCAGGGGATGTTCCTCGAATAACAGCTAACTCAGCCACTGCTTAGCATGACGTCAAGTACGATGTTAACGATGACAATAAACACTGTGGATTCAGACTCCGATAATGATTTATTTTTCGATGCACCTGATAACTTCAAAAGATGGGACACCTGAGGAAGAGAGACACATCCTCCACTTTAAACAAAAAAACTCTTCTCCTTCCTTAAGCATTTATTTTATATTTTCTTTTTAACCGTCATGAACAACTCAATTTTTCACATACATTTTTGTGACTTTAGTGTATACCCATTTAGAACACATTATTTTGAGTGTCTAAATTTATTGAATATTGAATTATCAAAAAAAAGTCACATTGCATAATGGTTAGAAAACCCTTGGTTTCTAGAGCTACACTGTGTTCAAAATATTATGGGAACAAAAATAATTAATTTACATAGCATACTTGGTACAATGCCCAGAATATAGCACACTTGTAAAAGCCTACATTTCAGATTGACAAGATGGCTCAGTGGTTGAAGGCACTTAATCCCAAGAATGATGATTTGACTTTGATATACATAATCCATGCAGTGGAAGCAGAGAACTGATTCTAGCAAGCTGTCTGTCCACTGACCTCCAAATACCAGTCATGATCTAAACACAGACACAGGCATGGATACACACACACACACACACACACACACACACACACACACACACACACACACGAAATGATAAGTTTTACTTGTTATAAAAAATCATTTTTACTTATCAGAGAGGAGAAAAGTGGAGTGTTTGGTAACATACAGCATTGCTGAGAGAAAAGAAAATTAAACATTATGCTGTTGGCATTGTTAACCAGAGAGCAAATTGACGACAACTGTAAAGTGTATATATCCTTTTCCTGTACAATTATGTGTCTGAGATTTATCCCAGAAGCTATTAACTATACCAGACTATCCATTAAAATGTTATTTCCTGATTACAAAATACTAAGAAAGTGACAAAAATTAAATAGCTTGACCTAAACTGCTATAATTGTGTAAGTATAATATATATCCTCACATAAAAATACTCAAGAAGGGGACCAGAGAGATATGTTATTGGGTGAAACTACATATTGCCATGCAATTGGAATGATCTGAGTTTGATTCCTGGAGCCTATGTGTAACAGCTGGGTATGGTGGTGTTTATCCATAATCCTAGCAATTGCATAGCGATGGGAGATAGAGACAGAAGAATCAGCTAGGAGCTTCCAAGCTAGATAACCTGAATACAAGAGCAGAAATAATAAGAGAGATTTTCTGCTTTAGGAAGGGAGAAGGAGAAAACTGACTCTTGAGAGTTGACTTCTGAGGGAGTTAACAGCAATTCATAAAGTTCACAGAATTAAAGAAATGGCATATTTTCCATCATGAGGCCACCAGGACAAAGGCAGCCATGCTATCCCTCCAGTTCTTCACTTGTTATAGTCCCTAAATTATCCAATGATATTTATTTTTAGATCTTGTCCAACTTATGTTTTATTTTTGTCCTGAGTGGAGAACACTTTTATTTGCTGTGAGATTAACTTGGAATATAACCCACCAGTTTCCAACCATCAAGCGCATCCTGGGCCTTTTCCTCCTCTTCTTTTCTCCTCCTTCTCCTCCTTCTTTCTCCTTCCTCCTCCCCCTTCTTCTCCTTCTTCTCCCTCCTTGCCCTCTTCCTTCCTTCTTCTCTTCCTGCTCCTTCTCCTCCTTCTTTCTCCTCCCCCTCCCCCTTCTTCTCCTTCTTCTTCCTCCTTGCCCTCTTCCTCCCTTCTTCTCTTCCTGCTCCTTCTCCTTCTGTCTCATCCCTCCTCCTCTCACTCCTTCCTCTTTCTCCTCCACCCTCTTCTCCCTCTGCTTCTGCTTCTCTCCTTAGTCCAATCCATTGCCAAGTTCATTTTCTTTTGTCATGTTTATGTGTCTGTCACCTGTGACCAACTCTCTCTCTACTTATTCTGTGCACTCATGGTGACCACTTGGTGTAATTTCCTGGGATATCTCTGAGACTGTCTTCATATCTTGCATTGCCTGCTCATCTGACTTTCAACACTGATTATATGTTTTATGTGATTTAAATGTATTCTAAAATGATAGTCAGATAGAAGTCTAATTACATTGTTTTGTTGGTGAGTTATCAGCATAGCTTTTGCTTCCAAATAATGTCTTTACAGCTCCTTTAGGAGATGATTTAGGCATGTAGTGAGATTTACACCCTGTTATTTTCTTTTTTTATTCCTGTTTAGCTTTATTAATTTCTTATTTTTAAATGTTTTTATATATTCAATATTTTTATTTCACATGTAGATTCTAGTTCCCTCTCCCTCCATCTCTCCCATGCCCCCCAACCTCCATCCCATGCTATTCTCCTCCACACTCCACAAGGAGAATGTTGCCTTCCATAAGAGATCATCAAAATCTGTCAAGTCATTTGGAGTAGGGACTAGGCCCTCCATCCTGCCTGGAACAGCAGAGTAGCGGGTCCAGTAGGACAAAAGGGTGAGGGTAGGGCAGGCTCTGAGTCTAACATCTGTTTTTTTTTTTTATTTTAGGACATTAAACTCTTCTATATAGGTAAGAATATCCCTAGTACCTACATTGTCAATTTATATTACCTAATGGATCATTTATACCTCAGTATATGACCCAGAATTATCTGAATTTCTATAAATAATTTGAGATTATATCATTTTTTATAATGAGATAATAATTACATTTCCCAAGAAAATGTCCTGGTCTCAATGGTGGAACCCTGGTACTTGACTGTTGGGGTAGTAGTATTAGTTCATTTGTTTTTCCTTTATCATCATATAAAGTTAGATATTATATATCTTAACTGTCTCAGTCTTTCTCTAAACAATGATAGGATCTAAAACTTAAAAACAGATTTACTTGCATTATGATTAGTTGAAACATGGTATTTCAATGCCTTCAAGGTGTTTCTTCTGTATTTGGATACATGTAACTTTATTCTTAATTATTGGAAATTCTCATAGGATATATAGTAAGGACTGAATATGTGTTAATTTTAAATTAATGTTTGTAAAGTACAAATTTATGAATAAAATGTGAGATATTAAGAGGAACATCATCATGAAGCTAATTGACCTTATTCCAACATATCAGAAGTCCTCCTGTCATTCTGATTTTATTCAACCCACTCCCAATTCATTTCAGCAAGCTTTTTAAATTTCTACATGACATTCTCCATTAAAATGCTGATCTGATCTATTTTTTGTCAGATGTTCTTGTCATGTTTGTCAGAATCCAGATGGTACCAGATCATGACACCTTCTACTTGGTGGCACAGGTGTTGGCTCTCTCAGATTCCCCTAATGACAAACTTCCACCTGACCTTTCAGTGTCATCATGACCAAAACCCAACTCAACTAATGCTAGATGTCTTGCAGTTCCTAAGCTTTGTGCTGCAAATTCAAAACCTTCTGTTTGGAACACAAAGTACAAAAGGAATTTCCACACTGTGAATAAGCCAAGTTCTAAACATAAGAATGAGATAGTGAAAAGATACAAGCACATGCACAGGACCTTAATGGGTCTGCACTAGTCCTTCCTGTATATATGTTTTCTAGTTGAATATTTTAATGGATTCCTCAATGTATGAGCCAGTGGGTCTCTGTTACATGAGACTCCTCTTAGGGTCTTTACTTTTAGTTTGTTTTGTTTAATTACAATGTATTAGTTTTCATGTTGTGTATAGTATAGCATAGCTTGGAATAGAATGGTATAGTATAATTATCATTCCTTAGAAGCCTTTTTATCTTGTAATGATAGACTGAAAGAAAGTAGATTGAGAAAGGAGAGATGAGTAAATGAGAGGAGTAGGTGGAGAGAAAACCATAATCAGAAAATATGTGAGAAAAACTATTTTTAATAAAAGGGTATTAAAGAAACTGTATAAAATGGTTTTTTGTTTGTTTGTTTTGTTTTCTTGTTTTGCTTTTTTTTTCTGCAATGAATTTACCAGGAAAAAAAAAACATAAAAGACATGGTTAAATTGTGGCTATATTTTCATTGTTATTTTTTCTTACTATATCATTAGATAGCAGAGAATTAAGTGTAAATTTTGGTAGAAAGCCACTTTTACAGTGGCATTTTAAACTTTCTGGCTATACTTTTTGTTCCATAAAATATTCTTGTAAAGATTAAAAACAGCTATTACAAGAGTTAAAGTATGCATTCTCTCCTTATCTCTTTTGTATTGCTGAGCTTCATAATCCTTCATAAATAACCAATTAAAACTTTTTATAGACAGCAGGATGAAAAACATGTTTACTGCTGTAACAAGTCAAAATGTATATTCCATGTAAACCACTCCAAAAAGAGACAGTACTTTGATCCTATTGAATTATTTGAATTGAGGTGTATACTTTGAACAGCTGCCAAGGGTATATGGGAAATCTTTCCTTGAATAAACAAACCCAAGAGTTAATGCTTCGTAAAGTATAGTATTTTTACTTCAAGGTGAGGTTCTAATAGATACTTTTCAGTATATTGACTTTCAGATTACAATGCTTTTAGTTCAAATTGTTAACATTATGAAGTCATAGGAAAAAGGAGGTAAAAATAATATCCAAGCTAACCCTAAGTACTTAAGTTATTTAGTTCAACGCTTGTAATTTGATTTGTTTTTTTTTCTCTCCTGAAACAAGAGAAATAATCCTCTCCCCCCCTCTCTCTCTCTCTCACACACACACACACACACACACACACACACACACACACCATCTCTTCTCTCCATCCCTGCCTCTCTCTACACAGTACTTTAAAAAATATTGTTACTCATGTCTTCATATGGGACATGTAATAACCTGTAATTAAAGGAAGGCACTTTGAAAGGAGACATCTTGTTCTTCTTATTTGCTTGAAATTTTAAAAAGGAACAATAAATAAAATGAAAAAGGAGAGAAAAGTGAAACCTAAATATATTGCCTTGAAGTGTGTGTGTGTGTGTGTGTGTGTGTGTGTGTGTGTGTTTCTCACATATTGGTCTTATAGAAAAAATAGAAAGCTAAATGTTATTGCTGGAAAGGAGTATTTAATTGTCTTAGGAAGAGAGGAGGGAAGGAAGCAGAACTAGAGTGAGAGGAAATAATGAAGATACTAATGAGAATGAGGGACAGAGGCAGATGGGGAAGGGGAGAGAGACAGAGGAGAGAGTGAAGGGAACAAAGAAGACAAAGATACTTCAGCATCTAGGAACATAAGCACTCCAAATTATTTTATATTTAAATTTTAAAAAATTCAATATATTATTTTTCATAATGTCCTAACAAAGAAGAAACCGAGAAAATCAAAGGTGGTTTTGTGTGGTATTCATTGATTAAAGTGGAGTCCTCACATGCAAATATTTTTAATCAAATTTGCTTTGCATTGGTAAGTTCCATGCTACTATAAGCAAGTTATATATATAATATATATATATATTATATATATGGATTTTAGTCTATATAAATAATAATAATTGTATGTTATTTCATAAAATCTTAAGTAGATGGCATACTCTTTAAACACTAACATTCAAGCCCAGACTGTATTTGTTGGGTCCAGATGGAGAAATGTTTTGTCAAGTATGAGAAGATCCTGGGTCTCTTCTTAGCTCTGAAATGTTAAATTAATCTAATTTACACTCTTCATTTAAATGAAACCTTTAATTATTTATTGGGAGTTTTAAGAAGCATCTTTTTTTACTTGTTTTGTTTTTTTCAAGAAAGGGTTTCTCTATTGCTTTGGAACCTGTCCTGGAACTAGCTCTGTAGGCCAGGCTGGCCTCAAACTCACAGAGATCTGCTTGCCCTGCTTGCCTCTGCCTCATGAATGCTGGGATTAATGATGTGCACCACCAATGCCCAGTTAAGAAGTATTTTTAAAACTTATGTTCACTTTGTATACACTTATGTAATTAATTTGTGAAGAAATCTGTCTTGTCTAATGGGTGTGAAGCGATTGTTACATCACTATGAAACAATCCTCCTTTTCTTGTTCACTTTAACACATTTTCTTCAACTTGACAGATTTAAATGTATTCCTCAGCAGTGTATCCATGAACAATGGGAAGGTATGTTTATATGATAATGGAAAAGGATTATGAAAAATATTCTTTATTCTCATATTTTGTAGCAGTCCTTAAAATGGGGAAAGTTTCAATGTTTTATAATTCATTGAGAGTCAGTTTTTTGAACCTGATATTTTATGTTTTTTCCACCAAACCATTTGACAAATTCTTTTTTAGAATTTCATATGTGAATACTGGTTTTACCTCATTTCCACACACCATCTCCACTATTCAAGTCCTACTGTATCCCCAAATTTTCTCAAGTCTCTGATAGCATCCTAGTTAATAGTGTTACATATGGAATATGTAAGTGTAATCTATTGACTTGCATAAGGGTAGCTCATATGTATATGTCTTCAATGCTGACTGCTTGTGATTACATAACCTATTGGAAGTTTGTTCCTATAAAGGATGGATTGTTTTCTAGGCAGCCAATAATTACATGTGGATTAATCTTTTTGGACCAGGGCCTTTTGAAATTACTTTCTCCATGTTGAGATTTAAACTGATGTCACTGTGCAGATCTTGTCTAGGTGGCTATACTCTAAAGTCATTATTAATAAAATGTTATTTAGTATACAGAAGATACCATCTTACAGAAGATAAACAGGTTCCCTGGATCTTATAATCAAACATTATTCTGTTCCTTTTTTTTTTCTGCTGCTCTCTCTCCTCTCTGACCTTTAGCTTTAGTGTTTGTATTATAGGTGTATTCACTAATTAGAAGAATCCCATGGTCAGTTGTTCCCTCTATTTGACCACTAGTGTGTTTGTGTTATTGCATTCTTGAAAATGGGGCTTTACAAACATATGATCCAAAAAAAAAATCATTGATGTTAGTGGGCTAGGATTCAAATACCAGACATAAATTTCCACATATTAGATGGACCTAATTAGAAACAAGCTAATTACCCTCAGGATATAAATGCCACTGTTAACAGGATATTTGTCATGATTACCCTTGCTATTCATAGGCATTACTCCATTTAATACTGTAAAATAGAGACACCATGAAGGAGTGTTCTAGGCTCATTTCAGTATGATTTTTCCAAGTTCTTTGACAGAAGTGTGTGATACCTTCAGCAACAACTTCTGACCTGTGTCTTAGAGAAAAACAAATGTAATAGCAAGAGTGTATAATTCTTTTGGATCTTGATTTCCCAGAAAAATAACTCTAAAGGAAATTTTCAATGCCTGGCATAGGGATTTTGCTAGATAACATCTGACTCTTACATATAGTACTATCACATTTAAATGATGTAACCTTATTTAAAATGTGTTTGTTTGTAAATGCATGTACTTACATGTGTGTAACTTTAAAAATGATTTTCTAAGACAATTTCAAACAACATTAGTGTTATTTTTCCCATCTTTCTCCCTCTCCTCTCTTTTTCCCACCCTACACAGGTTAAGTCTCCCTACCCTGCTCCTCCTGCTTCCGTGTCAAACCTACCCAGGTTCCTAACACATCTGCGAAAGGATAAGGGTCACATCAAGAAATTAAAATTTCTAACTATTGAATTGCTAAATATGAAAGATAGTGTAATGTTCAGGATGATAAAAGTGATTACATAACGAAGAAAATGACTTTGTTATGCAACCTGTGTAATGAAAAGATGACCATCCCCTTATTGAGATATCACCATTTGTATATCCACTCTTTAGGAAATAAGGTATTTAATGCACACAATGTTATTAACTCTAAATCATCTGAGCCCATGTTAAGTCAGTATTTCAAAGTACATTATAACTTCTTTTGATATTGTCAGAGGTCCCACCTTCACACTTCTAGTCAGTGTGATAGAAAAATGAGCATTTTCAAATAAAATATTTTAATGGGCATAGCACAAGAAAATGGGAATATATGAGAAGATCATTTTAAAGTTATTTCATGGTTGGTGATTTCTCGATTTTCCCAATTTCTACTTTACCAATTTGTATAATTTTAAATAGCAAACATGATTTATAAAACCTCTAAGTCATAATTTCTTGATTGAAGAGGTATCCTCTAGATCATGTTCAGACCAATCATGTTTAACCAACACACAATTTGCCCTAATTTTGTCAGAATTTAACTTATTCACTCCATGTGCTATATCTCCATACCCTTCATTCATGATTTAGGCTTCACTTTTAAGGCATGTATTACATAAATATACTCTAATATTATTTGCATTAAATAAATTTCACATTTGTCATACAATTTTCTTTAGTTGAAATCTACTCAGGTTATGCTGTAATGTGAGTGCAATGTGGCATTCAGCTCTTAGAATTTTACATCCATAGCATAGGTAAATACAGAATTCTGTTAGCTTTTGCCCAGAATTAGGAGCTTAGTCTCTAAGTATTTTGTTTTTAGTTAAATAAAGTATTTAGTGAATAAAATATTGGCTGCATCTGGGAAAATATATTATAGATATCATTGTTTTATTATTTATAGTTTAAAATAAAAATGATCTGAGAAACAAAATATAAAACATGAACCTTTTTATGTATTTATTTATGAAAGACACACTCAATTCATGTTTAATATTCAGTCCATCATTTTAAATACAATTCCTGTCAGAATGCTGGGCTAAATATGAGAAAGATATGATGAAGTTTTTCTATATAGACTAGATTCTATAGTAGATAAAATACAACTATAAACAGACATAAAATATCTTTAAGTAACTCTAACCAAACAAGTGAAAGACCTATATGATAAGAACTGTAAGTCTTTAAATTAATTAATTGAAGAAAATATGAGAAAATGGAAAGATCTCTCATTCTCTTGGATAAGTAGGATCAAAATAGTAAAAATGGCAATCACCATCAAAATTCCAGCACAATGTAATGAGTATGTTTTCCCTGCCAGTCGGTTCCGCCACCACACCAGCCCCCAATAACATGCCAAGACTCTGAATTTGATATAATGCTGTTGGCCAGTTACTATTTTCCTATCGGCCAGCTCTGTCTAGTGCATTAACATATAGCAAGATTTGAAGAAAATATTTCATCATCTGTCCTATGTTTGTGAGTCTAAATTCTTATATATAATTTATCTTTAATCCTAACTATGGAAAACTATAACCATAACTATTTGTCTTTAACTCCCTCAAAGACCACAGAAGAATAATATATAAACTCTAGAAATGACAGAGACATCTTGCCTGGTCACCCGAAGTTCTTCTATTATGTTCCATCTTCAGCCCATAGGCCATAGTGTATCTGGCAGATTTCGTAGCAAAGCAGGAACTTTAAACTGTCCACCTCTATTGGCAGTTTGTCAATCACTTTTCTCTGTGTCCTGCAGACTGTCTGGCAGACTCTTTCATGAAGCAGGAACCCTACAGCAATGTCCATTTTGTATCAGCTGTCACTTTCTTGTGGGTTCTGCATGTACAGTTTATACAGCATAAAGTCAAACAGTCTAGACAAGAGCAGAATCTTGCCCAAATGGCTAGTCTTGACATATTGGAGGTAAACTCCTTAACAAGGTTCTTTAATGTTCATCTTCCTTTCTGACGAAGGTGGTGTTGCCATGATCAGTTATGTCTCACTGTCAAGAAAAACCCTAAACCACATTAAATGCCATATTTTGTAGGTGTTTGAAAGGTTTGAAGAATGACTATTCATCTTAAATACATCTCTGTGTATCTAGAAATCCTAACTAACTTAACAATAAGTTCTGATTATCATAGGTAAATATCTATAATCTGTATTGAATTTTACATTACATTTCTACACAATACCTAAACAAGAGGAGAAAAATACATATCACAAAATTGACCTTAAATTGTATCAATAAATGAAAATCCGTTACAAAACAAAGCATACATTTCTATAATCCCCTTTTTGCTTTTAAACAGAGATTGGTTGTGATCATTCACCATTTATAATCAACCCCATTTAAATGAAAACAAACATTTATAAACAATATTTAGGAATTTGGGTGTTGCTCTTTCCAAACAGCTTCCTGCTGGTAGGGGGCGCTGTCATGGGTATCCTAAGAAAACACAGAATTCCTAGCTGTAGTCTGCAAGGCTGGCTTGTCCCAACTGTTTTGAATGTTGGATCACCTGGTACCTGCTTCAGGGGGTCTGGCTTCATCAAACCACATTAGTTTGGAAGGAATCCACAGCTTTTCAGTTTCTGTGGAAACAAAAATAGAAATCCTTTTCCCCAGTAACTTGTCTTTAGACTTAAATTTTGAAGTCAAACCATTTTTAGAATATATAAATTGAATTAATCCAGCAGCATTCTTTTATCAGTTGTTGTTATTTCCTCAGCAGTCAAACAATTTAAAGACAACAGAATAGTGCGTAGTATCCAAAGTTTGTCTGTGCTTTCCATCTTTATGTGGCTTTTTTTTCCTCTCCCAAGCCTACATATATTTTAAGACACACTGTAAACCTTTAGCGTTTGTTCTTAATGTGAATCTGACTTTACTAAAACTCTCTATCTTTTTTCTGGCCACGAGTCTTTTCAACAACATTGCTAAAATGAAAGCCATAGCTGTTTTAGCTGCAGCCTATCAAAGATGGTGGCTGCTACCTTTACTGTTTCTAAAACCATTTCTTAATCGTTTCTTAGTTTTAAGTGGAACTTCTTATTAGCCACGTTGGGCACCATAAGTAACGAGTATGTTTTTTGCCATCTCACCTGGACCCACAGCTGCACCAGCCCCAATTAACACATTATATAAAAAAAATATGTAATGAAAACAACACCAAAAAAAATAAAAAGTTCAGTTTCATATTTTACGTCTTGATACTAGAGAGAGGGCTCAGTGGTCAAGAGCAGAGGTCACCTTTTCAGAGAATCTGAGCTTGTTCTCCTTGCTGACAGTGACTTCCCCAACTCCTTGTCATTCTGCTCCATGTTATCCATGTCTCTATAGGTACATTACACTAAGGGAGACACACACATACACATACATATTTGAAAATAATAAAAATGAAAATTTTTGTTTGAGAAAACACATAGAAATGAGCCTATAAAGAATGCCAAAAATCATTTCCTTAATTAAAAATAAAATAAATTAGGTGGAATGTCAGAAAAATTAACAAAAACTCATAAAACACCTATAATTTTAAAGTCCACCTATGTCATACCAATTAATGTCATTTAAAAAAAAGCAACAAAAACAAAAAACTTGAATTTCATTACAATGAGACAGTCACTTACCTAGGGATATAATGTCGTTGTTTCTGGAAAAAAACAAACAAACAAAAAAAGACAAGTGGCTATTTTGTCAAGAGTTTTTGTTCTACAATCATGAATACTGAACATCTGATCTTGGACCCAGTGAGATACTATCTATGGACCAGCTTGGCAGGATAACTCTAAGAGTGCAGAAGTGGTATTCAAATCTTGGCAGTAACACCAATCTTTCTAATTAGACATAAGACCCACTTACCAAGAGGGAAGTCATGCCAGGTATTGTGAACCTAGCTAACACCCAAGGCAAATGAATTCATAGATAATGGAAAACTCTCCAAAACCACTATACCCAAAAACAACTTACCTTCTAACTACACTCTAAATATTGGTCATTGTATTCAAAGATACCCTAACCCCTCATCAAGGAAAGTTTTCTTTTCAACAGATAGTGGAGACAATTACAGAAAACCACAACCAAATAAAATGCAGAGTTTTGGGGCCTTGTCCTCATGGATACATGTGCAAAACAACTCCATCAAGTGCAGTTCAGAGGTCCTATCAGAAGTGGGGACAGAAAGACTGTAAGAGACAAAATATCAGGATTTGTGTCTCCTAAGAATGTTATAAAAGCTATACCCATAAAGTCTCGCCAACAATGCTGTATGACCATGCGCTAAACAAGGACAATATATATGCCAATAGGAGATTGACCACAGAGGCTCAACCCCACACCAAAACTATGGACAACTAAGAAAATCTGAGAGTTGGAAAAATAGTCTTCCCTGGAAAAAAGCACATACATTTGTTATCCAATACCAATAGTCAGCCCTGAAACATACATTCAAGGAACATTATACAGACATCATATACTTAAGGGTATGTATATGTGTTGTGCACATGTATATGTTTGTGTGTGAGTGCGTGTGTGTGTATGCATGTGTGCATATTTGCATTTATAGGTGTGAACACTAGGTCATGGCCAGTAGATGACTTTGAAGTGTTATTACTTAAATGCAGTCCATATGGCCATATAAAATTGTTTTTAAGTCATTATGGCCTTTGTATTGAAGGAATTAACACAGGTGAAGCTAGCTAGATACACATACAGAGAAAACTCCATGGAACCTTCACTGGCACTGAGATCACAGATATGTTCATGTTTATGTCTTTGAATATCTTCTAATAATTTTCACCCTGTGTACTCTTAACACCTATGATGTGCCATCTTAAAAAGTGCTGAAAAGAAATCAAGACCACTTCATAACATCTCAGTATAAAGTATTTCCATTTTCTTTTCAGTGCTAGTCTTCTTCATGGCTGTACTATCCTGAATACACCTTTACATCCACACTATTTTCTTCTTGTACTGTAACTTTCAAATAATCTTCTCCTTTTCCTGACTTGATTCTTATAGCAATTTTATATCAAAACATAATAATCCATTATGCTCTTCCAACTTGCTTCCATTATATAATCTTTTTCTCCCACACTTTGTTAAATTATGAACAAAGCACAATCTAACTGCCTAAGGGGGAGACAAGTGATTTTTTACTTAATTTCCATTACAGCCCTCATTCCCATGGGAAGCCTCATGGCATAGTCTTTAACATCTATGTTTTTTCAAGTGTTCTGATACTTTAATCCATCACTATCACAACCTGCTAAGATGTATTGAAGCTCTGCTACTTTTGTGGCTGTCCTCTTTAGACTTTCCAACCTCTCCCTACAAATCAACTGTGTGGTCTCTTCTGTAACATCTTAGAGTCACTGAAATGATCTCATTTCTCAGTCACCAGCATCTAAAGGGACAAAGTTGGCAGCTTGGGTCATATTCTGTCCTAATTTGTAAGCCTAATTGGTATTGATTTTTTTACTATTCTGTTGTTAAGACATGTGTCTAAAAAACTTCCTTCAATTTTCAGATGTGAAGGAGGCAAAAACACTGATGTCTCCAAGATCCCTTAAGGACATGCCTCTAGCAACCAAGTAGTTTCTCATTAGAAAGAAGTGTTCACAACCTCCAAGAAAAAATGTGATGAAGGCCATCTTTATCATATGGTCTTGGGAAATACTCAATATCTAAGCTAACACAAAAGTTATATTGCATTTTTAAATTTTTACCTGATATTACATATAGTCATTAAATAACAGAATTATTCACTCACACGAGGTCCCTTTCCAGCCTTATATATTTTGCCATTATAAATCATTTGATGCTGTGGATTGAAAGCCTGTTTTTTGAAAGAAATTAAACACAAATAAATAATCATGTACATCATAAAATACATGTTAAATAGTTAAAGTGAAGAAGAATCAAAATTTTAAGAACACACTATATACACAAAATGGAAGAAAGAGAAAGAGATGGAAAGAAAATAAAAACTGAAACTGGGGAAGAGAAGAAAGAAGAGGAGGAGGGGTATTTACAATTTGATTCCAAATAAGCATGGTGAAAGTCTACAATGATGCTGAATTGAAAAACCCTGTACCAGCCCTGGTCTGACTCTCTAAATGTTATACAGGATTGTGTGTTCCACTATTCTGACTGCTCTGTTATAGCTTTGACAATAACACAAAATCTAATTGTATGATCCTCTAATCAAATAAATATAAAACACATCTGCACATTACTGTTGAAACAACATATGATAAAAGTAAACTATCATTTATATAAGTAGACATGAAGACTAATTCATTATGGACCATAAAATAAATTCCACAAAATATTTTCCAAAATTAAATTAGAGTTATTTAATGTTTCTATTGAAAGGGGAAATAGAGAATGAACTTTCACTGTAGCTAAATGAACATAGTTCAAATGTTAATCTCTCTCTCTCTCTCTCTCTCTATATATATATATATATATATATATATATATATATATGTAGCACACACAATTTAAGAATCATCCAAATGAAGAGTGATTATATTATTAGGTACAAATAAAATAAAAATCAAAACTATTGCACAATGCCATTAAGGTAAATTAGAGATATCAATAGACCAAAATATCCATAATTATAAAAGACACTGTACACATAGATTATCATTACATGGTTATGATAATATAAGTTTGCACATTTTAAGAATTGTTTGATAACCTATAATGGACAATGGCATGTACTTGTAAAATAATCCAGCATTTTATTCTGGTAGATGAGCAGTCCTATAACTAGTGGTCTAGTCATACAGAATGATATTATTCAAATTAAATTATTATGAAATAAACCATGGGTGGGTTACTGTCTTTCCTAGCTAGCATTAGGAACGTTGAGCTTGACCATCAAGCAATGACAAAACTACATGTGTGTAACCTATAACTAGAGAAGGAGGCAGGAATATCAGATACTTAAGGTCATTCTCTACTATATTACAATGCTAAGGACAGACTGAACTATATGAGCCCCTGTCAAAAGCAAGCAAATAAATAAATGAATAGATTAAATTTTAACACTGTAATTAATAAATACAGAGTAAACTCCAAATATAGCAGTATGATTCATTGCTGTATGATTTTATAGGTAAAAATGTAATTCATAATTATAATGTGAAGCAATATTTGTTCTTAGCATTGAAGGGTTGGTTGAAGGGGAGGATAAACAATGCACATCTTGCTTTGAGTATATTTATTTGACTGCTTAAATTATTCTGTGTGCATTAGACATGGTTTAAAAGATCACCAGTCTATAATTCACACCACCAAAGAAGCTAAGATACAAGGAGGAACCTAAAAGATTCATTCAAGGTCCTTCACAGAAGGTGAAAGAAACAAGATTTCCTGAACATATTGGGAGTTGGGAGGGGAGTGAATGGAGAGGGAAATAGGAGAAAGACAAAGGAGAAAGAGAGAGAGAGAGAGAGAGAGAGAGAGAGAGAGAGAGAGAGAGAGAGAGAGAGAAAGCATAATAGAGGGGGCCATTATAGGTTTGAAGAGAAAAATGGCAATAGAGAAATTTCCAGACACCTACAAGATTGACCCTAACTAACAACCTGAGCAACAGTGGAAAGACTCCCTTAAATGCTCTTCCCTGATAATGAGATTGATAACTAAATTATAGACCATTATAGAGCCCACATCTAGTAGCTGATGGAAACAGAAGCAGATACCCACAGCTAAACAGAATCAAACTCCTCAAATCCAGTTGCAGAGAGGGAGGAGTGGGAAGAATAGAGGCCAAGACCAGGCCACAGAAACCCATAGATGGAGATAACTGACCTGAATAAGGGGGAGCTCATGGACCCCCAGACTGATAGCTGGGAAACCAGCATACTACTGATTCAGACCCCCTGAACATGCGTCTCAGTTAGAAGGGTTGGGCAGTCTAAGGGACCACTGACAGTAGAAACAGGATGTATCCAGGGTTTAAGAAATAACTTTGGAAGCACATTCCCCATTGAGGGATACTCCCTTAGCCTAGAGGTGGGAGCAGTGCCTAGTCCCTATTCTAGATGAATTGATAGATTTTGATGATCTTCTGGAAGGCATCACCCTCCCTTTGGAGTGTGTGTGTGTGTGTTGAGGGGGGGTGAGTGACAGGAGGGACAAGTTGGTGATTATGGGGGACGGAGAGAGAAGGAACTGGGATCAATATGTAAAATAAGAAAAAAATTATATATATATATATATATATATATATATATTATAAAAGAAATGGCCATATAAGAGAGGAGTATGATTTTAATAAAACTTTAATTTCAGATTATAGAAACAAAAACCGTGTCAATAAAATGAAGTGATTTTAAAATAAATGAAATGCATAATAAATGAAAATATGGATGACATATATTCATATGTATGTATACATAGTTTGAACCCACTGCATGATAAAATTTTTTTAATGTAATTCAAGTGAGTAAGCATGATAGGGCAAATGATTGTTCTGAGGAAACACAAATATATGACTTTAAGGTTTTAAATATTATTCTGAAATATGAAGAGTTTTATGTAACAAAATTATTAATAGATCTTAATAATAAAAGCACAAATCAGATATAGCAGAAAATGTTAAGAGATCAAAGAGATAAAGGAGTAAACCACTGCCACTCTACTTATTCATTTGCCTACTCTCAACTTATTACTTTGTGTCTTTCCATACAAACCTCCAGACCTCTATAGTTAACTGCCCTCTGATGTTCAGGCAAGCTTTATTTGTTAGAGTATAAAGAAGATACCACTATAAGTTTGAAAATAGTATATAAGCCTATATACTATTAATTTCTTTGATTGAGTTAATTGCTGTTATATTCATCATATTAATGTCCAGTATAATATAGTTCTGTTATTTAAACAACTGTCCCTTTTTGAAACATAATCAGCTTTGAGCCTTCTCTCAGTTGAATGATTTGTATACTGTTCTCCCAGAAAATTGTAATGTTTATAGAAGAAAAATATTTCTTTTATTCCAAGTTTATTTCCAAAATCTAAGAAAGCCTGACACATTTATACATTAACATATGTTAGATAAATAAATGAAGAAATAGTGGAAATTATGTAAAAAAGTAGCTGATAATGTAAATATAATTTCATCTATACAAAAGCATTATTCAAATAAAATAAGGCAAAGGCAAACACATCTTGGATATAAAAGAATAAAGATATTAAGGATCATAAAAATACACAAACAGAAAACATTTTGCTTGCCACATATCCACTGTAATGTGCTATTGCATTGTAACTCATTGTTGCTTGTCCTCAATTGATTTTAGCTGGAAGTAAAAGTGACAGAAAAAATAAACTATTACTCATTGTATCTTGTTGGTGAGCATGCATGCTTACTTTTGAGGTTGTAGTTCCATGGGTGAAAGTTAGTGCTAATTTATAGATTTCAAACAAAATATCTACATATGCTTGAAACAAACCTTCACTGTTAGCTAGTGGCTCTGAAACATTTTAAAATGATGATATTTTAACAAATTCTAGTCATCATTGTAATACCTAGGAATGGGCTACATAAATACGTGATAAATTTCAGTTAATTCAATGGGGGATTAGTCATGATTCAGTAGCAACATGTATATATATATATATATATATATATATATATATATGTGTGTTGTGTGTGTGTGTGTGTGTGTGTGTGTGTACTTAGGATTTCAACTGAAATTATGTTTGAAATGTAAAATATAAAACTTATTAATTGAGTAAGGAGATCCATTTCATTACACTGACAATAATATGTCATGATGATTTTTTCTTTCCATTTCACAAAAAGGCATCACGAATATATTTACATTTTATCAAAAACATCGAACCTCTTTGAACTAGCCAGATGAACTGTGTTCATATCAGATGTGAAAATTGACATTCTTTATCAGACACAGAGTCAACTTACTGAGTAAGAAAGCTGGCAAGCAGACTTTTAAAAAGTTACATTAAAAAAAAGAGAGAGAAATAATCATGTGTTTAAGTGATTTTATAATATCTACTAGCTTTAGTCTTGTGGGAGGAATAGAATGGGAGGGGAGTCTGAATAGAATGGGGGGAATAGACATGGGAGGGAGCAAAGGAGAGGGAACTGTGATCGACACATAAAATTAGAAAAAAAATAATAAAAACATTTACTAGCTACATAACTTATAAAATATTTGAAAATCTAGAATTCTCTATAATGGAAAATTGTAGAGATGAATAATGAAGAGAAATAATGTATGTATTGTACATATACACACATATATATGTAAGTGAACATATAACTATATCAATATTTGCATATGTATGAACACATGATTATCACACATATCTATATCTCTCTATAGGTAGATATATATTTAGATATAATACCTTCTTTGTATTTTGCTTTCTGCATCTCTGGAAATTGCTGGATTTTCCATCTGTCGAATATTAGTCACACAGACTGATATTTATGAGTCAGTGATTGATAATTGATTAGCTGTGGTGGATTGGTGTCTTGGAATAATACTATTGTAAGGTAGTCTTAACCACCGGTGTCTCCATTCACAATGTAGTCTTTTCATATATCCAGTCATGAGTATCTAAATATGTCATATGTATGTTGCTGTCTGGTTTCTGTCTTTACAAGATGATAGTGTTATAATGTCTAATTTTTTTATTTTTTTCTCTAGAGTCTGAATAATGGTTTACTTTGAATGATATTATTTTGTATTTTTTTTCTGTTTTGATTCCCTTGGATTGATTTTTGTTTGTTTATTTGGATATTTTTTGTTTTATTTTGAGATATGGTCTCATGTAGTTTTATTCTGGGATAGAATATGTAATGTAGCTCATAATGAACTTGAAATTTTGATTCTTCTGTCTCTACCACATAGCTGCTTTCTTATACATATATACCACATGACAGATTTTAAAAGTGTAGACCTGTATTAATTCTCACACATTATGTATGTGCTTGCTTTAAAATACTATTACATTCTGCATAAGACACATTAAAACAGATGGTATTTCCTTTTATTTACAAAAATCACAGGAAGCCATGTGGATAGAATAATCAGATACTTTACATTTGATCGAGATTAAGTAACAAAAGTAGAGCTAACAGCAATGAAATGATGTGTTCCTTTCATGTGTTACTATCAGTCTGTCAATGAGAACAACTGGGACCTGGGCCAGGAAATACAACTTATTTCTCTGAAAATTCTACATAGATAATACAAACATTTACAAAATGCATCCAAGTTTGGTAATGTTAAATTAAAAACATGAGCTTCTGCAGATTATGAGAAAAAAATCTACATATCTGTGAGCATTGTTAGAGAAAAACATAAAGGAAAATAACCAAAAATAATTAAAAAAAAAAAACCACTTCTTTATGTGAGTGGGTATGTCTTACTTATTTTTGTAATCATTTTTTTTTTCTGTAGGAACAGAGTTTTATATTTTTAAATACACCGTGAATAGTTTTAATATATACTGCAGTAACTACAATGAAATAACTTATCATATAGACTGTAGTGAGCTCTGTTATCTTAATGGGCAGGCTTAGTTTTGTTCTATTAATTGCTGCGAAGCAGTGCCAAAGGACCATGTAATAACATCTTCACAGCCTTGACCACCAGGGACAAGGCAGAGTAAAGCCAGGACCTCTGCTTTCAAATACGTGACCTTGCTCTTTTGATAATCAGGAAGTAGGAGGAGACTGCCAATTAGTTTTAGTTCATATTTTTTTATTTTTACTTTAATTCACTTCTTGACACCTCTTGAGATTATATGAATTATTATATCAGCAGGTAGGAGGTACTGAAGCATGCAATTTCATGCAGAGAGAAATGAAGCAGTTGAACCATTAAAATTAATGCAAATCACTTGTTTCTATTTAAGAAAGAAAAGAGGGATAATCTCAAGGATGAATTTATACACATTTTAATGAAATTCTTTATGAAATACACTTAAGTTTTGTACAATTATCATCATGTAATTATAGTTTTGAAATGGCAATAGCACATTAGTTCATTTTATGGAAATTAAAAGTGTACTTTAAATATATCAGTTTAATATTATTTCCATCTTGCTATCACCAAAATAATCATTTTTAGTGTATTCCTAGAAAGTTGTCTTAAAATACATTTGTTTACACATGGGATTAATTTCTTAATATTAAAATGTACCTGGCAAAGGTGTATGACTATTCTTTGCAGTGTTGCTTGACTCATCCTTCTCCTCTTTTTTTTGTCATAATGAGATTAACTCCTATCATCATAATAGTTTGCACTTAACCTAGATCTCTGCTGACACAAAATAAAACAATTGAGATTTTAATGTCACTAGGGTCTGTGGAAGACAAAGTGCATGCACTTTTCTCAAAACTTGAGAAATCCTCTCTCCTACTTTGCTTTCAAAATTTCTTTCATTTAAAAATTATATTATTCTGTCTTTTTCTGATAATACGTAAAGTGAACAATTTTCTGAGTACATTTGTAAGTTAAGTCACAGAATTTCTCCTGGTAATGCTCCTATCAGGCTGACATAAACAATTCTAGGACATTTGACTCTGGTCAGCATTTGTCTGTTCAAGGAAGCATCATAGAATCCTCTTCAAGTGTCTGTTTATCATGTGTGTAGTCACTTTGGCTGGATCTGCAGCAACTCTCATTAGAGAAATGAATCAGATAGTGTTGTGGAGAGTTTCAAAATGGCTAATACCAGAATCATCTCTTGTGCTAAAATAATAATAGTAATAGCAGTAAGGAAAGTAGCTCAACCTAAAGATGGCCTGAGAGACAAGCTCTGCTTCACCAAGCAGCAGCAGCTGCTGATGTTATTGCTTACTGCTTGCTTACTGTTGCAAAATAATTATTTGCAGCAGATAAGATCACAAGATGCTTTGTATCATAGGCTGACCCACCTGCTAATATGATCTTATCAGTAACTGACTGAGCACTTTCTGCAGGAATGAACAGAACTGGTGCACATTTTTTTCTCTCCCTTCCTTTTAAAAGTTATCCTAAGGGAAGAGGCAGCAAATTTGATCCACCACAGTAGTAAAATGAGCTTTCACTCTCTTTTTTTTTCTGTTAAATATTTTGCTCACAGAGCTATGTTTACCTCATGGGACTGCAGCCAAAGGCAAAAGGTTCAATTCCATGATGCTGAAATATATCATCATGTTTTGGCATAATTGTATTTCTAATGGGCTTTCAGAGAAAGGAATGCATAAGTGCCAATTACAGCATGGTACAAATAAAGCATTATTATGTGCTCGGGAACAATCTGCATTATGGCAATACAGTCATATTATGCTCTGTTATTTCTATTTCCTCTATTTGAGTCTCTGTCAACAACTATGATTTTTTTTTTAATTTTCCTAATGGAAGGCTCCAGACATGATGTGATTTTACTGCTATAAAAATAATAATTTCTTTATCAATAATGCATATAAAGACATAAGAAATTATATATTCCATAAACAGATACCAATATAGATCCATTTGCCAAGATATGCATATAAATATGAATCAACAGTGGCTTAAAAGAAATCAAAACCCTCAGATTATAGTGTTTCATTAGAATAAATTCTGCTTGCTTCATCAGAATATAAATAATTAGTCTAAGATTCATAGTTACATGAAACCCAAGAAAGTGACCACAGGAAAGAAGCAAAATTCAGAAGCAACAGTTCAAAATGAAAAGAATCATTTTCTTCACGTGAGTTAAAGGTCACATTCATGTTCTAATAAATTTTTTGGGTATAAGAAAAAGCATTTTGCTTGTTTTCTTCAGATAAAAATTGAATTGCCAGGAGGAAGCAGTTTGGAAAGAACGACGCCCAAATTCCCAAATATTGATTATAAATGTTTTCATTTAAGAAAAAAAGAAGAATTCTTTGTATAAATAAAATTAAAGAAAATTTAAAAAAAAATTGAATTGCAATGGAATTCATGGAGGTCACAGCCTTCCCACTTAAAAACAGGGTCTTCTTTTTTACTCACATGTATGCCAAACTAGCTATCCTGTGACCACTTTCCTTCCTTCCTCAGAGGATGCTAGGGTTGCCAATATGAGTTCTATATTCCTGGCTCTGTTTGGCTTTCTGGGAACAAAAGCCTCAAATAATTACATGGCATGAACTTCAACTTAATCAACTCAACATCCCTATAAAAGTATATAGTTAGGAGGAAAAACACAATAAAAATCATAAATGGCAACACAAGCAAAATGAAAGAAATAAAGAAGGAAGAAAAAAGAAAAGAAAAATTTTGGCACTAATATAATTACAAAAATATGTTTCAGTAAATTCTTGAGAAAGTGTTTTGAGAACAACAAGTTATTCACCTAAGACAGGAGAAGACACATTAAAAACAAAAGAGTCTCAAATGTTAATTAAGCCATGCAATAAAGTAATACATTATAGCAAATTTTTGTTTGGTATGTCATAGGAAAAAGTAATTTCAAGTATAATGATGAATTAAATAATAACATTTATCCTGGAGTAGAAAACTAAATTGGGAAAAAATAAAGTGACAAGAAGAAGTTAGTATTAATAATTATCAAGTTATGTTGTGTAGTGATCTAGATTTAGTTTAGATTCTTAAAACTTGCTTAGTTCATTAGATTTTATAATCATGTGTCTCTATAGATGATATTTCCGTACTTAGGTCAATGTTGCATGTAAATAACAGATTCCAGAATAAATGGCAAAGGAGAAAATTTATAGAGGTATTCATAAAAGACATGTACAATAATATATTAAATGCGCATTATTTGGGATGATTAAGTAAGCATGATATTGGTATAAACGATAGAACAATTGAAATATTCTCCCTGTGCTTTCGTGCAAGTAAGTGTTTTCTTAGAGTCTGGAAAACCCACTGCCCTTATATCTGATACTAAAGTGTAGAGATCATCAAATTAACATTTTGCATAATTCCTTAGAAACTAATAATGAATTGGAAGTTATCATTTATATTGCCTTTTTTCTGTATGCTTTCTGTAAATGTTATTATATGAAAGCAATAATAGCACACTATTCCCCATGAGTCTAACTGGTTCTGTAATATTTTTGGAAAAGCATAATTGTCTGCTTTGCATTAAAATAATCTATGACCTCCACCTCACAAGACAGCATCCTTTCTGAATTATGACTTTAGGTAAACTCACCTAATAACTTTAGAACCATGTGCCCTCACATGTGTCTAGATAAATGAAAATTAAGATTCATGTTTAGACATTGATTAAGCCATATCTATCACATAATATTTTAAGACAAGAAGCTGGAATTTTGGATTAGAGTTTAAGGTCACCTACATATTTTTCAGAAAGCACAGCAATGTTGATTATATATGACAACTCTCCTTTTAGAAGCATTGTTTATCATATATATATGTATATATGTATATATACATATATATATATATATATATTTCATTTTGCTCACCTTTGTTACTTCCTGCCATGTATATTCTTTAGTATTATCCAGACCTCAGTTATCAATGAAACCTTGCAAATGTTTCTAGTTATTTAAAGATTTCTAAGACTACACTTGACATCTATATTAATGACACGAATGCCTCTATAAAGAACCACTGTGATCAAGGTATCAGCAGTATCTATCACTTCTTTCTATTCAGTTAATTTTACTATCTTAGATATTGAACCCCATTAATAGTTAAATTCTTTCTCTAAATTGGAAAAAATTCTTTTTTGGTGTTTTATTCACTATTTGAGAATATGATACAATTTTATTCATATTCTTTCCCCTCACATAACCCTTCCCAGGTCCTCCCAAATTCCAAAGTCTCAAAATTCCTTTCTTTCACACTCTTAACAACCCCTTCACCAAAAAAAAAAAAAAAACAAAAAACAGCACAATCAAAATATGGAGTCCAATTTGTCCTGAGCATATTTTCTGCCCTTAGATGTGGCCGTTATATCCAAATGCAACTCTACTGAAGAAAACTGTCCTCCAAGCAGCTAAGAATTGTACAAAGCTTCTGTGCTAGGATGGACCATGTCCAATTCCTGACAGCTGAGATTTTGTCTGGTATAAATATTTCTTGTGTTCATAGTCTCTGTAAGTTCATGAGCATCTGCTCTGTTGTGTCTGGAAGTTGTTTGTTATTTATGGATATTATAGCTCTTCTGTCTCCTCTTCCTGTGTAGATACATAGGCTTTAATTGTTGGCGCATGGTGATAACGACATTCCATACAGTCCTAAAAAACCCAGTCACTCATTCTCTGGACATTGCTCAGTTGAGGGTATCTGTTAGTTACCATCTACTTCATCAAAGCTTCTCATATGATGGTTGAATGATGCACTGAGCCATGGGTATAAGAATATGTCATTAGTGGTTCTTTTATTTCTATGATCGTTTAGTAGAAGTTAGTAGCAATTTTTCTCCTACTGCCCATGGCCTATCTAGACTCAGCTTTTGGCTTCATAAACGATATTAGATTGTATTTCTATCCTTTGGAGTGGGTCTTAAATACAATAAAAAATCACTTCCATAACATATGTGCCACTATTATACCAGTTATTGTATCTTTCAGGTTCAACACTATTATAGTTCACAGCTAAGTGAGAATGATAATTATGTTTCTTCTTCAAGTAGCATGTATAACACCTTCCAGCCTATCAAATACCAGTCAATATGGTTGAAACTTCCATTTGTGTGCCATCTCAATAACTCCTTAACTGAGGGCATAAATGTGTAGCATCTTCAGCAATGGGGTTGTACTATCAGACTGCAAACAGTACTCAGTATCTTTGGCAAAGCCTCTAATGTCTGGGTATCTATAGGAACTTTTAGTCCAATGGCTCAAGATTTAAGGTAATTATGACCAATGGAGCATTTATTTCGCAGGATATTTTCTCTCTTCTCTCTGTCTCTGTCTCTGTCTCTCTGTCTCTTTCCCCCCCCTCTCTGTGTCTATCTGTGTCTGTGCATGTGTGTACATGTAAGCTTCTATGGTAGAAGGTGCTCATATAGATTTTCAAAAATACTTTGGTGTTAGTTAATTCTTCTTATATTCTATCTCCTTATCTACTCTCCCTCCAAAACACCTACCAACTTAGTCTTCTGGTTAAATAAGAAAAATACTATTCTCAGAAACATAAATGTAAATGTCTGGTTAGTCATTTAGGATAGAGTTCTGCTAACTGAGGATTTAGCTTGTTGGGACAGAATTTGCTAACATTTCTAAGGTCTATAGTTTGATACCTAATGTTTTAATAGAATAAAAGTAAGTAAATAAATCAATGAATATGTTGTACTCTGCTTTATAAACATATAATGTTGATTTTATATTATTTTCACAATAATATTCTAGAAGATTATTTTTATCTCAACTTTTATTTAATCTCAAAGGATCCCTTCAACTCTTTCAAATTTTTAAGATGAATATGCTTAATATTTCATGAAAAAAAGAAAAGTAATCACTACAGATTTTACTCCATGCCTTGCTTGTGTCACACTTGCCATCATATTTGAATTGAACAAGAATTCATTCTTTTTCACATATTCTCTTAGTTCCAGTTAGATATTTCAGTGAATATTCCAAAGTATTACTGAGGGCATTGAGGCATTTATTCAAGCATTTATTTTTCATGGTGTATCATTAGCACAGGCTCTGTACTGAATCATTCATATCTACGTATTTGCAAGTTCAAGTCAATCCCAATTTTACCTTCAAATGAAGGTTAGCTTTCCCTTGATTGCCTTCTCTACCAATTCCTACTTCTGCTAGCTGTTTTCTAGCCTCATTGGTTGAAAAGCAAAATTAAATGTACACATTTTACTTTTTGCCTCCCCTTTTTCTGCTTGTATTCTTCCTGAAATGCATGCCTATGACTATTTATGCCTCTTCCCAGTTATGCATTTTGACAAAGTCACTAATGACTTCCACATTAATAAGTAAACAGATGATTCTAAGAACATAAATTATTTCCCCTACATCATTTGCATAATTATTCAGCTATTCTTATTCAATACACTCTGTGTCTATTATGCTGACATTACCTCACTGATATATAATTCACTTTTGTTACATTATGAGAATCAGTAACCAATGTCCTTATTCTTTAGATTGAACATTTTTGCAGAATTCTAAAACCCAATCAGAAAGATGTATTATAAATGATAGATTGACACACTGAGGCCCTTGGATTGAAATAGATTATGTACTGATACTGTATAACCTATATATTTACTTAACCCTTATATTTGGACTCACATTTTGAACAAATACACACTAATATCTGAAATTTAAATGCTAATATTTTCTAAAAAAATATCCTTAATATAACTGTGTGGTGTGTGTGTGTGTGTGTGTGTGTGTGTGTGTGTGTGTGTGTGTATCTTTAAACATTTAAAATTTTCAAGACTCCTTTACTAAAACCCAGGTGTGGTGTAGCACACCTTTAATTCCAGAATCCATGAGTCAGTGGCAGATGGATCTCTATGAGTTTGGTTTACAAAGCAAGTTCCAAGACAATCAGAGCTGTTTCACATAGAAACATTGTAAAAAGAATCTCTTCTTGTTAGTTGTATGTTAGAAATTTCAATCCATTTTATCTCTTTAGTTCAATTGTTTTCCTCCAGCATACATTTAAAGCATAAACACATTATCTTAGAAACATCATTCCACAAAAATTTCTTTTAAAGTAATTGCTTTTGGTTCAACACTTCTGCCTTCTGTTTTTCCTAGACAAGATTTTAGAAGAGAACTACAAAGATAAATGAAGAGCATTCTCTGTTAAATAATCTTAAAATTATGTTCATATTTAATATTATCTTTTAACTGGTAAATACGTATCACACAGTTGCAGTCAGGTTTCTGTGATTAAAACAATTTTTACTGTGTATTTTTTAAAAGATTTGTTTAGGTCATGGGTGTGGCATTTGGGAGGCAGAGGAAGAGGCAGAGACAGGTAGATCTCTGTGAGTTAGAGGCAAGCTTAATATACACAGTGATTTCAAGACAACTAAAGCTATGTAGACACACCTTGTCTCAATAAAAAGAATCAGTTAGATGTGTCACAGTTCAAATGCTTTTAGATTTTTGCCAAACTGATTTGTATTGTCATACATATTAATATGTATTTTATATGTATGACAGTTAATGTTGATTGTATTTTCCTCTGAATGTCAAGATGGGATGTCTATGTAGTTCAATTTTGTGATTTTTAAGACAGGCTCATACAAAGAATTTTTTCCCAGCTGCAAGTGGAACTGTGGACCTGAGTCACCTGGTTATTTGATTTTCTTGATGAAAATCCTGGTGCACTCCAACGGGCTGCAAGTTTCATATTCTCTAAACTGCGAAGAATCTTTCGCACGATTTCTACCAGAATAGGCTTCAATACTTTTATATAAAATTCTAAAAAATACTCATCTTCAAAATTGGAAGAAAAGCAATACTTAATTTTTCCTAAAACATATGTTGGTGGACTCCCATTTGTCTTAGACAAAAGATGAAGTAATTATATTCCCAATATAAATTTATTTACTTGAATTTTTTCCTAAGTTATGTGCATGTGTGGAGTACTGGATAAATTTTTGTTTTTTACATACATGCAAGTATGCCTTCGATGCCAAAGATGCTATCAAATCTACAGTTAACATGTGTTTTAGAGCTGTTCTCTGTGGTGCTAGGACTGAAAACAGGTCCTCTGCAAGAACAAGCACTTACATAAGGAGTCCTTGCTCCAGTCCCTTACTATCTCTAATAACTAATTTAGCATTCTGAGATCTTTATTTTTTTATTATTTTATTTATTTTACATGTCGATCCCAGTTTCCTCTCCCTCCCTCCCTCCTTCACTCCTTCTTACACTCTCCCCCCTTCACATGTACCCTGACCACCTTCCCCTCCCATCCAACCACCAATACCACATGTAGGGCTATGCTATCCAGGTGGGATTGTGTAAATCTGTCAAGTCATTTGAAGCAGAGACAAGGACCTCTCTCCTGTCTCTAGGATAAGGGAGTATCCCTCCATGCGGGATGTGTCTGCAGGGTCATTTTGGGTACTAGAAATACATCCTGGTTCCACAGTCTGGGGTCCCTTAGACAGCTCTGTCCTTCTACTGAGACCCATATTCAGGGGGTCTGAGTCAGTCCCATGCTGGATTCCCAGCTATCAGTCTAGGAGGCCTATTATCTCCTCCTTGTTCATGTCAGATGTCTTTGTGTGTTTCTGCAACCTGGTCTTGTCCTCTCTCTCTCTCTCTCTCTCTGCATCTGGATTGTAGTTCACCTCAGTGTTTAGTTATGGGTGTTTGCTTTTGTTTCCAACAGGTACTAGATGAGGGCGCCATGATGGTCGACAAGTTAGTTGTTGATCTCACTATCAGGGAAGATCACTTATGGTAGATTTTCTACTGTTGCTCAAATTGTTAGTTGGGGTCAGACTTGTGAGTCTCTAGACATTTCTCTAGAGGCAGTTTTCTCTTCAAACTAATAATGGCTCCTTCTTTTATTCTCTCTCTCTCTCTCTCTCTCTCTCTCTCTCTCTCTCTCTCTCTCCCTCCTCTCTCTCTCTCTCTCTCTCTCTCTCTCTCTCTCTCTCTCTCTCTCTCTTTGTGTGTGTGTGTGTGTGTGTTTGTCTGTCTCTCTCCCTCTCCCTCTCTCTTTCTCTCTCTCTTTCTCTGTCTTCTATTCCTCCCCTGACTCAATCTTCTAGTATATGGGTTTTCCTCTCCTCCCCTTCTCTTTCTCCTAGTTCTCTATTCATTCACTGCACCCCCCCCCCACTTCCCATGTGCACTGGGAGGACTTGTTACTTTCTTCTTTTGTGAGGTACCATATATGAATGTCTTAGAATACACCTTGTATCCTAGGTCCTCTGGTGGTGAGAATTATAGGCTGGTGAGCCTTTGCTCTAGGTCTAAAATCCATATATGAGCAAGTACATACCATGTTCGTCTTTTTGTGACTGCATTATCTCATTCAGGTTGGTTTCTTCAAGTTCCATCCACTTGCCTGTGAATTTCAAGATTCTATTTTTTTTTTTTTTTTACTGCATAGTAGTATTCTATTGTGTAGATGTGCCAGCATTCCTTTGGTTTGTGTTTACTTTGTTGTCTCTATTTCAGTTTTCAAGTCTTAAACTGTTTCCTTCACCTGTTTTTTTTTCTTGGATTTCTGTACTTTCTTTAAGAAATTATTCATTTCTTCCAATTTTTTGTATGTTTTTTCTTCCATTTCTTTAAAGGATTTTCTCACGTCTTCTTTGAGGGTGTCTACGATAATTTTTATGTCATTCTCTTCTGCTTCATCTGCTTTGTTGTCTTCTGGTCTAGTTGGTGTAGATTCTCCAGAATTCTGGGGTGTTATGCTTGTCTTTCTGTTCTTAGGTGTTTCTTGTATTGCCATCTTCCCATAGCTTCTTCCAGTAGGTGTTGGTGGGTTCTCTTCCTTTCTCTATGGTGCTTCCCCGGTGGGCTTAGGTGGGTCAGAGGTTCGATGTCTGTAGCTCTGGGTGATCCAATCTCTCTAGGATATCTCTCCACAGGCATGGGCCCAGCAATGTAGGTCAAAAATCAGGCTCCATCAGAGAACTGGTGATGGGAGTCAAAGATCTCGAAGGCAGGGACTCAGGATGTTCTTTAAGCTAATAGGCAGATATAGCCTGAGCCTGTCACTCTCCAGCTAAGGCCTCCTCTTTAGCAGAGGCCCTGCTATGGGTATCAAGGTTTTATCCCACAGAAACTCAGAGTGGTCCCACAGAGATAGGCAGATATCTGGGAGGGGCACAGAACTCCAATAGAAGACCGGCAGTGGGGGTCAGAGACCAGGCAGGTGGAAATTACTGGTGGTCCGCGTGGATAGCCAGATCTATTGTGCTCATATCAGCTCCAGGAATTTCTCTGAAGGTGGCTAGATTGTTGGCTCCACCCTCTGACTCAGTGCTCAACCATAGTGGTGGGACAGTGGGAAGGGTAGGGGGAGGGCAGGCTTTTGGTGAGAATGGGAGTGGGTGTATCAGAGCTCCAAGAGCACCCTTGATAGGGACAGAACACATGGGCAGTGAGGTCAGAGACAAACCCAGGGATTTCCCCGGGAAGGGTGTAGCAGAGATTCCATCCAAATTGGTCCCAGACTCACCTCTAGCCAATGCCTGGCGAGGGGGGACAAAGGCTGGGCTGATACTCATGATGCTTCAGCACCTATAGGCAGATCTAGCTGGGACCTGGCAATCTCCAGGTGAGGCCTCTTTAGCAGAGGCCCTACGATGGGGGTCAAGGATCCAGCCCCGCTTTCTGAGGTCTTGCATGTGTCACTGAGTGTACAATGTCTTCAGGTGTTTTTTAAATACCCGTCTGGGCTTTTATTATTCATGTTAAACTTCAGTTACAAGGGACAAACAATCTTTAAATCCCCAAATGTGTGGGTGATTTAGATTGTATTTTCCTATATTTTGGCTTATCATTCCCAAATAGCATTCTCCTTCCCGGAATGCATACAGTGCCAACATGGGAGTTTTCTACATGTTATGCAATTTCTAACCCTCAGAGTCAATCCATTACAACTCATTTTTTTTCTTTTGCCCATTTCTTGTTACACTGAATCTGTGCTTATACCCAGAAAGCTCACTCGAATCAGATATTTGTAATTTACATTTGTGAATTCTTTTTGGAATGCAATTCTGTTAAAGTTTTTCATAGAAACTCCTTTTGATATATGAGATTCTCGACTCTAAGACTAATTTCTCAGTGTCTTTGTACACAAATAATATAAATATTTTCCACATAATCAAAAATAACTGATATTATAACCTTACTAGTATTAATTTATAATATCAATTCCTTAGTCAGTCATATGGTTATGATTAAAATCTAAAACTATCTCCTAAGATTTTCCATTTTATACCACTTTTGTCTTTATTGCCATCTCAGGTGTTTCTGTATGTTTACCAAGAATGATTAAAATTTAAGGGCCATGGATTATTTATACTTCTGGTTAGATGAGGTTATTTTCTGTTGACCCTGGTCACAGGTTATTATACTTCTAGTATTCTCCATGATATATCAGTATTTTAGAAATACACCTTTTCCAACAGGAAGTTTAAATCCAGTTTCACATTGAACATGGAGATCATTCATACTTCCAATATCACCCCATATGGCATTTTCTATAATGTGTACCCCCATAAAAGATGTCCTCCATTAGAGATCAGCCAGCATTTAACATTCTGTTTCATTATTGGGAAGGACAGAGGATGTGTTGGTGAAACTTAAGGATATTTCAAATTGTTTCATTTGTCTACAAGAACAGAAGGGGCCATTGCAGTCTCTACAGTAAAGATTGTTAGAGAGGAATTAAGAAATTATTACCACTGGGCTTGGTATGCTATTGGAGCAAGAGACATTGCATACTGGTAAAGAATCTTCATCAGAATTTAGGGGTTCAATATCTCTAGTATATTCTATTTGCTGTTAAGTGATTCCATCATACAAAATTAATGTTTTTACATTAACAGCAAAAAATCCCATAACACAGAGTTCAACATAAATTGTAATACAGCTGGTGGAAAGATGAGGCTTTCCATTATTTTTAGAGTAGGCTTAACCTACAACAAAAGAGGCAAAAGTTTCTATAAGGTTTTAAAGATAAAGATTGATGTCCTTCTAGGGATATTTACATATGAGTTCCAAAACCATATTTTATCCCATATTTTACTACTTTGTCCAGTAATGAGTTAACTACATAATTTTCTTTCATATTTGAAAGAAGACCTGAAAAATGTCATGTATCTGACTGTCAAATTACTGTCTTCATGTAAGTTGTATATCAGAAATAACCAATAAATATATTTTAGAAATCTATTTTTCCAAATAATCCTATACACCTATAATTTTTTATTTAGTTCTGGAAGTACAATACTAATGCCACAAAATCACATGTCATCATAGACAAATTTCCAAAATGTTCAAATTAAAATATTTGGGAAATTGTATTCCTATACACCTTGGTATTTAGGAACTTTCCAAATTTGGGTTCTCCAGAAAGAACATACACAAACACAAGTTCAAACACACCCCTTTTGGTTCTGCAAGCATGCAAAATATGTTTCAAAATATCTAGCTTGCAAATATGTTTTTTAATTTTTCTTTTCTATTAATAATATAATTTAAAATTTTGCATATTGATCCCTGTCTCCTCTCTCTCCCTCCCTCCGTCAGTTCCTCCCTCCCCCCTTACCCTCTTTCCCCCCTCACATGCACCCTGATCACACTCCCATCCCACATGTAGGCCTATGCTATTCAGGTGGGGTCATGTAAATCTGTCAAGTCATTTTAAGCAGGGACTATTACTTCTCTCCTGTCTCTACAGATGTTTTGGAGATGAATATGGTGGTTCCTCAGCAAAATGGGAATTAGTTTACCACAGAACCCAGCAATTCCTTTCTTAGGTATATACCCAAATGATCCACATCCACACAACAAAGACTCATGCTCAACTATATTCGTAGTAGCATTATGTTTAATAGTAAGAACCTGGAAGCAATCTAGATGCCCCTCCACTGAAGAATGGATAAAGAAGATGTGGCACATCTACACAATGGAATAATTTTTCTTTTTTTAAAGATTTTAAGTATATAAGTGAATGTCTGTGTGTATGCATTATAGGTGTTGGTATATGGAAGCCATTGAAGCTGGAGTTACAAGAAGTTATATGACACCCAACATGGGAAAAGATAACCAAATTCTGGTCTATTGAAATGGTTGTGTGTGCTTTTAACCACTGAAACAACTCTCCAGCCCAGCACATATATTTCTTTTTGTTCATATCAATCAGTAACTTTGAACAGCCAAACTTTTGAATTTAACTGATTTTATTATTAATTATTAACTAATAGGTAGTTCAGTATACATGAAGATATTTAGATTTTATATATTGTTTTTAATTTATTTATAAATCCCATGAATTTTTGTGAGATGACTCAGTGGGTAAAATTGCTCCCTTACAAGGCTGAGGAACTGAATTTGATCATTGAAATTCATAAGACGGTGAAAGGAACAGACAAAATTCTACATCATCCTCTGAATTCCACATACACTCCATTGCACATGTGTTCCCTCACAAACACAACACAGTCTTACACAAACACAGCAATGATGATGAAATAAACATAATAATAAATAATGATACTAAAAAGTATCAAACTATTGTGTGAATATTTTGTGGTATAATTTAAACTCATTTTTTGAGATAAATTATCAGTACCAAAATATTCTCGCAAAACAGTCGGCCCATTCGAGACAATATAGTGTGTAAAATGGAGAAGTTTAAAAAATAATGACATAATATTGAATGATGGCATGTCACAGTTATCCCTATGGCTAACATGTGGGGTCAGCCTCTGGTCACACCAGGATATGCAAGAAAAATCCCCAAATGCAGTGAAGGTTAGAATTTTTTCTCTGAGTGGTAAAAAAGGCAACACATGCTTCTGATGGTAACTTTCTCTATCACTTCATCTTAGAAGTTTCTCCCTGAAAATCTCTGTTTCCAAATAGCTACCTATTTCCTCATTGTTATTTCTATACTTCTCATTTACTTGCTCCATCACCATACTGTAGCTTGTTGTTTTCCACCAGCCCGCCTGCTACTGGTCTGGCGTGCTGGCCCCAAATAACACGCAGAGACTCTGTATTTGATACAATCCTGTTGGCCAGTTACCATTATTGTTTATGGGCTAGCTCTTTTTTAATTATTAACCCATTTCTACTTATCTTAATATTTCCACATGGTCATCTTCCTTCCTCCCCGGTCTACATCTTGACTCTCCTAACTACTTACTCTTTCCTAGTCTCCTAGCCCTGCCTATCTAGTTTCCTATTGGCCAACAGGGCTTTATTTATTAACCAGTATGAGAAACATATTTACAGAATAAAATCTCCCATCATCTCCTCTTTTCTGTCTAAAATAAAAAGAAGGGTTTTAACCTCGACATAGCAAAATATATCATACAACAGTTATCAAATAAGAATCACAGTTAACAATATCTAGGCCATTAACATTTTGTAAGACTTAAAGAAAATATCATCTATCCTATTTAGTGCCTCTAAAGTCCTATATGTAACTTATCTTTAATCCTAACTAAGGAAAACTATAACCATCTGTCTTCAACTCCTTCAAAGACCACAGAAGGATAATATATAAACTTTAGAAATGACAGAGACAACTCACTGCCTGGTCAGTCACCCGAAGTTCTTCTGTAATGTTCCATCTTCAGCCCATAGGCCATAGTGTGTCTCCAGACTCCTCAACAAAGCAGGAAACTTTAAACTGTCCACCTGTATTGGCAGTTTGTCAATCACTTTTCTCTGTGTCTTGTAAACTGTCTGGCAGCCTTTTCCATGAAGCAGGATCCTGTATCAATGTCCATCTTGCACCAGTAGTCAATGTTGTGTGCTTCCTGCATGTCCAGTTTATTCAGCATATAGTCAGTCTAGACAAGAACAGTATCTTGTCCAAATGGCTAGTCTTGCCATATTAGAAGCAAACTTCATTATGTGTTTCTTCGATGTCCATCTTTCTTTTGATGCAGGTGGTGTTACCAGGAGCAGTTGTGCCTCACTGTCAAGAAAAACCCTAAACCATTTTAAATGCCATATTCTGTAGGTCTTTAAAGGTTTGAAGAATTCCTATCCATCTCAAATACATCTCTGTATATCTAGAAATCCTAACTAACTTAAGTCTAAGTTTTGACTATCATAGGTAATTCTATAATCTGTACTAAATTATACATTACATTTTTCAATAAGCTATATAAACACAATACCTAAACAAGAGGAGAAATATACATATTAAAAAATTGACCTTAAATTGTATCAATAAAAGAAAATCCATTCCAAAGCAAAGTATTCATATCCATACCATAATTCCCTTTTTACTTTTAAAAAGATTGCTATTGGTTATAGTCATTTATAACCAAGCCCATTTAAATGAAAACAACCATTTATAAACAATATTTGGGAATATGGACATCATTCTTTCCAAACTACTTCCTGCTGGTAGGGGACGCTGTCATGGGGATCCTAAGAAGACCCAGAAATTCTGGCTGTCGTGGTCTGTAAGGCTGAAATGTCCCATTGACATCAGGGGGTCTTGCTTGATCAAACCACATAAGTCTGGAATGAATACATAGCTTTTCATTTTCTGTGGAAACAAAAATAGAAATCCTTTTCCCCAGTAACTTGTCCTTAGGCTTAAATTTAGGAGTCAGAGCATTTTTAAAATATATAAATTGAATTAATCCAGTAGTATTTCTTTTGTCAGTAGTTATTTTCTTAGCAGTCAAAAAATTTAAAGACAACAGAATCGCGTATAGTATCCAAAATTTCTCTATGCTTTCCATCTTTACATGGCTTTTTTATTACTCTATTTCTTCTACTTCTATTTTATATATTTTGAGACTTTTATCTGTTCTGGAATTCACTGTGTACCAGGTTTACTTTTAAATCACAGAGATCTGCTTGCCTCTGTCTCCCCAGTGCTGGGATTAAAGGCATGTGCCACCATATCCAGCCATTTTACTTTCTTTTTTTTTTTTAAACCATTGTATCCTGTGTTTTTTCTCTCCCAAGCCAGCGTATGTTTTAAAACACAGTGTAACCCTTCATTGCAGCTCTGGCACACACCAATGAATTGTTAGCAGAGCTCTTTAAAAGAGAGGCAATTTTTTGTCACTTATGTTAATTTTGAAAACCTCCCTTAAAGGAGCTGCGCAAATCTCTGTCTACAGCAAAACAAATCCAACCTAGAAAATGCTGCTACCAAGAAGTCTTGCTATTCTCTGTTTCTTTGTTTCTAAAATCTCTTTTTAAGCTTTTATCAAGTTTTAAGTGAAAGTTCTTATAGCCACATTGGGCACCATCTGTAGCTTGTTGTTTTCCGCCATTCCGTCCGCAGCTGGTCTGGCGTGCCGGCCCCAAATAACACGCACAGACTCTTTATTTGATACAATCCTGTTGGCTAGTTAGTATTATTGTTTATGGGCTAGCTGTGTCTTAATTATCAACTCATTTCTACTTATCTAAGTATTTCCATGTGGTTCATCTTACCTGAGAGCAGCGGCCCTGGCATCTTTATTCCTCTAGGCTCTACATTCTGACTCCTCCTTACTACTTCCTCTTTCCTCCTTGTCTCCTATCCCCGCCTATCTTGCTTTCTCATTGGCGCAACAGTGCTTTATTAATTAACCAGTGTGAGAAACATATTTACAGAATAACATCTCCCATCACCATACAGCAATTTACACATTTCCTTTACAGTCTCTTACATTGCTATTTCACAGTTTCTTTCTGGAGCAGCAGCTCTTTCACACAGCTCTCTGTCTCTCTGTCTTGACTCTCTCTGTCTCTCTGTCTCTCTCTCTCTCTCTGTCTCTGTCTCTCTCTTACATCATTCACTCATTTTTACTTATACTTTCACTCACTCACACTTCTCTCATGCTGCTTATTCATCTCTCACATCTATCTCTACATTCTTTACTACCTCCTTCACTCAGCACAACACACACACACACACACACACACACACACACACACACACTCATTCTGTGCACACCTTTTACATAACTCTACACAGCCACATCAGCCACATGTCTCTACACCACCACTTCTCTCACTACCAGCTCTGAAGAATTAAATATTACATTTTGAGGGCCTGGCCCATTCTCATAATACAAGATGAGTCACATGGTTTTTATTAGTCTAGGGAGGCCACATTGACTAGCTAGTGAGTAATGCTTGGCCAGGCACATTGTCTAAATTGTTAGGGCTCTTAGGGTTTCCAGACAAAAAATATATAGTTAGTTGGCTGAACCTTAAGCCTATAACATAAACTGAGGCTGGGAGTATGTGAAAAAACTCAATTGCTGAGAAAGTTATGTGCAGTAAATTTGCTTCCAACATGACCTTGAATCTGCAATAAATAACACCTGAAAAAATTGACCTCATGTATGTTGCCCTAGTGGCAACCAGATACTTTCTACAGGGGCAACCAGATTGGAAATTGTACTGAAGTCTAAAATTAGCTGTCTTTTGACTTAGAAGACTATACTTTCCTATGTCAATTTGAATAATAAAAAATATCCTAGTGTTATTTCTATTCATCAAAATTATATAGAATAATCTTCCTGATTATCCACAGCTATATGTGCGCCCAATAGATGGAATTTATTTATGAGACAATCAAAATGTAGCAAGAAAACACCTTTAGCTGTTTTTAAGAAGGAAATTCTTAAGGAAGAAATGAAGTGGCACACAAGAGAAATTACAGATATTAGCAACTGGTTTCAACAGCCATGGCCCCATGGACTTTGCTTACTGGGACTCCCCAAGAGAGAATCTTTTGATTTGACCTGCTGTGAAACATATGGGGACACTGAAGCTCTCCTCAGATCCCAGGATCGGGCATACTGACATGGAAGGAATACTACTGGAGCTACATGAAAAAATGTTCATAAATAATCATTATAAATCGATGTAATTGCAATTAGACAGGCCAGGGTTCTTCCATATAGATTTTATTATACCCACAGAATTTATTAGTAAATGTCATGATTATACTTTGGTTCATGTATTTTACTCTTGCTTTATATTTTTCACACAATATCAAATTGAGTTTTCAGTGAACCACCATTATTTATTTACTATTCATTCAGGCAGCGTGTATTTTAAATGTTCAGGGTGTGATGTACGACTAAGTCTTTAGTGCAATGGCAGAAAGTTTCCTCAATTCCAAACCAATTTATGTATCACAATGAATATTATGATATCTACTCATCCTCAGAAAATCACCCTATGTGCTTCATAAAAGCTAGCACTCATTTGATCCACTGAGGGCATGGATTCTGGAGACAGCAATATAATAGTTAATGAACTCTGTAGAAGTACTCACAGCTGGAAAATAAATTTGGATGATATTTATAATAATTATAGTAATTGATTATTTTATACAAATCCTGTCTACCAGTTTATTTGAATTTTGGATTCAAAATTCTTGCACTTTGAGGTATATTTGTCTTATAAATGGCTGCATGTGTAGTGTGACTTTAAATTAGTTTTTAATTTGTAGCTGTTTCTAACCAGCCTTTGAGACTGGGAAGCTGATTTTCAGCCCTTCTATTATTTTTTATAAATTTACAAAGTTGACTGAGGTGATGATTAGTATAGCTCCATATTAATTTTGAACAGTCAAATATCCAAACTAGAAAAAGAATCACAATACAAAAAATTATAATGGCATATTAAAGTACAGAAATCTAATTTCCTGTTGCTGTTACAGATTCACTCACTAAAAATGTCAAGACAATCTTATTTCATGTTTTTAACACAATAGTGGAGAGCTGTAATAGTAGAGGGAGTATTTATGATAATTAGGTTTTGCTGAATAATGTGCTTCTTCAAAGATGATAGTTGTGGATATTGATTTTCCAAATGGACTGAGCCATTGATTGAATGCAATTTGAAGAGGAACCAAATTAGACTCTTGAATTTACCTGGAGCTGCAACCGGTGGAATACATTATCTTAGGAATCCCATAGCTGCAGTTAATAGGTCAAGGATTTCCCCTGTCCGTTGGCATACTGTGGAAGAATTTTCTAGTTAATAATGTTTACCTGAAAAACCACAGGTGCCTACCAGTATGCTCATCAGTGACTGGCATTTTTTTCCTCTGAGGTAAACAAAATCTAAAGTAGAATGAAAAGTACTAAGCTTTGTGCTTCCTATAGTAAAATAGGAGGCAGGAAATTATTAACAGTTTGCAAATACGTATTGGTATCAGAGGGCATTGGCTTTTGTTGCTGTTGTTATTTACCAGAGATTGCTGACATATCAAAACATAGGTAGTCTAATCAGAAAAGCATACAAAATATTTTGATTGAAGAAACTAATAAAATTCTATAATCCTTATTAAACAATAAAGCTTTTGACCACAGAAGCTCTCATAAACTCAGGCAAGTAAAAGAAATGCCACACTTTTAGGTGTATTGATTTCTCATCACTGTACCAAAATAATAAAAGTATCTCAAAATAAGGAAAAATCATTTTGTCTCATGGTAAGTTTCCTGAATTGGTAGCAAGTATGTGACTAAATGCCTCCACCTCATTTTTTTGCTTTGTGGTTGAATTCACGGCATATGTAGGTAAACTTTCCAACTTTGTAATTGAAGTTAATTAGAGGTCACATGACCACTAGCTCCCTCCTCATCCAAGCTTATGTGCCCTCATAAATTTGTTTTAAAAATATTTCTCCTGCTTCAGTTTTTCTACCTGTTAACATTTCTACTATGGAATATGTTGTGTATTGTTAACTTCAACTCTCAAATTATAATTTAAGATACCTGATGTTGAATATTTGTTTAATGTTGCAAATATGTGTTACATTCATTTTATTTTGTAAAGAAGCATTGCTGTTTTACCTTGCCTACCAAAGGCACCTGATTGTTCTAATAAATAGCATCATAAGTAATAGCAAAGAGGGGTGTTTATGCAGGACTGATAGTCAGCAAGAATAAGTAGTAGGAGGAATTCACACTAAAAGGATAAAGAAAGAGAAATGACAGGGAGTTCTTAGGAATCATCCAGCTAAATATTGGGAAAGCTGAAAACTAAAACATACAGAATGAAAAAATAATGTAAAAAATCATCAAGGCAACCATCTAGAGCCTTTCCTCCCATCATTTTTTGGCCCTGCTGTGCCTTCTGCTTGATGTGAGTGTTCGGCCAGCTTAGGTCCAACACTTCTACCCTCTCCTTGTAACTTCCTTGGTATACTCTGTGCATAGTGCCTCTTTATGCAGGACCATCTAGAGCCTGCCCTCACCTGACACTTGGCCCTCTGCTTGAGACCTCCAAGAGAGGTTGGACCATCCAGAGATACTGACATTGAAGTCATGACACATCTACACCAACAAGGAGAAGGGAGTAGAGAGAAACAGACCCCGCCTGGACCCACTGGAAAGACAGCAGGGCAAGAACATATTCAGCAATAGAAAGACAAGTATGACACCACCAGAATCTACTGACCCTATACCATTAAAATGTGAACACACCAAAGCAGATGAAGCAGAAGACAATGATGATAAAAACAACTTCATGAAAGTGATAGGGTCCCTCAACAGGATTTGAGAAAAATCCCTTAAAGAAATGGAAGGAAAAAAAAAAACAAAAAATGTGAAGAAATAGAAGAAAAGACTACCAAAAAAAAAAAAAAAAAAAAAAAAAAGGAAATAAGTAGATTAAGGAATCAGTTCAAATAGTTCAAGACCTGAAAATTGAAAAAAGGCAATAAAGAAAACACAAAATGGGGGAATGCTGAAAACAATAAAGCTGGTTAAAGGATCAGGAATTGCAGATGCAAGTATAACTAACAGAATAAAAGAGACAGAAGACAGAATATCAGGTACTGATGAGAAATTAGAGGAAATAGATTCATCGACCAAAGAAAATGTTAAATGCAACAAATCCTTAATACAAAATATCCAGGAAATGTTTGAAACTGTGAAAAGACCAAAACTAAGAAAAATAGCCAATAGATAATCCCAGTTTAACAGATCGCAAAAGAAAAAACAATGTAAATGGCAAATCTACTCACAATCCTACCACCTCCACCAAATCAAAACAAAACAAAACAAAACAAACAAACAAAAACAAGAATTAACAATCAATGGTTTGAAATTTCCCTCAATATTAATAATCTTAACTTTTAACTCTCCTGTAAAAAAGATACAAGTTATCAGAATGGATACAAAGACAGAACCCATTTTTCTGCTGCATGCAAGAAAGACACTTCAGCTTCAATGACAGATACTACCTCAGAGTAAAGGGTTGGAAAAGATTTTCCAATCAAATAGAACAAGAAACACACAATATCTAACAAATTAGACTTCAAAGTAAAATCATTCAAAAGAGAAGAAGAAATTAATTTCATATTTATCACAGGAAAAATACATCAGAACAATTTTGAACATCTATGCCCCAAATACAAAGGCACCTACATTCATTAAAGAAACATTACTAAAACTTATACACTTTTAGTGGGATATTTCAGCATCCCACTCTCACCACTGGACAGGACCACCAGACAGAAACTTAACAAAGACACAAAGGAACTAACTGAGGTTATGTCCCAATTGGGTTTAAGAGACATCTATAGAACATTCCAATCAAACACAAAAGAATATACCTTTTTTCCGGCATGATATGGAACCTTCTCTTAAGTTGACCACATACTCAGCAACATTGCAATCCTCAATAAACATACACAAAAAAAATTGGAACAAGCCCCTGTATCTTATCAGCCCACCATGCTTTAGTGTTACAATTCAACAACAAAACAAATTTCAGAAAACCTACAAACTCATGGAAACTTAACAGTGAGCAATTGGACCATTCTGGTCAAGGAAGAAATAAGTAAAGAAATTAAAAACTTCCTAGATTCAACAAGAATAAAGGTACAACATACCCAAACTTATGAGATACTTTGAAAGCAGTACTAAGAGGAAAGTTCATTGTACTAAGTACGTACATGAAGAATATGGAGGATAGTCACATTAGAAAATTAACAACAACTGAAAGCTCTAGGACAAAAAGAAGCAAACTCACTACAGAGAAGACACCAGTAAATAATCAAGTTTAGGCCTGAAATCAATAAAGTGGGAACTCGGAAAACAACACAAAGAATCAATGTAACAAAGAGGTGATTCTTTGAGCATAGATAAACCTTTATCCAAACTAACCAAAATGAAGAAAGAGAATAAATAATGAACAAGATTAGAAATGAAAAGTGGGACAAAACAACAGTCACTGAGGAAATCCATAGACTCTTCATTCATACTTTAAAAACCTGTACTTCATAAAATTAAAAAGGTCAATGGAAATGGACAATTTTCTTGATAGCTATCACTTACTATAATTAAGTCAAGAACAGATAAGCAATTTAAATAGGCCTAAAAGCCCTAATAAAATAGAAACAGTTATCACAGTTCTCCTAACATAAAAGAGTCCAGGGCCACAGTGTATAATTCTAGGAGAAAGTCAAATAATTGCTGTACATAATAGAAGCAAAAAGGTTTATTTCCAAATTCTTTTTTTTTTCAGGTTACAATTATTTAGGTACTCAAGCCATACAAGAACACAACTAAGAAAGAAAAATACAGAACAATATCCCTCATGAGCATGAATGCAAAATACTCATTAAAATACTGGCAAATCTAATCCAAGAACACATCAGAGTAATCATCCTCCATTACCTGGTAGGCTTCATAACAGAAATGGAGAGATGGCTAAACATTAGAAAATCTATCAATGTAATCTATTATATAAGCAAACTGAAAAAGAAAAAACACACGATCATCTTACTAGATGCTCAAAAAGCCTTTGACAAAATCAACATCCCTTCATGATAAAGGTCCTGCAGAGAACAAAGATAACAGTGACATACCTAAACATAATAAAAAGCAATATACAGTAAATCAAAAGCCAACATTAAAATAAATGGAGAAAATCCAGGACAAGACAAGGCTGTCCACTCTCTCCATATTTCTCCACTATTTTAATTGAAGTTCTAGCTACAGAAATAAGAGAACAAAAGGAGTTCAAGGGGATACGAGTTGGACAGGAAGAAGTCAACCTTTCACTATTTGCAGATGATATGATAGTTTACATAAGTGATCTGAAAAACTCTACCAAAAAACTCCTAAAATCCATAAACACCTTTATCAAAGTAGTAGGATACAAGACTAACTCAAAATAATCAATAGCTCTACTATATACAGATGATAAAGTATCTGAGAAAGAAATCAGAGAAACATCACACTTTAAATAGCCTCAATCAACGTAAAATATCTAGGGATAACACTAAACAAGTGAATATATATATATATATATTAAGAAATTTGAGACCCTCAAGAAAAAAATTAAAAGAGATACCACAAAATGGAAAGATCTCCCATGATCCAGGGTAGGAAGGATCAACATAGTAAAAATGGCAATCTTGCCTAAAGCAATGTACAGATTCAATCTAAACACCATCAAAAGTCCAGCACAATTCTTCACATATTTTGAAAGAATAATACCCAACTTTATAAGGAAAAAAAACAAAAGACCCAGGCTAGCCAAAATCATCTAACAAGAAAGGAATTTCAGGAGGCTATCCTTGACTACAAGCTTTGTATTGGCAAAAAGTAGGATTGTAGACCAATGAAATTGAATTGAAAACTCCGATATTAACCCACATACCTTTGAACACCTTATTTTTGACAAAAAAGGAAACATCCTCAACATATGGTTCTGGCACATTTGGATGCTGGCACGTAGAAGACTGCAGATAGATCTATATCTATCGCCATGCAGGCAACTTAAGTCCAAATGGATCAAAGAATTGAACTTAAATACAGCCACACAGAGCCTCTTATCAGAGAAAGTGGAATGTACCTTTAAACAAATTGGTACATGAGACTTCTTCCTGGACGTAACACCATTTGCACAGACACTGAGATAAACAATTAATAAATGGGACATCCTGAAAGTGAGAAGGTTCTGTATGGCAAAGAATACAGTCCACTAGAGAAAACAGCAAACCACAGATAGAAAAGATCTTCATGAACCCTACATCTGATAGAGGGTTGATCTCCAAAATATACAAAGAACTCAAGATCTAGTAATCAAAACACCAAATGACCCCATTAAAAAGTGGGATACAGAATTAAATAGAGAATTCTCAGTAGAGCAATCTAAAATGGCCGAAAGACACTTAAGAAAGTGCTCAACACACTTAGCCATAAGGGAATGCAAATCAAAACAACTCTGAGATATGCTCTTACTCCTGTCAGAATGTTTAAAATTGAAAACAATGATGACAGTTTATGCTGGACAGGATTTAGAAAAACAGGAACACTCCTTCACTACTGGTGAAAGTGCAAATTGTACAGACACTTTGAAAATCAGTATGGCTTTTCCTCAGGAAATGGGAATTGGTCTTCCACAAGACCCAGCAATTATACTTTTAGACATATACCCATAAAATGCACATTCAAGTAGCAAAGACATCTTTTCAACTATGTTCATAGCAGCACTATTTGTAATAGCCAGACCTGAAAAACAGATATAGGAAATATGGTACATTTACACAATAGAGTACTATTCAGCCAGAAAAAAAAAAACAGAACTTGAAATTTGCAGGCAAGTGAATGGAAGTAATAGAATCCATCCTGAGTGAGGTAACCCAGTCACAAAAAGACAAATCATGGATTTTTAGACATAGTGCAGAGTCACCAGTGTTCAATTATCACCACCAGAGAACTAGGAAACAAAGGATGACCCAATGAAAGACATACATGGTCCCTTACTGAAAGGAGAAAGGGACAATTTCTCCTGATAAATTGGGAGAGGAGAGGGAGAAGAAGTTAGAGGAAAGAGACAGGGAGAATGTTGGAGCCAGTAGGACATGAGGGAGCAGGAAAATTGAGACATGTTCAGAATAAATAGGACAAGAAAAGACATACCCTGTACCAATTTGTTCACGGGTACCTCACACTGTCTCTTCTAAGAGGATTAGTATGGCTGGATTTATGTTCAGGTCTTTGAACCATTTGGACTTGAGTTTTGTGCATGGTGATAGACATGGGTCTATCTTCAATCTTCTACACAACAACATCATCCAGTTGTGCCAGCACCATTTGTTGAAGATGCTTTCCTCCTCCTATTGTATACTTTTAGATGTTTTTGTCAAAAATCAGGTGATTGCAGGTGGGTGGGTTAATGTCAGAATTTTCGGTTAGATTCCATTGGTCTACCTGTCTATTTTTGTGCCAATACCAGATTGTTTTCAGGACTATAGCTCTGTAGTAGAGCTTAAAGACAGGGATGTTGATGCCTCCTGAAGTTCCTTTATTGTACAGCCTTTATTGTTTTGGCTATCCTGGGTCTTTTGTTTTTTCATATAAAGTTGATTATTATCCTTCAAGGTCAGTGAAGAATTGTGCAGGGATTTTAATGAGGATTTCATTGAATCTGTAGATTGCTTGATCTCCAAAATATATAAAGAACTCAAGAAACTAGTTACCAAAACACCAAATAATCCTATCAAAAAATTGGGTACAGAACTGAACAGAGAACTCTCAATAGAGGAAATCAAAAAGGCTGAAAGACACTTAAGAAAGTGTTCAATGTCCTGAGCTATCAGGGAAATGCAAATCCAACCATCGTATTCCTGGCAGAATGGCTAAAATTAGAAACACCTATGACGACTTATGCTGGAGAGGCTGTGGAGAAAAAGGAACACTCCTCCACTGCTGGTGGGAGTGCAAACTTGTACAGCAATTTTTGAGTTTATTTTGGAGATTCCTCAAGAAAATGGGAATCAGTCTACCACAGGCCCAGCAATCTCTCTCTTATGCATATACCCAAATGATCCACATCCTTGCAACAAAGACATCTGTTTAACTATGTTTGTAGCAGCATTATGTGTAATAGCAAGAACCTGGAAGCAACCTAGATGCCCCTCAATTGAAGAATGAAAAGAAGATGTGGCACATTTACACAATGGAATACTAACTACTCTGTGGAAAAAAAAACAATGAAATCTTGAAATTCACAAGCAAATATATAGAACTTGAAGAAGCCATTCTAAATGAATTAATCCAGTCCCAAAAAAGGAACATGGTATGTACTCATTTATATATGGATTTTAGACATAGAGCAAAGGATCATCAGCCTATAATTCACAGTGACAGAAAAATGAAGTATACAAAGAGGATATTAAGAGATTCATATAAGTTCCCTCATGAAAAGGGAGATGAACAAGATCTCCTGAGCATAATGGGAGTGGGGGGCAGTGAGTGAAGAGGAAGATAGGAGAAAGAGAAAGGGAGGAGAGGACAGCAAGTTGGATTAGGAAGATTGAATCAGGGGAGGAATAGATGAGAGAAGAGAGAGAAAGAGACAGAAAGACAGAGAGCAAGAGAGACAGAGAGAGACAGAGAGAGAGTGAGAGACCATAAAAGAGGTAACCATTGTAGGTTTGAAGAGAAAACTGTCTCTAGAGAAATGTCCAGAGACCTACAAAACTGACCCAAACTAACAATTTGAGCAACAGTGGAAAATCTACCATAAATGCCCTTCCCTGATAAGGAGATTGTTAACTAACTTACACAATTTTAGAGCGCTATCTAGTAGCTGATGGAAACAGAAGCAGACACCCACAACAAACAATAAGCCTGACTGGAATCCAGATGCAGAGAGGGAGGACAAGACCAGGCTACAGAAACACACAGAGACAGCTGACCTGAACAAGGGGGAGTTAATGGGCCCCCAGACTGATAGCGGGAATCCAGCATTGGACTGATTCAGCCCCCCTGAACATGGGTCTCAGTTAGAAGGCCTGGGCAGTCTTAGGGACCTCTGACAGTGGAACCAGGATTTATCCCTGGTGCACAAATAGACTTTGGAAGCACATTTCCCATGGAGGGATACTCCCTTAACCTAGAAGCAGGAGGGAAGGCCTAATCCCTACACCAAATGATTTGACAGATTTAGATGACCCCTTTGGAAGACATCACCCTACATATGGAGTGGGATGGAGGGAGATGGGATGGTAGGGTGTTCAGGGGGTCAGGGAATCATGGAAGAGTGGGAGGGAGGGAAAGAAAAAGGGAAGGAGAGACAGTGAACTGGAATTGGTTTGTAAAATAAAAAGAAAAAACAATAAAAAGAAAAAGAAAGAGATAACATAATAGAAGGAGCCATTATAGATTTGAGGAAAAATTTCACACTAGGGAAATGTCCAAAAACCTATGAGGATGACCCCAACTAACAATTTAAGAAATAGCCTTTCTCAATAATTTAAGAAATAGCCTTCCTGGAATCCAGTTACAAAGAGGGAGAAGTAATGAGCAAAGGGGTCAAGACCAGGCTAAAGAAATCCACATGAACAGCTGACCTGCATAAGGGGGAGGTCGTTAATTTCAGACTGATACGTGGGAAACATGCATAAGACCAAGCCATGGATTCATCCTGGCCTTTATCAAAGGATTAACAAATAGTTTAGCTGTTGAAAAAATTAGGTATTATTCAGCTACAAAAAAGAACAAAGCCATGTTACTTGAAGGAAAATAAATATAATGAAAGTTCATATTGTTAAATGAAATAAGTCACATCCAATGACAATTGTTTCATTGTTTCCTCTTACATGTTAAATAGAACAAGAAAAAGAAGAGTAATAAAAGCAGAATGAAGGGCTTGGAAGAGTAACAGTGGTGTGGTAATAGAATAAATTTATATTAGAGTAAGTGTACTGTGAACAAAGTATCTTGTATACATATATGGAGATGTCATTTTGACACTCAGTCCTTTTTTCAACTAGTATAGAGTTTTCAGGTATAAATATATGTATGTATATATGTATATATGTGTGTGTGTCTGTGTGTGTCTACCATATCTATCTATCTATTTGTCTATCAATCATCTATCTATCTATTCTACTTATCTAGTATATTCATCTCTCTATCCATCCATTTATCTGTCCTATTTGTCTAGTTGTCATCTATATTTGTTTGAAAGTGTAGCATTTGAAGATAGACTTAGAAAATGAGATGTCCCACATCATTTACAAATGCAGTTCTTGTATTTCAACAATTTCACAAGTTGGTGAAATTGTATCTGAGGACCAAATGTGAAAAGTTAGGGTTTCTAATCACAGGTGAATTATGATCAGAGAATATAAAATATATTAAATGTTTTTGTTTTACTTTTTTGTTTGTTTAAATGTGGATTGGTATTTTGAAGGCATGTATGTCTGTGCACCATGTGTGTGCCTGGTGCTAGGAGAGGGTATCAGATCACCTAACACTGGAATTACAGATGGTTGGGAACCAGCATATGAATCTATAAATCCAATCCAGGTATTTTGGATAAGTACCCAGTGTTCTTAACTACTAAGCCATGTCTCTAATAACAACATTAAATTTTTGTGAAAGCATTAGGTTTTTAGATCTACAATTTGAATTCATAATTCTTGTAAAATTAGTGTATGATTCTTAAGAACATGAGTTATAATAACAATAGGTTTTGCATGATTTTAGAGTATTTGTATATGAGAGTCTGAAGGATACTCACATAGGTACAGTTAACACTAATGAAATATAATAGTATTTAATGATGGTCACCCCTTTGTGTAGGCTACACTTGCAGTTAATTTTATGAAAGTAGTTTCAGATATTATTGATATTATCAACATTGGATGCATATTATGATTCATGGGCTAGTGCACTACATCTCTTCATCACATTAGAACTTATAGAGCCTCATTTATATGATTCACACTCTTTTCATGAAGTGGCCATGAAGAGGTGACTATGCATGCTGTCAAACTCCATTAATGGCTAACCCCAGATACCCTTAATGCTAGTGATTTGAGAATCTGATAGACAAGGATACAAGAGGAGAGGTGATGTAACTTTGACTGCTTTGAACTCTAGAGAATTTCTACTTGGAAATTATTGTTAGAAAATATGGGATACATTGAAAAGCTAGATAGTGGTTTTCATGATAGACATTTCCATGCACAGTGATGTTTCCTTTGGCCTATTCAGAATGAAGAAAAAATGAGACAGAGACAAGTTCTATAAACATTGTTGGCCTAATTTTATGACTTAAGCAGAGACATTCAAGAACATTCAAGAATGTTCAATGAATAAAAAAGCATACATTAAATACCATTATAAGTACATTATTAGTCCTGCATATCTGGAGTTTCTATCATAATCTCATTACCATGTGCTACTGGTTATTGTACAGAATACCAAATTTTTCATGTACAACAAACAGTAAAAGGTAAATACACAAATTAAAAAGAAAGGCTGCTTAGCCATCTACTGAATAATTGTACATAGATGGCTTTACTAATTTTATAAATCGAAAAATGTTAATTTATTAGTATTCTTGACAAATTACACACACCAATATTTTCTTTTCTATTTCGATGCAATAAAAACACATTCTAAGAATGAATCCAGAAAGTATTTTAGTTAATTGAACTATATATAAAGTTAGTATGGCTGGTAGTGTTTTGTTTTAAAACACCAATCATTCAAATACACATTTATGTTTATATATTACAAATTATGATGTGATGGCGATGAGTCTCACTGGTTAAGAGTTGTTGAAGAAACTCTCTTTGTTTTATTTTTTATCATTTCAATGTCAGGGTAATTGTCGGCCTGATAATGAAATTTGCAAAGTTCCTTCTATTTCTATTTTGTGAAGTTATTTGAAAAGTATTGGTCTTAGATTTTGAAAAAATGTGATTAAGTCTGGACTAAAACCACCTGGATCTGGGATTTTTTTTTTTTTGATTGGTAGACTTCTAATGATGACATCTGTTACCTTAGGGATTTTTATATATGTTTAAATTTTTTATCTGGTATTGATTTAATTCTTTGTAAGTAGTAACTATAAAAAATTATCCATACCCTCTAGATTTTCCAGTTTTGTTGTGTACAGGCTTTTAAGTGTGACCTAATTGCTCTCCGGATTTCTCAGTGTCTATTTTTATGTATCCCTTTTATTTTCTTACTTTGTTAAACAATATTCTTTCTTTTCCTTTAGTTAGTATTATATTAGGGTGTGTCTGTCTAGTTTGTTTTTTTAAACTAATCAATTCTGTGTTTCACTGATACTTTGTATTATTCTCTTTGTTTTTACTTGATTTATTTCAGCCCTCAAAATTGATTATTTCCTGCAATCTACACCTTTTGTATGTTTCTGCATCTTTTTGTTCTATGGCATTCAGGTGTGCTGCTAAGTTGCTGGAATGAGATCTGTTCGATTTCTTTCTCCACGACCTCAGTGCTGAGAAATTTCTCCTTAGCACCACTTTCACTATGTCTCAAAAGTTTGAATACATTTTGTGTTCATTTTCACTGAAGTATTTATTTATTTTTCTGTCTTGACTTAGTGGTGTTGAAGTAAAGATTATATTTTCAGTTTCATGGGTTTGTATGATTCCTATTGTTGAAATACAGCTTTAACCCCCAGTGATTTGATAGGATGCAGAAGGTTATTTGAATATTTTGTTTATCTGTTGAGGCTTGCTTTATGACTATGTGGTTAATTTTGGAAAAAGTTCTATGAGGTGCTGAGGAGGAGACATCTAAGGCCAGATGGCCAAGGCCCTGCCAGACAACTAGATCAAATAGAACATATGGAAGGAAAGAAAGACAAAAAGCCCCACGGCACTAGATAATGCACTAGATAATGAGAAACATGTTAAGGTAAGAGAGCAAACAAGAAATGATCCTAAAATATGACTGAAAATTCAGAGTTAATATTAAGTCTCAGTCATTATTTGGGATCTGGTTGGTGGCCCAAAAGGAAGCCTATTATACTGCAGTCCACAGAAGCAGAAATGGGAAGCTCTAAGGCTGGTGCATGTATCTACTAAAGAAGGCAGTGAAGGGGAATAGAATGTTTTTCCTAAGTGGACTGGAGGTAGTGGGAATGCTAACAGGAGGGATCAGGTTGGCAGGAGAATGGAGGGAGCAAATATGGGGAGAGTTGAATGAAATTAGTGGGCATGTGGGGTAGCAAAATGGAATTCCTAACACGATTTCTTATTATTGGAGGGTTTGGAGCCTTAGCTGGTGACACTCTGTAACCAGTAAGTGTTCCTGTGGTGGGGCTGGGATACCAACCCAGCCACAAAAACAAAACAAAACAAAACAAAACAAAAAAAAAAACAAAAAAAAAAAACCCTTTGACTGTGCTCAGTGAATATCCCTGGGAGATATTCTCCTTTCTGAAGTAAATGGAGGAAAGATATATCTGTAGAGAGAAGATGAGGGGGACTGAGAGGAGTGTGGGGGAGATTGGGAAGAATATAGGGAGGGGAAAATGTGATCAAACTACATTGAATACAAAAGAAAAAAAAAAAAGACTTCTTACAACATGGATGAGACCTGGGTTTGATTCAAAACACTCACACTGGAAGTTTATAAACATCTGTAAACCATCTTCTGGTCTCCATTTTCTCTATCATTAAATAAAATTAATGTAAACAAATCATCTTCTTAAATATGAAAATATAAACAATTCATTTTCAGAAGTAGAAGAAATCTAATAATGCACAATTATGTAAGGGCTGGTGAAATGACTTAGGTGGTTAAGACATTTGCAGCAAAAGCTAATCCCAAGGTTCCCTTGACAATAAAGAACTGACACCAATAAATTGTCTTCTAACCCAATTACCAGGGCAATCCACTCACTTTATCACACAAACATACACACACGCAAACACACACACACACACACACACACGCACAAACACACACATACATGCATGAACACAGGCACATATGCACACAATCGAGAACACTCACATATAATAGGTAAAATTAATTTTAATTTAATCATGTTTAATATATCATGATGTGGAGGTTTGAAACAGTGTATGTCATAATAAGTAGAGCTGGTTTTTGAAATTCAAAGTGTAAACATGAGCAGGTAAGACAAATTGTCGTTCAATTAAAACAGGAATAATACAAAATATAAACTATATAAACTATAAACTACTTGCTGATCAAATATCCCAAGAAAAAGAAAATTAATAATGTTAAAATTGCTCAATAAGATTTACTCATGTGAGTCATGTGAATTTAGTTCTCTTGAAAGAACTTGCAAAAATTTCCACAAAAAAATGTGATATTTGACTTAAATTCCTGGGGTAAAAGAGATACAAACAAGATTGAAAGTTGAGTAGGTAAGTGTGTTTTTATCATTAAGCAATAACATGATGCACATAAACATGTTTACTGTCATTATAAATACCTTTATATTTGTGAAAGTGTAAGGAAAATAATATTTAATGTTAACTATATATTAGGAAAATACTCTAATTGCCATGGAAATAAATAATTTTCTAATGAAAAACAACAATGAATAAAAGAAAAAGTTAAAGATAATAATACAATCAAGATTTATTTTTAATTTGAAGTTGTGACCCAAGGACAGAAATAGAGTAGATTTCAAATTTAGGACGTTTCATTTTTTTAATATAATTTAATGTGTGAGCTATGATCTAGCACACAGAAAATAATCTAACCTAATATCTCTTCAGAATATGTTGTTTCATAGGACATATTTATTTTTTTATAATTATAAAGTATGATTACATTGTTTTTAATATATTCATTTTTGTCTATCAAAAGATAAAATTTAGGACAAAATAAAATGAGATAGCATTAATGTTACTACTACTATATTTTTGTAACTTGATGAATTATTTTCAGCAAAATAATACCAAATATTTTATCAAATGATAATTACAGAACATGTTGTAAAGAATGACAGTATTTGATTTTTTCAATCAGTTGTATTTTATGTGATCAATCACAAATTTTAAATACTGAGTTGAATGTTTGCAAATTATGAGTCTGTATCAATATATACTTGTTAAAACATGATAATTTTTTGAAAAATAGAGTGTAGTTTTAATTATTTTCTATAAATGTATGCTTAAATAACCTCAGATAAAATTGTTTAATGCTTTGTTTTATCTAAAACACAGCAATATTTGAAATAATTTTAATGTATCATATCTGCAAATCACATTTAAAAGCATTTTTTTGAGTGAAAATTTTAAATGTTTTCTTTGGCATAAATTCATTGGTTTCAGAAAGTTTACTTTTTATTATTTATATAATTCTGCTGTTATTTATATGTTTATAATAGTTAAAAGCATGTTCTTAAACTTTGTTAACAAGAAACATATTTCATATTCATTTGTATTTTAGTCAAAGTAAATATCATTTAATATACCTTAAAATTATTATTTCCTTTTTATGTTGAAATATGGTAACAGGATAAGATATCATCTATGGTTTTATATCCAGAGGCTTAGGGTCACAGATTGTAGATTGTCAGTGACTATAACATGAGGGATGAAAAATGTTGATTCTAACTGAGCGGAGAATACAGACATATTTCCCATTTTTCTGCAGGCTTAGTGCTTTTAAAATAAAAGCATATGAAAAAAACTTAAATTAATTTAAAAGAAACATTACTAATACTTTGTATATGTTGCTTAAAATATATTACATTGCAGAATAGAATCACTTAGAAAAATTTGCTTATGTTTAACATACAATTAAAATATGAGTGGTAATAAAATGTATAACATAACAGAAATTGTTATAATGAAATATATGGATTATGAAAATAGGTTCAAGGACAATAAAAATAGAACCAATGACTTCAGGAAACTAATAAAATTAATAGAAACTGGATTAGATGTTCTTGAGTAAGTGAGTCATAGTGATGCCTTAATTATGAGAAATAATTTCATAAGTTTGGAGACAGTAACTGAGGTAAAAATGGGTCTTAGGTTAAAAAAAAAAAACAGCATCAGCTTGCTGAAGCAAGGTGACAAGGGACTGGTGGCATTTGGGTTTTGTTTGTGAGCACCATAAATAAAAGAACAGCGTAATCATGGACATAGTTTTGGAAAGGACTTGGTAAAGGTCTTAGAACAAGTATTATATTATATATATTTTACACATATTGGGACTTGGTCAACACCACCAGCACTATAATGGAGTTGAAAGTTTATCAAGAAAGGAGCTGCTATACCAAACAGGTAGATGCATCTGTATTATAGATACAAACGTGTATTGAAATATAAAGACTTTACCACACAGAAAATGTACTGTTTCTATGCTAAAGTGGATTTAATCAGTGATAATTGAATCAAGTGAATATTATTATGAAACCTTTTAAAATGTTTTGCATATACTATCTTTGTCTATGTTCTAAAAGATATCTAAATTGAAGTGAAATGCAATATTATTGGCATATGTATCTTATTATCATTAGTCTGAATGACATTTTCATGTATGCAATATTGAATTTCATAGAATTTTAAAATTTGCTAAATTTTTTTAAAATATATTTAAAGCAATATAGTTTAATATATAATGTTATAGTATATATAAACTAGAATATATAGTATGCAATATAATATATATATAAAATGTTTAAGATTTAAAAATAAAAAAATTAATTTTGATATTTAATTGTAGATAATTTCCATTAACACATGGAGTTTTGTTTAATATGATTAGAAATTTGTACTCTTTATTTGAATGTAAAATTTAATACATTCTTAAGAATTAAAATGATTGTCAAGAAAAATTCAGGAGTTCATTACAGTATACAGCCCTTGACTTTTCCCCAAAGTGACAAAAATATGACATTAAGGAAAATTATTTCTTCAACATCTTTGGATTTTCACGCGTCATTCAGAAAGAAGTCTAAAGGCCCATTTCGCATCTTTCTTTGACATCAGAGGCAGAAACACACTTGAGTGGGTACCACATGCTTTATACAAAATGGAAAGAGATGCAAGTAGCTTATACCTTTTTTTTCATACAGGAAACCAAAAATACTGTTGTTATAATATTTCTTATCAAAACATGTTTTATTTTTCTAATAATGTATAGATTGTGTATATTATATAAATTATATAAATTTCTCTATAAACAAAATGAAGCTCTGTGTGTGTGTGTGTGTGTGTGTGTGTGTGTGTGTGTAAACAATAATGCACCATATTATGTCTCTCTCTGATTCACCTAACAACAGATTGAGAATATCTAAGAAACAATTACGACAATACTGAATAAGGGCAAAGATTTCTTTCCTTACAATTATATAAATAACGTGTATTTAAAAATACCTATATAGTTGCCTAAGCTGGGGTTTCTATTGCTGAAATTAAATACCATGGCTGTTAACATTTTGAGAATAAAAGAATTTCTTTGGCTTCCACATCCCTATTCATCATTGTAGGAAGTTAGAAAGTCAAGCAGAGCAGGAAACTGGAGACAGGAGCTGATGCAGAGACCATGCAGGAGTGAGACTCTGCCTGCTTTATTATATAACCCAGCACATTGTGCTGATGGGTGTCACTGCCTACAATGGGCTTGGTCTTCCCCCATCCATCACTAAATAAGAAAATGTTCTTCTGGCTTGTCTGCAGCCTGATGAGCTTATGGAGGCATTTTCTTAACTGTTGTTTCTTCTCTCAGATGACTTCAGCTTGTGTCAAGTTGACATAAAACTAGCCATGGCAACTGACCCCTCATCAATGCATGAAGGAGAGCTCACAGATAGAGGCCGTGTTGTGGACATGGAGATAGTTGCCAGTTAAAGTGAGGGACTCACCTCAGTGTGGCCTTAGTGCCTTGGCAGAAGCTGAAGAAATGCTGGTCTCTTCCAAATCACCATTATTTTTCAGCTCCAGTTGATGAGCATCCATTATCCCAGAAAATATAAGGTTTCGTTTTAGTAGTTTTGTTCTCCTGTTATTCATTGACCATTCTTCATCCCCAGCTAACCAGAAACATACTGTGCACACGTATGTGTCTGGAAAGTCTTTGCTCCATCTGAAACTTTACAAGCCTGGCCCCATCCTCTGCACTGCTCTCAACATGACTATTTTCTAGCTACTGCGCACAGCTCCCTGAGTTCTCACTCAATGCCTTATAGCAAATATATCCATAGTGCTTCCAAGGTCCTCCCCAAAGCAATGTGGCAGGTTTGTCACAGCAATACCACATTCTTGGTACCAATTTCTTTTCTAGTTAGGATTACTATTGCGGTAATGAAACAACATGACCAAAAGCACCTTGGGGAGGGAAGGGTTTATTTGTATTATACTTCACCATCAGTTTTAATCATTGGAGGAAACCAGGCCAGGATCTCATGTAAGGCAGGAACCTGGAGACAGGAGCTTATGCAGAGAACATGGAAGGGTGCTGCTTACTTACTTGTTCCTCATAGCTTGTTCAGCTTGTTTTCCTATAGATAACAGGACAACCAGTCCATTTAACAATAATTCAGATAATGCTTTGTAGCCTAATGTTAGAGGTATTTCCTCAAATGGGTTACTTGCTCTATGATAATTTAAGCTTGTGTCAACTTGACATAAAACTAAGCAGCACAGATGTATTTATTAGGCAATGTAATTAATCTAAAAAGATTTAAGTTCAAAACAGGATACATAAAACTATATAATAGAGCAGATCAATTTTATATAAATGACTTGTACAACCATAGATTTAGATACAGTTAAAGAACTTTGGACCAATTAAATACCATGGATACTGGCAGACATTGCATGGTTTTTAAAGAGAATGTACTATTTGTCTAACAAAACAAATAAAAATATTGCATACTTTAGCTTTAAAATGAATTCCCTTACTCAGCTTCCCTTTAACCACTCCTCTACAGATACAAAACTTATTTATAGGCTGAGGAGTTCACTCCTGCACAATTGAGATAATCAGTAAAGAACACACATAATACAGGGTAGCCAGTGCTGCCAGTATCAGAAGGAAGAGTGAGGGACTCTCTTTGAAAGCTGGCCAGAGAAACTCAAACTATCTTTTCTGCTAAGCAAGTTGAATGAGAGAACCTGCTTCAAAGCATAGAATGAAAAAGAAATCAAGCTATCCACATATTTGCTGGAACATGTGTACTTAACTCCATAACACACATGCACATGCATGCATCCACAGTAATGCAAACACACACACACACACACACACACACACACACACACACACACACACACACACAATGCCAATGCACACATATAGAAGTGTCAGAAAGAAAAGAAAAAGAGAACTTGTATTTCTATGAATCCAATTAAAAGTTATACTCCTATTTTGAAATCTGTTTTAAATATTATAGTCATTATTCACTATGCTTTCTATGCACAATGAGCCACATTTGATTTTGGTTACTACACATTTCATTAATGAAGTAGGCATATAGAAAATATTAAGAGATGTCTGTCAAAGCATTTAAAGTTTTCACAATGTCACTTTTGGATTATTGGGAATGACATAAATTAGTGAAGCTTGGAAAATTAAATTTTTAAGAAACATTCTATGAGAAAGATAATTGGGATGGATACTACAGTAGTAGATAACAACAATATTTTTATGATTACACATTTTTTATTTAAATTAGAAACAACCATATTTTACATATGAATCTCAGTTCCATCTCCCTCCCATTCTCCCATGCCCCCCACTGACCCTCATCCCATCTCTCTTCTGCTCAATAGGAAAAGTAGGCCTTCTATGGGCGAATCATGAGAGTTTGTCACATCATTTGGGGCAGGGCCTAGGCCCTCACTGATGTGTCTAGTCTGAGAAAGTATTCCTCTATGGGGAGTGGGTTCCCAATGTCCATTCATACAATAGGTATGAATGCTGTTCTATTTCCAGAGGCCCCATAGACTGCCCAGGCCTCCAAACCGTCATCCACGTGCAGTGGCCCTTATTCCATGTCATATGAAAAATAACCAAATTTAATCTGCCAGTGCAACTTCTGTAGAAATAGTCTGACTGGCTGTGATGTTTTTGTTGGAACCTGATTTTATTGTTTATGTCAGTAGCAGAAAGTTATAAATACATGCCATAGATGATGTACACCCAAGTTAGAATTCTTTCTTTTAATTCCATATTAAGTTTCATGCAGAGATATTATCTGTTTTATTTTATATTTATGGCAAAAAAATCTTATTTAAGAAAAAAATTAGAATTAAAAAGAAGTATTTTATACCTATGTATAGTTGATAAGGAATAGTATTTAGACTGTGTATGTGGAAAAGCAAATAAAATGTCATGGTTCCTAACATTAGTTTAAAATACTATGCTTTCCAGAATCTTAGGTAATGTAAACTACAAACACATTATACTTTTTATAAAATTACATTATTCTTCTCTAAATATAGCATTTTCTAAAGCTCCATTTTCTTTCAAAGTTTCATAATTTATTCAATATATGTCAACTATATCAATTCTGAGTTCCCTCCCATTCTTACCCCCTATACTGTTTTTCTCCCAAATTAAGTCCTCTATTTTTTATTAATAATGCTATGAATTCAGTAAGTGATATCCATATGCATATGACTCTAGGACCATCCATGGGGTTAGACAACCTATTAGAAATCCGATCCCCAAATGAGAGAACCCTTTCTTCCACAAAGTGCATAAATTGCTAACAGTTCATCCAGCCAATAGTAGGCCCAGTAGGAGCTGCTGCTCTATTAGTCATGTTAGAATTTTAATTGGAACGATATTCTACAAAGTTTGTGAAGTTCTCACCAATATATTTAGAAAGAGTTTTGATTCATCAATTTCTTTATTTTGGTATTAACTTCATAAAACTACTACTCACATTGAAATAAGTGTTTAGAAAACTGAAGTCTGTGTTCCTGGGTTATTGTTTCTGTATGGTTTCAGAAAAATTTCCATTCTCTTTGAGGTAAGAGTTTTATTATTTTGGTATTATTGAGTGTGTGTGATATATGTGTGTTGTGTGGGATTTGGTGTTCCATGGCATGCATGCAAATGGCAGAGGATAACTCTGTGTAGTTGGTTCTCTCATTCAATAATGGCATAGGTTCTGGTGATCAAATCCAGGTCATTAGACCTATGGAAAGTCCTTCTAGCCATAGTATTTTAAAGTATGAATAGAACAACCCTCAATAAATATAACTCATTAGATGGCAGAAGTTCACTTTCTTCTAAGACAATTTTACATTTGTCTTAAAAATGTAATAAACTTAATTTCAACAATTCAAAAATTAAATTCCATATATTTTCTTATGCAGAAAACATAAATGTAAGGATTGATAGTCAATTTCTTTACTAAAGTAAAATAGGAAAAAATCTTACTTCAGAATAAACAGTACCTAACATAACCTAACAAAATCTCCCTTGTGAAGATTGCTTGCCTGAGGCTAATACATTTTCTGTGTCTATTTAAAAATTGAATGATTGTTCAATTTATCATTAATTGTTTTCTTAACTTAAGAGTAATACGATATTCTAGAATGTAATTATATTTCTTTTTATTGTGTCTCATTTCACCAAGCAATAATATCTTTACCTGAGAGATGAATAGGTACCAATACAGTATGATTGGATGACTTTTGTTTTAAATCTAAAATGCTTTGTGCATTTTCTCTTGCATTAAAAACTGAACTCGATATTTTTTTTTTGTAGTTACTCTAAACAGAGTTTTTCTGTGTAGTCCTCTTTGTCCTGAACAAGTTTAGACCTGGCTGGCCTGTCTCTATCTCCCAAGTGCTTGGATTAATGCTGCATGCCACAATCTCTGGGAGCAATGTGTTTTTCATTAAATATAACTTTCAAGCTTTTTAAGCCTAAATGGTTTTTTGTGTCTTTTACTTTTTGATTTTTCTTTATTAAAAGTAGAGGGATTTTTTTTTCATACATTATTGTCTGATTATGGTTCGCTTTTCTCTAACCCCCCCTAGCTGAGCTCTCCACACATCTCTCTTTGGAATCTACACATTTCTGAAGACAAATATGTATCTAAAGGATAATGATAAAATAAAATAGAAATAAACAAACTAGACTATGACCAAACAAACAGAGTAGAAAAAGAACCAAAGAAAAAGCAGGAGGTACTCATTGCAGCTTAAATGTAAATGTTAAAAGTTAATTCTTAGAGTTATAAATAACTCCACCTAGTGAACTTATGTTTATATATTTGTTAGATTTGGATGACACATAGCTCTAATATGGACTAGTTTGTTATATATATATATATATATATATACATATATATATATATATATATACTTATCTGTCTAAAATTAAGAAATTTTGTACAGGAAAAGTATATAATATTTACATATTTATGTGTTGTTTGAATGATAGCATTGCTTTAAAAACAATTATCATTCTTACATTATTATTTCTCAATAAATTAATATATAAGACATATTACAAAAATCATTTTTATAACCATAATTGTTTTTAATTAACTTTTATTTAAATTAAAAACAATCTTATTTTATGTATCAAAATCAATTCCCTCTTCCTACTGTCTTCCTATCCCCCCACCACTTCCCCATCCCACCCACCCATCTACTCCTCAGGGAGGGTGAAGAATCCTATGGAGGATCATCAAAGTCAGTCACAACATTTAGGGCAGTACTTAGGACTTCCCTAATGTATCTAGGCTGAGAGAGTATCCTTCCATAGGGAGTGGACTCCCAAAGACCATTCATGCATACAGATAAATAATGGTTCAAGTGCCAGAGGCCTCATACACTGCCCAAGCCCATATTCATGGGGCCAGTTTTCCATCTGTCTGCCTGGTGTCCATAAGCTCCTCCTTGCTGTGGTCACTTATTTCTGTGGGTTTCTCCAGCATGTTCTTGACTGTTTTGCTTATCACTCTTTCCTCTCTACAACTGGGTTCCAAGAGTTCAGCTCAGTGCATAGCTAGAATCTCTGCTTCTGCTTCCAGCAGCTACCATCAACTACTGCATGAAGGGCTTTTGATAGCATTTAAGGTAGTTATCAATCTCATTATAGGGGAAGGGCATTAAAGGTAGCTTCTGCATCTGCACTATTGCTTAGGCTATTAGTGGAGTCATCCTTGTGGATTCTTGGTTATTGTCCCAGTGCCAGGTTTCTTATTAAGCCCATAATGGCTTCTCTAATAAAGTATCTCTTCTCTTGCTCTCCTCAGTTCTTCCCCCAACTCGACCTTTCTGATCCCTCATGTTCCCCTTCCCTTCCCATTCTCCCCTCTTTTTTATTCTACCTCACTCCCCCTTCCCCAGATGCTCCCAATTTAATCAGAAGATATTATCTCTTTCCCCTTTTGGGGAGTTTATATATGTCTCTCTTAGGGCCCTCCTTGTTTCCTAGCTTATCTTGGGTTGTGTATTGTAGGGTGGTTATTCTTTGCATATGTTTAATATCCAATTATGGATGAGTACATATCATGTTTGTCTTTCTGTGCCTGGGTTAACTCAGTGAGGATGGTTTCTTCTAGTTCCATTCATTTGCCTGCAAATTCCAGGATTTCATTGTTTTTGTTTGTTTGTTTGTTTGTTTTTGTTCGCATTGAGTAGTGTTCCATTATATAAATGTACCACATTTTTTTATACGTACTTCTGCTGAGGGGCATCTTTCAGGTTCTGTCAATTACAAATAATGGTGCTATGAACATATTGAACAGATGATCTTTTGGTATGAATGTTCATCCTTTGGATATATTCCTAAGATTAGAATTATGGGTCTTGAGGCAAACTGATTCCCATTTTCCTGAAAAACTGCCATAGTGGTTTCCAAAGTGGTTGTACAAGTTTGGATTCCCACCAGCAAGGATCAGTGTTCTCTTTTCTCTATATCCTCTGCAGCATAAATTGTAATTGGTGTTATTGATCTTAGCCATTCTGACAGGTGTAGGATGGTATCTCAGTCTTGTTTTGATTTGCATTTCCATGATGTCTGTGAACGTTTACAAATTTCTTAAGTGTCTTTAAGCCATTTGAGATTCCTCTATTGAGAATTCTGTCCTTAGATATGTTCTCCATTTATGTTGACCATGTCCTTTTCTTTACAGAAACTTTCCAATTTTTAATTGGATTATTTGTTGTTTTTGTGACTAGCTTCTTGAGTTCTTTGCATATTTTGGAGATCAACACTCTGTCCGATGTGGGGTTGGTGAAGATTGTTTTTTCCATTCTGTGGGCTATTTTGTCTTGTTGACAGGGTCCTTTGCCTTAGAGAAGTTTTTCAGTTTCCAGACGTCCCATTTATTTATTGTCTGTCTCACTGTTTGTGCTGTTGACATCATGTTCAGGAAGTAGTCTCCTGTTCCGGTTAATTCCAGGGTACTTCTCACTTTCTCCTCTATGAAGTTCATTTTGGGTGGATTTATGTGTGGATTTTTTGATCCATTTGGACTTAAGTTTGTGCATGATCATAGATATTGATCTGCCTATAGTCTTCAACACCCCAGAATCCAGTTATTCCAGAAATACTTGTTAAAACTATTTGATTTCCATTTTATAACTTTAGCTATTTGGGCAAAAATCAGGTATTCATAGGTGTGTGGGTTAATATCCAAGTCTTAGATTCAGTTCCAGTGGTCGGTCTGTCTGTTTTTCTGTCAATACTAAGGTTTTTTTCATTACTACAGCTCTATAGTAGAGCTTGAAATCAGGAATAGTGATGCCACCAGATGTTCCTTTATTGACAGTGTTGTTTTGGCTAACCTGGGCCTTTTGTTTTTCAATTTAAGCTGAGTATTTTTCTTTCAAGTACTGTGAAGAAGTGTGCTGAGATTTTGATAGGGATTGCATTGAATCTGTAGATTTCTTTTGGTAATATTGCCATTTTTACTATGTTGATACTATCCAAGAGCATGGGAGATCATTCCATTTTCTCTTATCTTCCTTAATTTCCTTAATGTCTTTCTTTAACAACTTAAATTTCTTGTCATACAGTTCTTTCACTTGCTTGGCTATAGTTACCCCAGGATAGTTTATGTTGTTTGTGGCTATTGTGATTGTTTTTTTTCCTTGATTTTTTCTCAGTCCATTTATCATCCATATATAGGAAGACTACTGATTTTTTTGAGTTATCTCATATCATGCCACTCTACTGGATGTGTTTATTAACTGTAGGAGTTCTCAAAAACCAGCATTCTTAATCCTTGCTTCATTGCTTATTTAATGGAATGAGCATTTTATAGCTAAAATAACATCAAGAGATCATATATTTGTACTTGCTTAACTCTTTAATTCTTTCTCTGTCTATTCTCTGGTTGTGCACAGAATTGAATTTCCTGGCTTCAGTTGTATGTTATTATTTCTATTACATTTTTTTCTATTCCTCCCCTTTTTTCCAGTTTTAGTAATCATTTAAATTAAAATTTCTTGAGGAAGTGATGTTTGTTTTCACATTAAAACAATATTTTATGATTCTATTTTTATAAAATTTCCAAATGCTAGCATATTTAATATGTTTATAAATAATTAAAAGCAAAAAAGTCCATATTAAAGTTTCCACATACCAAAGCTTTTTGAATTTGGCATCTATGTTTTCCCTATTGAGTTCACTAAACTTTGTGTATCCTCGCCCTCAAAATTTTCTAATATGATCAGATGAACTTACATCTTCTTGTTACACTGTACTCTGCAATTAATAGTCATTTAAACCCACACTCATTGAGTCACAAAAATATAATGCAATTACATAAATGCAGATGTGTATTTTATTTATTCTTGAATTCTATTAGTTTTTTATTTCTGCACATCTACTTCTGTTCAGAGCTAATCATATTCTACAGTTGCATATTTAGTGTTGTGTCTTGTCCCTAAAAGAATATCTCTAGTTTAAAGAATAGTGAGATGGTGAGTTAGCCTATGACAAAGTGCAGCATAAGTCTGGAAACAAGTTCAAATTGCCCAGGGAAGGTTCTGCTAAGACAATGAGTGTTATACCTAGAGCTGTAAGCATCAGAGATCAAAACTGACGCCTTAGCAAAATTCAACCAACATTATAGACAGTGGCTTATTTCATAGCATTACAACAAGGGATATTTCTAGTTTGTCCCCATGGTAGAATAGAATAATTAAGGTAATTTTTTTTTATTTTAATGCCAGTGTTAAGATGGCAAGGCTGCAGTTTCCTTGACAGGGTTCTGAAGTTCTCCACACTCTTTTGTGTTGAACTGGACTCTAGACATTTTTAATAACCATCACTGTTCACTGTATAGGTCTCCAAATTATGACTCACAATTCTACCATTATCTAGACTATTTACTCAGCGCCCACATGAATGCTTTTATAAAATAACAACATAAAATATATTTTATAAAATAACAACTCTCTTGTCTTAAGTGATCAAACTTTAGCTCTGTGTTGCTTAAATACCTTCCTTTGTGAGCAATCTGAAATGAGGCTTCCCAGAGACACATTTTTTAAGCGGGTTTTATTCTATAACTGTTATTTCCAGCTTGAATAATTCGACATATTAATTATTTTTCCTTTTATTTAAATTTGAAACAAGGTTGTTTTACATGTCAATCCCAGTTCCCTCATCCTCCCATCCTCCCCCTGTCATCCCTACCAAACCTCAGCCCATTCCCTTTCTGCTCCCTAGGGAGGGTGAGGCCCTCTATGGGGAGTATCAAAGTCTACCTATCATTTGGGGTAGGGCCTAGGCCCTTCCCCATATGTTATTTTTTAAAGAATGTTCATTTCTGTTACAGCTTCTAGCCTCTTAACCAAGGTTCTTTTCATAATAAATTGTGACAGCAGATTCTTGAACACATAAAAGTCTTATTATTGTCATACATCTTATTGTTCATATGAAGCCTGATCTTATACAATGAGGTAAATCATGATTTACAGAGGAAACACCTGCAAGCTTAGCATAGTTTTGTAAGATGTAATATCCCTGATAGAACATAGGCAAAATTTAGCAACATTCTTTGCTGAATTCTTCATTTATGTACTGGAAAACTAGATCAAGAATAGTTGACTGTAGACTGCCACCAATCCTGAGAATGATTGAAGAATGCTGTTTTTCTTTTTTTCCTTTTTTTTGAGTTAAGAATTCTAGAGATAGGTCTAATTCAAAAAGAAAAACATTGATGTGGAAAAAGAACAGTGGTTATTTTCTCTTTGTTGTGAAACTAAATCAACAAAGGAAAAAGAAAGTGGCATTTTTCCAATTAATGTGATTTATTTTTATGTACCAAATAGGGTTTTCTACTCACAACATCAGAGAAGGACCATCGGTGTTTCATTGGCCCATCTATACTCTCTGCTGATAGTGTATATTTATGTGATATATTCTCTGTATCAGGATCCATCACAGAGGATACCTAAGACCATTTGAAACTATAGACATACAAGTCATAACAATAGCAAAACGACAGTTATGAAGTAGCCAGGAAAATAAGTTTATGATTGGGGGTTGCCCCAACATGTGGAACTGTATTAAAGGAGAGCAGCATTAGGAAGGCTATGAATCAATAATAAATAATAAAAGGGCATGTGGTAGAGACTTACTGCATTTTAGATTTAATTGTTTATGCAGCATTTTAATATAACTAATAATATATATAGCTAACTTTTAGATAATAACACACTGAAATACTTAAAATATTTTTAAAAAATAGCACACAAAGAGAAAGCACATGAAGATACCATCTTGTTTCATAACATTCTAATATAACTGAGTTCTCATTTCTACAGATATTTACCAGACCATAACTGACATTCGCCAGATCACTTTGTAACTTAAGCGTCTATACATCAGACTGGACCTGAGGAAATAGTTCCACTTGGTGAAAATTTAGAAATTTCAGAGGTGTAAATTAGCTTTGCTTTTCACTTAGCAACTGACCGATGGAAATATTGTGAGAAAATAAAAGAGGGGGGGTTGTGTGTTTAAACATACCTGAAACTTTTCTTTTCTGGGCTATATTTTTAGAAGTAATAATTCATGGCCTCAAAATCCTATGGTATAATACAAGAAAGAGTCCAAGCAGAGTCATGCTTTCTCTGTTTTTGTTGGCAACCTCTCTCTTCTCTCTCTCTCTCTCTCTCTCTCTCTCTCTCTCTCTCTCTCTCTCTCTCTATCTCTCTATCTCTCTCATTTTACTATGCCTATATTACCTGTACCAAGTATTGGGTTTTATTATAAGTTTTGTATTCACTGATAAAATACTATTTGATCATATTTACTCCCTATATTACCAACTTCTAATTATTTCCTGATCTTTCTTTGGCACATGATTATTATTTTGGATAAATATAATGTAAATTACATTGGGGTGAAAGACAGGAAGTATAAAACACCACAATTTAATTGAATGCATATTATAACTGTGTACTTACAAGACTCTAGAAGAAATTTTAAAGTTCAGAGTATATTTATTTTATTTGCTTGTTTCTTGATGGTGACATATTTTATTCCATAAATTTTTGCTTTAATAAAAATTTTTGAATCATGTTTTACTACAATTTGTAGTAAAACAGTAAATTCATGCCGCAACATATAAATGATTCTTACACAGAAATGGTTTATCAGCTGAATATTCCTTCCATGTATTATTACATCAGAGTTAATTACTATATTAATATTTCATTCATACTTAAAATTAACTGTAATAGAAATTAGCATATTATGTATTATTTCCTGGTAGTGAGTGAATGCTTTCCTGGCCACAAGATTGCAATTTTACTAAATATTAAATTATCTATACAGCCTTGTCTTACTTCAGTTACTGTAAGAAAATGACAACAAACCTGTAGACACAGTTTTAGAAATACTGTGAATTATGTTCAATACTCTTAAAGATAATATTACCAGTCAATATTAAGATCATTTTGACATTATTAAATGCTAGGGGACAGATGGAGTCCCCTACCAATATGTTTGTACCTCCTAAAATAAATTGTATATTTTCATTACCAGTTTCAACAATTGCAATATTCAAATAAATATTAATCTTATAGTTATCTATCAAATGTTTTCTACTAAATTAATTTTAATATTACAATATAATCAATTTTCATTTAGAATTTTCTGATATAGTATAGCTATGTAGAGAGCATATAAGCATTTCATACCACCACCACTAGTAGCTCTGAAGTAGATACTATAAACTTCAATATAGGTCATCATAAAAGGACTAGATATTTAATACATAAACATTATTGAGGACTCATTTTTATATTAATTGTGTATAGTACTGAGACTCAGAAAATAATGGTAACTATAAACATTTGAACCATTTGTATTTGTAAGCATATGGATATATGTAAGAATGGAATGAATCCTTAAGGAAATCGATGAACTTTGCATTGTTGGTTTTTCAATAGGTTTTGTTTTTAAATCTGTAAAGCAAATTACAAAAAAATGTGCATAAAATTATTCATTACATACATAGCCTCTTTCTGTTATTATTTCTTCCAGATTTAAAGATACTTATTTTCCTATTAAAAATTATAAGATAAAACTGAAATTAATATCAAAAGAAACATGCGATACTGTTATACTATTAAAATAGGAACATAATGAAAGCCTATCTTACAGTTCTTTTCCTACACACACACACACACACACACACACACACACACACACACACACAACCTCATATAAAGAAAGTACATGATTTTCTAGAATTCAGTTTTGTTGTAGTGTTTTACCGGAATTATGTTGGAAAATCAATTACTATAGAAATATTGGAGAAATATTAAAAGTATATACAAGTATTGAATACTCTCATGAAAAACAACTTATTTAGAAGGACATGTATACAACTAATGAAAAGGTGTAGACATGGATTTTCCCTGAAAATGAAACCCAATGAAAATATGTACCATCAGTATATCATACAAAAACCAATTTTAGACAAGTCAGTACAATTATTAAAAAATATATTACATATTTGAAACATTATTATGGAGTAAAATATTCTTTGATAATTTTAAGCATTTGTGAAGGGAATGGCTGCGTCAAATTTATTGGTGACTTTACAGTCAATAAAAAATGCACATATATTTATGCTGGTCAAACTAATTGAACATTTAAAGTGACAAAGCCAAAGAAAAATGAGTACAAAGATGATTTATTCATGTATAGAATAGAAAATACATGATGACACTGGGTGGGTCATAAAGCACCAGAAAATGTAGAATAGTAAAGAAAGAAAAAGGTTTTGGAAGGGTTATTTACATGGTGCTCAACATCCACCACTAAAACAAAAAGATATTGACTCTAATCATAAAATATACTCAGTTATAGGCCAGAGATACCAAGATAAATAATGAATTGTTTTTACTTTAAGAGTACCAGAAGAAGAGAACCATTTCAGTTCAGTAAACTAAGTGCATTGATAGAAATTTGTTATTGCAGCGTAGAAAAATGTACTTACATTAAAGTAGGTGATTCATGATAATCAAGCTCACACTGTGTTGCATTTTAAATTATACAGCAAGTTCAAAAAGAAGGCTAGATAAGCTATATGTATAAAGCTGTGTTCAGAAATATGTTTCTGGGTTACTGGAAAATATCTATTGGATCACAAAAGCAATAGTACACCAAAGAGTTTTGGAAGGGCTGGCTCACATGTTGTTATGTAGATTTGAAATTATTTTAAGCTTTGGAGTTACATTTTCAAGCTTACCTTTTACTTCATTGTTCAAATAATAGATATTTAAAGTGTATTATGTACTTTTCCTAGAACAAAAGTGTACAAATGAGAGAAGGTTCTTTCATTAAGGGACTTAATATTCTACAGCACTAATGCCGAAGACTATATCTACAATCAAATATATTAAAATATGTCTGGAATTCAGTAGTCTGTTAAAAATTCATTACCTTCATACCCAATAAAATCATCAAGTTGTAACCCAAGACAGCTAAAGATATAATGACCGAATACAAATTATTTTTAATTATATAAATTTAGTGAACCATTGAGTGGTCTGTGGTCATCTTGGCTGTAGAAAAATATTGAGGTACATTGCTCTTGTCTCTGATCTTGCAAATGATAAGAATATTAACTCTTATATTGGAACAAATCAGGTATTTTCCAACGTGATTCACCTTAAAAGAAAAAAAAAAACTAAACACTTTCTACAAAGTAGTAACAGGATACTAAACACTTTTTACAAAGTAGTAACAGGATACTCTCTTAAAATAGCTCAGTAACAAAAAATAAATTTTGAGGCATTGGATATTCGATTTGATGTAATTGCATGCTTATTGAAAATCTACAAGAGTGCTCATGTTCACAAACTACAAAATTGTGTCTAAATAAAATGTTTATGAAGACAAGTAGAAACTGATTAGACCAAGAGAGGGAAAATAAAAATATAAAGGATAAATGATAACTTGTTTTAAGCCACACATTGGTGGTATACATCTTTAATTCCAGCACTGAGAATGCAGAAGCAGGCAGATCTCTGTAAGTTTGAGACCAGCCTAATCCCAGGACAGCCTCCAAAGTCACAGAGAAACCCTGTCTTGAAAAACCAAAATAAATAAATAAATAAATAAATAAATAAATAAATAAATAAATAAATTTGTTTAAAAAGAAAATATAAAAAATAATGGGAAATAAGAAAAAGGGTCCATTTACTTTTCTGTATAGATTTATTTTTCTTTTTAGGTTTATTAATTTATTAGGTATACACTGTTCCTGTCTGCTTGTAATCCTGCAGGCTAGAAGAGGACACCAGATCTCATCAAAGATGGTTGTGAGCCACTATGTGGTTGCTGGGAATTGAACTCAGGATCTCTAGAAGATCAGTCAGTGCTTTTAACCTCTGAGCCATCTCTCCAGCCCCATTCCTTTTGTAGTTTTACATTAACTTGACACAAGCAATATTCCTTTCAGGGAAGGGAATATCAATTGAGAAAATGCCTCTAAAAGATCAGGCTGTAGGTAGGGCTTTAGGGCATATTCTTAATTAGTAATGGATTAGCAGGACCCAGTCTGTTGTGAGTGGTGCCCTCCTTGGGCTGTTGGTCCTGCATTCTGAAAGAAAGCAGGCTTAGAAAGCCATGGAGAGCAAGTAAGTGGGAAGCATTCCTTCATGAACTCTGCATCAGCATCAGCCTCTAGATTTGAATTCCTGTCCTACACTCCTTGTATGATGTACTATGATGGGAAAGTGAAAGCCAAACAAGCCCTTTATCCCACAATTTGCTTTTGGCTATGGCATTTCAGCATAGCAATAACATCCTGAACTACGATGTACTTTTTCAACATTAAAAATCCCAAACTGAAAAAAAAAATGTTTATGCAGTTAATCACCATTTAAACCTACAATATACTGGAAGTGAAATTTTAATGAAAGCAAAGAAGGATGGGATTTTGTGCACTGGTACTCACATGAGAAATCAATCAAAAGGGCATGTTTATAAGAAGTGATATTTTTGAAAATATCCCAGTATTTATTTCCCCATATGTCAGGTTATGACCTTGTACTAGTAAGTCTATATATTGTAGTTAGGTTTAACCTGAGGAAAAAAATATATAGGCTTGACTGGATGCTATTGTATCTGATATGACATACTCTAAATCCATTTTTTAAATGGTATATGTATGTGTGATATGCATGTATTTACATGTTTCTTCGTATGGCAGATTCTGTGTCAATGTTGGGAGTCTTTATACATAATTCTTTACCTTGTCTTTATTGTCAGAGTCTTACACTAGTCCTCATCTTCAATGATTTCTATGGCTATGTCTAACTTACTACTCATCCAGCTGTATTGGAGTCATGGAGCCTTGTAGTCATGCCCTGCTTTATTCATGGGCACTGGGGCCCTGAACTCAGGTACTCTTACTTTTATAGTAAGAACTTTATTCAGTGAGCCATCTTGGACACTCAACTTTTTAAATAGTTACTATTTTACAAGAATAGATCAGCAGTTGACTTATTCACGAGAAGTTCTAAAACAAATAGGAAACAACTTAAATGACTGCCAACTGACAAGTAAATAATGAAAATGTGTCACACTATTAAACCATGAAATTAGAAAACTAAAGGATGAAACTGAAAAACTTTACACTGATTGTAGTCAGTCTTACTCCAAAACACAAATATGTGGAAATAGTGAAACTAGAAATTGACCATTGTGGTGAATTCATGGAAGGAAAAGAGTAAAATGAACGTCAAAGGAAAACAGAAAATGGAGAAACCAAGCACATAGTGTAAAGTAGGTGACTGGGAAATGAGGGGCAGAAGAATGGTCAACTAAGGCCAATATGCAGAAAAAAAATACAAGAGAATATGATCTTAAAAAAGAACAAATATAATTAGAAGGGATATTATGAAAACATGATATGGAAGAAGAGGAGAGGGGTACCTGGAGATAAAGGTAGAAAAAGGAATGGGGGCAAGCAGTGATTATAAAGGAGAACAGGAAGTTAGTAAACCAGTGCTAAGGATGAGGAAGTCTTATGATTGATATATAACTAGTTTTTAATATAATTAAATTACTACTAAAGGGGTGGGGCACTGTTGGTGCATGCTTTTAGTCCCAGTGTTTGGAAGACAGAAGCAGACAGATCTATGTGACTTCGAGACCAGCCTGGTCTACAAGCGTTAGTTCCAGGACAGGTTCCAAAGCCACAGAGATACCCTATCTCAAAAAGAAAAAAAAAATACTATTAAACGAAAATGAGAGGTATCCTGCATACTAATTGATAATTAAGTCAGAAGACAAAGATTGATTTAATGAAAGAAATTCCAGTTCCAAGTATGGTTTATTTACCAAAATGATGCTTAGAGAGGGCCCATAGGCAACTATTTTCACTGATCTTGATGTCCAGTCATAACTAGATGGAACAACTCTATTGCTGAAGACAAAATTACTTTAGTTGAAGGACAGAGATACATCAATTTTGAAATGTCCAGAAATTTTTCTTATTATTCAATAGTTTTCATAATGGTGGAAAGTAATATGAAGGCTATGGGAGAAAACATACCTTAGTGGTCGTCACTGATGATGGATCAATCACGCTACAACAAAGACATAGCAAGAAATATCTACCCCTTCTTGTAGTAGTGGCAAATGTTTATGGTGTAGCCAATACTCTATTTCTGGGATCTGAGTCCTCTTGGTGAGGCTGTTAATGACTGTAACTTGTAAAAATTGTCAAATGCCATGAGTAGGGCAATCTTAGGGACTAATGACAAACATATAGATGCTATTTTCTTATGGTTTAATTGTAAAAATCTTTATTTTTTCCAAATGCTTTCTTAATATTATTTTTTAATCTGTTGATTTGTATACTGCTTTCAAATTTGACAAAATAATGTTCCTTCTGTAGTGGTTCACAGTTATTGTAGAAAGTCCATCACTGTTTAAAGGGCAAAGAAAATGCTATATAAGTACTTACTGTTAACAAGGAGATTGCATATGTGGCAAAGTGGATTGGAAGAGGATAAGAACCAGAAGATAGGATGCAATGTTAGGGAATTATTTCTTCTGAGCTAGATACAGATATGGCATGTAAGCAAGGTTGTGATAAAGATACCACTCAAATACTACTCCATGGTTGGGGAAATGGTTTTCATTGTAGATATGAGAGAGAATAGACAGAAGCATCTGAAAGGGTCAAAATCAGATGGGGCATAGCCTGGGATATCTCTGAGAAACAGAAAATGTCAGAAGAAAAATATTTGGAAAAAGACACAGAAAGTAACAGCAGAGAGAGAAACAAGGGAGAGTAATAGGAGATAAGAATAGCAAGATGAAGAAGATCAGAACATTCCCATTGTAAGAGAGCAGAACCTCTGCCTAGGAGAGTGAAAAGCCTAGCAGGTGACACAGTAAAAGAGGAAAAGAAATTGGGGAGGTGGGAAAGACCAGGAGGCTACTGGGGGGCTTTGATGTTTATTAGAGGTACATGTTACTAGGGACCTGAGAAATGTGGTAGTTAACTTTGGACTTTGATATGTAATCACAGGTATACACCAAGGGAAGTATACCTTTCTGGCAAGAGTAAGTCATTCTCACGGGTTCCTAAGGAATGCTGCAGCTTGGGTCTAGCTATACTGAGCCCAGATTATATTTTTGGGGTGGTCACTGTTTTTTTTTGAAAAGTTGTGGATTCATTGGATGTGGCACAGCAGCTATAAAGTCACTAAAAGTAAAATTACCTTCACAAGACGTTTAGAAAGTCATAAAAGTTAAAGTTTCTAATATAGGGGCAGTAAGGGCTTCAGAGACCCTAAGAGCTGAAGAGGTATTGGCAGTTTATGGATGCCTGGTGAGAAATAGTAACAATGTCTCATTGCATGACCTCATAGCCATGATTATATGGATATTGCTAATTCAGTCGGTATGCTAAGAAAAAAAGAGACAATAATTTAATAGATAAATATGTTGTTTCAGGAGTTTTGTGAAAGTCAGTGTATGGGACTGGGTGTAAATAAGATCAGTCTACATTGTCTACATGCATGAATCTTTCAAAGATCAGTAAAGAGAAATAAATACTAAAATATGTTAAAATTTAGTAGTAAGATAAAAGTTCATTAAATAATTGAATAATTAAATAAAATATTGAATAATGGGAATAATTTTCATTTCAAGATACAGTACAGTCTTGGTTTGAAGTTGCTAAAGTGTTTTTAGATATTCATTATATCTTCAAGAATATTGGCAGGACAAATCCTAATCTCTGAACAGACTTATATCTAAAATTGGTTTTGAAGGATTTGTGTTTTACTGATAACAACCTTTATAGAAGTAGAATTGTATATCTAGAGGGGGCCTTGATTGTGAACTTTTAGCAGGAAATGGTGAGCCAAGAAATTTTAAAGCCAGAACTTGGATTTCTCAAAATCCTGATAAATTTCAAGTGATCCTTTATTTACTTTCTAAAATAAAAGTTCTGTAGTATTTATGGTCGCCTTTTGCTCTGTGATTTCCTTGTAGTAGAATAGTCAACTAATTGATGCTAAATATATTTCCTAACTTCAATAAAAAGTAATAACCCAGGAGTTGACTGTCCTCAGTGGGCTTGCCTTCAGCCAGCACCCAGTTACTTTGTTGAGCATTATTTTTTATATTAGTATAGATTGTATCAGATATCATTATAGCATTTTCTAACCAAAGTGTGCTTCATTAAAATCACTGTACTTAATCATGCCTATTACTGTTCCAGTCAATCTGTTTAATTCATTTCAAATCTCATATGCTCTTTAGCCCAATATCTCTTTTTTTGTCACACACTTATATTGTACTCTGGACTTTCTTCTAGTTTTTAGACTTTCTCCCCATCCTCACCTATATGTATGCATCTATACCTTATAGGCTAGGATTAACAAATAAGAAAGATCATTCAATTTAGGTAACTTTGATTAATGTTCCCAACTCCTCATTTTCTGTACAGTTTATAAGTTCAGTTTTCCTTTCAGCTTAGTAGAATTCCATTGTGTATATGTACCCCAGTTTTACATGTACAGAAGCACACTTTGTTTAGAAAACATGATAATGGTAACCATTTACCTGATGATGACCATCCAGACTCTTCGTTTACTAGCTAAATGAATAAAGCTGCTGCATTCACAAGTATGCAAATATCTCCTAGGTAGGAAACAAAGTCCTCTGGCTATGTGCATACAACAAAGAATACGTCTTTGTAATGTATTTCAAAGTTGGGATAATAGAGTTGACAAACATTATAGAAAAGTCTATACTTCTGTTTCCATCAGCTTCTAGATGAGGGCTCCATGATGGTGGATAAGTTAGTCATTGATCTCATTATCAAGGAAGGACATTTACGGTAGCCTTTCCATTGTTGCTCAAATTGTTAGTTGTGGTCAGTTTTGTAGTCTCTGGACATTTTTCCAGGTTCCATTTTCTCTTCAAACATATAATATTCCCTCTCTCTCTCTCTCTCTCTCTCTCTCTCTCTCTCTCTCTCTCTCTCTCTCTCTCTCTCTCTCTCTCTGTCTCTCCTCTTTTCTATTCCCCTGACTCAGTTTTACTAGTCCCGTGTGCTTTCCTTATCTTTTTCCTAGTTCCCTCTCCACTCACTGCCCCCCCCCTCAACTTCCCATATGTTCTTCTTTATGTTCTGGAGATCGTTTCCCTTTCCCCTTCTATGAGGGACTTTATATGAATGTCTTACAATCATCCTTTTATCATAGTTTCTTTGGCGGTGTGGATTCTACTCTGGTAATCCTTTGCTCTATGTCTAAAATCCATATATGAGTGAGTACATACCATGTTCCTCTTTTCGTGACTGGGTTACCTCATTCAGAATGGTTTCTTCAAGTTCCATCCATTTGCCTGAGAATTTCAAGATTCCATATTGCTTTTGCCCCCCCCCCCCCGCACAGTAGTTTTCCATTGTATAAGTGTGCCACATCATCTTTATCCATTCTTCAGGTAAGGGGCATCTAGGTTGCTTCCAAGTTTTTGCTATTACAAATTATGTTGCTATGAACATAGTTGAGCAAATCTTTGTTGCATGGATATGGATCATTTGTATATATGACTAAGAGGGGGGACTGCCAGTTGCTGTGGTAGACTGACTAACATTTTCCTGAGCAACTGTCATGCAGATCCTCAAAATGGCTGTACAAGTTTGAACTTCCATCAGCAGTGGAGGAGTGTTCTCCTTTCTCCACATCCTCTCCAGTATATGGTGTCAAAGGTGTTTCTAATTTTAGCCATTCTGGCAGGAGTATCCAGAGCTGTTTTCATTTTCATTTCCTTGATAGGATGTTGAGCACTTTCTTAAGTGTCTTTCAGCTTTTTTGATTTCCTCTGTTGAGAGTTCTCTATTCCGTTCTGTACCCCATTTTTTAAAAGGATTTTTTGTGCTTTTTTTAGACTAGTTTCTTGAGTGCTTTGTATATTTTGGACAACAGCCATCTGTCAGATGTAGTATTTGTGAAGATGTTTTTCCAGTCTGTGGGATGCCACTTTGTCTTGTCAATTGTGTGTCCTTTGCCTTAAAGAAGCTTCTCAGTTTGAGGAGGTACCATTTATTAATTGTCAATCTCAGTGTCTGTGCTATTGGATTTATGTTCAGGAAGAGGTCTCCTGTACCAATTTTTTAAAGGGTACCTCCCACTTTCTCTTCTAAGAGGTTCAGTGTGGCTGGATTTATGTTGAGGTCTTTGATCCCTTTGGAGTTGAGTTTTGTGCATGGTAATAGACATGGGTCAATCTGCAGTCTTCTATATACCGTCATCCAGTTGTGCCAGCACCATTTGTTGAAATGCTTTCCTACTCCCATTGTATACTTTTAGCTGTTTTGTCAAAGATCAGGTGTGGATTAATGGCAGTAATTTTGATTCGATTCCGTTGGTCTACTTGTCTATTTTTGTACCAATACCAGGCTGTTATCAGGACTGTAGCTCTGTAGCAGGGCTTAAAGTTAGGGATGGTGAAGCCTCCTGAAGTTCCTTTATTGTACAGTGTTGTTTTGGCTATTCTGGATCTTTTGTTGTTGATTATTGTCCTTTCAAGGTCAATGAAGAATTGTGCTGGGAATTTAATGGGGATTGCACTGAATCTACTAAACACTGAGCAGAACTGGAATCCAGATATAGAGAAGGAGGACAAGACCAGGCTACAGAAATACATAGAGACAGCTGACCTGAACAAGGAGGAGCTAATGGGCCCTCAGACTGATAGCTGGGAATCCAACTTTGGACTGACTCAGACCCCCTGGACATGAGTCTCAGCTAGAAGGCCTAGTCAGTCTGAAGGACCTCAGACAGTGGAACCAGGATGTATCCCTGGTGCACAATCGGACATTGGGAGCACATTTCCTATGGAGGGATACTCCCTTAACCTAGAGACAGGAAAGAAGGCCTAGTCCCTACTCCAAATGACTTGAAAGATTTAGATGATCCCTCCTGGAGGGATTCACCCTACACGTGGTATGTGTGAGGAGTGAGGGGAGTGTGGTTGGGGGTCATAGGAGGTGGGAGAGAGGGAAATAAGGAGGGAGGAGGGAGGAGGGAGGATGAGGGAGCTGGGATCGATATGTAAAATAAAAATAAAATTTTTTTTTCAATCAAAAAATTTGTACCTATCATAAAAACAGGAGAATCACTATATTCCTCGAATTTGTGATCCTTCTGCCTCTGCCTCCTTCTGCAAGTCCTACCGGTTTGCACCACCACAACTATCAAGATGCACTATATTCCTACTCATCCTTTCTTTCTTCTTTTCTTTCTTTCTTATTGAGATTAGGCAACTATTGTGTTTGCTATAACTTTATTTTTTTCTGCGTCAAGAAAAATGGATATGATTTTTCTAAACAAGATTATAATATATACCATAAGTAGACTCATGATGCATATCATTGTCAACATAGAGTCAGGTTATATTAACAGCTGATTGAACTGTGGTTTTCTGAGTCAGTACACTGGAGGACAAGAAGAGAACAGTATCCAGAAAGCATGAAAATCTTTACTAAGCCATCAATAACATCTTGATTCTGTCATTTGGAACATAAATGACTTTCCTTCATCTAAAGAGTGCATTCCCCAAATGTAGAATGTTTCACTTCACACAAAACCATTTATTGAAACAGACACAGTTAACTGTGTTTTAAAACCAGATTGGTCCACATGTGCCCAACATTTTCTACTATCTCTTTAGGTTGTATCTTGTTGGTAAAGGCCAAAAAAAATAGCATCTATAGCTATGCTATTGAAATATTATATTTTACATTTGGTTTCAGAATCATTTAAACTAACTGGAAATAGTAACATTCATGAACAGACAGCAGATAACCTGCTAGATTATACATCCTACAGAAAGTTTTTTTTCTTCATTAAAAAAAATAGGAGACTTTACAGACTTCTTTTGGAACTTTTGAAAAATATCACAACTATAATTGAGTTATTTAAAAAATCAAATAATCAATTTGTACTTGTGTTGAAACATTTATATGCAATTCGCCAAGTATTTTCAGATCATAATGTTTTTTTTTTCAATTTTAATGATATTCTGATAACTCCATATATGTCTAGAACGTATTTAGGTCAATTCTGCCCCATCTATGACCCTAAACTTTTTATGGACCTTTACTAACAGCCTCCTCTCAACTTTATGCCTTCTAGAATTTCTCTTTCTGGTGTCTATTTTTCAATATCACATGTGACTGTCATGCTTCTCTACAAATTCTTTCAAAAAGTCATGACAGTAATTGCAGATTTATTTTGTCTTATTATATTTCTGTATTTCAATAATTCTAGGGAGCTGAGAGTGAATGGAGTTATAACTAAAAATTTAAATTTGAACAAGTGTGTTCCATTATGCATGAAAATTTGAAATTGTTTGCCAGTGATACATATTGTAACAGGATATACCCAACTATTCATTGTATATGTAAAATAAAAGTTCCATGAAAACTTTCTTAATCTATGTTTAATACCTGCATTGTCTATTAAAAATATGGCTAACAATCAATGAAATATGTATTCTAGAGAAATTTAATCTAGTGTAAAGTAGCACATCTAAATTTGGTCCTTGTGTTCTTATTCACATTAAAATGTGGAAAAAATTTTTCACCATGAAGTTCATTAATATATTCTTAAATATGGTGGATGTATCTTTACTTCTCTAACACATTTGAAGAAGTTAGTCATTAAAGAATTCAATTCAAACATCTGTCTTGAAGGAAACATAAAGCGAATATTTTCTAGCCCAACAGAAAATTCAGGCAATCTATCCTGAAATGGCATTGTTACCTAACTAATACCAGTCCTTAGATAGTAAGAGCACATAATAATATACATTGACTGTAAAGAGCCAATGTGCAGGATAATTTTAATTGGAGCAAAAGATATTTATATCTGCCTGCAGCATTATGAAGAAGGACACCATTCTACCAATAACTACTACATATATAGAGACCCTAAGGGACTGTGAAACCTTGTTTATCCTCTCTCATTTCTGATGAAATGTTGAACAGACAAATCTTGCTTAAGCATAGCTTTTTTCATGAGTTCAGAGGTTTGAAAGGCTAAAATTAATTCTGAATACATGACCAAACAACTTTCAAATACTTCCCTATTTATTTCAGTACACTTTTTAAAAAATATAAGTAAGTATCTTATTATAATAATTATTGATCTTTGTCTTTGGCTGTATGTTAAAAAGTACATTATATTCTAACTGATTTTAAGGAAGTGCTGTTTCCAGATGTGGGACTGATTGACGTTAAAATGTCATTACATAGCTATTTGCAACTACACATTTAAAATCTGTTTTATAGTAATTCAAATATTTAAATATTTGTGATAAGAAAAATTACAACATGGAGTAGGAAATATGCTCTTTAGTAAATGATTAATGGTATCAAATGATTTAACACATTTTGTGTAAAATGATAGTTGTTTTTAGAAATTTTCACAATTAAAAAATGCAATATTCTATATCAATATATTTTCCAACATATTATATTTTCTATGATCTTTCATTTCAAATATCATATACTATATACTGTATGTATTTACCTTCAAGTTTCTTATCTTTTTCATCCTATTGTAGTGGCTGATATGGTGTTCTACACAAGTATATATTTGCTACAATGTTTATCCAATGGTGTTACATAATTCATATTTATTAATATGTAAAAGGAAAACATTTTTAAGAAAGGATTTGGAGATAAATCACAATGTATAATGTTTTTCTGTATATGTCTTTCTCTTATTGTTTGATGAATAAAACACACTTAACAAGAAATGTGTTCAGTTTCTACCAATATGAGGTATGTTTCTTGTGCCAGAATGTCCTCTTGTTATTCTTCAACACAACATGCCAGAAGCCCATTAAGCACCAACACTGAATCCCCCTGCTTACGTAAAGTATGAGTTGCTAAGGTCATTAATAGTTAGAGGGTTTCAAATTAATTGCTTTGGAAAAAATACAAGGGGTAATTAGTAGAAGCAGGTCCAGGTGGTTTTAATAAAGAATCCTACCAGACTTTCAAAGAAAACCTCATACCTATATTTTCAAATTATTACTAAAAATGTGAAGAGAAGAAACTTTGCCAACTTCTTTTTAAGAGATAACAATATTCCTGATAACAAACTACACAAAACACCCAGAGAGAGAGAGAGAGAGAGAGAGAGAGAGAGAGAGAGAGAGAGAGAGAGAGAGAACTACAGACCAATTTCCCTCATGAATATTGATGGAAAAATACTCAGTAAAATGCTGGCAAGAACACATAAAAAAAAATGATCCATCATGATCAAGTAGGATGGATTCATCACAGAGATGCAGAGTTGTTCAACACATGAAAATTTGTCAATGTAATCCACCATAAAAACAAAAAGAAAAAGTACATGGTTCTCTCATTAGATGCTGAAAAAGTTTTTGACATAATTCAACCCCTTTCAAGTAAAAGTTCTTGGATAGATCAGGTATAAAATGAAACCTAAACATAATAAAATAAATATACTAGTTGACAGCCTATCTTAAATTAAATGGAGAGAAACTCAAAGCAGTTACAGTAAAATCAGGACAAGAATGTCTGTATACTCTCTCCATACTTATTAAATATAGCACTTGAACTTTTAGCTAGAGTACTTAGACAACTAAAAGAGACCAAGGGAACACAGATTGAAAAGGAAGAAATAAAAGTATTATTTTTCTCAGATGATGTGGTAGTACATATAAGAGATTTCAAACATTCTACTAAAGAACTCCTATAGCTCATAAACACTTTCAGCCAAGTGACTGGCTACAAGATTAATAACAACAACAACAAAAGAGTAACCTTTCTATATAAAAATGATAAACAGTCTGAGAAAGAAATCAAAGTATCAACACTCTTTACAATAGACAAAAATATCAGAAAATATGTTGGTGTAACTCTAGCCAAGCAAGTGAAAGATCTGACAAGATCTTCAACTTTTGAAGAAAGAAATTAGAGAAGATAACAGAAAAAAATGAAAATATATCCCATGCCCATAAATCTGTAGGATTAAATAGTAAAAGTGGTCTACGTACCAAAAACAATCTAGAGATTAAGTGCAATACTCATCAAAAGACTATTTACAGACCTTGAAAAATAAATACTCAATATCATATGAGAAAAAAAAAACCCAGGATATCTAAAAGAATGCTATACAATAAAGGAACTTTCAGTGGTGTAACCACTCATGTTTTCAAGCTTTACTACAGAGCTGTAGTAATAGCAACTATATGGCTTTGTCATAAAAACAGAGAGGTGAATCAATGGAATCCAATCAAAGACACAGATGTAAATCCACATTTCTATGCAAACTTGATTTTCAACAAAGAAACTAAAATTAAAGTGGAAGAAAGAAAACATCTTCCACTCATGGAACTGAATGTTAGCATGTAGAAGAGTACAAATAGATCCATATCTGTTACCCTGCATAAAACTCAGGTCCATGTGAATCAGAGACCTCACATAATCCAGACACACTGAACCTGGTAGAAGAGAAAGTGCAAAATAGTTGATCACATTGTCACAGGAGACAACATCCTGAACAGGATACCAATAGTACTGACACTAAGATCAATGCTTAATTAATGAGACCTCATGAAACAGAAAAACTTCTGTAAGACAAATGACACTGTGACACTGTCAATAGGACAAAATGGCAGCCTATAGAATGTAAAAAGACCTTCACAAGTTGATGTCTAACTGATTGATTTTGTAATATGTAAATAACTCAAGAAACTAAACATCAAAAAATCAAATATTCCAATACAGATCTAAGCAGACATTTCTCAACAGAAGACTTTCAAATGTTAGAGAAACACTTAAGGAGTTATTCAACATCCTTAGCTATCAGAGAAATACAAATGAAACTCTGAGATTCCATCTTACATTTTTCATAATGGCTAAAATAAAAAACTCACTTGATAGCTCATGCTGGAGAATATATGGAGCAGAGGGAACACTCCTCCATTGCTGCTGGGCATCCAAACTTGTACAGTCACTTTGTAAATCAGTGTGATGATTCTTAGATAACTGGGAATCAATAAACCACAAGACCGAGCTATATAAGTTTGCAGTATATACCTAAAGGATGTTCAATCATAACACAAGGACAATTTCTCAACTGTGTTTAAAACAACTTTATTTGTAATGCACAGGACTTTGGAACAACCTAGATATCTCTCAGCCATTGGATGGAGGAGGAAAATATGGTACATTACACAATAGAATATTAATCAGCTGTTATAAACAAGAACATTGAAGGCAAACACATGCATCAAAAGAAAAGCATCCTGAGTAAGGTAACACAGACCTACAAAAACAAACATAGAATGTATCCACTCATAAGTACATACTAAAATAACTATGATAAAATTCCTAGACCCAGAAAGCCTAGGTATCAAGGAGGGTTAAAGGAAAGACCCATGGATCTCCTGTTAAGGTGAAGCACAAGAGATTTTGTGAATGGACTATGGATGGATGAGGATGGGACCACGATCCATCAAGTTGGAGGACTCTAGCTGCAGAATGCCAAAAGAGATTACTGAAAATGGAGGTCACTTTGTGACCAACAAAATCTGGTGCAAGGCAATCTCTCAGGAATCTACAAGGGTGATCCTAGCTAAGACTCCTAGAAATAGCAGATATGAGACCTGAACTGTCAATATTCTGTGACCAGTCAAGACTTCCAGTGGAGGGGTTGAGACATTAATCTATGCATATAACCTTTGACCTATATTCTGTCCAACCTATGGCATCTACTGGGGAAAGGGTGGCCTAGAGATTGAGGGAGTGACCAAAAAATGACTGATTGATTTAATGTAAAATCAATGCCAAGAGACTAAGCAAACACATAACACTGCCAAAAGTACCAGGACCCACAGGCTGGATGACCCAGAGATGTAGGATAGAACCAAATATGACTGGAGGAAAAATTGTAAATGTTATTATACCTAATGATATTCTGTTATACTAATAGACTGGTGGCTAGCCCAATTGTCATCAGAGAGGCCTCAGCCAGCAACAAATGAAGGCACATGAAAATATTAGTCAGAGTTTGGGGAAATCTGCACATTAGGGAGAGAAGGGATCTTTGGAACCAGTAGGGTCAATGACACCACAAGAAACTTAACAAAATCAACAAACCTTGGCTCATAAGGACCCACAGAGACTGAACCAACAACCAGGGAGCCTGCATGGGACAGTCTTTGACACCTGTATATGTAACAGTTGTTCAGCTTGGTCCTCTTTTGAGACTCATAATGGTGGGAACAGGGCCTATCTCTGACTCTTTTCCTGGCTTTTGAGAACCTACTCTTCATACCAAGTCATCTTACCCAGCTTTAATGCATGAGAGATGTGCTTCATCTTACTGGAACTTAATATGACATGTTTTGTTGATATTCATGGAAGCAGAAACAGAGGAGCATGAGCAGAGAGGGGTGTAGGGGAAATGACTAAGAGGAAAGAAAGCAGGACAAATTTCCACTTAGATGTAAAGTGAATAAAGAAATATTAAAATGAAAATAAAATGGGAAGCATATGAGAGTTGACCAGGATTCAAAAATCTATTAGTTAAATTAAACAGTTGCTGCCTTCTCTCTGAAAAACTATCAGCAGAGGTGACTGTAGCACTTTTCTTTCCTGTTTCCCATATAACACTCTTATGAGACATTTAAACAAAAGCATTGACCACATCCTTGTCTTACACTTAGTGAGATGCTTCCATAATTTTTGCTTGTTTTTCAACTGGGGATTAATTTAAAGTGCATAGCTGCTAAGTGACATTGACAGGAAAAGCCCAGGCAACTCATATTTGCCTGAGGCTGTACAGCAACACAGCCCTGGGGACTACTTCCAGCACTTTCAACAGTCTCTAATTGGGACTATAATACTCCTGCCTTCCTATTATCTGAAGGTGAGGAGGGATGGGTACAAAGGAAACTGAAATCATTACTATAATCCTCATACAAATAATATCCCAAATCATGATCTGACCCTAATTCTACAGCTTAAACTGCAACAACTATAAAAAAGCATATGTGAGACCTAAAGTCCACTATACTTTTCCTCCATCAAAACAGATACATTGCTAACAAGCAGGGTGTGAAAATATGATGTCAATCAAAATTAAAGTTACAGTAATCCTTGTTATTTGTATTCCTACTTTTCATTAAATTTCTAAAAAATCATCAAAATTAAGATGAACCTTAAAGAAAATTACCAGAAAAAAATAATACTTGGCTCTTCACAGATAATCTAAAATTGTGTATTGAACCTGCTTCAATACACAATGTAAGATCATATACGTATTTGGGACCATTAATTAAGAATTTCTCTGTAAACCTTATTGGTGATATTCAAAAGCAGCAATGATTCTGTAGCAAATCCTGTAGCAAATACTGAATAGTCATTTAAGATATTATATAGTTTCTTTCTTTGTTCCATTATTAAAATATTTCATCAAATTGAATTTTAAAATCAATTTGAAGTACATATTGTCAGAAAAGTTATTTGATGGCATGAAGCATGACAGGATGTCATCTTCCATAGGTCTAAAATGCTTTAATTAAAAGAAAGCACAAAATGTTTTTGAAGTGATGAGACATTTAAAAATATTTATAGACATGAATGTCAAACTATGTGAATATTGTTCATACATTATTGCATAGGAAATGTAGAGTTTAAACTTCAGTTATCATCATCATGAACTACCAATACCTACAAAACAAAATCTAATAATATTTAGTACACACTGTTTATAGATTATGTTCATATGTGTGTATACATGGGGGAATTCAAATGTAGGGCATCTATACAGATCACAGTAGTGCAATAATTAAGTTCATAAACATTTCACCTTATATTTGGAACCACATGCTCACTACTTCTGATAGACTGGATGGTCTATGTACCTCTCTACCCAGACCCACAAGGATGTGTCTCTCTCTATCACCAACTTAGAGCTTACAAATTTTCTCTAGGCTCTATAAATATGAGCTCAAGTACCCCCTTTCATATAGCAAGCTAATTTTCAGGAGAAACCTGTCATTTACCCAGTTCCCAATAGTTGGTCTCTATGTTTAAGTGTGTGAATCTTTAATGATAACTGATATCATCATAACTGACAGCCTATTTCCAAATTGATTGTTACTACTATAAAATGATACACCTACATGACCTGCTACCATCACAAATGTATGCCACTAGAACTGGAAAACAATTGCCCAGTGACAATATTTCAAAATACACTCACAAAAAATAATCTCTCAATAATATACATTATGAAGCTTTACATTGTGTCTAGATATTTATGTGACATTTCATAGGAGAGTGGAATGAACAAGACAGAAATTCATCTGTAAATAGAAAATTCATTGAAAATAATAAATATTTGAGAATACATTTGAGGCAATAAGAATATATTATAAAACTCAGAATAAATGATAAAAAATATTTAAGCAAATGGACTGATAATTTAGAGAAAAATAAAATTTGTCCCATTTAGCATTAACTATACTTGGAACAATTGAAAAAAATCAAAATACTATAGTTAAAAAGATGTAAGGGAAAGAGACATTCAGGTAGTGTATGCTACTTACCATCCTACAGAATGCATTTTGGTGGAAGGTATGAATTGTAATAATGGGCCAGTATTTTCATTTTTGTGATGTATTGCTAATAAGTGAAATGCATATGTTGTTATATAAAACTGAACATTTTTTGAGATGATGAAATATAAACAAGAAATAAGAAAATAAAAAAACAATCTCCTTGAGAATCTGTAAAACAAGTATTGGCATACCTATACCCTTTAAGACTATATCACCATTAGAAAAAATATAAACAATATCTACTAATCACAGGATAGATAATCTACCAACATAAGAGACTATGGATGACACGCCAGACTACAATACCCAGCAAAGCTTTCAATCATTATAGGTGGAGAAACCAAGATATTCCATGACAAAAGCAGATTAAACAATACTTATCAACTAATCCACCCTACAGAAAGTTCTGGAAGAAAAGCTCCAACCCAAAGAAGTTATCTACACCCACAAACATAGGCAATAGATAATCCCTTTTTATCTACAGCCAAAAGAAAAATAGAGGAAAGTCCACACAAAATACTACAACCATCAACAAATCCAAAACAAACAACAATTTAGAATTAATGGCCATTATAATCACTTAAAACTAATGGTCTTAACCAATCTATAAAAAGACACAAGCTAACAGAATAGATCTGGAGACAGAATCCTTCCTTGTGCTGCATAAAAGAAACTCACATCAACCTAAAATACAGACATTACCTCAGAGTTAAGCAATGGGAGAAGATTTTCCAATCAAATGGACCCAAGAAAAAAGTGGGTGTCACAATCCTAATACCTAACAAATCAGAGAGCTTGCATCACAACTGAAAGTGCTAGAACAAAAAAAGCAAAGTCAGGAAATAATTTAAAGGCTGAAAACAATAAAGTAGAAACTAGGAAAACAATACAAAGAATCAATGTAACAAATGGTTGGTTCTTTGAGAAAATGACAGGATAGATAAGCCTTTTTCCACACTGACCAAAGGTAGAAAGTTAACATGCAAATTAACAAGATCAGAAATGAAAGGGGGGATATAGCAATAGACACTGATGAAATCCTGCAAATCTTCAGGTTGTACTTTGAAAACCTTACTCCACAACATTCGAAAATTCAATGTAAATGGATAATTTTCTGGATAGATTTCAGTTACCAAAATTAAATGAAGAACAAATACGCAATTTAAATAGACGTATAACACTTAATGTAATAGAAGCAGTCATTAAAAGTCTTCCAACCAAGAAAAAATCTCAGGGCCAGATGTTTTCATTGCAGAATTGTACCAGAAATTCAAATAAGAGATAATACCAATACACCTCAAAATATTCCACATAATAAAGGCAGAACTGTCATTGTCAAACTCTTTTTATGAGGCCACCATTTTCTTGCTACCCAAGCCACACAAACACAACTGAAAAAGAGATGTACAGAGTAGTAATCCTCATGAACCTTGATGCACAAATACTCTATAAAATGCTTGCAATTTGAATTGCAAAGAAAACATCAGAGAAATCATTCAACATGAACAAGTAGGCTTCATCCCAGGGATGCAGGAATTGTTCATCTTATGAAAATCCATCATGTGGTACACTATGTAAACAAACTTAAAAAGAAAAACCACATGGACATCTCACTAGATGCTAAAAAAGCCTTTGACAAAATCCAACACCCTTTCATGATAAAGGTCTTGGAGAAATCAGAGATAATGGGAACATACCTAAACATAATAAAAGCAATATACAGTAAACCAAGAGCCAACATCAAACTAAATGTAGAGAAACCTACTGTAATTCCTCTAAAATCAGAAACAAGACAAGGCTGCCCATTTGCTTTAGCTAAAGCAAAAAGAAATCAAAAGGAGATCAAGGGGATACAAATGGTAAATGAAGACGTCAAATTTTCACTATTTGCAGATAATATGATAGTTTTCTAAATAAAAAAAGACACCTACCAGAGATAAAAACCATCAGCAAAGTGAAAGGATGCAAGATTAACTAAAAAAAAAAATAATCAGTAACCCTACTATCCTTACTATACACAGATGATAAAAGGACTGACAAAGCTAACCAATCAAGTAAAAGACCTATATAAAAGAACTTTGAGTCTTTAAAGAAAGAAATTAAAGAAGATACCAGATAATACACAGATCTCCCATATTGTTGGATAGGTAGATTCAACAAAGTACATATGGAAATCCTGCCTAAAAGCAATCTACAGATTCATTGCAATCCCCATCAAAATCCCAGCACAATTCTTCACAGTCCTTAAAAGAACAAAACCCAAATTTATATAGAAAAACAAAAGACCTAGGATAGCCAATACTACCTTGTTGGATAAAGGAACATCTGGAGGCATCACAATCCCTTACTTCAAGCTCTATAAAACAGCTATAGTGCTGAAAACAGCTTCATATGGATGCAAAAATAGACAGATGGATCTACGGAATTGAATTGAAAATGCTGATATTAAAAAAAATGGGAGATACCCTTCAATGAGTTGGTAGTGGTGACTGCTTCTGGAAGATAACCCCAGTCGCATAAACACTGATATCAACAATTAATAAATAGATCATCCTAAAATTGGAAAGGCAAAAGACACAGTCAGCAAGACAACACGGCAGCCTATAGAATGGGAAAAGATATTCACCATCACCACATCTGACAAGGGGCTATTTTCAAAAATATTCAAAGAAATCAACAAGGTAGTTACCAAAACACCAAATAATCCAATTAAAAAGTGGGGTATGGAACTAAATAGAGAATTCTTAATAGAGGAATCTAAAATGGCTGCAAGACATTTAAGAAAGTGTTCAACATATTTAGCCATCAGGAAAATGCAAATCAATAGAACTCTGAGATATTATATTACTCCTGTCAGAATGCCTAAACAAAACAAAACAAAACAAAAACAAAAAAGAAAAAAGAAAAAGAAAAAAGAAAGGAAGGAAGGAAGGAAAGAAGGAAGGAAGAAAGAAACACCAAAGACAGTTTATGCTGGAAAGGATGTGGGGAAAGGGAAATACTCCTCCATTGCATGTGGGAGAACAAACTGATACAGCTACTTTGGAAATCAGTATGGCAATTGCTCAGGAAAATTGTAATCAGTCTTCTGATTCAGCAATTCCACATCTAATTTTAATAACTCCATAGTGTCTTTGAGGTCCTATGCATATATTAAACCACATGCCCTGTCAGTCCCGTGAAGGCTATGAGCTTTATGTTATATTCTGCCTTTGATTGTTCACATTTTAAATATATTCAGTTTCCACAACTCTTTAACTAAAGTATATACTCTTCCATGCTAGAAACCTTATATTAATCATTAATGTCCTATTTTAAAATTGTAGAAGATTTCTGAGGAAGAGTTAAAAATGAAATATCTATTTGTTGACATGAAAGTAAATACACATGAATTGAAAATAAAAAATTTATGAATGTTTTAAAGATATTGCTTCATGATCAACATTTGAAATTGGGGTCTATTGATTTGTGCTTCTGTTACTGCACTTTAATCTTTAGTTTTCCTTAAAATAACATGAAGTACTTAAATAAAATATTAGAAGAGAAGGGTCATTATAACTCATCAAGTGAACTCTGTAACAGACAGAGACTACAGGTGGAAACTACAACTGCTTTAGAAATATATTGATTTAATGTTTTATTCCAATGTCTATAATATAGTCCTACTGAGTAGTCTGGTAGTTATCAGTTTTGTTGAATGAACCTTGAGTTCAATTAGAGAGCATTTTACCAAAAAAAATGTATGCATTCTATGTCTTTAAATGTTAGAGTTATTGTAAAAAAAATACAACCTATTAAAATGCCAAGATTTGTAGCACAGCCCCAGTATATACATCTACACTTCTCACTTCCCCCAACACCTCAGCATACACACAGAGCTAAAAACCCAGAGAAAATTTCAGAGGAAACAAAAAGTTTGACTAGCCAGAAGATTGAGAGTTTGCTATAAGATGGTGTCTTTTAAAGTATCAGAAGGTATATCCACAATGTTTTATCTATATGACTGCCTTAACATGAGCCAAAACAGGGCTATCTTAATAGACATGACAATGTGGACAAAGAAAATCCATGGAGCATCAATACTAAACAAAGTATGATAGGAAACTATAGTTTAGACTTTAGATTGTTTAGAGAAGGAAAAAAAAAAAAAAACAGCCTGCACCTGGAAAGAGGTCACATATGGGTTATCAAATAGCAAATGATTACTGTTGACAATGTACATATAAGTACAATTATACAAACTAAGCTGTTTAAATTTAGGATAAAAAGAGGACATGTATTTATGGCTAGAAATAGTTTATGGAGAATATTTTGGAAACAAATTACTGGGCAAATGTTGAAATTACATTAAAATCTCAAAAATAATGAAGCACTAAAACAAAGGAAAGCAAAAGCTAAGGATTATAAACACCTAGGAAGGAATTAAACTTTGTAAAGAAATCAATTAACCTCATTATAATTCCTGAAATACTTACAGAGTATTAGAACAATTACATTAGTTATTTTTAAGGTACACTATTGTGTTTTTTTTTACCAATAAGGAGAAGATGATTCCAAATGAACTTGTAACATACCCTATGATTCCAGACATTCCCATTTTGCTAAGTGATTATTATTTAAAGTCTAGGGATGCCTATTCTGATCCTCTTTTGCTAAAAGACATACATCTACTATATACATATGCAGAAAAACATCATAACAATGAAATTTAAAAAAAAATAAAAAAGTGAAGCAAGCGAATGAAATATTATTTTTAAAAGCATCTGAATATGGTTATTTTTTTGTGATAAAGGAATGTACCTTAGAGGGAAATCACTTGATCCAGCTGGCTCTCTAAACTTTCTGATCAACACTGATAGCCTCTCCTTCAACTCTGTCACTACTGTGCATCTGGCTATTGTAGTAAGCCTAATGTATCAGTTGTAAATCTGAATGAATCTTGTGTTTCACACCATTGCAACAGACATTTGTTTTCACTTTCTTGGCAATTATCTTTTGCTGTCTTAGCACTCTGGTTCTATAAATTTCACAGACCCACAACAATACAAAGAAAACTGTGTGTGCATATTGCTACTACCCACTGTGCCATGATAATTTAAGCATTAGGAATGAAGAATATTATTTAGGAATTGTGTTGTTTGAGGATCATTGTCCAAGAAATCAATGCTTTCCTATATTTTTACTAAGCATTACATACTAGAAATATAAATGAATAACATCATTTTGAAAAATATTGTTTTCATATAATTACATGTATTTATGAATAATATGTTAACTTTTTAAGGAAAGACATATGCTCTGTAATATATTTTTATATTGGTACAGTGAATCAGACGTATTAGACTCTGCTTGTTACAACTCTCCTCCCGTAACTCCTTCACATCATGGCTGAACCCATGAATCTATTGATTTGTGACATTTTTATTAGATCATACATCAAAAGGCTTTTGGGTTGGAAACATTTATTTAGCAACTACGTCATCTATAACAGTAAAATTTTGGTTGGAAAATATGTGGCTCATATATATATATATATATATATATATATATATATATATATATAATTTTAGATAATAGGCCTGTCTCATGAAGTTACTTGTGAACAATTATTTCATTTTACAAAATAATAATTTGGGGTTTTTAATATATATAAATTTGATGTCCCCTGAAGATGAAATATAAGACAGAATAATGTTTAGTTCATTATTTAGAAAGATTCATCATGGATGCTGTGGTAGCTTGAGATTTAATATACATTAAAATAAATTATTTAAAATTTAACATCCTCTTAAATATGTTAGAGAACATATTTCTCAAATCTGGAAAATGATTATTAACTTTTTTCATTTATGTGTATTACTAATAAATATACTTTATTTTGTATACAAATGCAGTAAGTATATTAAAAATTAAAAATCCATATAACATGTTGCTAATTGCAAACTCTAATCAGAGTATCTGTCAAGAGAGACATGCATTTATTTTTGCTACAAATTGCTTAACTATGCTTTTCTACCTCATAGCCCACAGCTGAGTATGTTAGTCACTATGGTAACTTCACTTTTTCAGAAATACAAGTTTCTACTCGTGGTGATATAATCCCAAAGATGGTTCATAAATAATCCATGTAAAGTGGATCTTGCTGTCACAATTGTTTCTGGTAATCTTATTTCAGCCAGTGAATAATTATGATTTTAAAAGTGGTGAAATAAATTGGTTTCTGTCTTTTGTAATGACATTGCCTGTAGTGACAGAAACAAGATGCATCTAAGCATCTTAGAGACTGTCAGACCCATAAAATGACAAAGAAATGCAAGTTCTGTATTCTTAGAACAGGATTCTGTAGGAAGAACTAGAGAGGTGTTGGAAAGTTAACTAAGTTAGAATTTCTTTCACAGACTCTCAAAGCTGCAATGGTGTCAAGTTGTCATGTTGTTCAATTCTAGAAAGAATTCTGACATTCACTTTCTTATGTTTCTAATCCTACAAGATATTTATTGGAAATTGGTCAATTTTACAAGAGGTAGAATCACCTGAGACATCGGCGTATGGTATGTGGATGGAGCCATCTCTTTATTATTTTCACATGTAGGAAGATCTATACTAATTGTTGACAGAGCCATTCCGTGGATAAAATGCCAATATCTATAAATAGTATGAATGGTAAGAGAGTGAGCTGAGAGCAGCTATTTGTTACTCTTCTTCTGAATATACAGATAATGTCAACAGCTGATTCTTCCCACATTGCATTGACTAGATCTCTATGATAGACTATACCTGGACCTCTAAGCTAACAAATACTTCCCCCCATTGCCTCTGTCAGGGAATTTTATCACAACACCAGGAAAAGAGAGCTTTTATTAATGTATTGCATACATATATATGCATATGTACACAATGAACATATATGAGGAATATTGGTGTATTTTCACCTCAAATGTGGTTCATTTTATTTACCAGGTGTATTCATTATGTTTGTAATTTTACCAATCAGTACTACACAATTAAAATATATAATTATTTTTCTACTTCAAAATAGAAATATTTTCTTAAATTATACATTTCAAAGCTAGAATTACTGTCCTGGGTTAGTTATATTTTATCTTTTTTGTATCTCTGTGTATCTGATCTAATTAACTGATGCATCATTTACTTAATTGTTATTTTAAACATAATAAATATCATATGTGATAAGATTCCATATCAGTACATAATGGGACAAGAGTAAACATGAAATTTATAGAAGTGGAACGTGACTTTATAAATTCTATGCAAGTGTTTAAAGATGAGAAAGATGGCTATCTTTGTTTGAATTTCTATTGCTACAACCAAACATCATGACCAAAAATGTTGGGAAAGAGAGGGTTTATTCAGCTTACAGTTTTATATTGCTGTTCATCACCAAAAGAAACTCAGTAAAGGAACACAAGAAGGATAGGAAGCTGGAGGCAAGTGCTCATGCAGAGGTCATGAGGAGTACTGCGTACTGGCTTGCTACCCATGGCTTGCTCAGCTCGTTTTCTGATAGAACTCAAGCCTACCAGTTCAGGAATGGCACCACACACCATGGGCTGAGCCCTCCCCCATTGATCCCTCAACAGAGACTCCTTCTCTGACACAAAAGCAGACCATGCAATGGCCCTGAAAATATGGCTCAAAGTTAAGAGTGTTGTTGCTCCTAGAGATGACGGATAGTTGCTCAGTTACCAGCACCAACTTAAAATTTCTTATAACTCTTAAAGATCCTGTTGCAAGGGATCAAATGGGCACTTTTGGCCTTGGCAAACATTTGCACTCTTGTAATAAACACACAGATATTTTAACAAATATTAAGTACTTAAAATCAAAATTACACATTAAATTCTGTCTTTTTGTAACAAGACACATTTCAAAAATTATTTCACATGAACATATACAATTTCTACATCTAATTTATGGTCCATTAACCTTGACCATTAATTTCACTGAGATACTTTTAAGAGGTGTACAAAGTTTCTCATTTGTTCTTGGATGCTGAGTTCTCTGTTTGTTATCACATGATAATCAAAATCAGATGTTCTTTCAAGGGGTTCATCAGAGGGCATCTTGAATCATTTAAAACATCAAAACACATTGTAGGAAACAGTGGCAACAGTTAACTAAGAAAAAAGAAAAAAAACATTTTAAAGTCTTTAAATCCTTGTAGGTAAAAAGTGGTAAGCAAAGAAAACCCCCAAACAACAAAGTTATAATAGAAAAAAAAAGGCAATATATATATATTTGAGCATACTTTTACAATGTCTTACATTAGAATCAAAGAAATGTGGACAAAATTAATCCTAATTTTATAAATAACTCAGCTAATAATTTATTTTTCATTTTATAAGTTTAAAATCCATTAATGATGGTTACATTTAACAAATCATTAGAGTATTATGTCAGAATAGAACACAGAATTTCTAATAGACAGGCAGTGTTAATAATGTTCAGTAGAGTGACTCCCCATAACAACTCAATTAATATATGAAGAGCAGTGATAACCTAGTTTGCAGTCAAAAAGTTTTTATGAAGGGATAAAAGATATAAAAATGTTAGAACATTTTAAAATTATTATAATTCAATAATATCTAAAATTGGATTAAATGTGCTGGAAATTCAGCATTTTGCTGACAAATGGAGAGGGGGAAGTCAGTTGAACTTGTCTCAGGCAACCTCCACGGGAATGAGAACTGCAAGATCTGCAAGATCTTAATAAAATTGTATTTGAAAGGTCTATGAGATATTGTTGAAAAGGTAACCAAAGGGAAATTAGGTAAGTCATTTATGGATTCTACGAAATCATGCACAATAATGACCTTAAAATAGCCATACCTATTCAAGGTGTCCATATGTAAATAATTGCAATTCTGTCACTATCTTCTCTTTAAACAGAAAAAAAAAATCGTATTTTACATACCAATCCCAGTTCCCTCTTCCTGTAATCCTCCCTCTCCCCAAACCTCTTCTTTCCCCATCCCCTAAGACTCCTCAGAGGAGATAAAGCCTCCCAGGGGGGATCACAAAGTCTGTCACTTGAGGCAGGCCAAGGTCTTCCCCCTTGTATCATATCTAGGCTGAGCAATATAAATAAACAAGATCTCCAAAGTAAATTGAGGATAGGGGATGGTGGAGGAGTGGGAAGGTAAGTATGGGAGGAGGGAGGAGAACATGTGGGAACTCGAAGGTCAAGTTGGGGGAAGGCAGAGAGGGAGAACAATGAAAGTGTTGAAAGTGATACCTTGATAGAGGGAGCCAATATGGCTAGAAACCTGGCACTAGGAAAATTCACACCATTTGTTATTTTTTTTTCTTCTGTAAGTTTCTTTAATGCAGTTTACTAACTGCAAAAGAGTGGCATGTCTTTAATCTGCTTACTTGTCAGCTTTTTAAAACTGAGCATTGGGACAAGGGGAATGTCTGAGGAGTTAAAGGTGCATCCTGCTGAAGGCAGGATCTCATTGGAATCTGAAAAGAACACTTGATAGAAGGAGTAAACCAAATTGCATAATTTGTCTTCTGACCTCCAACTGTGCCACTGAAAGACATGCAAAAGAAAACAGCCAACTAACTAACCAACCAACCAACTTACTGGCTAGCTAACTAACTGATACTAACTAAAGAAATAATGAATGAAATGTGAGCCATGAAGAATTTCCAAATTCCATGAAGTCATCCAAATCTTCAAGGAGTGTACGAGTGTGTGTGTGTGTGGGGGGTATGTGGCTGTGGGACCTTGATTGCTTCTGTGGAAATTATAGCACAAGTATTTACTCTGTGCTTCTCACATTCTCTAGGAAATCTTCTTCAAAATTCTGACCACAGACCACATAAATTTTTGATGCAACAGTTCTTTCCACCTGAAGACTACCTTTAAGTCCAATTATTTGTTTCACTAAAAGTCTCCACTGTAGACTTGAAGAGATAAAAAGATCTAGAACCACCCACACTTCTGGGTATTTTTGAGAGGTTTAACAGGGTACAAAATTCAAAACTAGATTTGGGAAGCTCCAATTTTAGAGTCTTGGATTTCAATATAAATCAGAAGGAGAAACTAAGTCAATACCAGCACTCATTTAATTATCATCTTTCTGACTGTATACTAGTGTCCAACATTTTCATGCTCTTGATGCCACCACTAGAAGATCTCTGATGTTGTATCCCTTTGTGGTGAAATGTTTTCTCAAATGGTGACTATCAACAAACTTTTCTTACCTTAGATTGCATTTACCAAGTATATGCTTGCAGCAAGAATAAAACAAGGCAAAATTATAAGCATGCACAAAATGCAGGGCTGCTGTTGTACTCACAGATGTGGTGGTGGAAGAATCAGATTCCTATGAACAAATTAACCATCCCGTAGAATTCAGGTACATACATTTCAGTGCTCTTTCCAAGTGAACACAGGTTATTCCTCTGGCAACAAAGTGCAGCACACACACACACACACACACACACACACACACACACACACACACACACACAAAAAAAAAAAAAAAAAAAAAAAAAAGCACTCACACGCATTCTAAATGTATTGCTAGTATTTTCCGGGTCTTAAGTTTCTGCTAAAGTCAACTTATCATCTCAAGTACATTCAGGAAGCAGTCAGATATAGCCTCCAAGAATAATATTCAAAGTTCATATTCAACATCAACAATGTTGGAAACTTGACCTATATGACCAAACTCATACTGACCAGTTCAATATCTCAGTCATGCAGAAACAGACTCATAAATCGAACTCTGCAAGGGTTAGTTCTGAAAAAAACAAGCCTATCTTGGCGCTCTGCCAAATTTGAGCAACCTGACCCAGCTGAGTTGACCTTTTATTGCCAGTAACTAAAGAATTTAAAACTCAAAAGATTGAAACATCCCCCATTTATTTCTACAATGGTATTATGCACCAGGAAATCATATTAGGGGGTCTCTCAATAGGTTGTCCTTGATGGGTAACTGTGATGGCCATAGACATTGTAATCTCAGAGTCCCAAGGAAGGTAGAGTTGGTAGCAAAGCCCTTAAAGAGCAGTTTTTTTAAATTAGAAAAAACAATTTGACACAGAATACTTTAAGATCAATCATTTGTATATATCATGGGTTCATATTTATTTTTACTTCTGCAGAAGTAGAATCTGAGGCAAATAATGTGTAGCAAATATATCATTTACAACACAATTCTTTGAGCATTTTGCTAGGTCAATGAAGGAATGAATCAGTAAAGCAAGAAATGCAATCAGGGTTAAGTAATACGCCTTTGGGACGAACAGATCCAATTATGCTTGGGAAATCCAGGGAAGAATTTAAAATGTAAGCCTGAGTGATCACAATGTGGGGGCAGGGTGTTCTTTACTCATTGACTAGTGTGTCATGAGATGAAGGCATCTTCAAGAATTCATGTCTTTTCTTGTTCTCCAGCTTGTCTTTTCTTCCAAGGAAGAGTGGCTAAGAGACAAAGTTTTTTGACCAAATTTGGGAGCTATGATGTGTAGTGTGTATGTTTCCCCCAGCTTGCCAGCCCGCCAGTCGGGGCCCACAGCCGCGCCAGCCCCAAATAACACTCAGAGACTCTATTTGATACAATCCTGTTGGCCAGTTACAATTATTGTTAATGGGCTAGCTCTGTCTTAATTATAAACCCATTTCTACTTATCCAAGTATTTTCACGTGGTTGTCTTATCGGGGAGCCTCGGCGGGCGTCCTGCTTCTTTCCTGGGCTACATCTCGACTCCACCCTATTACTTCCTCTTTCCTCCTTCTAGTCTCCTAGCCCCGCCTATCTTGCTATCTCATTGGTCACAGTGCTTTATTAACCAGTATGAGAAACATATATACAGAATAACATCTCCCATCATCTCCTCTTTTCTGTCTAAAGTAAAAGAAGGGGTTTAACCTTAACATAACAAAATATACCATTCAACAGTTATCAAATAAGAATCACAGTTAACAATATTTAGTCCATTAACATTTTGTAAGACTTTAAGAAAATATCATCTATCCTATCTTTGTGAGTCTAAAGTCCTATATGTAACTTACCTTTAATCCTAACTAAGGAAAACTATAATCATAACTACCTGTCTTCAACTCCAACAAAGACCACAGACGGATACTCTACCTCCCTGCTTTTGTTGTGGTCTGTCAAATACTCCTGGCCTTAGTCATATCTGGCTGTACCAACATTGCTGTGAGACCTTGGGTGACTGTCCAGGTAGCTTGCTGTTTCTGTCCTCACTGCACCTTTTGGAAGTTGCCCATCTGCACTTCCCGTCTACCCTAATATCGTAATTTTCCTTCTCAGGTCTTGGTGAGGTTGTAGATTAAACTATCTTAGTATTATTCTCTCTTCCTAGTTAGATATTAAGTACTAGACTTAAGCTTTTCAGCTTAGGACAACTCTATTGTATACTCCCTTATGCCTTCACCCTAGGACTAGGTATGTTTGTGGTTTTGGTCTCGATTTTCCTTTTCTTAGAGCACACTTGTTATTCACTGTTTTGTATATAGTTTTGTATCAAGCTTAAATCTTTTCTTTATACTAAAAGGGGAATTGTAGTGGGATATTCACTGTGTCTGCTTCTGTGGCACTGACCATACCCATTGAGGGTTGGAGCCAGGGGCGGAAGTGACCTGTGGAGCTTAGTCTAGGGAGGAGGCAGAGAAAAGCCCTTTTCTGGCGGGACAGGGAGAGAGGAGCATCCAGTTTTAACTGCTGTGTTCATCTGTCTGTGTTGTGAGTTGTTTCTCCCTTAATAAACATCTATTCGACCTAATTGTTTATCCTGACCCTTATTGAACCGCAATAATGACATAATTTAGTATTTGAGTTAGTTGTCATAGGAGAAGGACTAGAATTATACTAATACTACCTATTACTTGGAACAAATAAATTTAGTAATTATAACATAAGAAATATGCTACAATGGTGAGCAGTTATTACTAATAATTTTATGTACTCTTTATAATACCAGGTAAAGAATTTTAAGTAATAAGGACAAAAGGATCCATATAAAATAGCAAATTTTATGATCACTCTGTCTTCTTTGCTATATATGAAATTACCATCTGTTTTAGTGCTATCAGAATCAAAGTAAGTATATGGCTTGCCCACCATAATAAAAAAGAACCTGTAATATAATTAAACAAACTAGAGTAATCAAACATTAGTCTGTTTGGTTGGGACTCAGCTTTCCATTCTGTAGTATCTTTCTGATCTCCCTGTAATTAGAACAAAGGATTGACAGATTAGTCATTTTTTTTAAAAATAAATGCATGAAGCCAATTTGCTTCCCCCTCCCCCATGTTATTTTATTCATAAACATAAAGCTAACCATTTTCCCATGCTTCCAAGATCTACCCCCAGTTTTTGGATACAAGAATTCTCTGAAAGAGCAAAATAAGAGAGGTGAGCTCATCACTGAACTTCATTTAGTGTATATTTTGTTGTAGTGGATTAATATATTTTCTCAGTTCTTATTACATAATGCTGCAGGTTTTCTTAATACAGTGGGCTTGTGGGAGACATTTTCTAACCAATGTACCAATGACAGTGCATGATGAATACCTGAGGGTTTTTGTTAAATTCTGTGATACAATTGTCAGTTTGAAACAAAGCCTAGGATAGCCATGCACCCCCAAGAGAGAGGTTTTTCTTCATTCTGCTGTGATAATATTGGACAGTAACTGACAGTGACAGGATCTATTATTCTTCAACCTTCTAGAGCCCAGCTTATTACAAGAGTTCAATGAAGCTCATTGATCATCTCTAAATGTTGTCAAAGTAGCTTTGAACACATCTTCAAGGATATTAATGATCAAATAATGAATTACTGCCCATTGAAGTGACACATTAGTGGATCAAGATCTTTTAGTGAGATACTTAAAGTAATATATTAAGCTATATCATCTAGGTAGATAAATGCATATATAAACTTTTATATATATATATACTGAACATGTAAAATGTTGCATATATATTACTTATATTGTTACACATGTTTATATGTATTATATATATATATATATGAATATTTTATGGTTTTGTTAATAATTTGTTTCTATTCAGGTACACTTGATCAACATAAAATGGAATCCATAGTTTTTTTTTTTGTTGTTGTTGTTTTGGTTAGTTTTGCTGTTGGCTTTTCTTTACAATTTTGAATCTTTCTTGGATTATCACTTCTTGGTTTATTTTGATTTCTATTTATTTTGTTTTCTTGTTGTAATGAGGTTTTGTTTATTTTTGAGAGTTGATTTAAAATTGGGTGGGTATGGATGGGGGATTATCTGAAAGGACTTACAGGAGTGGAATAATATGAACAAGATATATTTAAATTTAAAAATTGTTCTACACAATAAAAATTTTAAGAATAAAAATTCAAAAATAAACTGGTTTCCAACTTTTGAAAATGAATAATGATGTGACTACACAGAGCATTGTATAAACTGTTTTATAACACTGTCCAATAATTAGTTTTTGGATATTTAAATAAAATATGTCTTACATTTAAATCAATCAATTAAACTAAATAATGCTATCTATGGTGATAATTTGGTTTTAATTATTCTGAATTTAGACTTATATAAGCTATGGATGGAACAATAGCAAGCACTTGAAATTGTTAGTGTTTAAGACACACCATAACATAGCTTTCTCTCATCTGTATCCATTATGTAGTAGTATAAATCACTGCCAGGCTCACAAACTATTATCTTTTTGTAGCTAAAACACAAAGATAAATTCAGGAAACATTGCACCACAGATTTTTCTCCTATTACCAAAAAGAACAAACATTCTACCAAAGGAAGAATGATTACAAATCATAAAAAAATATTTTCGAGACACCAACATGATTGTAGATATAAGGAGGGCTGTACATGCAAATTGTGCATATATGCCTCAGTGACAGATCACAGAAACACAGACGACAGATCATGCCAAATATCCCCATAGACACAAATTGTGTTTCTATTATTTTGAATTATTTAATAATGGCTTTACATTTTATTTTTTTTCATTTTTAATTAAAATATATCATTTTTTCCATTCCCTTTACTCTCTAATATCCAATTTCAATTATCTCAGGCAGCTTCCCCTTTCCCTCATCTCTCTGTTCTGTTATAATTTGTTCATTTTTAAAACTATTATGATTATTATATCATGTTGTGTGCCTTGTGTAGATTACACTAAAAATACTCATTTCTCAGTGTGGTGCTTGTATAAAAATGATAACTTTTTTTGGGAGTAGTTTCTCTCCTTTCACCATAGATTTCTTAGTTCAATTTGCATCTGCAGGCATAAACCACAACCACTTTTATCCTATGAGCTCTTTTTTTGGCCCAATTTGTGTATATTCTAAAATTAGAGTTTGCCAAAATGTATGGTTCTCCTTTGGCTGAGGATGCGCTGCCTTATTCTTCTGAGTATTAGCCTTGTTGATGTTGAATAAGTCAATTTGTTTACTAAATTTAGCTGGAAATGCCTTATCTTTCCTTTGTCTTTAGTGTTACCTTTTCCTATTTATTGTGAGGATATTCATTCTAATTCTAGGGCCTCGTGGCACTAGAAAGCTTCTATATATAGCAAACAACACCATCATTTCAAAAAAAAAGTCAGGCAACAGAATTGAAAAAGTAAACTATGCCAATTATCAACTGTCAGATGTATAGTATCTACAATACAGAAAGAAAAATAACTGAATACCAATAAATAAAGAACCAATTAAAATGAGATATAGAACTAAGCACACAATGTTCTCAAAAGACGAAATGGAAGTTGCAATGAATCACTTTTTAAAAAGTTCAACAATCTTAAGCATCAGAGAATGGCAAATTAAAATGACTTTCAGTTTTTATTGTATCCAAGTCATGCATTTATTTTAAATTTTATCTATTGTACTTTTTTATTTTTATTTCATACAATAATTTCAAAAAGCATCTTTCACTTCTTCTACTGATGCCAGCTCATCCCACACTTGTCCTTGAACCTTATCTACCCTTCCTCCTTTCCCCTTCAGTAAAGATCAGACCACTGCAGGATGTAGCAACTGGGAACATAACAAGTTGCAATAAGACTAGGCATAAGACCTCCAGGTTGGACAAGACAAGCTGTAATTGTTAGTTGATTTTACTCTTTTACTGATGGGAGATGTGATTCTGTATATATGTTTCTCATACTGTTAATAAAGCCCTGTGGCCAATAGAAAACTAGATAGGTGGGGCTAGGAGACTAGGAGGAGGAAGAGGAAGTAGTAGGTGGAGTCGAGATGTAGCCAGGGAAGGAGCAGGACGCCAGCCGCGGCTCCCCGATAAGACGACCATGTGGAAATACTTAGATAAGTAGAAATGGGTTAATAATTAAGGCAGAGCTAGCCCATTAACAATAATGGTAACTGGCCAACAGGATTGTATCAAATACAGAGTCTCTGAGTGTTATTTGGGGCACATATGGTTGCAGGACAATGGCGGCAGAACCAGCAGCAGCCGGCAGGAACAACATGCTGTAAAATTTTACTGTTTGGTTTGAAGGGACTACCACCTAGTTCCCAAATAAATCACATAATATTACTCTTTTATGAATGCCTGCCATTAGCTTAGCTTGTTTCTAATCAGCTTTCTAAAATTGTCACATTTATCTTTTACATCTGGACTTTTACGTTTCTCCATTTTTGTATATCTTCTCCTTCCTTTTGTTCCATTTCAGACTGGGTGGCTGGGTGGCAAGCCTCTGGTGTCCTCCTCTCCTCCTTTTGTAGTTCCTTAATATTCTACTTCTCTGATTTCTTCTTCTATTTATTCTCTCTGCCTGCCAGACCTGCCTAATCTTTCTCTGTCTGACTATTTGTCATTCAGGTCCTTATTAGACCATAAGGAGTTTTAGACAGGCAATATAACACAGGGTCACAGAGTTAAACATAAAAGAAAGCAAAACATCCTAAATTAATATCCAACAAGTAGTAGAAAAAGGGTTTCAGGAGCAGTCAGAAGAGTCAGAGACACCTTCCACTGTTAGGAAATCCACAAAAACACAAAGCTAGCAAAAATAACATATGGGCAGAGGACATAATGACAATGCAGACTGTGTGATTGCCCCTTACTCTTTGTGAGCTTCTGTGAGCCCTTCTTTGTTGAACCTCTGGACTGTGTTCTCCTGGTGTCTTCAATATATTTGGTTCCTATAATTCTTTATCACTCTCTTGTGAGCTTCTTGGGGTAGAAGATCTCCTACTTGGGCCATCTCTCTGCTCAATATTTAGCTGTGAGCCATTGTATTTGCTCACATCAACTGCCAGAGGAAGCCACTCTGATGACCATTGGGACTGACACCAATCCATGAATAGAGGGGAATATCATTAGAAATCACTTTATGACTTTTTTTCCTATTGTAAGTCTCCAGGCTATACCGATGGTAGTCTTTGTATTCCAGGCAGTATTGGGCACAGGTGCCCACTGTTGGCATAGGCCTCAAATAGAAGGCTTCCTTGGTAGGCCACTCCCACAAGTTCTATGCCTCTATTGCCCCAGCACATCTTGCATGTATAATAGATTGTAGGCTGAAGATTGTGTGGCTGGGTTTTGTTTCAGTCCCACCACTAGAAGTTGTGTGATTACAGAAGATGTATTATTCAAGTTCCATGTCATCCACTATTAGATGTCCTAACTGTGGTTTCCACATTACACCTCAAATGCCCTCCAATTCCAATCATATCTCTCCATACACTCTCCCTCCATTCTTCCCCCACCATTCCAATCCCTCATTTTCCACTTCCATGGCCCCCAGTTCCCTCAGAAAATCTATTCCATTAAGCTTTTGGGAGGATATCCATGTGTCACCCTTGGAGTCCTCACTGTTACTTATCCTTTCTGGGATTGTGGATTGTAGCATGATAATTATTGACGTTAGCTAATATCCACTTATAAGTGTGTACATTCCATGTTGGTCTTTCTGATTCTGTGCTGTCCCACTTAGGATGATATTTTTCTAATTCCATCTATTTGCCTGAATATTTCATGATGTCACTTTTTTTAATACATTTTTATATTTGGAAACAGCTATTAAAATAACAGTCAGGATTACATGCTCCCAACACACGAAATTATGGGAAATTTCTTTTTAAAGAAAGCTAATTTCAATTTTCATCAATATTTTAGGCTAGCCATTTATAAGTAGCATAATGATCTTCTAGGTTAAATAAACACATGACAATGTTCTGTCATGGAATTTAAGTTTTGTGAGCAGATATCTCTTAATAGTTCAAAGGATATAAACTCTTTCAAAATAACATTTTACAGTATATTACAACCATCGTTTCCCCTCTCTTCATTTTCCCCACCCCACTCCCTTATCCTCAAGATCCATTCCTTCCCCTTGATAAATGAATAGGCCACCAAGAAATATCAAAAGAACATGGCGTAGCAAAATTGGACAAGACTAGGCACAAACCCTCATATCAACTTTGGATAAGGCAACCCCATAGGAAGAAAAGGCTCTCAAAAGCAGAAGAATGAGACAGATATCTTCACTCCCATTTTTAGGAGTCTCAAAAAATATCAAGCTAACAAACATAAAATATAGAAAGAAGACCTAGCACAGATGCAGGTGGGCTCCATGATTGCTGCTTCAGAATTTCCGCAGTTTTTATTTTCTTGTTGCTTTTATCTCCATGGTTTTGTTTTCTTTAACTGTTTATTTCCTTTCTTTATCTTGGCTTTCTTTCCAGGTTTTAACCATTTCTTTCTAATTTCTTTATATCTATCTATCTATCTATCTATATCTATATATCTACTTAATTATTTATTAGTTTATTTGTATGTTTGTGTGTGTTTTCTTGAATTTTTAAAAGTATTTATTCATTTAGTCTTTAAGGGCATCAATTATCTTCATAAAAGTAGTTTTAAGGTCTTTTCTTTGTGTGTTTTCTCTCTTGGAAGATCCTAGATTTGCTATACCAGGAAAACTGGGTTACAGTAGTGGCATACTGCCCTAGTTATTGTTGGTTGCATTCTTATGTTGAACTCTTGGCATCTTGGTTTTGGCAATTATAGGTCTATGTTCTGATTTTTGAGTTTGTCTATTTTTGATGAGTGTTTTGTATCTTGGATTCTGTTTTCTCTATGGCTTTCACTTGAAGGCTGAACTTCTGGCTTCTGGCATGGTCTTTGCTAGAGCAGGTAGTCTCTGACCCAGTTTAGGGATGGAATATGGAGATTTGGATAGCTTTATACTAGGGGTAGTGTTATGGCAGGCTTTTCCTCCCCGCTGGTCTCCCGGTCCCTCCGCCACGTGAGCCCCAAATAACACTCTGAGACTCTGTGTTTGATACAATCCTGTTGGCCAGTTACCATTATTGTTTATGGGCTAGTTCTGTCTTAATGATTAACCCATTTCTACTTATCTAAGTATTTCCACGTGGTCATCATATCTGGGAGCCGCGGTGGCGTCTTCCTTCCTCTCCGGTCTACAGGTCTACATCTTGACTCTTCCTTCTACTTCCTCTTTCCTCCTCCTGATCTCCTAGCACCACCTATCTTGTTTCCTATTGGCCACAGGCTTTATTAATTAACCAGTATGAGAAACATATTTACAGAATAACATCTCCCATCAGGGTAGAGTGGGTAGGCTCAAGAGAGTGAGGGAGTGTGTAAGTTTGTCTTGTGAGGAGCATATCTGTACTTCTCACAATCTGCTTATTCTCTAATAGAGGGTGGAATTTCAAGCCCAGTTAAAGTTATGGTTTGGCAGCAAGAATGGTGATAGACTGTGGTTAGGGTGGGGCAATACCAAGAGACTGTGAGTTGGAGAGGTGGTTGATGGATGGGTAGCATATCTGAACTTCTATCAATCTCTGTTGTCTCTGGTGACATCCAGTTGGGGCTGGATGTCTGGTGGTCATGTTGGTTTGCAATAGAGCAGCAACTTTCTGCCATAGTTAGTGGCTGGAGTATTGTGACTAGGAGGACAGAGGGCATGTGACAAAGTATATTGTTGGGATACTGAAATAATGAAAGAATGGTGGAATTTAATGAGCAGTCTGCCTATCTGGACTTTGACGCCTTTTTTTTGTTTGTTTTTTGTTTTGTTTGTTTTTGTTTTCAAGAGATTAGTAACACCCCAGTGTATAAATGTACATTTTCTTTATCCATTCCTCAGTTAAGGATCATCTAAGTTGTTTCCAAGTTCTAGCTAATATGAAGAAAGCCACTGTGAACATAGTTGAGAAAGTGACTTTTTATTAGGATGGATCATGCTTTGGGTATTTGTCCAAGAAGTTTAGTTGGGTCTTTGGGTAGATTTCTAGTTTTCTGAGGAACAGCCATGTTGTACTCTCTCTAACAATGGAGAAACATTCTCTTTATTCCACATCCTCACCAGCATGACCTGTCACTTGTGTATTTCATCTTAGCTATTCTAACTGGTGTAAAATGGAATTGCAAGGTAGTTTGCATTTGTAATTCACTGATTACAAAGGATGTTGAACATTTTTTAAAGTGTTTTATGTAGGGACATAAATATAGATCCATGGGCTTTTATTGACAATCAGAAATTCTGTTTGCAATTATTAATCCACATTTGCAGTTTTAAACAAAGTTAAAAGCATTTGGAAGAAGCAATATAGATCTTTTCTCTGTGGTGTCACAATATTAAAATTTACTAATTTGTAACTTATTTTTAGATTAGATATTTTAAATTAAATGATGTTCTTATTTGCCATTGGCTAAAATTATATATATACATATATATATATATATGTTTATAATATAAAAATACACCACATATATATTTTATGTGGTACATCATTTGGTGAATTAATTCACTCATTAAAATATTTCTAAGAAACCAAAGATTGACTATGTTATTTAGAATTGACTTTAATAATATGTTTTCTGTATTTTCAATTTTGTGATCCTTAATACATATTTTCCAAACTTTATACCTCTTTCAGATAATAAACCTGCCATCTACATTACCTTATCAAAACTATTTTTGATGGCACTTATGATAGTGATACCAACCACATTTGTAAGCCAAATATTCAACGCTGATCCAGACCACAAATTCCCCCTTTTGTCTTTTAATTTGAAACACTGTCACTAAGATGCCTTGGATGTCCTTGAATCCATGCTATAATCAGGTAGGCCTTGAAACTGCTTTTCCCTCCCAGACACATATCACAAAGCCCACCTGAATGGCATATTTGCATGGTAGAGTTCAAGATGCTCATCTAGGTTTTAGAATTATTATAACGATAGCATTTACACGCACAAATTTAGTAAAATTGACCTTAGTTTTTCATACAACAGGTATATGGACATAAGAATAAATTATCTTTTATTAATATTCATTATATGTTTGTATGTGTATGTTTATATATGTGAACACACACACACACACACGTGTGTGTGTGTTTGTATGTAAATTACTATTCCTATATTCCAGTTATTTTTAGAAAGTACAAATGCATGGAGAGCTGAGATATTGCAGTCGCCATTACAAGATGGCGCTGACATCCAGCCCCACGGTCAGCAAATAGGTTCCGGAGCACATGTGCCAGTTGGGAAAGCACGCCAAGTCACTGCCCAGCCCGGGGCATCACATGGGATGATGAGTGAGTAGCCAACCAGAGGGCCATACGCCACCTCATACCATCCTGGTGCAGCTAAGGCTTATAAAAGCAGCACCACTCTTGGGCTTGGGGTCTTCCTCCTTTCATTGCTTGGATGCAATAAAGATTGCTGCAGAAGGATCCTGATGTCCGTGTGCATTCTTGCTGGCGAGATGACTGCGCAGGCTGCGACATCTGGTGCGAAACCCAGGACGCCAGGGACCTGACATCATTGGTACCAAGGAGACCCCCGTTTATGGGGAGGATTCAGAACTGCAACACTCAGGTAAGTTCTGAGAGGTATGTTTGTTCTTGATCAGATTTCCATTCACCTTTTGGCTTTTGCAATTATTTTGGCAGCATTGACGATCTTCCTTTTGGTTTCATTTTGTTTAAAGGTGGGAACTCAGTCGCTATGGATTTTAGTAAAATCATGTTTGGAAGATGAGAAATGCCGCTCTTCAGTAGCAGCTGGCCAAAGGATGTTAGAGGAACTTCAAGACAGCATGTCAGAAACAGAACGAGATAAATGAATAAGAGCTCTTAAAGACAAGGAAAAGAACAAGAATAAAGGCCTATCTAAGGGTAGCAAGTCCTTAGCTAGAATAGATAAGGGAAAGAACGCCCTGGGAGAGAAAGACAGAAAAGGAGACGAGCAGAAATAAAAGGCCTCTTTACCCAACAAGGGAATTGGAGGCTTTGGGGTTCTATGATTCTGAGTGAGAGGAATTGAGCCCCTCTGAGAAATCTGATCTAGAGAGGAGGCCGCCCATTATGAGGAGGAGCGTTATCACCTGGATGAATGGCCATTGCAATCCTTTTGGGGAAACCAGGAGGCCTACATTACCTCCACCAACCACTCCCATCCTTCCTACTGCCCCTCTGCCCTACAACCGGAGAAGCTGTCCTGATTCTTTCTTTTCAACGAAGGACAGGCACAAAATTTTTCAAACTTTTCAGGTATTTGAGGATATAGAAGGAGGCCATATCCATGTCCCTATAGATTATCCCTTAGTCAAAGAATTGGAAGAATCAGTTAATAAATATGGGATAGATGCTAATTTTACTATCATGCAACTTGAAAGGCTAGGTTCTACAGCTATGACTCCAAATGACTGGCAAACAGTAGTAAAAGCTGCCCTCCCTAATATGGGAGTATATTTAGAATGGAAAGCCTTATGGCATGACGCCTGTCAATCACAAGCCAGGGCTAATGCTAATGCAGAGGATAATCAATGGTGCTGGACTTTTGAATTACTAACAGGACAAGGCCCACATGTTCAGCAACAGACAGATTAAGATTGTGGAGCCTATGGCCAAATATCTGCCACTGCAATTAAAGCATGGAAGGCCCTCTCAAAGAAAGGGGAGACTGAAGGACATTTAACAAAGATTGTCCAAGGCCCTCAAGAGCCATTTTCAGACTTTTTGGCCAGAATGACCAATGCAGCAAGCAAAATATTTGGAGACCCAGAACGAGTCCGGCCAATGATAGAACAACTGGTGTATGAGAATACATCGCCAGAATGCAAGGCAGTCATTACTCTTAGAAGGAACAAAGGGCTGACAGACTGGATAAAGGTCTGCTGAGGTCTCAGGGGCCCACTTACCAACGCTGGTCTAACGGCAGCAATATCACAGAACCGGAATAGCCCAAATCCTTGAAACAATAAAGCTTGTTTCAATTGCGGGAAAAAAAAGGTCACGTAAGAAAAGACTGCCATACCTCGGCACAAAAGAAAGTTCCTGGGCAATCACTGCGCCAATGAATGCCGTTCAATTAGAGACATTCACGGGAAACTTATACAACATGATGCTCCCTCTGAGGAGAAAAATGTGTCTATTCCAAAAAACGAGCCGCAGGGCCCCCAGTCTCAGGGCCCCAAAATATATGGGACACAGGCAGGCATCAGGCGGATTTATCCAGCTGCAGAGCAACAAGAAGATCAACAGGGTCGGACCTCTGTTCCACCTCCCAATACTTATTAATGCCACACATGGGGGTACAACCCGTCCCGGTGGAATTTGAAGGCCCTTTGTCGGAGGGAACTATTGGTCTCATTTTGGGTCACTCCTCTCTCACCCTAAAGGGGCTTATGGTCCATCCAGGAATATTAGATCAGGACTTTACAGGACAGCTCCAAATGCTTTGCTCCTGCCCCCAAGGTATATTTTCTACCTCTCCTGGAGATAGAATTGCTCAATTAGTCCTTCTCCCTAGCCTTCATGGCTATCTCCCATCTACTGGAGCACCTATAGGGAAAAGGGGAATTGGCTCCACAGGGACCAATTTTGCTCATTTGATGGTGGATCTTAAAACTAGGCCCACTCTACAACTACAAATAAAAGGGAAACACTTTACCGGTATCCTGGACACAGGGGCTGACAAAAGTATTGTTTCTTCCACCTGGTGGCCTAAGGCATGGCCTATTACACAATCATCTCACCCCTTACAAGGATTGGGATATGAGGCCAGCCCTGTGATTAGCTCATGCCCCTTGATATGGCAAGTACCAAAAGACCAAACAGGAAATTTCACACCATATGTTCTCCCTCTCCTTGTCAATCTCTCGGGAAGAGACATTTTACAAGGTCTAGGATTGGCTTTGACTAACGAATATTCTCAACAAGCAGTTGATATCATGAAAAAGATGGGATATGAGGAAAGGAAAGGTCTCGAGAAGGAGGAACAAGGAAGAGTTAGCCCAATTCCGCAGGAAAATAATAAAGGAAGACAAGGCCTGGGTTTTCACTGAGGGTTCCTCAATGGCCCCTTTCCTCTGAAAAATTAGAGGCTGCCACTAGATTAATTAAAGAACAGATATAACTTGGTCATCTAGAACCCTCCACCTCTCCATGGAATACACCCATTTTTGTTATAAAAAAGAAATCAGGAAAATGGAGACTCCTACATGATTTGAGGGCTATTAATATGCAAATGCGCTTATTTGGACCAATGCAACGAGGCTTGCCTCTACTTTCTGCCCTACCTAAGCTATGGAGAATTATAATCATAGATATTAAGGACTGTTTTTTTCTCCATTCCATTATGCCCACAAGATAGACAAAGATTTGCCTTTACAATACCCTCTATAAATCATCATAAACCAGACACACGATACCAATGGAGAGTTCTACCTCAAGGTATGGCTAATAGCCCAACCATATGTCAGCTATATATGCAAATGGCCCTTGAACCAATTAGGCAGCAATTCCCTTCACTGTTGTTGATTCACTATATGGATGATATTCTCTTATGCCATAAGGAGCTGGTCACCCTGCAAGAAACATATCCTCTGTTGCAACAGACCTTGCAACAATGGGGACTACATATTGCCACTGAAAAGGTTCAGATATCAGAAATAGGCTCCTTCTTGGGAACGGTTCCTCAAAAGGTAGAAATACGAAAGGATCAATTATGTACCCTAAACGATTTTCAAAAATTATTGGGCGATATAAATTGGTTGAAACCGTTCTTGAAGATCCCTTCTGCCGAATTAAAACCCCTATTTGATATCTTAGAAGGGGATGTGTAGCGAGATATTCACCTTGTCTGCACCTGTGGTTTAGGCCATGCCCATTGGGGCGGAGACAGGGCTGGATGGGAGCTGGGAGAAAAGGCTGGGAAAGTGTCGGGCCGCCCCTTTTGGTGGTGGATGCTGGAAGTTTCATGATCCGCTGGAACCCGCCACGTACATCTGCCTATGTTGTGAGTTATTTCTCCCTTAATAAACTTCTGTTCGGCCTAATTGTTTATCCTGATCCTTATTAAATCGCAATAGGGATGCTCATATTTCTTTACCTAGAGCTTTAACCCAGCTGCAGATTATGCCCTACAAATGGTAGAAAAATGCGTTACAAAACTCCCACTTGATACATATAGACGAGGCCAAAACTTTTGACCTATATGTCATTAAAACCAAACATTTACCCACTGCAATGCTATGGCAAGATGGACCCTTGCTGTGGGTCCATCCTCATGCCTCCCCTGCAATAATTATTGAATGGTATCCAAATGCCATTGCTCAGCTTGCACTCCGAGGGTTGAAAGCAGCCATCACCCATTTTGGGAGAGAACCAAAATCCCTGCTAATACCTTATACAGCTCATCAAGTCCAAATATTTACTGCCACTTCTGATAATTGGGCGGTATTAATTACCACTTTTAATAGATTAATTGACAATCATTACCCTCGTCACCCTATTTTACAATTTGCTTTAACCCAAAAAATAATTTTCCCACATAATCACGTCCCAAAAGCCACTTCTGGACGGATTGATAGTCTACACAGATGGGTCCAAAACAGGAATAGGAGCTTATATGGTTAGCATATAAACATATAAACGATTTCATAAGACCTCACCCCAAATTATGGAATGTCTAATGGTCCTGGAGGTTTTAAAAAAATTTCCAGGCCCCTTAAATATTGTTTCTGATTCCAATTATGTGGTCAATGCAACTAGAATTTTAGAAGTTGTGGGATTAATTAAGGCATCTAGCAAGCTTGCAATGATTTTTCGAAAGATTCAGATTGCTTTACTCTCTAGAAGTTCCCACGTTTTTATCACACATATCAGGGCTCACACTGGTCTGCCGGGACCTATCTCCCATGGAAGTGATCTGGCAGATCGCGCAACCAAGATGATTGCATTTGCCCTCCTTTCCAATCTAGAATTGGCCAAAAAAATTCACAACAAATTTCATGTTACAGCTGAGACATTGCATTGTCGGTTTGACATAACTAGAAAGGAAGCCAGAGAAATTGTTATGCAATGCCAAAACTGTTGTCAGTTCTTATCTGTGCTTCATGTTGGGATTAATCCCCAAGAAATTTGTCTGCTACAAATATGGCAAATGGATGTCACTCATATCTCCTCCTTTGGTAAGCTACAATACCTGCACGTTTCCACTGACACTTGCTCGGGAATGATGTATGCTTCTCCCTTGACTGGGGAAAAAGCGGCCTATGCTATTCAACATTGCTTGGAAGCATGGAATCCCTGGGGAAAACCCAAAATCCTAAAAACTGACAATGGGCCAGCATACACTTCTCAAAAATTTGGACAATTCTTTCATCAAATGGGAGTGACCAATTTATCAGGCCTCCCATATAACCCTCAAGGACAAAGTATCAATGAACATGCTCACCATACTCTAAAAACCTACTTAATTAAACAAAAAGGGGGAGTTGAAGAAGCTTTTCCCCCTGTACCACGTGACTGCTTCCTTGGTGATTTTCACTCTCAATTTTTTGAACCTGGACAACCAGGGACATTCGGCGGCTGATCGCCATTGCCTGGAGCTGGATAGGCCCAAGGATATGGTCAAATGGAAGGACATGTTGACAGGTCAATGGAAAGACCTGGATCCTATTTTAATAAGATCCAGGGGAGCTGCTTGTCTTTTTCCACAGGACGAAGACAATCCCTTTTATCTACCAGAACGTCTGACTCACAAACTTCTAGCGCCTAAAGATGACTCCCCAAAGGACATGCCTGCGGATGCTCCTGATGATGACTTGGATCCTGCCATTCTGGGTTCCTAAACTGGACCGCTGAATTTGAAAAGATGCTTAGAGAGCTGAGATTTGCCATTCTTCAAGTCAATTCAACGCGAATGGACCTATCGCTGACCGAGGGATTCTCCACTTGGATCTCTTCGATTTTTCCCTATTTTAAGGAATGGGTGGGGAAGGGATTGTTTGGTGCAGCCCTATGCTATGGCCTACTGTTGTTACTCTCGTTGTTTTGCAAACTCAAAACCCAACAAAAAAGGGACAAGGTGATGATCACACAAGCACTAGTTGCTCTGGAACAAGGATCATCTCCCATGGTCTGGCTTTCAATGCTGAGGAACCACTAACTAGTCACAATGTTTTATGACAAGATCTACAGCCCTTGCACTCCCTGGGAATTTTCCCATTGCACGGGATGGATGCAGGTCAAAGTCGTTATACTTTTGAACAAGCCAATCTGATATGTCAATGACGGAAGATTACAAATAAGTCTCTCCCAACATAAGACAGGACAACCTCGCCTGGACGAGGTTGAACGAATGACGATTAAAGGCCGAACATTGCCTTCTACCAGGCTCAAATGTTGGCGCCACCCTTCTGATATTTGGTACATGACTATGTTAGAGATCTTGCCATTAATTAAACAATAAAGGGGGAGATGTGGAGAGCAGAGATATTGCAGTCGCCATTACAAGATGGCACTGACATCTGGCCCCACGGTCAGCAAACAGGTTCCAGAGTGCATGTGCCAGTTGCAAAAGCGCGCCAAGTCACTGCCCAGCCCAGGGCATCACATGGGATGATGAGTGAGTAGCCAACCAGAGGGCCATATGCCACCTCATACCATCCTGGTGCAGCTAGGGCTTATAAAAGCAGCACCACTCTTGGGCTTGGGGTCTTCCTCCTTTCATTGCTTGGATGCAATAAAGCTTGCTGCAGAAGGATCCTGATGTCTGTGTGCGTTTTTGCTGGCGAGACGACTGCTAGGGCTGCGACACAAATAGATCCAGAATAGGTATCATAAAACTTTATTTATGGCTAAGAAGAGGGAAATGACTGCATGCACATGGTTTTCATTTTAGCCTTTTCCCACATCTGTGTTTTTTGAGGTGAGTAAAAAAAGCCCCTGTTAGTACGGCAGTTTCCCAAGTAGTAGGAGGTAAAAATGTGTGTCTAAAGGACTCCTAATGGAAACAAAAAATAGGGTATGTGCTAGTGAGCATAAAATCCATAGAAATATTTCATAATCACCAGCTATTCAGAGACACACAAACTAGCAATGTGAATTTATGACTAAATTCTTTTAAAAGGGAGTGGCTTGTATTTACTTAATCCAAAACCCATGAACCATTCACATATATAAATTTCAACAGCAACATATTGTTAGAGGACAGAGAAACTTAGAAGAGCATGGTATATTCCTTTTATTGTCCTCGCTCATACAGTACACTGAGCAATTTAGTAAAGTTCTCTAAAACCAGAGAGCAAGCTAGATCTCAAAAGTTCAGTGACATGGATGCCTCATAGCTATAAATAGTAATGAAGTCATACATTTTCTTGGAATATAGGCTTTTACAGACTATGTAGGCTTATTTAATTTCATTTGTTTCTTGCATCTGGACTGTAATGTTCTCTAAGGACATTAACTCTTAAGGCAAATTCTTTTAAATGACTGTTTACAGCAATAGTGTTATACATTTGATATTAAAAAGCATGTATCACCTGTCAGAATAAATAAAATCAAAACCACCAATGACAGTTTATGCTGGAAAGGATGTGGAGAAAGGGGAAAACACCTCCATTGCTGGAGGGAGTGCAAACTTGTACAGCCCCTTTGTAAATCAGTAGGGCAGCTTTTCAGGAAAATGAGAATCAGTCTACCTTAAGATCCAGCAATTCCACTCTTGGGCATATACCCAAAGGAAGCTCATTCATACAACAAGAGCACCTGTTCAACTATGTTCATAACATCATTGTTTGTAATAGCCAGTCCCTGGAAGAAACCTATCATTTAGGCTTCAATAATTTTAATAAAATGGGACAAATACATTCCATATTTTTGCATTCTGGTATGATTTTATTCTTACTTATGACAGATATGCCACCATGACATATTTGGAATTGATGTGTACTCATTTTAATTAAAATGACAAGCAAAAATTAAAATTGAAGAATCAATTTAAATATTTACCACGAATATTTTATGAATTATATTCTTTCCCTGAAACAAGTATCCAATAATGTCCCTATAATCTCTAATATTTTCAAAGGTCCTCAACATTTTAAACACTCATCTTCAATTCTTTTGTTATGATACATATAGAGATGTGTTGGCTTAATTGTATTCATGATTATATTAATAAAGATTTTCCTGTGGTTTGTTTCTATTTTGTATTGGTTTTGAAAAAGGATACCTGTTATCCATTCATGACCTCGGGCTTGAGTGTTGATCATGATAGCCTTAAACTTGATGTGATATTCCTGAATTCCTTCCTAGTTCAGGAACTGTGCCACCACTTGCAGCTAAACTTGCTATTGTTTTACAAAAGATTATATACAGAAATCATTATAAAATTTAAAGGTACTTATTATACTGTAGCCATGATTTGATTCTATAATTTCTTTACTTTTCTTTATGTATAATAAAGTGGCTTAAATATATTTCTTTTATATTATTTTAAAATATCAATGTTTCCTATAAATTAGATTAACAACTATCATCATTCACAAAATTTGAGAAAATTTTTTGGTAGTCTTTCTGTTTTCTATGTTTCAAAATATCTATGTTGAAAGCAAGTAAGCAAACACATAATATAACAAAAATAAAATAAAACAAGTACACCATTACTACTATATATGAGATTAAACTATATTTTCTTATTATTTTATACAACAATTTTAGCAAATCTAATTTTCATAATTTTAAAAATATTAAAGTCTCTGATTGGAGAAAATTAAAACTGAAATATTCAAGTTAGAAGCCTTAATAATAATACAAGGGTCTGTGATAAAGGGTCGTGACAATATCTTGAGATTCAAAGCTCAAGATCTGATGGACTAAACAACAAACAATAGGTGCTGTCCAAGAGGAAATGAATCCCACTGATAAAAGGACAAAGGTTCATAAGGACCTCATAAAGCATAAGAAAATGGAAGGTCCAATTTCAAAAGATTGGAATGTTGTCAAAATCTAAAGATAACAATAGAGAAAAACAGGAGATGAAAATACTAGGGAAGATAATATTAAAAATGACAAGTAAAATAAATATGTTACTAAAGGAGCCACCTGAGATTTTCCTAAACATTGACAGACAATGCCTATATACCCATCTAATTTATGAATAGCATATATATGCTAATGTACATAGTTATTTGAAAATTCTAAATGATTTTTAATCATTACTTTATATGACTATGTATGAAACATAGTTTCACAATACCTTACAAAATATAAGGACTCTAAATAAAATATATCCACTAAAAATAATTTCCCTTATTCTCATAATGTATTTTAGTGTTTTTTTCAGAAAATATGAATACATAGAAGTAATAAATAAATTATAGATAAGTGATAAGTATATGAGTGAAATCATCTTGATAGATTGATAGATGGTAGATGACTATATATATATATGTATATATATATATATATATATATTAGATTAACAAATGATTAAGACATTTTTAACAGAAAATTAACTCAACTTTATTAAGGTTAGCATGTCCCATGTAGAGTGTATTTTGTAACATGGACAACTAAAAAGGTGCTTAGAAAAACTAATCTTACGTCCCAAATCTGAGACTCAGGGCCTGGACTGCATATCTTGGTCTTTATCAGAATTTCTAGAAGCAGAATCACCATTACCACCCTCAGTCAGAACAAGAATTTTACTGTCCAGACTCACAGAAGAGAGAGAATGCAGTTTTCTTGCTTCCACTGGTATGTTTAATCTCGATCTGGCAGTATTGTTAAAGGTGAGATTCTGTTTCTCATCCAAATGCAAGAATACATTTCTCACTGTGAAATAATATAAATCTTCTAACTGAGCAATCACATCCACTAAATTATCTGTCATATCCCAGAACTCAATAAACCCATTCTGAATTTTATTTGGAAGTGGAGATGTCTACAGTTTTATGGTCATTTGGATCTGAGGCAGGGACATGCTTAGTTAGTGTGCATGAGGACGTCTCTCCCTGTGCCAAATGAGGAAATGGTCAGATTGTTAGTGACATGGGCAGGAATAAACGAGAGCAAAAGAAAGTTAGACGTTGAAAGTTGGAAAATCCACAGTTTGGACACAGACACAGGAAAAAAAAACAAAAGTTTGAAATGCTATTAGTACTTATATATGTGAATCTTACACACACACACACACACACACACACACACACACACACACAGGCACAAAAAAAATTTAGGAATGTAACCAAGTTCTCTTTAATGAACACAAATTGTCCCTCTGCTTAGAGTTAAAATAATTTATTAGTAAAAATACTTTACTGTGAAGTACTATTTTTAATGTGTGCTGAAAAAAACAAAAGCTCCTCTTTAACTCAGTTTCTTTTCCTCTACCCCAGGATGAGGAAAAGCATTGCTATCAGAGAACAAAAGGCAATTACCTGATTAACAACCTAGGTAGCTTCACTAAATTCAGGTCAGTCATTCAGCAATATGCTCTAAAGAAGCTACATGTTTAGATTATTACCAGAAGATACAGTTGCACATATTTTGGATTCTGCCTTTTTGAATAGGGAGAAAGTGTACAATGTTTGTGATAAGACCATGACCAGCTAACTCTCTTGGCTAGAGCTGCTTGTTACAGACTCTCAAATAAAACAGTCCTTGTGTTCAAGACCAGAATGAGATCCAGGATGACAAGGAACTTGTTGCTTTGCTGTGTCCTTTCCTTTCCTTTCCTTTCCTTTCCTTTCCTTTCCTTTCCTTTCCTTTCCTTTCCTTTCCTTTCCTTTCCTTTCCTTTACTTTCCTTTCCTTTTTCCTTTCCTTTCCTTTCCTTTCCTTTCCTTTCCTTTCCTTTCCTTTCCTTTACTTTCCTTTCCTTTTTCCTTTCCTTTCCTTTTTCCTTTCCTTTCCTTTTTCCTTTCCTTTCCTTTCCTTTCCTTTCCTTTCCTTTCCTTTCCTTTCCTTTCCTTTCCTTTCCTTTCCTTTCCTTTCCTTTCCTTTCCTTTCCTTTCCTCCTTCCTCCTTCCTTCCCTTCCCTTCCTTTCCTTCCTTTCCTTTCCTTTCCTTTCCTTTCCTTTCCTTCTTTCTTTTCCTTTCCTTTCCTTTCCTTTCCTATCTGATTTTCTTTTGCATTGAGCTTCACAATTGCTAGACATAACTGTGTACTGGTATTGACTGTCTTTGAAGGATCATAGATTAAATAAGCTGGCACTCCAGGTGTGCCCGGTGCCTGACTTTCTTTCTAAAGTGTCTTCCATGCCTGGCTTTGATTATTGAAGTTTGGAGCTTCTGAGTATGAAAATTTTCCTAATGCCCTCTGACTGGATACTGTCACTCACTTTATTCTTCCAAAACATTAATCGTAAATACAAAATTCTCACTAAAGGAAAGCCCCTTGCCCAGCTCATAAGGATATCCTGCCTTTTAGCTAATGCACTCAGGACCAGCCTGCTTCAAGCTGCTACTCCTGAGCCCAGGGGAAAGGAAAACAGACTTGTACCTGACTCTTTGCTGCCCTCACCTGACTGACTTTGCCCTTTAGAGAATCTTGGGGTTTGGGGAATTTTGGTTGTTATGTCAAGGAGGGTAATGATCTAAGAACTTTAAATTAATTTATTTTAAGGAAGTATAGGATGGAGGAATACACTGATATCTAAAAGAAACACCAACGAAATAAAGCTTGTGTCACAAATGTACGGAAGCAGTTCTCTCTCTTGAGTACTGGCACTGTCAACATAAAACACTCTTAAAAGTAATAGACACTATGAATAATATGCACAGCATTGCCATTGCCATGCAGTAGGAAGCTCTGGAGGATCCTAGCAGCAAGGTCAGTGCTGCTCTCATGCAATTTTCTCTGTGGTTAGAGCATCTGTATTTTGTAAACATTGAAAGTCAAGTCAGAAATCATTCAAACTTGAAAATCCATGCATGGCACAATAGAGAAAGGTAGAATTTGACAATGTTGTTTTACCTCTATTGAATATAGGTAATAGACATGTTAGGGAAATGCTAAAATATGGTAATCCTATTTTCTTTGTTTTTGAATTATTCTTCTTTCATACAACACATTTCTACTATATTTTTCCTTCCTTCCACCCCTCCAAATTCCCTCACTAACTACCTTCTCCCCAGTCTTATCCCTTCAGAAAAGAGCAGGCCTCTCAGGGATATGAACCGAACACAGCAAAATAAAAGGCAGTAATCCAGGCACAAAACCTTTAATCTAGGCTGAACAAGGCAACTCAGTAGTAGGAAAAGAGTACCACAAAAAGGCACCAGTGTCAGAGACACCCCCCCCCAATTAGGAATCCCACAAAACACCAAGCCAACAATCATAACATTCAGAAGACCTAGTTCAGATCTATGTAGCTTCCACTGAAAACTTTCTCAGATGCAGAAGTCATTCATATTGCAAGGTCCCTGCTCAGCACATACAAAGCTATTTGATCATAAACACAATGAAGAAAGAGGAGGAGAAAGAAAAAAACAGAAGGAGAGTGGAGGAGCAAAAGAAGACAGGGAGGAGAAAGAGGAAGGAAGAAAAGAAGGAGAAAGGTAGGGGAGGGAGGAAAAGAATAGGAGGGAGGAAAAATAAAGAAATAAAAGCAAAAACATGGACCCAGAAAATGCTGCTCCACACTTCCACTTCTTACTATCAGGAATGATTAGATAAGATATACCACATGATAATTCCAACACCCAATAATTAAATTTCATAAATATATATTAACTTAACATGTTTGCGTATTACCTAATGCTAAAACTGTCTGTGTTGTGTCTGTCCCTTTCCACTCAAGGAGAATTACACTGTTGCTTTAATTTTCATTAAAATGACATTTTTATGTGTAAAGAAAACTAAATCATCTGCTTTAAAACTGTCTTTGAATAGTGAGGTGTATTGATGTTTTCAGTGTTATTGGCCCTGAAAGTTGACCCTAGGGTTTAATGTGTTCCCTTTTATTTCTGTACTACATACCATTGTTTTCTATCATGTGTCACAACAAAATGCAAGCTGTTCCTAATGCTGGCCAGCTCCCTCTAAGATTGTTGTATAATTTAAGAATAAAATCCTCAATCTCTGTGAAGTTAGAAAACACATCATGGCACGTCTTACTGCTCAGGGTTATGCTGAGGTGCTAATGTGTTATTAGTTAGAGATGATGCTTGCCAAGAACTACAATAGCCCAATTGTCAGCCCAGGCACCTGCATCCTATTGCTTGAAGTAATAATACCTCACTCTCTGACTACTCACAGATTCTTGACCATGTTCCATCTTATACAATGAAAATTATCCCTGCCCTCATTTTTACCCTCAAGCAGATAGTTCCCATGATGGTGCAGGTATTGCCAATTTAACTCGAATCTCACTAAATGTGTGTCTGATCTGTCACACCTGATTTAGGAAGGAGGGAAGCTATGATAAGATGGAAGAGAAACCAGAAAATGTCATTATCTTTCCTCGAAATCTTCCAGGCTTCAGTTGCATCTCAATTTGTTCTCCCTTATACATAGGGAACACCTTCAAATGAAACAATAGGGCAGACGTCTATGACATATTGACTAGGAGATAATGGTATGGTCATTCCTTCCTCCCTTTATTCATTGCAGCGCAAAAGAGAAGAGAAAGCCATAAATGCCCCAAGAAATGGTTACAATTAGAATTCCTCTGCCTACATCTGCAAAGACCATGTATACTTTTAGTGCTCAATAGCTGCCTCTGGCATGATGATATGTACTGCCAGGTGCTCTTTTAACGTAGAAGAAATGGTTTTCTGCCAGGCATCTTCCTGTGTAGCTAGGGCAGCCTGCATTTGAGGAGAATGACTACATTAACTTCCAATCTAGATAGAAACTTTGTGAGACAATGTTCTCAACTTAATATTAAGCGGTTTCAAGAAGCCTTTCAAGCAATCACCAAGCATATGTAATTATTTGTTTGAATTAGAGGAAAATATTACACAGACATAAAATAGTCTTGTTAAGTGCACTGTTAGTGTTACATATTATATTAGTACTAGACAAAATAGTCTTGTTAAGTGCACTGTTAGTGTTACATATTATATTAGTACTAGACAAGCTTGCTCTGTCATCATCTTTCCCAACAATGTCTTGCTACTTAAAGCACAACATGGATTTAAAATGTAAGAAAACTCTTGTGTCATTGATGTAAATAATTATTACTTAAATGCACTTTAAAGTAATTTATTATAGGCAAGGGAACAAGGGTACACTTTTCTGAAAATGCCTTAATCATATTTAATAATCACATTTTTGACCATGTGTTTTGTGATTCATCAGTTTAAGAACTCACTGTCAGTTCTGGAGTTCATTAATAAGTGTTTGTGCTGGGAACATAGATGGCCAAATATAGACAGATTCCTCACACTGAAAATGCAACTTTTTTTTAAAAAAAATAATAAACATATAGAATTTAAAATTCAACATTGGAATAAATACAAGATGTAATTATAAGAATCCAGTAGAATTTTTACTTAGTTATGACAACAAAATAAAAACTAATTTCAAAATAATAAATGATTCCTGAAAAGATAACTAATAGTATGATTTTATTCAGAAGACAGGTCCTAATAAACTTCAAATTTAAGGATGGATAATTTGAAACACAGTAATAGATAATCATTTCTAAGGTTTTCTGTGATACTTTCCACCTCACGAGGAAACTAGGGATTAACCAGGTGTGGTAGCTTTGTTCACACTACTATGAGTTGGAGGGACAGCATGAAGTAACATTGCCTTTATTGTAGTTTTAAACCATGTGAAGGATTTGCAGCTAAAGTTGATCAAATTGTTTACTTTAGAAGCCATCCAGAGCCCAGAAAGTGATTTTGGGACTATCGTTTTTTCTAGAGCATATTCTCCTATCATCAGATGAGAAAATCTCATTGCTGATGAAATAAATAAATTGAGGTTTTGTTTCTCAAAGGAATTAGTTATGGGTAATAAAAGGAAGAGAATGTAAGCTCTGTTACATTCCTGCGGTCAGTCTTTTTCCACATTGACACAAGCAAAGCAGATTAATCAAGAAACATGAGGGACTCACCACACAAGCTACTTTGTGTTGTCTATCATCATGATTGCTGTTTTTTTTCAGAAAAGAAATTTCAGAATACTGAACAAGATAATCCATCCATGGAATGAATGTAAACAACAATAACAACAACAAAATATTGCTTCAAGTTTTTAGACAAGAAACAGCCTGCCTATCATTTCAGGGAAAAAAATTGCCCTAAATGTCACAGCTAAATCAAAAAGAATTACCCCAAAATGTCTGTATTAGCAAACACCAAAACTGCTGCTGCTGCCTAAATTCTGAGGTACTGGGTCAGCTGGCAGGGTCACTGAAATCTAGCTCAGCAGGAGGAATGTGGCTGTTTTTGCTCTTTTAAAATAATACTTCCAATGATTTCTGTGTCCAGCAATGATGTAGACATCACTAAGTACAAAATAGTTATCAAGGAAGAAAAACTTCTCTCAAAGGAATGATGCTTCTGAACTTGATGTTAGCTAAGAATGCTGCAAAGTAGTCTGGTTGCCTAATGTATGTTGTGTATATAGCCAAGAGACATTATCATGAATGATCATGGGATAGGGACGTGAGAAGTTTCTATTTTTCCATCATGATGATAGGGCACATTTTTCCTGAAAATACATACTGTACATGTAGAGGCTTAAGAGAGGACTATATTTGATATCAGAACCAATACTTACAGAAACTGGGGATGAGTAAGGGAGAAATGCTGACATCATAATTACTAGAATAAATCCACTCTTCTGTACTTTAGTTTTCTCATCTCTGCCTTTAATTTTGTCATTTTATGGTTGGAAGGATTATCTCATTGGCAGAATAGTGAAATCAAATAATTATATTGCTCTTGACTGGCAATGCGCTACAGTGTTATATGTCCATCTCACTTCAAACATAAGCACAACAATAAAATTCTTTCGCCTTCAGAAGTTATCTCTCTTCATTGTTATATCTCAGTAATATATACTCTTTCCCCTCTGATTACTAGTGTACTAACAAAGGTTTTCACCACTCCATTTAGCCTTGGAGCACTCCAAGGAGATAAGAAATCACTCAGTTTCCATAATAAGTGAATATCATTTGTTCAGCAAAGGCAAGCTGTTACTTAGGTAGGCAGAATTTTGAAAACTTCTAACACAGTACAGGTTAGAAGCATTCACTTTCTAATTTACTTCCATGAAAAGAATATGCTATTGTGTCAGATGCACTAGTTTTTTAAAAAGACCTATGTTTGCTTGTTTATATGCCTTCCTTCTCTGTTTTTTGAAACTCCCATATTTGATATGTTTCTCATCAATACCCCAATTCTTTTTAAATAGAATTTAAATTCTTTTTAAATTCTTTATTCTATGAAAATTTTGTACATTTACAAAGTAAATTATTATCATATCCATATACCATTGCCACCCTTCAACTCCTCCAAGCGTTTATAACTCATTACTACCCCAACTTCATGTCTGTCTTTCTTTTTCCTCTTTCTTTCTTTCTTTCTTTCTTTCTTTCTTTCTTTCTTTCTTTCTTCCTTTCTTTTTCTTTCAGCTATAGGCCAGTGACAACATTCTATTAGACTATTTTACTTTTGATAACATGAAATCATAAATTATTTCCTTCTTTAGTATGAAAATTGTATTCAAACTTCTAGATACCTTAATTAACTAAAGAAATCTAGCTCATAGCCCTGAAAGCACCCCACTTGAGTATAGTGCATTTGTTTTGCAGTTACTAAGGAAGGTTAGAAACACACCGTTGAGAGCATACCAATAGCTAAGTGCACTGTTCAACCTTCTCATCACCCTCTTTCTGTTCTATTCTGGTTGGACATGAGAAATTAAAACTGCCTTATTTTTTATTTCAGTAAGCCTTTGCCTACTCCATTTGATGTAAGGTGGAGTGAGGTGTTCATTATGATATAATTTGTCTTTGAAATTGTAGAAATCCAGACTAGAAACTTGGAACATCTCCAGAAAAGTGAACTGAGCATTCTAATAGTTACTTCATTGGGTAAATCTTAGATTTTTAAGCAAAAGGATAGGATAGATAGATACACAGATACACAGATACAAAGATAGACAGACAGACAGACAGACATATAATAGTAAGGTAGTTAATAAATGTAGTAACATAAAAATGTTGAAAGAAAATTATGCTATCACTCTACAATTCATTTTCAAGTGTATATATTCCATAGAGACTTTAAAAATTCTGTGAAGGAATGTATAAAATGATATTGTCATTCATTTACCTCATCTTCAAAACACACCAAAGTATGTAAGTATATTATTTAAAATCCATTTTTAAGAGTATAGAAATATCACAATGATATCAGAAAGAAAACTAATTAGGACAGATAAAAAATAAACAAGATGAGTTTGAAAGAAAAATTCTATCATTATATCCTCATAAAAGATTTTAAAATCACTATTGTAAAATAAAATGCAAATATCCCAAAGTAAACAAAATATAAATATGCATTTGATATTTTTAGTATTTATGTTTCAATAAAGTAAGGCTTCTTAATTTCTTGTTAAATTTTATGTCAAATGTTCCATTTGTACTATATAAAGGAGAAAATGTTATAATGGATTGACATAAAAAGTCAAAGTGTGCTTATTGAATATACTTATATCAATTAGTCTCAAATATTTCTTCAAAATGACTCTGAGATTGATTTCTTGTGCTGTAATGATCTTTTTTGGTTAATATATTTGTAAAAAGAAATAGGTTTTGTATATTACATTTATATACTTAACATTGACCAAAAAAGAAAAAAATAAAAAGAAAGAGAAAAAGAAAGAAATCTAGATGACTAAAGGTACATTTATTACGTATTTTCTTCTGAGTTTTAATACATAGTTAAAATTTTGTTAGATATTTAATAATAATTTTTAAATGTAACTGTGCTGTTATATGCTGAGCACACTAATATTATGGAGACTATATTGTATTCAAATTATTATATTCCATGATCTAGTCCATCATACCATTGGTAAACAAATTACATAGAAGTTAAAATACTTTAAGATACCTAAATTCCTAATTTAAAACCTTTTCACAAAAACTCAAGCAGCACTACATGTTAAATATACCAAGAAGTACTGCCTGCTTTCCTTTTAAGATAGGCATTCATTATCAATAGCTAACCATAAAGAAACCTATACTTTTAACTTGTCAAATAAATAAAATTTTGGTGTAACTGTTACTTAGATCAGTATCTTTGATCTAATATCTATGCTCTCCTGAAATGTATCAGAATAACAAGTTCACAATTCTTCCAAAATGTCTAAGTTTCTGTCTACTTGTTTCTTCAAATGGTAGAATAAAAGTCCTTGTTATCACTTAAAAACTGCCTGGTCAAAAGATCATTTTGCCAGATGAAGTATCTGATCATATTAAGACCTGTACATTAGCCAAAGATTTCAAATCATTAAAGTATAATTAGCTCCAAACTCCTGTGATAACAGTAGCTATGGAATTTACATGCCTATTTCTTATTGATCAAGGGGAAAGTAACAAACATCTCAAGATACTATGTATTAAAGCTTTGCACATAATAAAAAGAACTGCCTAGCAAATCATAAAGTGGAAATTCCCTTCTTAGGGGATTAGAAAGATGGAGATCTCTTAGCAACCTCAGGCTACAACTGTGTACAAGGATTCCCCATAACCCCAGGGATTTGTGGAAAACAATCCTCACTTGGGAAGACTAGAAACAAAAGAGGTAGCTTAACAAAAATGGAAACAATTGGCCCTGCTTTTCTGCAGCTGTTGTAAAGATAAATGATTCTTGTTTTCCCTGCTTTTTATTCCTACGATGGGATTTAATGTCCCTGGATCATTGTTAATAGTATATAATAATTCCTAATTCCAGCCATCATATTGAGTGCTCTGAGACTTTAGTTCGATGCATTTGCTAAAGTCATCTTGAGAGTTTCTACAAATATTAATGTGACCAAAGAGACCTGTGAAAAAATAAGGAATTATGGTTTAGATATTACATAAAGAATCACCCTGTCCACTGTGCATAGATTAAGGAAACCTAGCACAGAACAGGCCATTTTGCTGTACTCCATATATATTCATTTCTGCCTGTATGAAAAGTGTCTTTTGCAGGAAATCTTTTGCAGTGTATCTCTTGCAGTGTAATCCATATCTCTGAGGCTGTGGGAGCATTAATTCCTATGCCACTCAACAAGAACCATCATTAGAAAACTGGGACCTTAACCTTGCATGCAGTAAGAATGATGAATGTTCCATAAAGCTAGAATGCTTTTTTCTCCCTATATGAGTTTCAGTGTCATATGAAATCTGTCAGAGTGTGTGTGTGTGTGTGTGTGTGTGTGTGTGAGAGAGAGAGAGAGAGAGAGAGAGAGAGAGAGAGAGAGAGAGAGAGAGAGAGAGAGAGAGAGAGAGAGAGAGAGAGAGAATCCCATATCTTAAGGTCAGTGATGACAAGTCAGGTATGATTTCCCTATTTTATGACTTACTGAAGTAGACTTTTAAATTTGTTCAGCCCATCAACATATTAAGAATCCAGATTTATTTTCCCTTACATTTTATTGAACCTTACACTTTCTGATCCTTTCAAAATGGATTCATGGACACGGGAATAAAAACATATTGGTTTTAAATCTGCACCCATCAGAGCTGAAAACAAAACAATTAGAATTAAATTATTCCCCCAGTGTCTTAGGACTCCAGCAATGATTAAAAATAGCTGTTTGTGAGGCAAGTGAATGTGGGGAAATCTGTTTACCACACTCAGAAAACCTCAGAGGGATTCCCGCATGCTGTGCGCTAGAAGAGGTGTGTTCAAGGGATTCATTTTCCACTCTTTATTTTAAATTAGCAAACAGAAGCTCTTTGAGAAAAAGAAAGAGAAAAATATAGGCACTCAGATATATTTTGGCTTAGCACAGAGTCCAAAGCACTTACACGCATTTTTCCATCCATCTTAAATAGTTTTATGGTTTATTTGTTTGCAGTCCATGAAAACACTGTGACTATTAATGATACTAATCAAAAAATTACATTAATTGCATAGCATGTCTTATACAATTGAGCAAATTAATATATAAAAGGTAATTTCTACAGTTCATCTTGATCTTTGAGGACTTTTAGGAATGCTGTCCATAGCTTTTCTGGCAGTGTGGATTTTAGGCTGTTATTTCTTTGTCTATGTCTAAAACCCATATATGAGTGAGTACTTACTGTATATGATTTTTGTGACTGGGTTACCTCATTCAGGATGGTTTCTTTTGGTTCCATCCATTTCTATTTGTGTGTATTTTTCAAGATTTCATTGGTTTTGTTTTTGTTTTTTGTTTTTGTTGTTGTTGTTTTGTTTTTGTTTGTTTTTTTGTTTTTGTTTTGATTTTTGGCTGACAATTACTCCACTGTGTAAATGTACAGTATTTTCTTCATCCATTTTTCAGTTGAGGAGCATTTAGGTTGCTTCCAAGTTCTGGCTATTACAAACAATGCTGCTATGAACATAGTTGAATAGATAGATGTTCTTGTTGTATGAATGTGCATCCTTTGGGTATTGCCAAAGAGTGGAATTATTGGATCTTGAGGTAGATTGATTCTCATTTTCCTGAGGAATCACCATACTGATTTTCAAAGTAGCTATACGAGTGTGCACTCCCACCAACAGAGGAGGAGTCTACCCCTTTGTCTACAGCCTCTCCAGCATAAACTCTTTTGTGTTTTTGATTTTAGCCATTTTGACTGGAGTAAGAATACATCTCAGAGTTGTTTTGATTTGCATTTGTCTGATGGCTAAGGATGTTGTAAAATTTCTTAAGTGTCTTTCAGCCATTTTAGATTTTCCTGTTGAGAATCCTCTATTTAGTTCTGTACCCCATGTTTTAATTGGCATACTTGATGTTTTGGTAACTGGCTTCTTGAGTTCACTGTATATTTTGGAAACTGAAACCAGCCCTCTATCAGCTGTGGGGTTGGTAAAGATATTTCTCCACTCTATGGGCTGCAGTTTTGTCTTATTGACTGTGCTAGGAAACAAGGAGGACCCTAAGAGCCACATACAAGGACCCCTGGAGAAGGTGAAAAGGACAAGATCTCCCAAGCTAATTGGGAGCATCGGGGAGGTGAGAGGGAGTTAGGCAGAAGAGGAGGGGAGAGGTGGGCATGAGGGAAAAGAAGTTGAGTCAGGGAATGAACAGAGGCAAGCAAGAAAAGAGATAGCATAACAGAGGGAGCCATTATAGTCATAAAGAAAAATCTGGCACTAGGGAGATGTACAGCGATTTACAATGATGACCTCAACTAACACTCTATAAATAGTGGAGAAGCTACCTTTAATGCTGTTCCCGATATTGAGATTGATGACTTACATGCTATCCTTGAGCCTTCATCCAGTAGCTGATAGAAGCAGAAGCATATACACACAGCTAAACACTGAGCATAATTCCTGGAATTCAGTTGCAGAGATGGAGGAGTGATGAGCAAAAGGGTCAAGACCAGGCTGGAGAAACCCACAGAAACTGATGACCTGAAAAAGGGAGAGCTGTTGGACTCCATTCTGACAGGTAGAAAACTAGTATAGGGTCAACCCAGACTCCCTGAACATTTGTGTTAGTTAGGATGACTGGGCAGTCTATGGGGCCTCTTGTAGTAGATCAGTATTTATCCCTAGAATATCAATGGACTGTGGGATCCCATTCCACACAGAGGGATACCCTCAGCCTAGATACATGGAGGAGTGCCTTGGCCCTGCTCCAAATGATATCACTGACTTTGAAGACTCCCCCATTGAAGTCTGCCCCCTGTGAAGCAGAAAAGGGATGGAATGGGGATTGGTGGGGAGATCAAGGGAGGGTAGGAGGGTTTCAAAACTGGGATTGACATGTAAAAAAAATTTGTTTCAAATTTAACTAAAAAAATTATAAATAAAAAAGAATGCTGTCCATTAGAAATAAACCATTATAAAATCTTTCTTTACATTTTATTCATCTGAAAAATATACAGATATGTGATTTAAAACATGCACTATTTATCCATTACAACTGAAGTTTTGCTTTGTAGTGGTACCTGAAATAGCTAGCCATAATGATTGTCCCAATTATCTGAACAGGCTTCTTGAAGATGTAAGTATAGAAAATGAAAGCATAAACTAGTATATAATGAAAAAATTCAATATTTCTCTCTTCTCAGTGTCTGGCATAATGTACTAATATTAAATATTCAAATGCATCCATCAATACCAAAATGATACAGTTAAGTTTTAGTTATTTGAGCAAATGGTAAGGGTATATATTACATTATCCTAATTAACTCATTAAAGTGACAGTCCTGCCCAGTGAGTTTTAAGATTATCATAATTGTTATGTCAGGACTAGAAATGGGGAGATACAGTGGCTATTTGGAGATTGTGTCATGTTCATAGCCCCTGTTGCCAAAGCCTAAATTCCTGAGATCAGACACTGGGAACCCGCTAGATTGGACAGAGAGGCTGTGGTATCACGGCTGTAATGCCAGTGCCATGGAGCTGGAAATGAGATTCCAGCACAATCTGGCTAGACAAAACAGTATTTATGAGCTCTGGGTTCAGTTGAAACACACCATTTGAAAGTATTAAATGGGCAATTGTCAAAGACTCCAGTTGCAAACCTTGGATCCTCACTTGCCAATACACAGATGTGTAACCAAATAAACATGATTGTAAATATACACATTTTTTACACACACACAAACACACACACACAAGTATAAATAAAGATTGTTTAACCACATTTGATAAGAATTAAGATAAAAACACATACAAATAATGATTTTAATAATAAAATAAATTACATAAATATATAATATCAATAGCATATGTAACAATTTTATAATGTTTTCAAAGCAGTTGACATTCCACTATAAGAAAAATCATTTTAAAAGTCCTTGACTTTTCCTGAACAGGTACAATACATGTTTTAATTTTATAATTCCATGAGCAGTAATGTGTATTAAATATTGCATGAACTGAATTTCCTTCTTAAAGATAGTGACATTTTACTACCCAAAACTGTGACCATGACTTCTCCTCAACATAAAACTATTGAAGATTATCAAGTTAACATGGAATCATTAGATGTACTGTAACTTACTCTGACCTTGTATTTATAAAATGATGAATTTTGTACACAGAGACCAACACATAATGAAGGAAAAGATGATAAAACATCAGGGAAATGACATTTGCAAGCCCAAAAATTCCCGGTGATATCAGATGCTAGGGTAGGCATGGCACCGATTATCATCCTAGATTTCAGGGGAAGCCCGTTTTACCACACTTTGGATTTATTGTGTTGAGTGCAGAGCTGCTAGACTGTAACATGATCCATGCAACGGAATATTTGATGATCTTCAGACAAACCTTGAAAACTTACTACTTTTTCATTTACTTCTATGCCATTCAACTTCCTGCTTCTGTTTGTTCTTGTTATTCCCTAAAGAAGCTAATATGAATTTATGTAAAACATCTTAAATTATGACCATAATATTATGTACATTCACATTTAAATAATACACAGAATAAAATATGCATTTTATGTGTGTAATGTAAATAGTTTAAAACTCTTAAGTCAATCTGACTAAGTTACTATTATCTTTAAGGTAGTTGGAATGAATGTTAATGATATATTTCTAAAGGAGGCTAAAATGTGAGCAATGATTAAGTTACTCTTCTTCCCAATGTCTGCAAAGCTTATGTTATGTGGAAGTCATTTCCACTTTTCATATTTAATAGAATTATTTCCACTTATTTAAGTTTTGTGTTTCACTCCCATGCTTGGCCTTTTCCTGTTCATGATTCACTACATGAAATGTCTTACATTAAACTGGGTATGGTGTCACCTTAAAGATCTTATCACATTCTGGGGTAGTTCCATTAACAATCCCTTCATGGTTTTTAATTCACAGCATAGCCTGGACATCTGCCCATGTAGTTCAAATGTTCAAACTTCCTCCATCTTTCCACACACACCCCAGAGACTGCCTGCTCTTTACACTTAATTCTATTGCTCTTGGACATCCTTTAATTTGCTGGAGGATGTAGAAGCATATTCATGAATTTGGGTGTTCTGAAGACAGAAGCAGGAAGATTTTGATGAGTTCCAAGTTTCCTGAGCAAAGTCAGATATTATTGATGAATGTTTTCAAAAAGAAAGGTACTACTTTGATTTAAACCAATATAGTTAATTGTATATTACTCAAGTACATATACTAAGTGAATAAGTAGTAAATGTTTACTGGAAATTATGATTTATAGATTCTGTTCTTTTGATAGAAGAAAATTAAAAGCATGGTGTTTGTGTATTACTAAATTGAACATGTTTAAATAAATACATTTTGAAGCACATTTTCACATTTCAAGTGGTAAACTTTATTCCTTTCTTCATTGTGTATAAAGAATTACTTTTAATGATGTAATGTGAGAAACTTAATAAAAAATAAATACCCATTATCCTCTTTGTAATCCTATGGTACTTTGTAACTTCATGTGCCATTATTTCTTTTTTATTATTAGTATAAATTTATTTTTAAATAATAAACACTATTTAAATTATATACAATCTTATTTTACACATAAACCCCAGTTCCCTCTCCCTCCCACCCTCCCATGACCCACACCTACCACCCCATTCCCCCTCCACTCTTCAGGAAGAATGAAGCCTTCCATGGGAGATCATCAAAGTCTGTCTCATCATTTGGGGAGGGCCTAGACCCTTCCCTGTGTATTTAGGCTAAGACAGTATCCCTCCATGGGAAATGTGCTCCCACAGTCTGTCTGTGCATTCAGGATAAATACGACTTCCACTGCCAGAGGCCCTATAAACTGCCCAGGCCACCTATCTGTTACCCACATTCACAGGGTCTATTTTTGTCTTATGTTGCTTCCCCAGCTGTCAGACTGAGGTCTGTAGGCTCCCACTTCTTCATGTCAGCTATCTCTGTAGGTTTTCCCAGTATGGCCTTAACCCCTTTTCTCATCATTCCTCTCTCTCTTAACTGGATTCCAGGAGTTTGGCTCAGTGTTTAGCCATGGGTGTTTGCCTCTGCTTCCATCAGCTCCTGGATGCAGGATCTAGGATGACATTTACTTCTTTACTGAATTATAATATCCAATCATTATAATGTCCAATACTTGCTTTAGAGATTCATATCAAACCATATCTTTCCTTGGCTTAGAATGAGACCTTTTCTTTAGCATTTCCAGCTAACATTACAGTCCTTAATGCTATAAGTTTAGCTGGTTGCATAGTAGCTCATTTCTAAATAACAATAGTTAATTAGGACAGAGGTGGCAGTATTCCCACAGGATATTCTCAGTGACTCCAAGGCTCTGAGTCAGTCTCTTTACAATGAGTGCCTCCTACTGGTAGAACACAAGGATGGTTAAGGTTGCATGACCCACTTATAATGACTTCCCAATTCAAATTAATGTTGAATACAAATTGAAAATGATGCAGGGCTGGGCAATAGAGCTAAATGCTCAATATAAGATTGAAAAACTGATTAATTTCCCTTGGCCTTGTAGAGAACAAAAGAGACAGAAATAGAGTTATGTCCATGCAATTGATTTTCCTATTATTTTAGAAAATAATCTAGTTGAGAATTTGTAAGATTATTTCAATTTGTTTTCACAACTAATATGCAGAATCCTCAAAGGACATTTATCTCTGATGACTCTTTAGCATTTTTCACTGTTGTCTGATTTTCATTCTTAGATATTTATCAATATATATGTATATAGATATATATAACAAGCTAACTGAAGTAATAACTTGTCATATCTCTGGCATTGTGTCTAGTTTTGCTAGCTTGCACATAAAACTGGAGAGGACACAGATAGAAGTTTGTTTTTATAACTGCCTTAAACCCATGGTCTAAATTCTAATGGATCCCATGCATGGTCAACTTGTTTTAATTGAATGTACATCATATTTAGTAAATTTACTGGATAAACTAAATAATAGATAATTTAATAGATACATGTATGTATATATACATATATATGAATGTATAAATATATGTATATGGATTATATCAGTAGCTTTGCTATATATATTTTTAAAAGTGTATGTTTAGAAAATAACAAGTAATATCAGAGGTACAAGGAATTATGTTTCTGTTTTAAAAAATTTAGTTACCAAACTAGATAATTACATGTTGCTATAAATTTTTCACCAAGTATATTGAAAAACAAAACTAAACAAAGCTTGATTTATTTTGTGTAGCAAATTCTAACTTGCAAACATTACTCATCAACCATGGTGAAATTCAAACTACAGTGTTGCTCTCAATTGACTCACAAAATTCCAATGTGTTTATGAAAAACTCACAACATTAGCATCTAGTGTAAGTTCTGTGCAAAAAAAAATCCATTATAAACGGTATATCTGCGATATCACATTGGCTACAGCAATTAAACAGGCATGCTGGGTCTAGAAACTAATGAAGACTTAAAGTAGTATTTTCAAATAAATAAAATTGACAAATTATATATTTACTTTAGATGACTCTTTCCTCCAAATTACATGTTTTCTTTGCTGCCATTTATTCTGGTCACTCAATTAATATTCTTATTTTAGTACTATTTTTATTAGACTGCATTTGTCTGAAATGTATAAAAAAGTTTTATTACCATAGTCATTTTTCTGGTTATGAACTTGATATTGTATTATTAAAGAACTGCTTAATTTAGTACTAATACTTAGAGAGTTGGGAGAACTATCTACCTTGAAGGATTCAGCAGATTGCCAGCATGCCTAATTCCCTAGAAAACATTGCAGCAAAATAAAAGAAGCAGATGACAATTAGTATCAAAATACAAGGAGCAGACAGTCTCTTAAAATCTCAGGGGGCAAAGTTGGAGGACAAACGAAACACATTACCAGATGTTCAGCCTCTACTGTGAATTCAAAACCAAGAGATTTTTGTTAATTGGAATTAGTCGAGGTCATGATAACACTTTAATAGTACAAGTAGAACTTCACAGAATAAATAAATACAGCCCTGATGTAATAGATGTCAAATCCGAATAAAGAACCTTAAAAATTACTGCAACTTGTTTCATTTTATAAACTTCCAGCAGGATCTTGCCTCTCTGGAATTGTCATTTTTGTTCTCTCTTCTGTATGGAAAATTTCCAATACTCAGTCTCTCAACTACAGACAAAAAACTAGGACAAGTCTCTAAAGCTGTGTTTCTCTATATTCATATTCTGTGGTTCCTAATATCCACTGTATTAAGCACTGTATTAACAGAATTGTAGAAGATGAGATCAATAATAAATAATTTTTCAATCATGTTGCTGGTCCCATTTCCAAAACTAATGAAGCAAAGGATTAATTAAACTTTTTTTTTTTTTTTTGGCAAAGCCAACATTACTGATTCACTTAGTCACTAAAGAATGAGTTCTGTTGGAGGTGAGGCAGCTAGTTCTCTGGGGAAGTTCCCACCCACTTCCTGCCCTGCAACCACAGGGAGCCCTCAGTCCTATATTAACTACCAGGCAAGCAAGAGAAAGGAAACAAACAATAAGTCTTTCCCAGCAGGACAAAGAATGAGAATCTGACTTAATAAATTCTGGTGAGTAAAAAATAATGATGATAATAATAAAAATTATATATCTACTTATTATTCTGTTTGCACAAACAAATACACACAACATTCAACAAATTGATGAAGTTTATTATGTTTCATTGTTGACTTTAGGCAAATCATTTTACTTGCCATTTTCAAGACCTTTCAGTTTTAGTTTTATTTCTTCTTAGAGACTAAATTGAAATGAAATGAATAAGAAATTTCAAATTAACTTGTCATAAGACAAATGTTTGTCCTATGAAATCAAGTGAAACAATTGCTTCTTTTTGTTTTTCTCAAAAATATTCTAAATGCTACTTAATTAAGTATTAATATTGCATAGTAAAAGTCATGGTTGTATTCATCAGGGTAATGAAGAGCTCAATATATATTGAGTCAAATTGAAAATTATCATTTTTTAGGATGAAACATGTGACAAACATGTAATATCCAAAGTACTAGAACTGAGGAAACATCCAGTTGATCAGTTGTATTTCATTAAAATGCTAGGCTCTGAAAAGACACTAGCAAGAGCAAGCCAGAGACTGGCAGGAAATACTTGACATAACCATATCCAAAGAAAGACTGTCATCTAGTGTAAACCTCAAAAAAATAAAACAGCTCAATTGGAAATGGCTAAAAGTCTTGAAGAGTATCTCAAGAAAAGTTATAAAAATTACAAATAGCATATGAAAGCTGTCACACATCCTACATTATTGGAGAATGACAGTTAAAACAACAAGATACTGTTATATATTTATCCGAATATTGAAAATCTAATATGCTGTCATACTTTTATGAAGCAACAGAAGCCACAAGCCTACATTAAAAGGATCCAGCTAACTAAATGATTGATATGCTTGTAATTTATTCTAGAATTACATAAATTTTAAAGAATAATTTATTTTATTTTTGAAATTATACTATCATTTTCTTCTTTACTTTCCTCCATCCACATCCTCCCATAATCCCATTCTTGTTCTCTTTCAAGTTCATGGTCTTCTTCATTTATAGTTTCTACATACATAGTGGTAGATTAAATAAGAATAGTTCCCATTGGCTCACATATTTGAGTACTTAGTCAGCAGCAAGTAGTACTGTTATCAGATGTGGTCATTTTGTGATAGCTGTGAGAATATTAGAAGAATTATTCCACACCTTAGCTGCTTCTCCAGCACTATAGCTTTCTTTTATAAGAATTGCCATGGTCATGATGTCTACTCACAGTGATAGATCATTAATACACACACACACACACACACACACACACACACACACACACACACACACACACAACCTTATATATCTATAATCCTCGCAGTTTATGTAATGTAATGTTTTCATACAGGTTACATTACATAAACTGGTGGGCTCTTAAAATTTTGTCACACAATCCAACAATTATGCCCCTGTGATGCTTATTCAATTAAGTGAAAATATGTGAGTTAATATTGATCATTAACTTGAAAGCATTTGGAATGAACAGATAGGCAACCCTCTATGAGACAATTTACAGAGTAGATCTTTTAGGAGAAATAACCTCCCAAGCATGGACAGAGTCAACTACAAGCAGAATATAAAAAAAGTTCTGTTGAAAATTCAGTGTTGTTTGCCTGTGTCTTTATTGCTTGCTGGACATTGCATCTATTCTTCTACTGTAGCTTCTGTACCATTGTTTTTCATACTGGCATTCCTCACTGCAGGAGGTTGCACTGTCATTGGCAGTAAACTAAGTAAACTAAGACTACAACCCCACCAGCAGTGTTCCAGGCCCATAGAATATGTAGAATGAGCAACTACTGTGAACTCAGCCTCTCCAGGGTACAGATGATCACTGATCCCTACAAAACTCTGCTTAGTACACAATTTAACACATAGTTACACCTAAAAACTTGTACATGGGCATTTATAACAGACTTATTCATGATTGTCTTATAAGTTTACAGCATGTCATTCAGCAAGTGAATGCAAGCAGTGGTACATCCATGCGATGTGATATTATTTATTACTGAAGAGAAATGATATTTCAAACCCAAAATTGATAAAAGAGAATTTGAATTGCCTATCTATACTTCCATACAATGAGATTATCCTGAAAGATAATACTACATTATTCTAAGTATGATATTCTCTATGTGATAACTCACTTCCTCCTTCCTGGTGGAATCCAAGACTAACCTCTTAGTGGTAGACCACACCTGACAAATTCTCATAATCTTTTAATATTGTTACAAGGAATACTAACCTCCAACATGCTGACCTTGGTAGGAAAGTTACATTACACACTAAATGTTACTGAAGGGCTTAATTAAACTCAATTTCTTTTGAGTAACAAAGACACATTTAAATCCATCTTCCATCAATGGCTGTGTTTTGAACTTCTTGAAATCATTAAATCCCAATTGAGCTCAATTTTTTCTTTACACACATGACAATAAATAACTCAGGTAATTTTTTATGCTCAAAGTAAAACAATGTTTAAATAATTGCTTTTAAAATTTAGTCCTTAGGTAAGTATCATTAATCTTAATTCTTCCTCAGAATCACATATCACGCTTGATAAAACATATCTGAGGAATGCTTTCTATATACCAAGCACCTCAGTTTCCACTGTGTAGTAATAACTGATTGCCCTATAAAACAAATAGCAGAATTCCTGGAGAGTCCCAAAGTGGATCTATATTACCATATGTCTGGCATGTATTGCTAACTTTGTTAAAAACAGCTGCAAACTTACAGAGCACATCAATAGAAAATATTTTAAGATTTAATGATGACTCCAGGCTATCTTGTGTGTGACCAAAGATTTCTGTCATATGTCTTTGGCTCACTGAGTCATTTTGTTTAACACCAGCTAATGCATACTAGAGTAATGTCTGAGAGCTTATCTTTGCTTCTCTTTTGGCATAGAAGAATGTATAGAATTCAAGACTCTTGAGTCCCAGGGAAGTGAACTTCCCATTACAGCTCACAGCTGTAGGAATAAAAGGGAACTGTAAATGCTACTTGAGTTTCATGATTTCAAATATTCAGGAAAGATGAATCCACTTGCTACACCTGCTTGTATCATCCCATTTCCTGTGTCCCTGTGTGAATAGGGCCATAGACAGACACAACACCTATTTAATGAGATTGGATCTTGGAAAAAATAAATAGATATTTTTTCACACATAGGTTCTTCAGCAATGGAAATATCTATTCTATGTGCACATTGCAAATTAAATCATTTTTGAAGCCAGTGTAGGGTGTGCTAATAAAACCCTCTGGAAACCCTACTGTGTCTTCTGCACAGCAGCTTCCCATAGCACATTTAAGTTTTTAAAAAGCACAAGAACAAATATGATTGATTATCAGTCCACTTGCCAGATTCTACATAGAAATTAAAGAAAGTAAAAGCCCTTTTATGAAAGTGATACAGCCACCTGCAATATTAAACCAATAAAATGTGTGTTCTGCTGTTTATGAACTTTCTTGACCCAGATACATGAAGCAGCTTCCTTGCAGAGAAACCCTGCACAGCCACTGATCAATCGCTCCCGACTGAGGCAAAGCAGCAAAAAGCATTCCAAATTGACTAAAAGGTCAGAGCACTCTGAGCGAATTCCATCAGTGAAGCAAATTCGAAGTTAGCCACACTTGTGATAAGCAGAACAAGTGAAAAAGGTGCAGTTGATTAGGATGTACGTGGGACATTCAAAGAATTAGCAACTCATTAATAGCCAAGTGCCTGGTGCCTTGACACATAATAAAGATGAGTTTAATTGAGCTTCCACTTATCTTTCTGCTTATCTAAATATTAACCAATGCCACGATAATTTTCAAGAAATGATACACTTTCTTGAAAATAGCTGTAAGAACTAAAAATATGCCTACTTCCAGTCTTTCTATACAATTGATTTAAAAAGGCTACAAAAGGCATCTGTATATATTCATTTGTTGCAGGACAATAAGTACAAAGAAGCAGGATTGCTACCATAGTATTTTTATTGTAAAATTGAAGTTTAACCTAAGCGGTGAATGCCAAGGGGACAGATGGGTAAACTAAAATTTAGGAAGAAATCAATAACATGTTATTAAAACAAAATAATAATTCACATAGCTGCTACCAAGGAACAAAGACATTTCCTATTCATGAGACTGAGGGTTAGATGAGGGGGAGTGGGAAGTTAAGTAAATCAATTTACTTGGTCCCTGGGGCTCAGTTGGGTTTGAGCCCTTCATGTGGTTTATAAGTCCTCATTCATGCAGGTCTGTGTACCAGGCACATATCAAAATAAGGTAGGTTACCTTCATGCTATATAAGTAAGCTTATCCTTGTTCTCTAGTTCTGTCTGTCCCCGTATCTTCCTGTCTTTCTGCCTGTCTCTTTCTCTCTGTCTCTCCCTCACCCCTTGTATATGTTTGTGTGTATATGCATGTATGTATGTGTCATATATGATTTGGAATACTTTTTCACATCATTATTCATTAGTTGGCTGAAAATCTCAATTTAGAGAGAGATTCTTTCCATATAGAAAAGTTTAATTTTTAAATATTTTCAAATATATGTTTGGAATGCAAGTTAAATTGTTATGACATCATTTTGCCTCTCCTCCCTCCAGCCTTTTCTATGTAATCCTAACATAAGTTTAATATTTGAAATAAATTCCATAATAAGCATATGTAAGGACTGGTAAGTAAATAAAATACTGCTGGAAATCAGAAAAACACTAATTATTTTCAGTAAGGCTAATATTATATGAATATTAATATTTAAGAAAATCCTATAGCAAAAGTGAATATGTTTATAATTATTATACTGTAATAAAGCACAGGAAACATGCTAGGACATACAGATGGCTTCACAACTATTCGAATGACTGTGGTCACATATAGAAATGGAAAGTCTTTATAACATGTGGTGATACATTTTATTATGTTGTGATTTATTAAATCTTGCCTAAGGATTCAGAAAGCAAAATAAGTCACAAGCTATAGAGACACACACCATTAATTCCAGCAGCTATATAAGCTAGGCAGTGGTGAAACACATCTTTAATCCCAGGACTCAGAATTATGACAAATATGGCCACACTAAATTCAGGTTATTGATCCAGTCGTAAGGAGAAACAGCTCACTCAAAGATGATCTCAGAACTAGTGATCACACAACTTTAATCCCAGAACACATGAGAGATATTTAAAACAGACCATGGTCACAGGACTGGCCTTCATTCTCTAGCCATACTGAGGACAGAGAGACATTGAGCACTCTGGGATTTCAGTCTCAGGTTTGGTGGAGCCAGGATTGCATTTCAGCCTGAGCTAGAGGTAATAGGTAGTGTCCGATTGCTTTCCTTTTCTGATCTTCAGGCACACTCTAATAAATCATAAATAATATATCACTAAAATACATTGTAATGCATATTTTTGTGCATAGGTGACTAATTTGTGCCATGTTTATTCAAATTTAATTAAGTATAGTTAATATTTAAGTTGCCCTTCTTTAAAAACTGTTTATTCTTATATAAAAAGTGGAGAATATATGTCAGATATATATTGACATATTTTTTAGTCATAGGTTTCATATTTTCTTCTTCTTCTGGATCTACAGAAATGTATTTCCAATTGTCATCCCTCTTAATGAAAGGAAATGAACCAAATTGTAATGATTTTGACCTGTGCATGGTTGTCCCTTACTGGCAGATGCTGGGGACCCTATATCATCATTCTAACAGCAATTATTGTAAACATTACATATTACTGTTATAATCTTAAAAAATAAAAGAAATAAGTTTTTAAAATGTGATCTACTTTGTTTAATGATTGAATTTTATTGCATGACTTTACCTGGGAAGAGATGGACAAATGTCTACATCTCAGGTAGAAACCCATAAGCAATGACAGAATCCTACACACTAGGTTATGGGTCAATTGCAGGGTGATGGGCAAGGTAAGGTACATAGAATATGGGACACTCCAATCCAGTTACTGAAAACTCCACTGCAGCTGGAAAGTGATTTCCAAAAGCTCCATTCTAGGAGCTCCTAACAGAATTTACAGTAGTCTCCACTGGACTATTTCTCTCATCAGAAGTCACTGTGCTTTTGTGATGATAAGGGCAGTACCTGTGACTCATAGCCTTTTGAGCCCCCCAACCCTAGAAAGTTTCATGGAATTCATGAGACTTACCTAATCCTCTTGATAGAATGTCTTTGTTTGATTTGTATGGACATAGTTTAGGGCCAGAAACCTCACTGAAGAGTTTCTTGTTGAAATTATTTACACATATAAATAATCTCTTATGAGTGAACATGAAGATCTATATACTGAATTTTTTCATATAATTTGAAGCTCCTTCATTATCATTTTGGAAACATGTTGGCATTATGGAGAAGTAGGGCTTCTAATTACCTTTGTAGGTATCCTAATTACAATGTGAAAAGGGAGGAAACTAACTCTGCAATTTAAATGTGGTTATTCAAATTGATACTATGAAATGAAAATATTTTTAAGACATTTTGAGCAATTATGTAAAAAATAAAGACACGAAATTGATGAATACAAGTAAATAGAGGTTACACAGTTATACTTGGAATACTACACAAATCAAGCCAAAATATTAGTAGTCAAAGAACCAGATTATAAGGAGAATAAAAAGTAAATTCAGTTAATGGACAAGAGTTTCAAAATAAAATATAAAACTACTTGGTTTTTTAGTTTTAACTTTTTCATGAATATTTTAGGAGAGGTTTATAGTGAATAATGTACAAAAATTATTCAGAACTGGAAGTGTAAATTTTAATATGGAGCTCCATAATATTGTCTATTCAAATCGTAAAGAAATTAACCAAGTTCGGTAGCACTTGGATCTGATTAATTTTGATGCACATAATTTTTATTTATTTGTATGATTGTCTTAAAAAGTTAAAATTGAATTTTTATCTACTATTATTAGTTAGATAAATTTTAATCAATGATATTTCTTCTCACTATAAAGGATGCCAAGTACACTCAGCAATTTCCAGTAAAAGGGAATGGAGCTGGATGCATAACACTAAGTGATTTTAATACATACTAAAAAGCTCAGATGCGCAAAATAACCTGGTAATGATATCTTACAAATGTTGGGAAAAGCAGAGCTCAGAACCCAGAATTTGTATGTTTCCCACAGACTGACTTTCAGCAAAGAATGCAACTAATACTACCATAGGAAGAGTCTCTTCAATGGATGGTGAAAAACAAAACAAAACATTAAAACCATAGATAGTCAATGTGGAACAGTAAGTTTCTTGGTAAAATAACAGTGTTCACCAAATGTACACACACTCAACATACAGTCATATGTATAATTCATAATTTACAATTCATAAATAATAATAACTTACACTAAATTCATGAGTTAAAATTCCAGAAGAAAATATGGGAAAGGGTACCCATAATAACACAATGAGATTAAGAATCATTGTAATAAATACAGGGAGAATTGCAAAATTCATGAATTATCTGCTATAATGGGAATAAAGCAGAAAAAAAACAGCATAACAAACCATTAGTAATAAAATCCTTAGTCACATAAAATAATGTCTTACATATTATAAAGATGCCCATAACTCAGGAATAGAAGACATTCATTATTCCTTTGACCATGACAGATATAATCCTTTAACATTTGTTGATATTTCAGGGCTCCTAGCATAAAACTGGACTTTTCAAAAGATATACTACACTGTAAGTAATTCTGTTTATTCTTTCTGTTCTGCCACTCAACCTTTTAAGAGGCTCAGAAAAAAAAACACCCCAGCTTCCAAAGGTAAAGATTTCATCCTAAGAATTCTCAATAATAGTGACAATGTTTTTTTTGTTAAAGAATATTAATGTTTGCATTGCTTGATGGTATTTCAAATCACTTATTTAAATTTTTCTTACAACTATATGGAATTTAAAATTGAGTTTTAAATGGATACTTCATGTGAAACAATAATAATAATTTTAAAAAACACTCTTAGAGTTCTCCTTAGAATGCTTCTTATATATTTTTTACTGAAAAAATTCTAATATCTTCCCTAATTACAAATGTTAAATCACAGCATTGTTTAATCCCGAATGTAAGAAATTTGTATAAAAATGTATATTTTTAAAGTTTTAATAATGCAATCAATTCAACTGCTGCATTTAAATATTTATAAAATGTAACAATTATTGATAATCATCATGAGTTATTTGCTTCAAAACAACTTATTTTTGTAGCAGACATTATTGTAAACTTGTTAAAACAATCAAAATTCATCAAAGGAAACACTTTCTACAGGGGCTAAACAGTATGCCATTTTTAATGTATCAACTCTTAACACATTTCTATTCCTCACTGAAGTTCACACTCACACTTTTTTCAAACTGAAGGTAAAAAAGCAAGGACACACAAAGATGTAAAATACAACTTAGCTCTCTATTGTGGGGAGGAACAAGCCTGAGAACCTAAAATTGCACCTAAGAAAGGATATTATTTATAGAAGCTAGAATATGAAAGGAAATACCAGGAGATGTCAAAAATGATTGAAACACTCAGCCTTGACAGCTCTGAAATTTGCAGGTTGAATGCTTGCCACAATTTGTGAATGATCCTCTATATTCTGAAACTGCTTGGTTTAGCAGGCACTGAGGGAGAAACAGATGAGTGAGGCCAAGAAACATGAAGATGAATGTAAGTGTGATTTCATTGTTTAAACTTGACCTAATGTACATCATTCTTCAATAAAAGCAGCTATAAAAGCACCATCTTGGTGTTCATCAGAATGTTCTCTTGTAGTGACTCATTGATGGTACAAATGGAAAGAGTAAAAATGTGAACACTTTTTAAATGCTCTTTTTCTGTCTTTGTATCTATTCTGTAACTCTGTGTCTTTTTATAGGCAAATTGAGACCACTGATATTAAGATATTAACAGCCATTGATTGTAAACTCCTGTTATGTTTGGATTTGTTGGTGGTGGTGCCATTGTGTGTGTGTGTTTCCCTTTCTTTGGGGGTATTGGTAATGTGGGATTATCTATTACCTAAGTTTTTGTAGTGTAGTCAACTTCCTTGGGTTTGAGTTTTTTCTCCAAAACTTTTTGTGGAGCTGGTCTTGTGGATATGCATTGTTTATATCTGGTTTTGTCACAGAATATCTTATTTTCTCCATTATAGTGATTGAAAGCTTTGCAATAGTAGGGAGGATACCTTAAATGCTATTCTTCTATAATGAAATTGATGACTACCTTAAATGCCATCATAGAGCCTTCATCCAGTATCTGATGGAAGATTCACAACTAAGCACTGAGCTGAACTCCTGGAATCCAGTTGTAGAGAGGAGTCAAGATCCTGCTGAAGAAATCCACAGAAATAGCTGACCTGAGCAAGTGGGAGGAAACGACCCCAGCCAGACAGCTTGGAAACTAGCACAGGATCAAACCAGGTGCCCTGAACATGGGTGTCAGTTGTGGGACTTGGACAGTCTATGGGGCCTCTAGCATTAGAACCAGTGTTTATCCCTTATACATGAACTGGCATTTTGAAGCCCATACCCTATATTCTCTCAGCATAGACACAGCGAGGAGGGCCTAGGTCCTTCCCCAAATGATGTGACAGACATTGATGATCCCCCATGGGAAGGCCTCACCCTCTCTGAGGACTGGATAGGGGGTGAGATCTGGATATGGTGAGGGGAATGGGAAGATGGGAGGTAGAGGGAACTGGGATTGGTATGTAATATAAAATTGTTTAAATAAAAAAATAACAAAAAAAATTAAAAATGCTCATCTCCCCAATGAGGTATTCACATCTATTTCGAGTGATTTGTTAATGAACATACACTTCTGTTCAATATATTTGTTTTACAACTTTTACACATTTATGTGTAGATATTTTCACAGAGCTTGAACGGAAAAAATTGTAGTAGGTTTATTGCATAAGATTTGATTAGTTATAGAATACTTTGAATAACTAAGAAATTACTTCTATTGAAAAATATTTTCCACAATCTCTACCAAATAATTCAAAGATATTCTATATCTGTACAGGCTAACTATAACAGCAGTCTAATTAAAGCTTACTAGTGGAATGGTTTGTAAGAGTGGAAATGAGGTAAAGTCAGAATGAAAACAATACCACTTGTGTTTATTAAATTTAAAAGAAGAACAATGGCATGTGGGAGTTTTTACTGTTGTCAATTTTATTTTTCAAATGGAAAAACTTGGAACTCACTGTTACTATTTAAATGTCATAACATAAAAACATGTATTAACACATAGATAGACATTAGTGCATATTCAATTCCCATAGAGAGACCTAATTATAGCTAGAATATACACACATAAATATAAGTGTATAAATGTATGTAGTTTCATCATTATTTCGCTTAATAACATTACATATAAGCGGCATTTTAATTCCATAAGCTATTGAGTCTCAAAAACTTTATCATATAGTTTCCTTTTCAATGTAAATATTTATTCAGATACCATTGCCATTAAATACCATGTCTAAATACATATGATCGAACCTGAAATTCACAGCCTTGTTATTCATGCCACAATAAAAATATATATTTAATACAAGAATGCAGCTAAAGTTAGGTGTGAGGACACACAAGATGAGCCTAGCACTTGGCAATAGATGAGGATATGCTGGACAGATTGCAGTTCAAGTTAAAGTTTACTCTGTGATAATTAGACAATTTTTTTTCAAAATGTTCAAAATGGACACACACACACACACACACACACACACACACACACACTTATGTACAAAACACTTCCTGCATAGTTTATATAATGTTACTTATATGTAATCTTAAAGATATAATGTTTGATATTGGATAATCAATTCGTGCGTTCTTCCCTGGAGTACATTATTCCAAGCTTTTAATATTATCTGAGTTTACCAAGTTTTGGAGCTAAAACATTGGAAATGGCTACACTGGAGACTGTAAAATAGCTACTCCTTGATATGTCTCTTACACTCTCTGGTTATTGCTAGTCGTGATGATTCCCAGCTATAAAATTTCACTGTTACTTCATAATTGTAATTCTGATAACATTTTGAATAATAATGTTTATGAATATCTGTGCTTTCTCTTGGTCTTAGATGACTGCTATGACAGGGTCTTTCCACCCACAAAGGCTTTGTAATCCACATATTGAGAACCTCTGTTCTAAGTGATAACCCATAACAAATCCTTCCTTTTCTAAGTTACCTTGGTCATAATGTTTTTCATAGCAATAAATTAGTAATTAATAAAGTATTAATCATTGATCATGAAATAATTATTCCTTATTTTCCATACCCTAAATAATATATTGTAGCTTGTTGTTTTCCGGCCAGCCCGCCCGCCACTGGTCTGGCGCGCCCGCCCCAAATAACACGCAGGAGACTCTATATTTGATACAATCCTGTTGGACAATTACCATTACTGTTTATGGGCTAGCTCTGTCTTAATTATTAACCCATTTCTACTTATCTAAGTATTTCCACGTGGTTGTCTTATGGGGGAGCCGCGGCAGGCGTCCTGCTTCCTCCCCGGGCTACATCTCGACTCCTCCTTCCCACTTCCTCTTTCCTTCTCCTAGTCTTCTAGCCCTGCCTATCTAGTTTTCTATTGGCCACAGAGCTTTATTAACCAGTATGAGAAACATATATACAGAATAACATCTCCCATCAATATATAACATTTGTTGTTTCCCAAATAACTGTATAACAGTAAAAGTATATGCAAGTGAGAAGATATACAGCTGGGAGAAGCTTTGAAACAATGCTTCCAGCAACTTTTTTTTCACACTTCTTAGACACATGTTATATGTGTATTGTGGGCTAAGCAATGATTACTGTCAAGTTGTCTGGATGTGTAATCTCCTTGGAGACAAAACTTTGTGTGTATCTTTGAAATAGTATCAATACACCTTTAACTCAATAGAAAAGATGCATGCTAATTGTGGACTGTAGCTCAGGAACTGAAGTTTCTGATGGAAAAAAAAAGGAGACAAAGAACAGAGTTAATTAAGCCCCAGTATTCATCTATCACTGTCTTCCACTGGACAAAATATTAGTAAATACCTCAAGCACATACCTCCTCATGTGGTGGACTCTAAAATTATACTGAGAGAACCTTTCCTTTCTCAGATGATTGTGTTCAATACATCACCATAGCAAAAAAAAAATAAAGCAAATATAGAAAATTGACCATGAGAAGTACCAATATTGCTATGAATAAATGCTTACTTGATTTGTTGGTTGTAGAAGAAATTTAGGAGAGCTGTAGGATAGAAAACTTTAAGTGTTGTCAGTAAAGCTTAAAGTAATTTGAGGAATTTTATATCTAAGTAGAGAACAGAATACCAACTGTGTATCAGAGGTGTGGATAGTAGAATTCTGCCTCATTAGTGTTGGGAATTGAGAAAACTACACAGGAAACTGTTCTAGAGAATAGAATATATCTCAGTTGGTAAAGTGCCAAATTAGAAGGTATAGGCTCTGATCCAGCACCTGAACAATAAAACCAAGGAGAGGCACATGGTGTATTCTAAGCAAAGGATCCAGGGACAGAAGGATGAGGCACTAACAGTCACCCTTGTTTCTATGGGGGAAAAAATAGAACTAGCGGCAATCATTTAATACTGTAGAAAACAAAGTATATTCCTGGATAAGTAAAGCTGTATTTAAAATAGACAGGAGGACCAGTGGATTCAGATTGCAAACCCTGATATTAACCCACACACCTAAGACACCTGATTTTTGACAAAGAATCTAAAAGTATACAATAGATAAAAGAAAGCTTCTTCATCAAATCGTGCTGGCATAACTGGATACTGACTTGTACAAGACTGCTGATAGATAGATGTTTATTGCTTTATTGCTTTATTGTTTATTGTTTATTGCCATTCACAAAACTTAAGTGTAAATGGATTAAAGATCTCAAAATAAATCCAACCACATTGAACCTCTTACAAGAGAAAGTGGGATGTACCCTTGAATGAATTGATACAGGAGACTGCTTCCTGAACAAAACACCAGTAGCACAGCCACTGAGATAAACAACTAATAAATGGGACCTACTGAAATTGAAAAGCTTTTGCAGGGCAAAGTACACAGTCAACAAGACAAAACAGCAGCCCACAAATGGAAAAAGATCTTCACCAACTCCACATCTGACTGAGAGTTGATTTCCAATATATACAAAGAACTGATGAAGCTAGTTACAAAAACCTCAAATAATCCCGTTAAAAAGTGGGCTACAGAACAAAATAGAGAATTCTCAATAGAGGAGTCTAAAATGGCTGAAAAAACTTAAGAAAGTGCTCAACGTCCTTACTCATCAGGGTAATGCAAATCAAAACAACTCTGAGATACCATCGTATTCCTGTCAGAATGGATGTGGAGAAAGGGCACCATACCTACATTGCAGGTCGGGGTGCAAAATGGTACAGCCACTTTGGAATTCAGTAAAGCAGTTCCTCAGAAAAATGGGAATCAGACTACCACAAGATCCAACAATTCTACTCTTAAGCATATAGCCAAAATATGCATATTCAAACAACAAGAACATCTGTTCAAATACATTCAAAGCAGCATTATTTGTTATAGCTAGAACCTGGCAGAAACATAAATGTCCTTCAACTGCAGAATGGATGGAGAAAATGTGGCACATTTACACAATGGAGTACTATTCATCAGTTAAAAAAAAAATGGATGGAACAAGAAGAAACCATCCTGAATGAAGTAACTAAGTCACAAAAAGACAATCATGGTTTGTACTAACTCCTATATGAATTTTAGACATAGAGCAAAGTATTACCAAACTACAATACACACCACCAATACAGTTAGGAAACAAAGAGGACCAAAAGAGAGACATACATGTTCCCCCTGAGAGGGGGAAAGAAACAAGATCTCCTTAGCAAATTTGGAGCATGGGGTGAGGGAAAAGGGAGTTAGGAGAAGCAGAAGGGAAGAAAAAGACGGGAGAGGAGGGCATGAGAGAGCAGGAAAATTGAGTCAGGGAAAGAATAGAGGAGAGCAAGAAAAGAGATAGCAGAATAGAGGGAGCCATATAGGTCTAAAGAGAAATCTGGCACTAGGGAACTGTACAGCTATCTACAAGGATGACACCAACTAACAATCTAAGCAATAGTTGAGAGGCTACCTTAAATGTCCTTCCCCAATAATGAGAGTGATGACTATGTTGCCATCCAAGAGCCTTCATCTACCAGCTGATGGAAACAGAAGCAGACACCCACAGTTTAACACTGAGCAGAACTCCTGGAATCCAGTTGCATAGATGGAGGAGTAATGAGCAAAGGGGTCAAGACCAGGCTGGGTAAACACACAGAAACAGTTGACCTGACCAAGGGAGGAGCTTATGGACTCCAAGGTGATGCCTGGAAACCAGCATAGGACCCAGCCAGACACCCTGAACATGGGTGTTACTTAGGAGGACTGGGAAGTGTATGGGGCCTCTGGTAGTGGCTGAGTATTTATCCCTAGTATAAAAATTAATTTTGGGGCCCATTCCACATAGAGGATACTCTCTCAGCCTAGACACATGGGGGCATGCAGCTAGGCCCTGCTCCAAATGATATGATAGACTTTGAAGTTTCCACATGGTAGGCCTCACCCTCCCTAGAGAGCAGATATGGGATGTGATTGGGATTGAGATGGGAGGAGGGCAGGGTGAGGGAACTGATTTGACATGTAAAACAAGCATGTTGCAATTTTAAATAAAAAATAACTCTTCAAAAATAAGTACGTTTTGCTTGACAGAAATAATCTCAGAATCCTGTAACATACATTCTTATTATTTATGATTCACACTTACTTTTATAGTAAGATAGAAAACAAAGTTAATTAAAATATGTACAGTTTGCTGAGAAAAGACTGTAAATTGAGATTAACTATGAATAATGCCATGGACTTGGAAGCAAATAAACGTACAAAATTTATGAGGGAAATCACAAAACTGAGAATAACCTCTGCACTTTGCACAAAAAAATACCTTTGTGTTATGTCTAGTACATCAAACGCCCTGGATGTAAAATGAAGTTTGCTCCAAGTAATAGAGATTAAAGTAATAAACCTGCTCAAAACAACTGCTGGGAGCTAAGTTTAGCTACCAGGGTACACAGGGCAATGAAACTACAGCCAAAGTGAGCGTATCACATAAGGTGGTGGCAAAAGAATCTGGCAAAGTATCTATATGCTGATATTTTTACAAAAAGCACTGTAAGAGATATGAGGTCATGAAGGCTTGCACCAGAATCCATTCTGCTTATGGTATTGAGAAACTAATGCATGAAGTTATAAAAGTGGTACAAGATTACAAGGCAGAACCTAAGAGATTCATGCAAGTTCCCTCACCTTGCATGAAGGGGAAAGGGGCAAGATCTCCTGAGCATATTGGGAGTGAGGGGAGGTGGGGAGTGAGTGCAAGAGGATACAGGGTTTGAGTGGGAATTGAGTAGGACAAAGAGAAGCAGAGGAGAGGAGAACATGTGGGACCAGGAATATTGAGTCGGGAGACAAATAGACAAGAGCAAAAAAAGCAGATAGAGGAAGCCATTACAGGTTTGAAGAGAAAACCGACTCTAGAGAAGTGTCCAGAGACCTACAAGGATAAACCCAATTAACAATCTGAGCAACAGTGGTGAGGCTACATTAAATTCCCTCCTATGATAATGAGATTGATAACTAACTTATATATCATCCATGAACCTTCATGTAGTAGATGATTGAAGCAGAAGCAGACACCCATGTCTAAACACTGAGCCAAACTTCTGGAATCCAGCTGCAGAGAGGGAGAGTGATAAACAAGGAGTCAAGTCCAGGCTACAGAAATCCACAGAAAAAGCTGACATGAATAAGTGGGAGATCATGGACCATTAGACTGAGAGCTGGGAAACCAGCATTGAACTGACTCAGACCCCCTGAACATGGGTCTCAGTTAGAAGGCCTGGGCAGTCTAAGTACAACTGACAGTGGATCCAGGATTTATTCCTGGTGCACAGAGGGACTTTGGGAGCACATTCCCCATGGAGGGTTACTCCTTTAGCCTAGAGACATGAGAGAGAGCCTAGACCTTACTCCAAATGACTTGACAGATTTTGATGATCCCTCCTGGAAGTCATCACTCTCCCTGTGGTGTGGGTGGAGAATAGGATGGGAAGGGGAGTTATGGGGTATGGGAGAGAGGAAAGGTAACTGGGATCAATATGTAAATTGAGAAAAATAAATAAATAAATAAAATTTAAAAAAAGTGGGGTCTGTTCGCCAATCTGATTACAGGGAAGGGCAAGTCAGCTACCCTATCCACTATTCCTAGGAGTCTTATCTGTGGTAATTCTTGTGGATAACTGAGAGATCCCCTAGCATCAGGTTTATTCCTAAGCTCATAATGGCTCCCTCTATTGAGTTCTCTCTTTCATTACTATCCCATTCTGTTCTTCCCCTAACTCAACCAGATGCAGAGATCCATAGCCAAGCACCAAGATGAGCTGTGAGAATCCTGTCAAAGAGAGGAAGAAGGGAATATATGAAAGGGAGGTCAAGGTTGTGGAAGGAACATCTACAGAGACAGCTGAACCAAGCTCCTGGGAACTTGGGACCTAATGGACTCTAGATCAATAGCTGTGGAGCTTCTATGGGACTAAACTATGCCTTCTCCGTGTGGGTGGTAGACAGCTATGTTACTTGATCTATCTGGAGGCTCCTGCCAGTGAGACCTGGATCTATCCCTAATACATGAGCTAGCATAATTCCTCTGGTGTGATGCCATGCTCAGCCTTAATATATGGAGGAATGGCTTGGTCTTATCTCAACTTAATAAACAAGTCATTGCTGACTCCCTATAGAAGTTCATGCCCTTTGGGAGGGTGGATGGTGGGTGATGTGGTGATGGGGATAGGTAAAGGGTGACAGACAGATTGAGAGAGATCCTGCCTCAAATCTAAAATGAAGAGCAATAGGGATACATTCAACTCTGACCTCTGATTCTACATGCTTGTTCGCATGGACATATTCCACTTATCTGTATATACCCATATAGCATATTCATACTGTTTGTGTGAGCGCATACACACACAAAACACACACACACACACACACACACACATACACACACATAAACACACAAACACAATGAACTATTAAAAAAGTATATCATGTGATTTGTAGGCAAATAGATGTAACTGAAAAACAAAGTCATCCTGAGTGATGCAATCCTGACTGTGACAGAAAATGATAAAATATACTCAATAAAATATAGATGTTAACTGTTATGTAAAGGATAATCACAAACCAAGAGAGATTAAATAACAAGGAGATCTCAAGTTGTGGTGTATGGATCTCCCTGGGAAAGGGAAGTGCAATAGTTTTAACAGGTTGAATGGGGGATATCTTAGTCATTATGGGGTGGTTCAAATTGAGATAGGTTAGGAAGTGATGTGGTATGCTAAACACTGTTTCTCACATAGATGTCTACATTCTATTCCCTAGATCTGACTCTGTTACCAAAAAAAAAAAGGCAAAGAAAATTGCAGTTTCAATTTATGTTAAACTTCTTAACAAGTTGACTTTTTGAAGATGTAATCCATGTAGGACAAAGCTAAACACAGAGCTCTTTCATGTGGAATAGAGATTTAACAGACTCTGAGACAAATAAGAAAGGATACTTGGAAGGTTAACTTTGAAGACAAGAAAGATCATGAACCAGGAAATAAGTGCTACATCTTAAGGCTGACAACAGTAAAAACTAGATTTGAATTTATAGATCCTCAGGAAAGTTTCACCACCCTGTTAAGATCTCTGTAAGACACTTTGAACTCTAATTTTGGAAAAGTTAGGAAAAAATTGGATGGAATTGTTAGTTATGAGGAGTTATTTCTTTTAACAGATCCAGAAAATTAAAATATGCCACCAGTATATATATGGATTAGGCCAGACAGTTTATTAATTTTCTTACCCTCATAACATAAGCAACATGCGATAAGCAATAATAAACTGGTCAAAATATAACTTTTCAAGTGATACCCTGAAAATTGCTAAGTTTTAGACACAATAAATTTAGAAATGTTACAGAAGGCTTAGTGGTAAAGACACTTAATGACAAACCTGGTAACCTGTTACCAAGCCCAGAAAATTACAAGTGAAAGGATAGAACCAACTCTCTCAAGTTGCTACCTGACCTATATACACATACACTATAAAAAAATGTAGAATAAATTTTTAAAAAATTAAAAATCAGGATATTAAATACAGAGAAATAGATATATTATTTGAAAATATGTGCATGTATGTGTACTTATTTGTAGGTATACAAACAGATTATTTTTTGTATGTGTGTATTTAATTTTCAAGAATCACTTCTTGGACCTAGTTGTGATTAAGTGCCCCAAGAGTAGTAATGACTGAAAGACTGATTCTGTGTATGTCATAAGCACCCCTTAGATTTATATCATCTTATTCTTTTAAGGATTGTAACAAACCTCAAGAATTGCTGGTTGATAAAGCTTGTTATTCTCATGAGAATATCAATTGTTTAAGCTATGAGGAGGTGTGGGGGGACAGGGTTTGATTTAAGTGTCTAAGCTCCATTTTTCCTTCCAGAGGATATCCTGCCATTCATATATGGTATTTACTAGAATGTATGTTTTTCCCATGCAGAATTTTCTACCACACTCTTAAATACAGCACACACATGAACAAATATCACACATATACATAAAAATAATTTAATGCCCATTACCAAAAGCGAACAACCTACATCTCATATTGTGTTGTGAGTATATTTTGAAGCAGGACACTACCCCTTAAAAACACTGAGTATTTTTTTTTCTTAGTTCGTTGAATGTTAGCCACTGCCAGGATCTCTTAGCATGTAGGTATCCCAAAGTCTGAATGCCTATTTAAATTTGTAGAGTGGAGGATACTCTGTTGCCTCTTTTATTGTTTTACTTTTTTTTCTGTATTCTTGCTGAATTCAAGGATAAGAACTCTTCTGTGTGGGAAAGGCTTCCTTTAATTGGAAACATGATAGATGAGACACAGATCTGCTGGGATTCTGAGTCTTGCAGAGACTAATAATAGATGACAGATTAAGAATCACTGAGAATGTCATTGTGAAATGTTTATAATAACAGAAGAATAGCTTCCGTAGACAGCTGGAGGAGAAGGAAAGACATTGTCAAAGGTAAGCACTTTCATTGGCATTTTAGGCTGAAAATCTATCTTTCATTAGCTTCTAGCACTTGACATGAATAGAAAATGTACAACAATTTTCATGCTAGAATCCTATATCCTCATTTTTTACACCACAGCACATGATTTTAAAAAGTTATAAAACAGCAAATCCCACATAGAACATTTTTTAGAAATGGATCAGAAACTGATTTACACATTTTATTTAGACATTCCAAGTTTACAATGCAGTTACTATTGGTAGAATTAAGTTTTTTTGTGTTATATTCTGATATTGTAATTCAAACTACTGACAACTACTCTACCTATTGTAACTATTACATTAAAATATTTTTAATAAAAGATAATATAATTATTATACTTTATGCTTTGGATTAAGTGATAATTAGCTTAAAACAATTAGCTTTGAAATACAAAATAATAGTGATGTGGCATTGTAATTATTACATGCCTGAAAATTAGATTATTAAACATAAAAAGAATAAAAGAGTTATTTTAAGAATAAGTATTTCATGAAGAATATAATCAAGGTACTCCACAAAGTATTTACTAAAGTTTCTCTTTGACACTTCAGAAAGAAAACATAAAATTAAGAAAATTTTTTCAGATCAATTTTTCTCAAGCTATGTGAAATGTTTAATTCACTAAATTTATTTCTGTATTTATTGTAGTGATGAGTTGAAATGCTATATGAAAATATATATCAGTGCCTTTAGAAAGATGCATTTTCACTTATTCATTATGTAATATTTACCCTTGACTAAGAATTTACCTAAAGCTCTGTCTTTTTTCCCTTTGTAGTTTTGTGACCTCACTACATATTTGTGGGGAGCAGGGTAAAAGAGTCCCAGGAGATGAAACTTGTGGGTCAAGATTGCTTATTTTGTAATTTACTATTGTCTGCCACTTCCTAAATGCAAAATATTCAGAAGATCTGCAGAATGCAGGTCACCACCTCATCAGAAAGACAGATATAATCCAGATATGAATATCTTCACAGACCTTCATACAAGTAACAGACAGCAGTTGTGATAAAACGTTGATTTTCATGTGTAAAAGCAGCAATTGCATGCAGGCAGAGATTTAACAACTTTTCATATATCTACTACTTAACACCATTAATCTATATTAAATTTTATATTCTTCAAAACAGTTTCCTCTTAGAGATGATAAAATTGCCATATAACACAGAGTCACTTTAGAGGATTGTATAAGTTTCAACTTTATTGTTTTTGTACTGGAAATGTATAAAATAATCACATATTGATTGAGGCAGTCAGAAAAAATCAATACAAGTATGATCTCATTAAATATTAACCTAATGTGATCAGCTAATTCTATCCAGCTACAATGTCTTTAAATTGTAACAATGACCAGTATGTCATGGTAATCATAAGTGTGTAGTAGTGACATACACTACTACTTAACAATAACCAACAGCATTTTAATTGGGCTTAAGACTTGCTAAAAAGAGAGAAGCCATGATTGGTACTGCAAATCCTACCAACTAACCAGGTCTAGTGAAGTCATGATCTTAAAGGAGGAGCTAAAACCACCATTTAACTCACCTAACATAATCCCTAATGGTGTTATAAATATTTATCCTTATATGCACAGAGAAGTTTCATTCTGTCATTCTCTTCCTTCATCAAGAAAATCTCCATTGCAACAGGTAGAGACAAGAAAACTTATAGAAATACAGCATTGTTGAAGGCATACATAACTGAACTATCTACAATACAACTCCCACAGTTAAAGCACATAGAACCTTGGCGAAGGAGGGCTGAAAGTATTGTAAGAGGTACAGTATCAGGAAGTTTGTTATGGGATTGTTTTCTAGATGTGGCAAACAAATTTTATCCATGAAGTTTGAGGATCATGCCTGCCTAAGCAAGACCTCAACCTGGATGATATCAAAAAGAAGAAATTTCAAGAAGCCCAAGCATAGACAAAAACTAAAAAGAAAAGAACTACAGACACTCAATGCTGAAAGTAGGAGACATAGTCTAAAGGTGCCTTTTTACTTCATATTCTGTTACATGAAAACTTATCCACCACCATTGTAAAGGCTTTTATTCATAGTACACATCCTTCATATTTCATTTTTCTGTGCTAGTAAGCTAACAAGTTTGTCTTCTCCCCTAGCAATTTGACTATATGATACTGCCTTAATAGAGCTGTATTGGAGAGAGGCCTTGTTTATCAGACAGATAGGTCCAATCTTTTCCACTGGCCCAACCTGGAGAATGAACATTGCTATCTGAACTTATTTGCCCATTCATTCAGAAAATGTTTAAGATTTTATTGCTTTTTTAAGAAGAAAGCTCAGTTTTAATGAAGCTAATGTCTTTAGAGTAAAGCTTACCCATCCCTAGTGGTAACTCTAATTTCATGCAGCATGAGGATGAAATTTGTACATCTCATGTGGAAATAATCTTTCTTGGGAATGAAATCAAATTAAAAGAAATATATTTAAAGAACTACCCATGAGGGATAATCCTTTAATGCATTAAGCAGCTGACAGTCACTCATTGAACACCAAATTCTGCAAGTTTAAAGTAAAAGAATTTTCTTATTTATGTAGTTTCTTTCGATGTTCTCAATATTCATAAATCTGCTAAAAGTATTTTTGAACAGTAAAAGATGGAACCTGAAATTTAACTATAAATGTGTCAATGAGATATATTACTTACAGCTTATTAATGACTGTGATATTTCTAGTAGATAGTCACAGAAAAATAATGTCAAAGAAACAGGAAAATTATTGTTTCTTAGGATTATAAGCATTTCAAATACATTGGCATGCAAAAACTTCTCACGATATTTTAGAAGCACCTGCAATTCACATTTCATTGGAAAGTCAGTATAAGTTTATTCAGCTACACATTTCCCAGCCCCCTGAGATTTGAGCATTGTCACTGTGGCAAAAGTGTGGTTTGGAATAATCTGAGTGTTACAAAGGACAGTTATTTGTAGTTTCAGATAAAAGGAATAAAGGTGTGACTGTGTAAGTGGTTTTCATAACAGAAACTCGATAATCACTTGTATGACATGGCTTTTTGCTGTTAGCAATATAAAACAATTTGTAACCTATCTAGTAAAATGTGAAAGGTATCAAACATATGATGTAACCTCATTGGTTTATTTTACAGAAAATAATTCAGTAAAACATACCTACATTATTTAAATGCACTACATAGATATTATCACATAAACTTTAATATATGTATCTACTATCATTATACTTATAAATGATTGTGAACATTTTCTGATGACTGTATTCCAAATTAGCTACTACGTCAACATTTTCCAATAAAAAAGTAATGTATTATAGGATAATCAAGTTCCTAGTTACTATGTTGCAGACAAAATCTTATTTAGGTAGAAAGGCTTGGTCTTCCTGTATGCAGTATCACAAGTGATTTATATTTCTAGATAGTTAATGTTAACTGCAAAAAGGAGCTTTACTTTCTAAATATACATGGGCTACAGGGAGTAGACATCTTGTTTGGTGTTCATAGAGACCCTGTGAGAAGGGCAAGACAGATATTTTTGTATGCACTTTATAAAGGAGGCTTTCAGGTCAAATGGCTGGTGAATGAAATACTCTTTTCTGAGACTATTGTCTTCCTGCAGGGTGAGCGGTTTCTGTGGATAGGTATTGCACAGAATATAATGTATTCTAAATGTGTTCTGACAGGACCAGAGGAGAGAGTAAAAGGTCCTATTTTATAGTGACTTAATTTGAAATGTCCTGAGATTGCCAATAAACTCATCGAAAAGAGGTTTTCAGAAAATACTAAGAATTTCAATCTAAACAAAGTATTTACACACACATAGAGGAAGTCTTCAATATAAACATAATGGTGACTTTTAGTTCATACCAGCTATTTAGATATTATTTCAATAGTTGAGAAGAATAAAATAATTCTGATGTGCACAGACATTTTATATGGTGTTTTAAGTATATGCAGGAGACAAAAACACATTGTTTAAAATATTTTAAATAAATATATACAAAAAGATTATTATGAAAAAAATTGGAACTCCTAAGTGGTCTTGAATTCTAAATGTTTTGTTTTGTGCCCTTAAAGTTTTTGTAAAAATAATTAAATTCTCAAAATATTTGAATTAAATGGTATATGTTCTGCTCTTGAATTTGTTAACATTATTAAATGGCAGCTTGAATACCTAACACAATCTGCATACATTCAAGTAAGGAAATGTATGATATATAACATATTGTTTTTATTATAAGATATGTAAATATATAATACATAATTCTACAAATTATAGTCAAACTATGTTATGTGTTAATGCAATCATAGGACACACTTTTGCACAAGTAATAATTTCTTTGTAATTATGTTAGTGAATTAAACAGCAATGTTTAGAGAATATTAATTTGATTTTCATGCTAATTGGTGTGCATGTTGTATTCCTATGTCAAATGTTGTATCTATAATAAAGCAATGCAAGTATGTAGTGCTAAATATCAGTTCAATGACATTATATTCTATTCTAAGTTTTAAAGAAATTATTTAATGTTTTGTCCTATGTGAGTAAATTTATGCTATCTAGTGTTATATACCTAATGGAAATATCTAATAAAGACATCTAGTGAAGTTCCCACCATTTTGTGCCTATTAATTATTGCTAGTGGTTCTGAATACAAACTCTAAATAGAAAAATTATGTAGGTATTAAAATACAAACCCAATAATCCTAAAGTGAACACCCTCCAGAAAGTATTTTTGAGGTTTTATAAATATTTAGTAGTATTTAGAAGATAAAGCAGGAAGCATATAGCAAAATGCATGAATGTATCAAGGTCACTGCACACAAAGGATATGGTCTAACAATATAAAGACATTCCTAATCACTTAATTTTTATGTGCAGAATGACTTAAGCATTAAGTGGAATTAAGCCTATCGTCAAGTTCTTATTTCCTTCATATGTAGTGTGGATATTTAGGTGGCATAAGTGCTAACAATATAATTTTGATGTCTTCTGCTATGTAATAAAAATATAAAAAGTATAAAAATCGATATCAGTAAAATGAGAGAACCCATTTTAAAATTTTATTGTCTGTTAACTATGAATGTCTGCCTGTTATCAGACATTAACGATGGCCCTTTGTTTTCTCTCTCATGGTTCTCTTTCCTCCTCACTGTTGTGTGCTATACACACATCTGTCTGGTGGAGACCTTATTGTTTTTTATTATTTTTCTTCATTTCACTCAATATTTTCATGTACCTTAATTTGCTACTTAACATATAACTGTTCATCTGATTTCTAGTGGTACAAAGAGATGGTTAAATTATTTAACCACATTTTAACACACATAGAACCAATGACTGAGCACAAATAATGTTTAAATAAAATTTCAAAATATAAATACAGTTTACTAATTATCGTAATTCCAAATTGCTGTTATGCATGTCATTTTCTCATGCTAGTTATTTTAATTATTGATTGTTTAAACTTATCACAAATTATGAATATGTACAAAAATACTAGCCATTTAAAAATAAAATCAACCCTTAAATTTATGGCCATGTAAAAATGGAGGCAAATTATAGACTTTACACTATCTTCTTTCAGTTTTACTACCCTTATTATTTAAATTTATGATTTCAGTTAGTTACTTACTTTATGATTTTTCCTCTTTTTCACATATATGGATGAATTTGTAATGGCAGATACTTCAGTGCAATAGCCATTTCTGTTGCTGAACACTATTGATAGGATATTCATGTTATACAGGAAAGATTGTTTTAAATTTTGGAGGGATTCCCCTCCTCCTCAGATAACTATGGTGCCAAATGATAATTTATCTGTCATTGGCATGTATCATAAGAGAATATATTTGGTTTATCCTGCCATTTTCTTTATAAAAGTTAACTATAATTTTGTGAAAAAATGAACTGAAAAGAGATAAAATTCAATTTGAATGGTTTGTGGTTACTATAAAACATATGGTTAAAAATTATGATTTCAGTATAACCATCAATCACAATTGTGCTGTTAAAAATAATTAAGACAGGAGCTTAAAAATTTCAGTTTATTTTTGTACATACATAACAAATACTCAGTCACTCAATTTAAAATATATTTTATGTTACTATTAAAATAATCTCAGCTTTTCATTATAGTAATTGCTCTCTGTTTTATGAAAGGATACTTTAAGTCACTTTCACTTTTCAAATTATAGTGATTCTATGTCTAAATCAATATATATTATTGAAATGATTCATACTGTCATCTGAGCACTTTATAATCTCAAAAGGTTTTGCAGTGAAAAGCTGAAGAGATTTTACAGAGAAAGATGAAAAGAAATATGTATTTTCTTCTCATTGTTGATGCTCTGTCAAGCTACAGTCTATTGCACACATGAGATTTATGAAAGTGCTCAAACAAATTCACCCTGCTATGCCCAGTGATTACATAATAAAAACCATGTTATTTCAGCACAGAGAATTGTTTAAAGTTAAGCTGAAAGTATGATAGACTAATTAATACTGTGCTGAACTTGGTGTGTAACAAAATAGCAGTGTAAAATAGCTTTTAAGACACAACACATTTTTCAGTATGTCCTTTGTCATTATAAAGAGACATATTCATCTTGTAATTTTATTATAAATTAATCACTTGACTTATCAGAAACACACAAATACACACAAAATTCATCTTGGTAAATTTCATTTGGTCACAATACTCTCTTAGAAAAAAATGATACTTCAATGACACAATATTACGTCTTCATAAGTATTTTCAAACTGTGACCAGCTCTAGAAAGTGCCTCGAATATTGCTTGATGATAGTCTCCTCCATTTCCCCTCCTTATTCTTTTGTTATATTTATAGGAAAATCATTTATTAACTCCAGACAATCAATGTTACGATCTGTTACTTTTGTAGTTAGGACAGCCTCAATAACCCACATGGGTAGTGATGTTAGGCCTCTTTAGACTGTAACTAACAGTAGAACCCCTGATGCAATGTTTTGAGTACTGCATGGCCTGGAGCATCTCTGAAAATGGCTAGTGTATGTGACAAATCACTACTGAATGTTTGACAGCAAAAACACACACTTATAGGACAGCAGAAATAACTTTGAATGGAGAGCTGCCAGTCAGCCACATTTTCAATGCCCAAGTGGTCAGATGGAAGAAAGACCTCTGCACCTTCACACACTCCTGCTAACATGTTCTTGCATCACAGTAAACACTTTTAGTGTTTTGAAGGTAGTAATTGCCAAGCATAAAATTTGTCATCTTACAGAGAATTTAATTTGTATTAATCTCAATATCCTGAGATAGGTAATCATAAAAATACTTTTATTTCTAAAGACAGAAATCAAGATTTCTTCTATTTAATTATTTTGCTATTCCAACAAGGGTTAATTATCTTTTTTGAATAGATCTTTTACCATTCAGAATATGTATTTGTAACTGCAAGCAGTGTTTTAAATAAGACTTTTTTTTTCTTCCTTCCTTGCTGACCTGGTCAACACAGACCTTCAGGCAACATTCATTCATTAGTGTTTCATTGCACTGGCACTGGGACCATTTCTCATGCTATGAGATAGAGATTATACATAAAAATATATGATTGTGTTTTTCTTAAAAGAAACCATAATTTGCTTATATTAAAACACAATATGATAGATGTGTTGATAGAGGAGCACAATTAATGTAAAGGGAGAATTTTCAATTGTTAAAAATATTCAGATATGTAGTTGAGATTATTCGAATATTCATTACATTTATTTGATAAACTAAAATTACCATATATAAGTGGATCAAACCACCTGTGTGAGTTTTGAAAAAAAAAATGAAATAAGTTAATATACTAAAGTAGTATGTGGTAGCAACCCATACCCAAGAGCAGCAGGGTCTCTCTGAGGAGCCTGAGAGACTCTGCAGGTATGTGTGCACGGGTGCGGGGGGTGTGGTGGGGGGGTTTGGGGAGGAGTTGGGAGGGTGACCCTGCAGAGCACAAAGTATCTCCAAAAAAAAAAATCCAAAAACAAACAAACAAACAAACAAACAAACAAAAACCAGTTAGCTCACAATCTGAGAGCAACAATGTAAAGGCTACTTTAAATGCCCTTCCCTGATAATGATATTGATAATTAACTTATAAGCCATAAAATAGCCCTCATCTAGAGCGTGGATCTAGATGGAGACAGAAGCAGACACCGACAACTAAACACTGAGCCGGACTGGAATCCAGTGGCAGAGAGGGAAGAATGATAGGAAATGAAGTCAAGACCAAGTTACAGAGAAGCTGACCTGAACAAGCAGGAGCTCATGGACCCCCAGACTGATAGCTGGGAAAAGAGCATTGGACTGACTCAGACCCCCTGAGCTTGGGTCTCAGTTAGAAGGCCTGGGTAGTCTAAGGGACCTCTGGCAGTGGAGCTACGATGTATCCCTGGTGCACAAAAGGACTTTGGGTGCACATTCCCCATGGAGGGATACTCACTTAGCTTAGAGGCAGGAGGGAGGGCCTACTCCCTACTTCAAATGACTTGACAGATTTTGTTGATCCCTCCTGGAAACCAACACCCTCCCTGTGGTGTGAGGATGAGGAGTGGGATGGGAAGGTGTGTCGTGAGTCATGGGAGGGAGGTAGGGAGAGGGAATGGGAATCGTTATGTAAAATAAGAAAAAATAAATATATTTAAAAAAGTTAGGGAAAATATTTTTTTATTAATTAATTAATTAATTTTGGAAAAGGGAGAAATGACTAACAAGGCTGGGACAGTGAAATTGTCCTTATCCAGAAGGAGAAATTCTGATTTGTTGTTGATGCTTTTTAAAAGGTGGCTTCATGAACCTTGTGCTGGTGCTGCTGCTCCTGATGATTTCCCTGCTTGGCGGAGGTGAATATAAGGCCATGGTACTGCTGTCCTCTAGCTGTAAACACCATGGTTATGCTCAGGACCAGCAGGACAGCCAGCATCTAGGGCAAGGTGGTATATAGCAGCCTGGAGCTCAGTAGTCCTGTACACAGACACTCTGGTCAAGTGAACGATTACCTGACCCTGAGCAGCAGTAGGCTGTACATGATGATAAAATGGTTCATTTCCTGAATTCAGTCTCCTGGAAAGATTTCTGTGCAGCCACTGGAGATTGTGTTGATGTTCTTTATCCCTGCTGCCACAAAAGGCCATGTTGCTTACCTTAATCCATGCTGCATGATGTGTCTACAGGGATACTAAATGGCAGTCTATGATATGTGCTGCCGTTGACTAGCATGGCAAGGAAGCTACTATTACAGTGGTATTGATGACTGCAGACTCATAACTGATAGTGAGAGACATTGAAGGCTTCGGTCACACACACTTGGACACACACATACCCCCCCACACACCCACCACCACCACCACCACCACCACCACCACCACCACCACCACCACCACCACCACCACCACCACCACCACACCACACAAGGAAACAGTACAGCCATTGAAGTGAGTCCTTAAAAATCTATGAGGAGAAAGGTGCTGATGACTTTTGGCAGGATATGGGCAAGCACAGAGTTTTCGTTAGAGGCTTGGCCCCTGGCTGTTTGACCATGTTCTGATGAGTATATGGGCAATACAAACTGTACTTGCTTGGTTTATTTTGTCTTTTCTTTTTTGGGGGCTCGGGGCATAAGCAGTGCAAGCATGACAGTGTGGGTCAGAGAGGAATGGTAAGCCAGTGTAATAGGAGTGTATTGTATAAAATGTCCAAATAATTATAGAAATCTGTTGGGGAAAATACATTTTCAACAAAAAGATATATTGATAACACTTGCAAACCACTGTGAAAAATAAATAAGGCTTGTTAATTTTATATAAATGAAAACAAGTACATTTCTGAAAATGAAATTATGAAAACAATGTATCATTTATAAAATTGTATGGTTATCTTTTTCAAAACTATAGGTGATCTATTTTGGTAGACATCATACAATTAAATATGAATTTTGTTTACAGTAATGATTTACAATTATATATTCATACTTTCATGCTTTTTATGACTTACTTCTTTAATGTTTACTTAAGCACAATATACTAATTAATGACTAATTTTGACAACCTCTATTTAGTCTTAATGGTTCCCATATGCCTTATAGTTTGTATATCTCACATGTTGTACATACATGGTATAAGATAAGAGTAATATTCTGTTTAAAATGTGTATTAATCCTAAATGATCCTGTTCTTAATAACTAGCAGGGCTGACAAGCAAATACCATGATCTTCCTCAGTAAAGATTCGAGTGAGGAAGAACACTTATGATAACAAACCACAAAGATGAAAACTAAAGAAGTATAACAAAATATGACAATATTCCCACAGGATGTCATTGTTCCCAAAAAGATTAAACATAGAATACAGCACACTAAAGGCATGTACATGGTCTTCATGGTGTCTATAAACTCATGCTAAGAACACAGCACTTTAAATGGTGCTACATGGATAGGGTTGCAATGTCTGGTCTCATACTTTTAGTATTAACTTTATACATATAAAACCTAAAAACCAGGGACTTGAAAGAGGTTTAGGAGGGGCTATATGTGAGGCTTTTGAGAGGGAAAGTGAAGAGAGGAAAGGGGAGGAAGGGAGACATATTATACTTATGAACAAAATCATGTCAAATATTGTCATTCATTGAATATAGGTCTCTTAGTTATTTCCACTTGTAGTAGCTTCAGTTCACTACCTTATGAGAACACTGGTAATGATGGCAAGACTTGGTAGATTAGGGTACCAAATATCTCCATTATAGACATTGGAAACATGACCGTATTGTTAAAACTCTATTTCTACCTATAGAAAAAAATGTAACCCTGACACAGTAAGACATAGATTTGGTGTTTTCTCCCAGCGGAGGGTTATTTGAAAAGAAAGCAGTTGAGAAATGTAGGGCAAAAGAGTTAAAGCATGATAGGGAGAATGCACATGGAAAATTGGAAAATCATGCCATTATGAATTATTTAAAATATATTAGTACTATATGTTTGTAATTTTCTGGTATGTGTAAACGGTCATGTAATCTAAACAAAATTCCCAGAGATCTGTTTACCTTATCTTATTTTTTTTTGTAGATTAACATATAAAATACAGATTAGCATCACATGTTGACATATTAGAATAACGATGTGGACATCTTACCATGCAAAGACATCTTCTGTTTCTTCCTTTTTTGTACTTCTATATTGACAAATACAGAAAGGAAATAGGACATGTTTAATCTCAGATTATTTTATAATGCATATATATATTATATGTAATATGAGAGAATTAAATTTATGAGATTGTTAAATATATGTAATATTTTAAATAGACAAAATTCACCTGAATTATGACATTATAGTTAAAATTTGGTTGCCTTCAAACATTTACATAGGGACAAGATATATTTAATAGTTTTCTTCTTTATTTTTAGCTTAATTGGATCCTTATTTGACTCTATTTTGGCTTTGAATTTTTTTTCTATTTGAGGGGTAACAAGGGAGTGCTGTATTTTAGGATATTTGTAATTTATTTTCATTCATTTTTAATGGCCTCAGAAACTTGAGGTAGAAAATTGCAAACCTCAAAAGAAAGAAATCAAGACTAATTCCAAAGTGCTAGTGTAGAGTGTTCTGTGATTTTATTAGTCATAATAAAAATCTGGAAGCATTCCAGTGGGTAAGAGGTTTAGCTGCAGGAAGTTCACTAGGAGGGGAAAATACTCAAAGCACTTATAATATTTAAATAGGTTTTCTCAAGAATGGCACTAGAATTCATTCAATAAATCTAGTGTTCTTTTTTTCCATCTTTACTGGCAGCTGCCATTTTCTAGGCTATAATATGCTGAATATACCTGTGCCTACATATTCCCTGCTGCTAAGAATTTGTATAATATTTATTACTTATTTCATGTTCTATTTGATTGTTAATTTGTACATCATTTTAATAAAATTCAGAAAATTTCAAATATAATAAAATTTATTTTCCAATTTTCCATTTACTCTGTCAATTTTAGAAAATAGTATAATTTTCATTATAATGAAAATTAAATCAAAACTCAAAATAGCAATAGTTACTTGCTGTTAGAACAATAGAAAATGCAGTGTAAAATATATATTGTGGGACTAAGAAGCTCAATAAAAGAGGTTTTTTTTCTTAATTGTTTTTGTTGCTTTGGGGGGGTTGTGAGTGAGTGAGTGTGTGTGTGTGTGTGTGTGTGTGTGTGTGTGTGTGTGTGTGTGTGTGTTGTCTGTATGTAGATCAGTGTGCCTGATACCCACAGAAGCCAGACACAGGCATCAGTTCCCATGGATATTAGAATTAAGTATTGTTGTAAACTGCTATGTGGTTTCTGTGAGTCCTATGGAAAAACATCCAGTGCTTTCAAGCACTGAGCAATCACTCCAATCCTTAAAAACCAGAAAAATTTCACATATAACATAAGGATATCATAGACATTGTATATCAAAGGATAACATGTGTGATGCTAGAGAATTTTACTGATTTGATGTATATGGAAAGCACAATGAAGGAAATTTTTGTAATGAGTATCCCTACATTCATTTCTGAGAGAAACAATTTATTATCATAATGTTAGCCTTCAAGAATCAAGCCATGCATTTTTTTCTTTACATTATGCTTCATATTTCTCTTGTAAGTAAGAACATGGAGGTAAAATGCAATGTGATGAGGAGCTATACAAAGTGTTTTCCTGTGCAAGTTGAGTTCTATATTCCCATGACATGAGGGCTCTTGTCCAACATTTGAAGATGCCACTAGTAGGTAAGCTAATGCACTGGGATACCTTTCTTTGATCTTGGGAAACATCATTTAACCAACTCTTTCATTCTAGTTTCTCCTTGTCAATACCAGAGCTTATGAGGTCCTTCTAAGTGAAATGGTCTCAGAGTTCATCATACCAAGAAAGATTATGGTTGACAGAAAAAGAAAATGCCCTTGTAATTTATAATTTCACTTAAAGAAGAATGATATCTACATTTTTCTCAAAAACTGGCAAACAGAATCACTTCAAACATTTTAAAACATTGAGCTGAATCATTAAAAAAAAACAATGTTGGCACTTTGAAATCATTGTCATGTGCATCACCAAAATTGCTTTTCTCACAGAAAATTTTAAGAGGAATGATTTCTGGAGGACAAATTTGGTCTTGGTTATTCTTGCTATTTGTATTTTCCAAATGAACCTAGACATCTGGTGATACAACAGTCACACTGTGTCTTCATATGGATGTCTATTGTCAACTTTGGATTTCTGTTTCCTGTTTCTACAGATTTTTTGTTCAATTCCAGCTGAATATTGTTTGAGGTTCAGTCTTGGCATAACTGAGTGGTGATGGATGAAATATCAGAAGTCATATCAGGTCTATGTCATATCAGAGTTAGATATAGTTTATGGTCCAATGGTCAAAATTTGCATAGTGTTAGAGAATTCACATAGGTGATGCTCTTGTGGGTATCAAGCTAACCTGATTGTAAAGAGTTCTGGTATAACAGCAGAAGTGGGCTTCACATGAGGAGGAGTTGCATAGTTAGGGAATTGGAGTAGAAGCAGGAGTGTTGGTGAGGAGGTAGCCAGGTGGTTGTTGTTACATGATGACAGGACTAGGGGCTCTTACCTGGAGGGAACTTCAAACCTATTGGCTAGCTAACACAGTACTAGAAAGCTCTATGAATTCTGCTTAGAAAGAAAAGCGATCAACTTTACTGCTTTTGGTCCTGAGAGCTACAATACTTACTTGTATGAAAAATATGCCCACTACTTCATTAGTGTCAAATTATTTTGTAAGTTACAAGTCTCACTTTGGATGGTTTTAAGATCCTCTAGACAATGTGTAACCATATCTGGAACTGTTACAGGATTTGAAATGCCTGCAGCTAGAAAGATTATAGGCTCGAGGGGAAAACCTATTAGTGTTCTATGAAGTGGATATAGTGTTAAACTGAGTTCTAATGAATTATTGCTAAACACAAATATTAATGAATCTCTCAGCCTTATCAGAGATGCTTTTTTATGCAGTACATGCCATTAATACAGAGACCCATGTCTGCTCAATACAAGATACAGAGTTGTAAAGGGAACACTATGCCACACAACCTCATCTGAAGGCTTATGGGCCATTGCAGAAGTGGAGACAGAAAGTTGGAAGGGGTAGATGACAATTAACTTCTCTTTTCCAGACACAACTGTTGGTTTCACATATGAATTCACAGCAGTTATAATAGTATGCACATGAACTATACAAAATCAATCTAGAGAAAATACTACCTATCGAACAGCAAGTTTACCACTTCCTGAGCACTATTAGCGACTGATGTCCAATGAGGAAGAAAAAGTCTAATTCATTCAAGGATGTAGCTCCTCAGAGTTCATCCTTGCCTCATTACAACCCTGCACCTAAACAAATATAAGGAACATTAAGTAAACACTATGGGAGGTGAAATATGAAATATAATTGGAAAGAAATGTTGGGGGTGTTGGGGAAGAATTGGATAGGGTAAAATGGGAGTGATATGGTAAAGAACATATTATATGCATATGTGAAATGCTCAAATATATAGGCATCTGTCCATTATAAAAGTGATAAGCATTATAAATGACATTTAAGTTCAAATGTATGATATGTATGTTAACAATAAGTATCACTTTTTATTCTCTCCTAAACTCTCTAACAATTCTTTATTCTTATATTTTTGTTTGTAAGCCTAGCCTTTAATGGCTGAGCCATTTCTCCAGTACAATTCTTTATTCTTTTGCAAATGACTCCCCTTTGTATTGATTAGTCATAGACATATTTTCCTAGGTTCTACAAATTAAAATAAACATGAATATTTGTCTTCTCTGTTCGTTTTCCTAAATATAATGTTACCCCTTCCCATCTACTTTTATCTTCATGGCTGAATAAAAACTGAGTGCATATGCATCCAGTTTTTTAACCCCTTCATCTCTGCAGAGGTTCCTGAGCTGGTTCTATGACTTAGCTACTGTAAATATTACTATGTTGGAGAACATATTTCTATCTGACATGTTGACTTTCAGTTCCTTTGCAATTATTGACACAGGTGATATACCTGATTGTTGTATATTTTCCTTCTTCTTTTTAAGGTTTTTTAAGACATAAGACTACTGATTTCTGCAATGGCTATGTGTATTTAAATTCCCTCCATCGATAGGCAAATGAAATTGACAGATAATTCCCAAAAGATAAGATGCAAGGGGCCCATAAATGCATGAAAAAAATATTCAAGACCATTAGTTATTTTGAGAACACAAATCAAATCTACACTGAAATTACATCTCATCCTCTCAGACTGACTCTCACACAGAAACAAACAGCAACAAATATTGGTGAGAAGGAAAAATTCCTTAAATTGGTTCCATTGCTTGGATAGAAAATGTGACTTAGCCGTGTTTGTTAAGTTCACAGAACCAGCCAAAATTTATTTGATTTTTCCCAAGATAATTAACATATACATGCATTATAATTAATGTATTATTAATAGTAATTATTATAATGATATATTATAACATTGTATACTCATAAACAGAACTGTTCCTATTAGTATTATCTGAGACATAAAATAAACATTGGAAATTTGACATGGTTTTATTTATATAATGGGATAGAAGGCACAATAGCATATAGAGGAGCTATACTTTACCTTTTTCCCCCCATGAAAGCAATTGATTTTATTTTTATTTATCTTCAGTAATATTTTAATTTACTTTCACTGATTAATAATAATCATATCTTCAGCCTGTAGCATAATAAGTTTATATTATGAGAGATAATAATAAAACTTTAGGAACTTATTGAGATATGTGCTGTTCATCTCATCTTTGGAAGTATAAATTTGTCATATTGAGAAAGGGTTTAAAAAGTGTGCACTAATTTATTTATTGTAAAAATTTACCAATAGTATACTATGAAAATAATATGTAATCCAAGAGTAAACAGGGTATTTCAATCACTTCTATATGTTAACAGTTTCACACTAATTCTAGATTTTCTATTAATATTACTGTATGATTAACACTTTTAAATTATAATATTCTTTCAAGTGACATGCAAAATAAATCTAAGCCAGTTGGTGGTGGTGTGCATCTTTAAACCCAGCCATCCGGGAGCAAAGGCAGGCAGATCTCCATGAGTTTAAGGCCAGTCTGGTCTACAAAGCTATACAGAGAAACCCTGTCTCAAAAAAAAAAAAAAAACAAAAAAAAGAAACCAAAATATCTATATAGACATTTTATATAACAGAAATTATTTTCAATATTTATTTTAATAATCAGACATAGGTTGTTATTCTATCCTATACAAAAATATCTAATTGTAAGTGAGGTTTTGTCCATTTAAATTCTTTTGTGATTGTTCCATAAACAAGAAATTTATAATAAAATTACAGAATATATCAGTATACATAAGTTTAAAGCCATAATATGAAAATAGACTTCAACATTTGAAATCACACTTTTAGAAAGACAAAAGGCTTAACATATAAATTTCTATATCTGGAATAAGGATTGATTTCAGGTCTCAGTGACTAAATAAACATTTTTAGTAGTCTTCTGTTTGTTCATTGCTGATTTCTATGACTTCCTATAGCATACTTCATTTCCATTTTATATGTCAAGTGTTTTGTAAAAGCTCACTTGTTTGAAAATTTGATCACCAATTTTAAACATTTTGAGAGGTTATTAAACCATGAAGAGATTTAGCTCTCATTTCTCATCAGAGAAGTCTCTTTGAGAATTAGATGCTGATAAACTCAGGATCTAACAATTGGACAAACTTTAGAGAATTTATGTGTTTGCTGAGAGCTCAGTTGGCAAAAAGACATCTCTAAATCACCTTTCATCTGATCTCACAATGGAGGAAGAGGGAAAAGAAGTTTGTAATATCCAGATATCAAGGAAGACCAGAGTGAACCTCCGTCTTCTGAACATGACAGGTATTCACATGAGCCCTGAACCAATCAACACTTTAGGTGAAGTGAGAGGTAATCATGAGTTATTTCCCTTCATTGAGATCAACTAACTGTCAACTGTGTGCAGTTTCTGGTAGGTTAGCTATGATCCACTGGATGGTGTCATGCTAATGAATGTCTGGACTTGATAGGCTTAAATACAAATCAAACAAAAGATGCAAAGTGAGAATAGGGGAAGAAGTGTGGGAATGTAGATGCATCTGAGAGGAGTTAGGGGATGTGTGGGGTGAAAATGATTAAAATATATAATATATACAATATATTGCACAATTTAGTATTGCATGTGTAAAATTACCAAATGGTTACATACTGTATTTTTTTAAAGTGATGCTGTTTAGTTAGATAATACAGGCCACTAAAAAGAGAATCATAAGTTATGGATCTTTCTTTACTTCCATTTTCTTTACCTCCTTCCAGATAAATCCAAATGTGGCCAAGTATTCTCTTACTTACTGTCACAGGCAAAAGGCATATTATACACAAGCAATTCGCCCAAACCAATAAAAAAAATGGACTTTCTAATATACTTATATATACATTCATAACTTATAATCAGTTGCATAAGGCAATAATATTCAATTATGTAACTTTTGCAATGCTTAGTTCTTTTGTAAACAAAGAAAGTAGGCATTTATATAATGATGGGAGATGTTATTCTGTATATATGTTTCTCATACTGATTAATTAATAAAGCACTGTGGCCAATAGGAAACAAGATAGGTGGGGCTAGGAGACCAGGAGGAGGAAAGAGGAAGTAGTTAGGATAGTCAAGATGTAGACCTGGGAGGAAAGAAGACGCCAGCTGGTTCTCCCGATATGATGACCACGTGGAAATACTTAGATAAGTAGAAATGGGTTAATAATTAAGGCAGAGCTAGCCCATTAACAATGATAGTCATTGGCCAACAGGATTGTATCAAATACAGAGTCTCAGAGTGTTATTTGGGGCTACCATGGCAGCAGGACTATGGCAGCAGGACCAGTGGCAGCCGGCAGGAAAAACCTGCCATAACAAAATAATATTTCATTTGTTACTAGACTTTTGTCATTATGAATTCTATTGCCATGAACAGTTTCTATTCTTTTTTTCCTGTTATAACCATGTATGAGTTACTTTAGTCAAGAGTCTGAGAAGTCAGTTGGAATGAGAACAATAACTCTATAAAATATTGTCAATTTGTTTTGTTATATTTTTAGATGAAATTATGAAAGGTGGGAAAGTTTGAGCAGAGTATTAATGAGGAACATAATAATGAGAGGAAATGGATTTTTCAGGAGATGGTCCAGGTGTAAAGTCAGCACATCAGCACATAATTTGTTTCAGGCTGAATTTCATCATGTCCTATAATCATACTGTTCTAACACAGATATAAAAGAAACATTGTTACTTTTAACATATAGGTAAATTCATAAATGCATATGACATACCTGTATGTGGTGTGTGCATTCCTAGTCACATAATTCATGGTTTAAACAATGATAAATTATTCTAGTAAATTACTCTAGTTTCTAAATAGTTTTACCATAAAGTAGTCAGTTTTAGTTTTTTCAAAATCATTATAGAAGTGCAGTTTAAAGTTTATTATTACAATTTGCTAAAAAACAGTATAATTATACAACATAAATATAAATTATTTAATATAATATGTTAATAATGCAGTTGATCAATTACAAAATAAGTTCATTTACATTTGGGTTATTATGCATTTAGAGGGTGGATAAAGAATAAGTGGGCTAAAGTACATGAGATGTGATAGCTGATTGCAGTTACAAACAGTGAAGCTAAAAGACCCAACTGAAGGTAGAAGAGATTAACCAGAACAGCAGGAAGAAAATTTTGTAGGAAAGGGGCAAAACCTACTGCAGCTCTGGGATTCAGAACAGGGCATATCATTTGAGGAAAAAGGTAAGGCTAGACATCGTGAAGCAAGAGAAAGATGAAGGGGGGGGAGAGGAGGAGAAGATGATACTGCTAAAGTTGGAACAGAGGTCTGAGATCTTTGGGGAGTTACAAAAAGCTAAAGGGAAGTAAAATTAGTCTTTTCTTAAAGTTCTCAATCACTTTAGACTCTGTTTTAGATAAGCTTTTACATCAGAAAGTAGAAAGCAGTTTGCACAATCTGAGCCCAGCACCTCACACGGCACAGCAGAGGTGATGGAATTATGGAATTGTTCCTTAGAGACAATAGCTTTCACTGCCTAATTTTATATAAGTGTATTTTATTGCATTTTTATATTGTATTTCCATCAACAAAGAACACAATGTTTTTTTTTTTTAAAGCTTGTTTCTTGTAGGTAATTGATTTTTATGTTTTCAACTCATTTCTTGAGTTTTTCTTTCTGTTTCTTTTCCCTTGCCTTCCTTTTGGGCTGTGCAATCACTGGAGTATTTTCATGCTTTGCTTTCTGTGGTGGTTTGAAAGAAAATGCTCCTCAAAGGGGGGGCACTATTAGGTGTGGCCTTGTTGGAGTAGGTGTATTTTGATGGGAAGTGTGTTACTGTGGAGGGGTAGGCTTTGAGGTCTCATATGTTTATGCCATGCCCAGTTAACATGCCCAGTTAAACAGACCACTTCCTGCTGCCAGGGAGATAAAATGGAGGACACCATGTCTGCCAACATGCCATCTTATCCTACCATGATGATAATGGCTGACATCTCTGAAAATGTGTTTTTCATTATAAGATTTACAATGGTCATGGTGTTTCTTCCCAGCAATAGAAACCCTAACCAAGACACTTTTTTTATGGAATTTTAATTTATCCCTCTTCCTACAGGTAACTCCAAGACATACTCCATTATCATTTTAAGATTTCACTACTTGTGCTTTTGTGTACTCCATCACTATGTTATTAAACACAATGACTCCTTTTGATTATACTTCTGTAGATAATAACACATGGCTGCATTATGAACACATGTTCCATGTATTTCTCTCAATATTGGTACCTGAGTATGGTGACTTCTTGTCTCTATAATGTAGAATACATGAACATATATCTTTTACTTTTAGTCAGAAAGCTGTACATCAACAATAAAAGCAAATGTGGTCAATATGTATAAACATTAAACCTGTCACCAAATAATTTCTGCATGTAAAAAAAAAAGACCAAGCTAATTCAAATTTAAAAATGTTTGTTTCATCTAGAAAATGGTTACAATAAATTAAGAAAACTCTGAAAATGTGTTAGAGAAGATGTTCAGTTTCTTCAGATACATAGGAAATTTAGGAACAAAATTCATCACTAAAATATGCTGTCCATATTCTTCCTTATATTTTCTCTTCCATCACAACTATTATTTGAAAGGCAAACATCACATAATAAAAAGAGAATCAATCATCTAAGTTTCTTTAATATATTACCAGTGAATGTCAAAGTGATCTTCTATAGTGGATTATGCAGTATTTAAATTTGTATTTATTTATAAAAATGTGGAATGATACAAATTAGATCAAGTGACTAAAGAACTCAAAAATATGTTAGAAAGAAAGTACAAAAAGATAAGAAATAAAAAAGAATAAAAAGTAAAAAATTAAATGATAGGAAAAGAATGGCTTCAGATCCACTGATGGATCATAACTTTGAATGATGCCAAATGTGCTTATATTAAAATAATTTTTGTTCAGCTGCTGAAAATCTTTGGATCTAAATAAATAATATGTATATGTACATGTATATATATGCAAAGATACAAACATATATACATACATATAGCTTCACTGTCTATTTACGTTGGATTTAAACCTTTTTTAAAAAAAGTTAACTTATTTGTAGATGTTATGAAAAAATTTAAGCTACTGTTCATTTTATTTCTTAGCTTCTTTTCTCATGTAAAATGATGTTCTTCATAACAATATACGTCATGCTACTTATTGACATAATTCAGAACATAAAAAAGAGCTCATTTTTGTTTTTTGTTACAAAAAAGAAAGTGAAATTTTGCGATGCAAGGAACTTAAATTTTAGTGTGACATAAACCCCATATTCCCTGAAAAAAATTTCAAATTTGTTTGAGATGAGGACATTATAAGGAATCTTGACCCTCTCTTTGTCTTCTCTAATCCGAAACAGGCTCTTTCACTTTCAAACATCCTCAAGCTAATTACTTCTTGATTGATCTTCTTAAATGAGCTTTACACGGCCTCATCTAATGGACATGTACCCCTCCCTAAATCTTTCTCAAAGTTGTTTATACAGAGAGAGATCCCTGAGAAGATACTTCAGATTCCTGCTAAATAGGCCAGCTTGATGCAGAATGGAGACTAGTTACTCAAAATATGCCAGAATTCAAATTCAATATCATATCCACTTTTCTGTGATATTTCTGTGACTTTTAATGATATGAATGTGCACTTTGTTACAGCACATTCTAGGGAGTTGGACTTGACAACAAGTAAGTGGTTGAACAAAATATACTTTGAAAGCTAACACATTTGCATTGGGCTTTTAATACTAGCCACTAAATTAATGCAATGGCCTTCAATAACTTCATATGTATTTACTTTTCCTGGATTTCAACTATTGAAAATCTATCAGTCATCCCCACCCCGTGCTCATCTTCCCAGGATAATACAAGTGTCCCTTCTAGAGTACTCCTTTTCACCTACCTAGCTCCTCAAGAGCTGTGGATTATAGCTGTTAGTGTTCAATTGATGTAAATTAGAGCCATCTGCAAAGAGAAAATCTCAGAGTGAGTTATCTTAGGCAAGTACATAGGGGATTGTTTTAATTGATGACTGGTGTGGTAGGATCCACCCCTTTTTGTGCATATCTATGTCCAGGAAGGTAGTCCTGGGCTATATAAGATAGAAAATTAAGCGTACCAGAGAGAACAAAGCCTGTAAGCAACATTTCTACACTGTTTTTGCTTCAGTTCCTACTTGATCACCTACCCTGATTTGTACTAGTGAAGAAGTTTTATCTTAAAATGTAATCAAACCTTTTTCTCCTCAAGTTGCTTTTAATCATATTATGGCAACAAAAAAAGCAATTTAGAACAGGCTCTTCATTATAAAAATACATTTATTAATTGTGTGCATATGTATGTGTGAGAGTGTTCATGTACAAGCATTTCATGGTACACATGTAGAGGTCAGAGGACAACGTGATTGCAATGGAGTTTGTGCTTTTGTGCTGTAGTACCCCCAAAATGATCTTCTCAGCATTTTGCCAATCTCTCTTTCATCCTTTGTCTCCTTAACTGGCTTTCCAATATCCATTTATATAATATTTATAAATGTTAATCAACATTTATGAGTATATGCCTGCTTATGTATACATGCACCATGTGGATGCCTGCTATGTGCAGAACCAGAAGGTCCCTTTGAATGGGAGTAACTGACAGGTCTGAAAACCCACCATGTGCTCTAAACTTTTAAGAATTCTCTTTAGTCCCAATTCCTTCTATTTGTTTTAATTTCAGATTTTAGGTTTTCAAGATAATCATCATAATATTTTCTATTAGTCTACTAAATTCTGACTATTTTGACATGATATGTTTCAAAAATAACTGTGGCTTGACCAGTGACCATCCAGAAAAATAATTACTTGTTAGCCCATACACTGACAGAACTAAATTGACTGAGGCCAACATTGTAGTCCTAGACATAATGCAATAAAAATGCCACAGTCACTGCACAATAATATGTTTTATAAATAATTTGAATTAAACAGTTATTCCATCAGGAAACATAACTCATATTATGAAGTAAGGGAGCATTAATACAGGAAATTATTCATGGAGATGAAGTTCCTCTTTTATATATATATAATCATGAATTTGATTAATATCCCCTACTGTGCTTCTGTCATACAACAGAATTAGAATATGTTTCTAGCAATTAATTCAGAGAGTCATAAATGTGACTTTTAAATCATAGATTCATGCCCAAAAGATCAAGGAAACACATGCCAACCCTTCAGAAGGATATAAATAATAAAAATGCAACAAAATAGATAGTAAATATTTAATGATATGTGTTTCAATGGAACAGAATTTGGTGTATCAATTCCATCTTGTTTATTACCACCCACTTCTATTCTAAACTCCAATATTAATACAAGCCTGTGTTTATTTTTGCCTTGATGAGGAAATAATAAAAAGTGGTCCATTATTACAATTTTAACATACAAAATCAAATAAAACTTTTATAATGACATTTCATTATAATATATATATGTATATATATGATAAGAAGCAAGAATGCATGCACTTGAATGATTTTTTATATAAAGGTAAATATATTTATGTGAAATTTTAATTTATAATCAAAACTTTTACAGGTTTTCTCTACTTTTCTATGGAATCATTTGTACTTTTTTTTTTTTATCTCATCAACACAACTTTCCTGTTATATAATGATATAATAGTGAGTATACATTTATGAATTTAGTAAACATATAGTTTGTCAGTAATTTTTTTTGTTGGGAAAATACAGAATATTTGCATAAGTTATTCACTAGCATAATTTGTTTTGAAAGAATAAGTATAAGAATAAAAACTACAACAATATATGAAATGCATTCATAACCATGTTTGTGGTACCCTGTTTAACTTAGTGATATTGAAGGTAATAGATATTTGCACACAGCAGGGGTAGAGTGAAGATTTGTATTTAAGAACATCTATTGGTTATGATTAAAATGGGATGGAAAATATATTACTTAGAGTAGATTTTAGATACCAGGCATAGGAAATGTAAAGCTAGAGAAAAGTAAATATGTTTGAATTGGCTGGGGAATACCAAAAGGTAAAAATGTGAAACATTGATGATCTTTAGAATAAATTTCAGAAAGAATGAATGTAAGTCTAAGATATTAGGACAGGTTATAGATTTTAAATTTAGTAAATACAAGGCATATGTATACAAAGAGCCCAAAATATGCACAAAATCATAATATATAAATGAACTTAGTTGAAAAAACACATAAAACAGAAATTTGCATATAACAGTAGTAATTTCTGAAAATACTTATGCAAACAAGAAGAATATTTGGAAATGGTATTGACTAATATTGTCATAGTGAAGTTTCTTTTTTATTTATGTGTTGTTTAGTTTCATTTTCCATTCCAACCCAAGTTCTCCTTCCAACCCCTCCTGCCCCTTTTTCTCCACCCAGCCCAATACCCCAGCTACTCTTCCCAAGAGGTAAGGGCTCCCATGGGAATTCAACAATGTCTGGGACATTAAGTTGGGGCTGTAGGAAGCTCCTCCCGCTGTGTTAATTCTAAGAATAGCATCCCACCATAGGGAATAGGCTCCAATTACCATTGTAGACCATTTATCCAGTATAAAATAGAACCAAATTCAGAGATCCATAATAAAGTTTCATTTGTGTGTATGTATGTCTGTGTGTCTGCATTTTATTATGAGAACAAGAGCATTTATACACTATTTTGTTCAATTAAGCATTGAGAATAAGTTGCAGAAATTAAAATTAAAACATGAGTTGGGTGGTGGTAGCACATGTCTTTAATCTCAGCCCTCGAGAGGCAGAGGCAGGCAGATATCTGTGAGTTTGAGACTAGCCTGGTCTCCAAGGACTAGTTCCAGGAAAGCCTCCAAAGCTGCAAGGAAACTCTGTCTCAAATAACCAAAGAAAAAATGATTGAACCAAGGATAAATTCTTTAATAAAATCCTTGACAAATTAAATTTTTCATATAGTTTCTTTCAAGGAAGGTTTAAAAACCTCAAAATACTAAATAAATGTTATTTCCCTGACACGATAATGAGTTGTCAACACTAGGTAATTATGTCTTTTATTAGACAGATATCTTGAAATTTAAAGAAACATGCAATGAATACATATCTCTATATTGTTAAATACATTACCACAAAGTGTTGAAGTGGCCTATTTGTGGTTGCAACAAGACTAAGGAAAATTATGAGCCCTTTTCCAAATCCACATCATCACTACATGGCTTTGGAAACGTGCTCCCTTATGATAGTTTATGCTAGTTTGTTCCACGAAAGCTGCTATATCGTACCCACAACAGGTTACTCAGCCAAACTGCTTTATGTGCAAGTTGTTTCAAACAAGCCACTTGCTCATAATTAATTCAGAGCAATCAGGTTTGTGTCACAATGCAGAGTTGAATCACAGTACTTTTTATAAAGTAATTTTTAAACATTCTCCTGCTGTGTCCTAATTAAACATTAATTACTCTAGAAAGGGCATACTATACTAAAAATTGTCAAAACTTACATGTGGTATAAATACTAAGTAGAAAACAAACAATCAACAATAGAAGGAAGGAAGGAAGAAAGAAAAAAAAGAAAGGCCATAGATTATTATATAAACCACTTATCTAGATATCTAAAAATTTTCCATAGCACTCATTACTAAGGAATTCTCTTTTCTTTTTGCAATCACCCACATTAAACAGCTCTTCAGCATTAAAATTATAACACACACATGCACACACACACACACACACACACACACACACACACACACAGACAGAGTTATTTTTAATTCTCACAAACAAACCAAGACAATTTCACAGCATATCTTTTAGAGATTATTAATTGAAACATTCATTTTATTTAAATATAGATCAATGTTAGTAAGAAAAACTATAGACAGTAGCAGACCAAGAGATAAAATATTCACTTTTGAACATCCTCCAATAATATTAAACATCAGTGTTTCATTCATTTATTTAAAAATTGTGAATAGGAAACTCATGAACTCTAGACCTACATCTGTGGAGACTCCATGGATCTGAACTAGACCCTTCATATACAGAAAGACAGTTTGAAGCTTGAACAGAGGTGCTCCTGGCAGTAGAACCATGATACAATCCTAGTACATGAGCTAGCTTGTTAGAGCAAATGACTTAGAGTGATATGCCATGCTCAGTGTAAATGCATAGGAGAGGGACCCAGTCCTGTCCCAATATTGTGCTGCACTATGTTTACTCCTTATGGCAGCCCTTATCCATGAGGAGGAGTTGAATACAGATGGGCTAGGGAGAAGGTAAGGAGCTTTGGGAGGAGAGGAGGCAGGGGTGTTAGGAGGAGGGGTACAAGGAAGAACTGTGTTGGAATGTAAAATAAAATCACAATATTAAAAAACTGAAAAAATTGTGAAATTTTTTTAATTTTTGAGAATATAATTACATTATTTTCCCTTTCCTAGGTCTAAACTCTCCTTTATGCCACTGCTTTCTTTTAAATTCATGGCCCACCAGACATGATGACACATGCCTTTACTTCCAGTGATGAGGAAGTGAGGTAGGTGGATCTCTGAGAGTTTGATGTCAGCCTGGTAAATATAGTGAGTTCCAGGACATTCAGAGTTACACAGTGAGACCTTGTCATAAAAATAAATGTTGTGTGTACTGGTACTTTGGTTTTGTTTTAAAATGTATTTCATCAGGAAGTACTACATATACCTAAATATAATAAAACTTCAACTCTTTAAAACTACATTACTTACTACACGTCTTCTAATCCTCAGAATTAATAAATTTAACATTGGAGTATATACCTTTTTCAAGTTTGAAGATGTCTATCTACTTTGAAACCTAGTCTAGCAAGTGTTGTGTTAAGAACATCTGTACTACCATCTACTGGAAAAATGAGTATATACCAGCAATAAAACTATTATGATTCACTCAAACAGAACAACTTATTCTTAAAAAGGCAAATCAAGTTTTTAAAATTAGTATCCTAGCCTATGATTAATCATAATATATAAGTGGTTATACATATGTGTCATAATCATTATTCTTTTATACCTTTTACCATTCATTATTCTTCCATACACATAGATATATAGATATATAGATAGATGGATGATAGATAGATAGATAGATAGATAGATGATAGATGATAGGAAGATGAGATATAGCTGGATATTAATCACCACATACATGCAGCAAACATAGTAGCTCTAAATATGGAGACAGGAGCATGACTATTGGTAAAGTTTGTTTTTTGCTAAGATGAAGAAATGAGTTTGCATACCGATTACCAACATATTAGTGCAGTGTGACAGTATCTGTAGGCCAACTACTTAGGAAGGGTACAGATAAGGGCATCTCTGAGAATTGTTGTCCAAACTACAAGGCCAGTTAGTGATATTTATGTTCAGTTAAAAATGGCAAGAAAATCACTAGAAGATAATATATTTGAACACTGGCCTACCTTTAAATATGCATATATGCATATTTGCACACCCACATAAATACTTTCGGTTATATGTTTTGAATATTAGGCATTTTCTGATAATATAGTTTTCCAGATCATGTTACAATTTCACTGTTTTTTCTAAAGTATCTTTTGAAGTAAACAACATATTTGTACATAGTATATTAGTCTTTTGCACATAAAATTAATATATCCTTTCACCTTGGTGTAGGATTTCTCCAAGAAATAATTATGGGAATTTTGTATGAGTTTAAAGAAAAAGCACCTGGAAAAATTTCAGAAGTGTAAAATAGAAAAATATTTTTAAGTCAGAAATAATTCTCGAAACATTCATTTCATAGACTTCTACTTGTTATGGATTGATTTTAATGCTTTACAACAGCTAGGGCCATATTAGGAACGAAGAGAAATAGTTCAGAAAATGGGCAATTGCCTATATGCTGCACGGCAAAAATTAAGAACTCATACTGTAAATTTTGTCAAACAACTTAACTAGACCATTAATTATTAACCACATAACAAAATAAGTAATGCTTGTGACAAATATCATCTGTTTCAAAATTTGAAGGCAACAGATAAAATAATATGATGCTCTTTTCATCTTTTATTAAACCTATGTGTTGCTTTTATTGTTTTGTTTGCTTGCTTCTCTTTTTGAGACAGTGTCTTACTATATGTCCCTGGCTGGCCTGTGATGCATTAACCTGCTTTTGAGTTCTGAGAGAACAGTTAAGCACCACCATCATAGCATTAAAATTATATTTTTGTAATGGTTATATAATTATTGTTCATCTAACTTACTAATAATGTGACTGTGATTAAGTGGATTTTAAAATAACTGTTGCTAATTTTTCACAGAACATAAGATCCCACGCTTCTATCCATTGTTATTTCTAATTTAAATTTTTGTGTAGTGAGTGACACAGGTGTAAAATACTGACTTCTGTGCTCTAATATACTATCATCTCTAGATAAAATTCTATGTGGACACGAAATGCTTGTGTATTCAGAAGCTGTTGCATGGAATAACTTGCAAAAATCGGTACAATCTACTTAACCTGTAGAGTAGAACTATGATATATATTGATTTCAACTTTTGGTTAGACTAGAAATTATGAGAGTGGGGTGTGAAAGTACAGAATCCCATGATATTACATTCTTGATCAATTTCTCCCTTTTCCTCAGTGTTAACAATTTTATATAATTGTGTGGTACGACTTTGGGAGCGTATATATATATATATATATATATATATATATATATATATATATACTCATTATACCGTATGTGCATGTATGTGCATTGTAAATAGTGACCTTCATTGTCTTTCTAATTGGTTAATCGTTTTAATTACTTTTTTAAAAATTTGATCTTTTAATTTAAATTTGAAACAAGCTTGTTTTACATGGTAAACCAAGTCCCTGCACCCTCCCCTTCTTCCCTCTTTCACCTACAAACATCCATCACACCCCCTTTCAGCTCGCCAGGGAGGGTGAAGCCTTCCATGGAGAGACTTCAATATCTGTCATATCATTTGGCCTAGGATCTCCTCCATGTGTCTAGGCTGAGGAAATATCACTCTATATGGAGTGATTTCCCTAAGTCTACTCATATACTAGGGATAAATACTGATCCACTACCTAGGCCCCATAGACTGTCCAGTCTATGGGGCCTAGGTAGTGGATCAGTATTGGATAAAAATTGTCCAATTTCTAGTGGAATAATTATATGCTCAGGTAAATTTCTTAGCAACTCTGTCTTTCATCTTTACCTCTGATGAATGGAAACCTCCTCCTTCCCACAGATGGAGATTAGGTGACAGGTATTGGACTATTTCTATTTAGTTTGTTTGGTTTTTTTATTATGCTGATTTGCTAGATCTATGGATTTTATAAACTGGAAGTTTTTCTCTATAAAATTCTAGATGTCCTTTGGTCACTCCTTATAGAATTCACCCAATTGCTTGGTGCTTTGGTCCTTTTTTATTTCTTATTATTATTTTATTTTTATTTTACATGGTGTTTTTGTCCTTTATATTAAGTAGTAGGGGGGGATGGTGTCAAGTCTGGTGCAGCCATCAAACCAATTCCTATTCTTTTTGTACAAGATCATTATGACAGTGGGATTCTCACCCTTTTTCTTTCTTCCTTCTTTAGTTTACTTAGGTATTTTAAAAATGTATTTCATAAAATATATTTTGATTAATCTTTTTTTCCCCATATATATCCATCTGCCCACCATCTTGACTTCATATTGTTTCACTCAAAATTAACTAATACTTGTGCATAATTCTGTTTGGTTTAGAAGCTATTTATTTCCTATCTATGTTGGCTTTATGAGTCTGCTCTTTCTAGATGTTCATAATTTCCCCAACTTTATGGCCAGTTTTCCATTAGTGACATGGTTTCTGTACTTTTGTTTTCCCCTGTAGTTCCAAAAATGCAGGTATTGATATGTCTGGTAGAGTATCCATGAATCTCAAAAGTTCATTTTAGTTTGTAATTTGTCCTCCTTTAAAAAATATATAATTAGAATACTTGAAAATATCTGGCTTGAAGTTCTGATAGTTTGTTTTTGATGGAACTATTCTGTGTTTTGTGGTTTACTATTAATTTATATTTTTCAATTGAACTTACTGAGTGTTTCATTTGCAAAATCTCTTTCTGGTTCCTTTGCATAGGCACAACTTTTTTTGTAGCTCAATTATGTTTTTTGTTTGTATGTTTTTCAACTAGATTCCCTACCCTAAATTAAAGTCTTATCATAATTTGCTTGGCTTGCTTATACTTATAAAATAGAACCTTGTGTACTTCAATCCAACATTGAGCCTATTAGTGTCTGAGGATGGCATAGATTTTATTTTCTTGTCTCTATCATCAAAGTACCCATCTCTTTGGGCTTATTTATAACCTTTTAAAAATTATATTATGCATATTCCCTGAATATATTATGATGTCTGAATTTTCACGTTGTTATATAAAAAAAATCATTGAGTTCAATGCCTCCCCTACCTCTTACATTTTTCAGGCTCATCTGTACATAATGCTTTCTTTATCCAGAAGACATATCTATGGATGTGGTATGCTCTGATGGTTTTGGTTCCAGCTGAGCAATATAGTATAGAATTTCTGGGTCTTCTGGAAATATGATTAGTTATTTGGGAGCAATGATCTCTATGGCAGAGTCAATCTTGGAAGAGGGGTGTGTGTGAAACATCTCATAACCGAGGTCATGTACAACAATAGATGGAGCAAGGATACTCATTGTGCCACTATTATTCTAACATGATTGGTAGCACAAGACAAACAATGTATGCTTTCACAGGCTTGGTGTACTAAGTTATGTTGTTCAAAATGCTGTGTCGTCAGAACAACCTGGACATCAGTGGAAAGCCCTGAAATATTTTCCTTAAGCTGGTTGAGGCCCAGTCATTCTGCAGGGAGAAGCAATACTGGACATTACAGATCACCTATTATTGCTTGTATCCAGGAACAGATTTCAAGGGTGAATTGCAGAGGTAAAAAGGACACATTCATATCTACAATGTGGAAGAATCATTGCTAAAGACCAGTAATGGAACCAAAACACAGAGAGGAGAAATTAGTGATAACACAGATGGGTAAGTACAGGAGGAAAACATCAATTGTATGTTTCAAAATGATCAGAGGTGTGTGAAAACCCCAACCCATAACAATGAATGTTTAAAAAGACCTTCACTTACTGCCCCACTTTAATTGCTGTTTGCTGTCCACTTTGTAAATAAATCTAGTTATCATAATGTACCAATAAAATCTTCAAATATACTTCTCAAATATGTTACAAAACACAAAAAAGAACATGCACCTTTAATTCCAACACCAGTAAATGCCCAGACAAGCATAAATGTTGTGAAGCAGGCTATACTAAGAGCTCAGAAATATAATAGGAAACTCTGTACTTGATTCAGGTCTCTTCAGTAGTGGCCCTTTGCATAGGTAGGGATACATTCAAACCCACACACTGTCAATGTAGTACAACCAAAGGAATTGGGCAAGGAATTTGGGATTTGCCTGTTTTCAGTGCTATAAGTGATGAAGTTATACATGAACCATCCATGTAATTGTACCCAAATAAGAGAACCATGGTCTCATGACTTGAAGATAATTTCTTCTTTCCCTACTAAACTATGATTACAAATCTCACAATGTATCCTGAGATCTGGTTCAGTGTTAGTCTACTTTGTAATGTCAGTACGATTTCAAACCCTTGTGCTACCGTCAAGAAAAGTCTTTTGGGTAAAGATACACAGGAACTTTCTACTCTTGGAAAGCTATTAATTTGAACAATATTTCACATATAGGATGTCACCTAGTTGTGGCAGCCTTGGCTCTGAGAGTTCACAGTGTGCTGCGCCTACCCCTCACCAGCAAGGAAGACACGACTCCGGGAAGATCTTCTTCATGCAGTTTTAATCAGGATCCTTGAAACATGTTTCTTCTGACCTGCAAGAGAGCCAGGGGAACCCCTGCACAGGCTCAAATACCCTTGAGCTAACCAACCCCAGTGAGCTATGTGGACCCTGCAGATAGGCTACTCTAATGCAGAAGCAGACAAGCTGAACAGACTTAACCAATTAAGGGCTTGTTTACGCCAGAGAGCCCTCACCAACAGGAAGGTGTACCGCAGAAGCCAGAGCCACTTTAAGGCGTGGCACTTTGTGGCTCTCTACATCACAGGACATATTCAATCCCTTTCCATAGTAAAGCTACTGTGCAGACCCAACTGTGCACTCAAATTTGCCTACAAACCTAAAATGACTCCCTCTATTATGGTATCTCTTTTCTTGTTCTTAGCTGTTCATCCTCCAACTCAATCCTTCTGGTCCCTCATGTTCTCCTCTACCTTCCAATTCTCCTGTTCTCTTTCTCTTAACTCCCTCTTCATTCACTGCACTGCCATGCTCTCACTATGCTCAAGATATCTGAAACACTTTCTCCTTCTGTGGGGGACCTTGTATGACACTCTTCGGATCCTCCTTGTATCCTAGTTTCTCTGTTGATGTGAATTGTAGGATGGTGATCCTTTGGTCTGTGTCAAAATTCCATATATGAGTGAGTACATACCATGTTCCTCTTTGTGTGACTGTGTTACCTCACTCAGGATGCTTTTTTCAAGTTCCATCCATTTGCAAATTTCAAGATTCCATTTTTTTTTTTTTTGGTCAGAGTAGCATTCCATTGTGTAAATGTACCACACCTTCTTTATTCATTCTTCAGTCATTATAGCTTTGAAGAGAACACTGACACTACAGAAATGTCCAGCAACTACAAGGATGACCCCAACTAACAATCTGAGCAATAGTGGAGAAGCTACCTTAAATGCCCTTTCCTGATAATGAGATTGATAACTAACTTATATGCCGTCCTAGAGTCTTCATCTTGTAGGTGATGGAAACAGAAGCAGACACTCACGGCTAAACACTGAGCCTAACTTCTGGAATCCAGTTGCAGAGAGGTAAGAGTGACAAGCAACGGGATCAAGACCAGGTTACACAAAGACAGATGACCTGAACAAGGGAGAGATTATGGACCCCAGACTGGCAGCTGGGAAACCAGAATTGGACAGACCCCGACATACTGAACATGGGTCTTTATTAGAAGGCCTGGGCAGTCTAAGGGACCTCTGCCTTTGGAACCAGGATGTAAACCTGGTGCACAAAAGGACTTTGGGAACACATTCCTCATGAAGGGGTACTCCATCAACCAAGAGGCAGGAGGGAGAGCCTAGGCCCTTCTCCAAATGACTTCTCCAAATGAAAGATTTTAATGATCCCTTCTAGAAGGCCTTACCCTCCCTCTGGAGTGGATGGGTAATGAGATTGGAGATAAGATTGGGTGTCATGGGAGGATGGAAAGGAGAGGAAACTGAGACCATTATGTAAAATAAGAAAAGTAATAACAAAAAAAAAAATAAAAAACTTGCCTACAAGCCTGTGATGATTGAAAATACTATTTAGGATTGTTACATTCCCTATTATTGACAATCCTTGAGACTGTCTTGTACAGTTTTGCCCCTGTACAAGTGAGTCACTCCCCTCTTCAAATGCTGAAGACCTACAAAAGCAATTGCTACAAGATGTTTTCCTTCTCAGCTATACTCCATTTCTTGAAGCCACACAATAATCAATTTTCTTTTTCTTGTGTTTTAACATGGTTATTTATCATGAAGTGAAGCTGGCTCTATCCTTTGTTTCTTTGTAAGAATGGAGATAAAAACATGAGTCAATTATATCTTTGATTTCATAAGACCAAAATATAGGTTAAGTCAGGATAGGAATTTATATAAAGTTTCTGAGGAAAAATAATCTCCCAAGTTCACTTAGGATTTTTTGAAAGATTATGTTTCAATCTCCTTTGTGGCTATCAATCAGAAGTCGTTATGAAAGACCATCTTTCCTTCAACTTCTGTCTCTTCCAGAAGGCCCTGGCTCCCCCTCACACTGGTTTTCAAGTTGGATCTCTTCTTGCATGTCTCAATGTTTGAATCCCAATAGAAGAATGTCATCACACACAAATTTCAAATACTTGATTAATTATTCAACTATTTAAAGACATACAGGCCAGAAAACTAGCCAAATTAAGGCTTTCCTAAATATTTTACTTGGGCCTTTTTAATTGGTGGATGTTTGTTTTCTTTACATATTAAGATGTTAGTTTTTTCTCCTAAACAGAGAATTGATAGTATTCTAATCATACACTTTCAGTAATAAGAATTACAGGGAATATGCAACCTTCAAATTCTGATGTTAAAATTAGCTATGGATGCCCATGTTAGTCAAACATCTTCTTCCAGAACACTAGTGTTCCATTTTTGTTAACTCTGATGGCATAGAAAATGCCTGATTGAGTTCACTTGAATCTCAGGTATATCATATTAACTGAAGTCTCACAAAATAATATTTGGTGGAATTTAAACTCAGTGAAGCAGTGTATATAAGTCCCAATTCAAAAATGCCCAATAATTTTCTGTAATAAACTGTTTTTTTTATTTAAGTAGTTTCCAAAACCATTAATTGAAAAAAAGACAAACTAAATTTTTAACAATAAGTTCAAAAATACATTATAAACTATATTTAGTGTAAGCAATCTAGAGTTTCAAAAAATGTCAGAAATGATTTAACACTTTTCTCTAAGCACTTATTCTGCACCAAGTTTTTAAATAGATGTGTTTTAATTTGTAGATTTGTTCTCATACTGTCCAATGCTTATTTTATTTCCAATATTCTTTCTTGTTTTCCTCTTACAAATTATAGGAGCAAGATAAAGCTGAAATAAAAAAATTGGTTTTGAGGAATATGAAGAATATTTTCCATTCAATATACCCTTAGTACCTACCCCACCCCACCAGAATTAAAGAATAATAGTGTTCAACTTTTGTTTAATTTTATTTTAACCACCATATTTATATATGGACAAAGGATATATAAATAAATGTCATAAATGAATATCAGTAATATAATATGTCTAATATGTTTATGGTTTGTATTCTTGAAATTGAAAAATAGTTCCTAGCTTAACAATGTGGCATGTATATTAAACATAACTACTAATAAAATGCAATTAGAAGAATTAAGTGTAAAATTGGTTAAGTTGCTATTGAGAATTTGCCTATTAAGAGATAAGACTTTTCTTTCTTCTCTGTTATCATTTATTAATTTTCTGAGATTTTTTCAATACATTTTGACAATAATTGCTTTCTCCAATTGTACAAAGGATAAAAATCTTTGGAAAATGCAACACTAAATAGGCAATTTGTATTATATAGAGTTCTCCTCAGGAATCATTACAGATTTAACATAGAGAGTTCAAGAGCCTAAGGTGGTGAAAGACTACAAGAAAACAGCATCTTCTAGACAATGAACATAAGAATTCACAGAAGTTGCAAAAGCAGCCACAAGATACCTGATCTCTAAAGAGAGGGATCATTTGTATTCAACTGCTATAAGCTTGTGCTTAATCTTCAAAATCCCCTACCTTGAACTGGTAGCTCTTTCCTTTTTAAGATCATTTAGAATGTGAGTGATTTAAGTGATTCATGGGTTTGAGACAACAACACAAGTAACATAAAATTTATTAACAAAGGATTCTTAGCACTTCTATAGAGTAGGGAAAAAAAGAATAAGAATCAGTATGGGAATGAAAATAGACTTCAGACATAAACAAAACAGAATAAGGGAAGACTTAGAAGGGAAGAAGGAAAAAATTGAAAATATTTGATTTATGGCTGACATTCATTCCCATTTGAGCTATAACCTCAGGCTCTATTCATGGAACTTCTATATTTTTTCTATATTTTGTTCAATAATAACATAGCATCATGGAATGATTTATTCATTTATTTTCTAACAGCCAATTCTGGGGCTCATGTCACACAAATACCCAGGAAGTTGAAGTAGGTGGATAACCAAGTTTGGGGCCAGCCTGATTAAATTAAGGGAAATCTTATTTCTTAAATTCAGTTGAACATGTCTAACTGGAATTTGGAATCAAGTGTCCTTACTGAGTCCCAGTTAACATTTCAGGAAACATATTGAGCATTTAATCCTTTTGACAAATTTAACTTCAAGAGTCCATATGTGTTTTTTATTTCCCCTGTAGATAAATTTTTCAATATTAAAAAATAATATTTTGTTGTCATTGCATAAAAAAGTGTGATAGATAAGGAGTGACGTTTTCTGAACTATCATTACCATCAAAAAACTTTAACTGAAGGCTGGAGAAATAGCTTTGCAGCTAAGAGTACTGACTGCTCTTCCAGAAGGTATGAGTTTGATTCCTTCCCAGCAACCACATGGTGGCTCACAACCATCTACAGTAGGATCCAATGCCCTCTTATGGGATAATGGTTTATACGCAGGTAGAGCACTCATACACATATTTTTTAAAAAGTTACTGTGAGCTTCCAATAGCAGAAGAGATGACAACAAGAATTGTCTAACTGTATAAAAACAATTATCCAGTTCACCACCACTCACTATTTCACAAAACATCATAAATAGTACTCAGTACTTGTTAACCTGTATACACAAACAAACACAAATGACACATGTACACACAATACTTATTTGTGAACACATACACATTTGTGAAAAAACACATATATGTTTACATATATGTTTTATACAGCAATATATTCAAAAGAGATTATCAATTTACAGGTTAGATACCATAGAGCGATTCAAGAGAGGTTAATTGGAAGGGATTAGAAAGAGGAAAGGGGGTGATATAAGCATATTTTAATCAAAATTTATTTTAAAATTAAGACACAGTATTTCCAATGACAATATATACCTTCAGAGAGCCTTAATGACATTTCTGAAGGTAAATGACATAGATGAGGAAATTATTAAGATTCCAAGTTTGGATTTACAGGGAATCATTCCATAGAGAGGCTGGTTAATGTAGATTTGGGATAATGTTCAGGAAGCAATCTCTTGTACCAGTTTGTTCAAGGGTACCTCCACTTTCTCTTCTTAGATGTTCAGTGTGGCTGGATTTATGTTGAGGTCTTTGAGCCATTTGGTCTTGAGTTTTGTGCATGGCTTTAGACATGGGTCTATCTTCAGACTTCTATACACTATTATCCAGTTGTGCCAGCACCACTTGTTTATTTTTACCTGTTTTGTCAAATCAGGTGTTTGCAGGTGTGTGGGTTAATATCAGGATTTTCAAGTCAATTTCATTGGTCTACCTATCTTTTTGTGCCAATAATAAGCTGTTTTCAGGACTATAGCTCTACAGTAGAGCTTGAAGTTGGGTAGGGTGATGCCTCATGAAGTTCCTTTATTGTACAGGGTTGTTTTGGCTATCCTGGGTTTTTGTTTTTCCATATAAAGCTGATCATTATCCTTTCAAGTTTGCTGGGATTTTGTGGAGATTGCACCTGTGTAGTGGGGGTGGGGTGGGATGGGAGCGTGGTCATGGAACATGAGAGTGTGAAAGAGAGGAAGAAAGGAAGGGAGGGAAGGAGACTGGGATTGATATGTAAAATAAGAAAAACAAAAAATAAATTTCTGGAATGAAGTATAATCTTGAAACAGAGGTCACACTTGTGATCCAGAACATGACGCAAGAATACAATATGCCTTTTATCCAGATCTTGAGGCTAGAAGGCACACCTTTCATCTGGGATAAAACTTCTACTGCAGGGACAATGGAAGAAGGAAGTGGGTATGTTCATCCCTCTCCTGCTTGCCCTTGCCTTGTCAGCACATCTACTTCCTCACTGGCATTGAAGCTCATTTCTTCACAATTTCAGCATATATAGAAGACCAGGTGAAGCACCCAAGCTCATGGGACTAGACTCTTGAACTTTCCATTTAGAGCTATCCATTTTTGTGCTCAGTGTTTAAGTCATTCCAGTAAGTTTTCATACACTAACATTTAATACTATATGCAAACTTTGAGAGGATCATATTTAAAGCTTATCTAAATGTTTTATTATTAGAAATTCATAGGATCCATTTTATTAATTAATATTATAAAAATATCTCACACCCAGATTTGGGATGGAGGTGATTTGGCAGGACACAAATGAGAAGACACATACCTCAGAATATTTTATGAAGAATTGATTCTCACTTCCTTCCCCCATATATGTCCCAGTGAGAATACTTAGGACTCCAGGTACAGTTCAAGAATTTTTTCTGGCTAAGGCATCTCACTAGCCCTTAGTTATGTCTCTTAATTAGAGATTTGCATTTAGTAAAATAGTAGAATAATTATAAGAATTAAAAGAATTAGAAAGAAGAAATCAGATACTGTTTATGCATCATCAGTATTGGGGATAGTTATGCCTTTTTAAAATTAATTTTTAATTAAATTAAAAAACAATTGTATTTTACATACCAATACTTTGTCTCACTCCCTCCAAGCCTACTCTTCCCACCAAAACTCCCTATCTCCCACAATCACTCCTCAAGGAGGGTGAAGACTCCCATGTGGAATCATCAAAGTCTGTCACATGATTTGGGGCAGGATCAAGGCCCTGTATCTAGACTGAGAATGCGAGTATTTCTCCATAGGAAATTGGCTCCAAAAAGCCAGTTCATGTATTAAAGATAAATACTGGTTGCACTGACAGTGGCCTCATATATTGTCCAAGTCCCCCAAGTGACACTCAAATTCAGGAGGCCTGATTCAGTCTTATGCAGGTTCCCCAACTCTCAGTCTGAAGTTCTTAAGGATCAAATTTATAGAATGTCAGAAAATCTCTGAAGTCCCTCTTGTGGAAAGAGATAGAAAGAACCATCTGACTTCAGTATTTATACACATGGAACATTTCTTCAATGGTCAGATGGTAGGTCCTGCATATTTAGGTTTCTTCACTGCTTTATAAAAGACTTAATTTTCTTGTAGTCAATAAATTTTCATTTATATTACTTCTGTTTATTTTATCAATGTTAAATTTCATGAAATTAATATATTAAGCATGTGTGTGAATGTATGAGCACTGACATTCACTGATGTTCATGTATCCATAGGACAGATTGTAGAAGTCTGTTTCCTCCTATTACATAGTTCTAAAGTATTGACCTCAGAGTATCATAAATTGTAGCACTCCATTTACTGGCAATCACCTTGATGGCTCCACTTGTGTTATATTTATATATTATTTCTGAATAAAATGTATACAATGGTTAGAATTTGTATACTTTATTAGATGGTAGTAAGAGGTGATAGGTCATGAGACAGTATGGCAAGAAACAATGTAAAAGTCAAGGGAAATTCTATAAAACTAAATAAAATAAAATACATCATTTTCAAGAATTCTTAAAGTATAAACAAATTGATATATTTGTGAAAACTAATTACTTGGCAATCAGAGGAATATTAATTTTTCTTTTGTTAAGCCAATTAGCATTTTGAAAATAAATTTGAATTATCATACCATGAATCATAATAGGAAACTGGAAGCAGAACAATTAAATAGATGTTTCAGTGAAAGTTTAAGCTTTTAAGTCACAAAGATTATTTGCAGATTGCTCAAGCTTTGAATTATTGCAGGATATAGGTTTGTAATATCTAATCCTATAAAATGCTCCATAAATATAGGATTTAGTATAAAGTGACTTTAGGAAAGTCTTTTTGATAAAACATTCTGCAATATATACATTTCTTTAATCTTGATAACTAGGTGTTTGCCAAATGTTATTCATGAGAACTATATTTTTGTTAATATATATAATGCATATAAATGATTACATGGTATGTTAGATGAACCTTTATCTGAATTTAAGTCTCATAGCTCACTATGCAAATTGTACTTAAATGTGTTACATTGTTTTTAAAGTATTGCTAGGATACTGTGTTTATAATTATGACAAAATGAATCAGAATTTGAATCTTGAGGGATCACCCAGTGACTCACAAGCGTATTAAAGTGAGAGAGGTAATATGACATAGCTCTGTTTGTCGCCCATGGTTGCAATTATTAGGAAAATATTTTTTAATAAAAGAGTACAAACACTTCATTTTAAATGCCTGTTCTCAACAGGAGGCTAAGAATTGTGCAGAAAGATTCACCACGTACATTTTATTTGTAACCTAATTTGGGAAATCTGAAATAAAGGAATTATTACTTCCAGAGGAACATTTTATGGAGTTTTCCATAGCATAAATAATAAGAACTTTAAACATGCACTGTGTAAACTAAATTCTGAAGCCAGTCGAGATAATTTTCATTTTTAAATACCACTTTTAACCATAGACATCTGGAATACAGTGATTTTCTGTTTTCAGATATAGGGGGATATTAAGAAGTAGGTCACCACCAAACTTGGGGAAAGAAAACCTAAGCCACCCATGGACACTGTATGCAAGAGAAACTCTGAAGATATCAGGCAACATAGAAGGACAATGACAGTGAGAGTGAGACAAGGGGCTTCAAGCCTACCATCCTCCTGCTTTGTGATTTGGCATGTTTACAATCTAAAATTTATAAATTTAGAAAGTTTAAAATTTAAATATAGAGTCTTTTCCCTCAACTCCCATCCATATAAGCAACTCCTGTAAAAACAGTTACCCATTTTACAGTGAGTTGCTTTTCATTTTACACAACTAAATTTATTTTTTTAATTTTTTTCTTTTACTTGACTTTAGACACTTTGCCTCTATCTTGTTTTTTTTTTCAGTTTATTTCTTTTACTGAGATAAAACTTACACAATATTGTACATAATCAAAAACACCATAATTTAAATTCTTTTTTTACACAAATAAGAAGTCATCACTACAACAAAGTAATAAACAAGGCAGCCCCAAGCATCTATGGTAACTACTCCATTCTCTCCTTTTACTTCTTCATGACACTACTTACTATCCCTTGATATTGGTAAATCATGATTCCTTCTTTTTCATTGATCGGCCTGCCTGTGGCTTTATTGACACACAATACTGCTAGTTTGCTTTCTCTCATTAATCTGTTCTTTATGCAAGTAGGTTTTAACCTTTAGTAAAAATTTGAGATATGTATATATGAGGGCTTTACATTCCGCTATGTAAAGACACATTATCTAAGCTGTTCTGTTTTGCTCACATATTTTGAAATATAATTCAGAATAGACTGGTGGAGATAGTGCATGCCTTTAATCCCACAACTTGGGAGGCAGAGGAAGGTGGATCTCTGTGAATCCAAGGCCAGCCTGATTTACAAAGTGATTTCCAGGACTGGTTTTAAAAGCTATAGAGAGACCCTGTCTTTAAAAAACAAATTAAATAAAATAAGATAAAATAAAATCTAAAAAATCCAAATAGGCAGTTTCCAAAATCATTCTGTCATTGTTTTACATCCTTTTCTTCAAAAGGAGCCAATTTGTTTTCAACTTTCAAAATATTAAAAGAGAAAGTACATATTATATCTGGTGAGACTTTTTTTTTGAATTCTTGCAATAATTTCTGGCAACATATTCTTACGATGATTCTATAAATTCCATATATGAACTATAAATTAATGTAAACAGTAAAGCACATTCATAGTAAAGAATAAAATAGATATAAAGTGGTCATATTATTTCTTTCTACCACTCAAATCCATACATGTAGTCACTTAACTTCTTAAACCAAAATTATACCACTCATGAATACAATTGCACTATTGTGTTCAGGTTGAATTTTTTAAATTATAAACGCAACTTATGTTAAACGAAGAAAGTTCTTATAGCCTAATGTTTCAAAAATGAGCAATTCATTTTTAAGTAAATTAAAGTTTTGGGAGCACCTTGAATACTGGACTAGTTTATATACAGGCATCATCTTCACCATAGCCTGAATTATTGAATTTTTGTGTCACGTTGAACATTTACAGAAATATTTCAAGTAATATTCAAAGTTTCAGCATTTATTATGATTACCTAAGGCCAGGTACATGTAATGATACTATTCTGATTGTTTTGAGGTGTCAACACATCACCCTTTAAAGAAATTAAATTGCAATGATAAATGTTCTTTGTGTACTCACCACTCATTGTTAAAGTATGAGAATAAGTTATATGAAAAAGGTTGAAACTGAAGGAAGTTTCATGAAGTTTAATGAAAGCAACTGTCATGGTGATATGTAGTATAAAGTACAAATCTGGAAGAGATGGTGATTCTAGGCTTTCTAACATACACTCACTCTTTCATTCCACAGATATAGCAATCATTTTGGATATTAAATTCATTCATAAAACATATTTTGTGAAGGTCCAGATGAGTACAAAATGCTTTCACTAAAATAATTGTGAAAAGCTATGGAAACAGTCTAGAAAGAATTAATCAGTATAGATGTGACTAAGAATGGTTATAATTAATGGGAGAATGTTAGTTAAAGTGACAGGGTAATAACAGTTTGAAATATCAGAGTTCCAGACCTCTTAGAGAATTTTAAATTACCCATGACTTCAACAGAGGAAGCTGCTGTAGCTGTCCTAGAAACAGCAAGAGACAGAGATGCAAACAGTCCTACGATGATTTTGAGCTGCTAAAATCTCAGGATCCATATTTAATAGGTATTGTTTTTATGGATAAGAACAGAATGTGATTTCAATTCTAATGTATTCCTGGGGAAAATGTTGTGAACAACAAAGAATATAAAATGTTCTGTCAGTTTATTTGATAGAATAATCATAGAATCAGAGAGAACTGAGAAACAAATTTAAACTTAATTATTGCTGAGAAATATTTATTGAACAGAAGACTTCTAACATATAATTACTTATTGTTTCTACAGTCCTCCCCACAACTTATTATCTTTCAGTGACTATCGTACTCATAACTCGTCAGCCATCAACCTAGAAGCAAGACTTTCCAACAGCAAATTGATTACTATCAACGAATTACTTCAATAATTGCTATTAATTATTTAAAAAAGGATTTGATTGATTTTATTATTAATTCTTTTATGTCTGTGTGTCTCAGTGACTGCTGTTACAGGATTTCCCACCAAGTTCTGCAGACACAATGCCCCAAATGATCATTCAGAGACTTACATTACCTATAATACTATTCACTGGTGGCTAGACCTTCTTATTGGCAAGCTCTGCCTTAATTAGTAACCATATTATTAATCTATGTATTTCAATGTTGTCATGACTTATTGGAGAATGCCTGACATGTCTTCTTTTTTCCTGGATCACATCATGACTCCTCTCTACCTATACTTTCCAAAATTCTCCTTTCCTCCTAGTTCAACCTATCCTTCTGCCTTATAGGCCAACAATTGTTTTATTTATTAAAAAATAAGAGAAGCATAGAAAGAAGGAAAATTCCTATAAGTGACTCTGTGATAATACACATGACCAGAGATAACATAGGAGAGCATAATATCCATGAAATATGAAGCTACAAGTAGATGTGAGCTGTCTGTTGGGAATAATCCCGTGATTTCTGTGAGAGCTAAGGTACTACGAACTTCTGAGCCATCTATGTCTTCAGCAACTCCAAAATATTTGTAATTTTCAAACAACATTCAGAAGCAAACATAACATATATTTAACAATTATAAGATGGCTTTTGTGTGAACAATTTTATCCAAGTCATTGACATGACTACATGATTCACTTTATTTTTTTTCTAAGTTCATTTTCTTTTTTATATTTATTTTTCTTAGTTTACATATTGATCCCAGTTCCCTCTCCCTTCCTCCTTCTCTTCCACTCTCCAGTGTACCCCCCTTTGACCACACTCATATCCCATTCCCCCAATCCACATGTAGGGTGATGCCTTACAGGAGGGGTCATCTAAATCTGTCAAGTCATTTGGACTAGGTATTGGCCCTCCCTTCAGCCTCTATTTTAAGGAAGTATACCTCCAGGGTGAATGTGCTCCCAAAGTCATTTTGTGCATCAGGGATACATCCTGGTTCCACTGTCAGAGGTTCCTTAGACTGCCCAGGCCTTCTAACTGAGACCCATGTTCAGGGGATCTGAGTCAGTCCAATGCTGGATTTCCAGATATCAGTCTGGGGGCCTACTAGCTCCCCCTTGTTCAGGGCAGCTGTGTCTGTGGGTTTCTGTAGCCTGGTTTTATCCTTTTTCTCTGCATCTGCATTCCAGTTCAGCTCAGTGTTTAGCTGTGGGTGTCTGCTTCTGTTTCCATCAGCTACTCGATGAGGGCTCTATGATTGTGGGTAAGTTAGTCATCAATTATTCTCATTATCAGGTAAGGGCATTTATGGTAGCCTGAATTCTAGAGTTATATATTATCTTTCTGTGGTCTTTGATGAGGGCGAAGACAGTTAAGGTTATACTTTTCTTTAGTTAAGATTAAAGATAAGTTACAAACAGGACGTTAGACTCACAAAGATAGGATAGATGATAAAATATTTTCTTTAAATCTTACTAAATGTCCATGGAATAAATATTGCTAAAAATGGTTCTTATTTGATAACTGTTTTGTTATAGGCTTTACTATGTTAAGGTTAAATTCCTTCTTTTTATTTAGACAGAAAGAGGAGATTATGGGAGATGTCATTCTGTAAATATGTTTTTCTTATTGGTTAATGAATAAAGTACTGTTGGCCAATAGGAAAGAAAGATAGGTAGGACTAGGAGACTAGGAGGAGAGAGAAAGTAGAAGGGAGTAGATTCAAGATGGAGGACTGAGAGAAAAGAATGCCAGGTGCTTTCTCTGGTTAGATAAGACCACATGGAAATACTAAAGATTAATTGAAATGGGTTAATATTTAATATAGAGCTAGCCGATAAGAAACTAGTAACTGGCCAACAGCATTATATCAAATACAGAGCCTCTGTGTATTATTTGGGGCAGGTAAGGTGGTGGGACTAGACTGGCAGGAAAATCTACTCTTAACAGTTGTTTTTGTTGTTCTTTTGTGTTTCTGCTATGTTGGAATATTCAGGAACTGCCTGGAATTTTTCCTGGGTATTATTGAGTGTGTTTTTATGCTGGAGACTAGGTACCTGGTTTTGGAATAACTAAAAATAAAGGTACTAATCTCTTCATTATTTTGTTTTGTTTTGTTTTTGATTTTTCTCTTTGTTTCTGTTTTATCTTTGGATTTCCAGAGATTATGATGATTCTGTGTTGCCTATTTTCCTAGCCTATTCAGCAGGTGTGTTCACAGGGAATGTCTGCTACTATTCTGAGACAAAGATACTAGAATTAGTTAGGGAAGATAGGGTGGAGGAAAAGGTCTTTGTGATCCTTTGTGTATGGGGTCAGAGATGGGAGGATGATTGAAACAGGTTTTCTGCTACAGAGCTTGGGATGAGATTGACTGGATTGGATCTCAGGAGCAGTTGAATGGTAGCCACTCTTTAACCTATTGTTGTCCTGGGAAGAATGGCTCTTGTGTTAGCTAGAGGCTGCAGAAATTGGGGGCTGAAATAAAGTTCAAGTGAGGAGAGGTGGTTGGAGGGAGGATAGACTGTTGATCTATATGGTATTTGGGCAGTGAAGAAAGAAGTCTGTAGTTTGTGTTCATTGCAGTACTGCGGATCAGACAGGGGGTTTGGTTTTTGGGACAGGGAATCATAAATCTTTTTAAAAGTTTCGTAATGTAATATATTCTGAATGACTCAGATGAGTTAAAGTGCTATTAACTGTGTAAATTCTTACTTAAAAGTGGGGGTTTAAGTTGAAAAAATAAACACACACACAGTGATTAGGGTCGGCTCCCATGTATCAAAGTAATGAAGCCTAGCAATAGGAAACAGTGAATGTTGGGAATTTTAACCCTTAGAAAACTGGATTCAAGGAGAAAGCTAAGAAACACAGTATTTTGTGTTTTTTGTTTTGTTTTTGTATTTTGTTTTGTTTTTGTTGTTCTTTTGTGGAATATTTGAATATAGGTCAAAGGATATCAACAAGAGTTCATTTCCTAACTTACTGGAGACTGTCAAAGACCATAATACCAGATCATCTAGTGACAATTTAGAATCTGCTCCTTGGTTATAGTAAAGATAAAGAACCAGACCATATGCAAATCTTTGAAAACTAATAACTGAGATCTTAATGGGCAATTTTTGAAGAAGGAAATTTCAAATCACCACCCTTCCCCCCTTTTTTTTTATAAAGTTATTTAAAAAAATTTAAAGATAAGCACTGAATGTCTTGGAGGTCTGATATGAGGGTGACATGATGAGAATTATGAGGCAACTTCTTAAACAGTTGTCAACATTTGAAGTATTCCTCACTTCTATTTGTAGCTAGTATGGTGGCCCTAAAATGTAACCCCAGCATTCAGAATTCTAAGTTAACTTAGGTTAGATAAAATAATAAAAACATGAACAACAAAACTTGTTTATGACTTAGCTTTTTTTGTTGGACATGCCAACAAAAGAACCTCCCACACTGAGAATAAAACAATAAAAGAAAAAACCAAATCAACAGAGCAACAACAAAGCAATAAAATAAAATATTTTTTGTTAAAATGATATTTAAAACAACTGAAGAGCAATATGGTCAACAAGGACATTTATAGATATATTCATGAAGGCATGATTGCAGAAATGTGTTAATTTATACGAATTTATATATTCATTTCTTGGCTTGTGCATTGATTGTGCATTCATATCAATGTTTGTTTGCATGTGTGTAGTTGCATGTTCAGCTATGTGAATGTGAATTTTAAAAACCTAAAGGTAACGTTTGCCAGTTGCAATACCACTCTGTTTTATTGTCTGTGGTTTATCATTATCAAAGTGTTCACAATTTTCATCATATCTAGATATCTAGCTTGCAAAAAGGAGCTGTTATCTCATGTGTCTCTAATGAATCCAAACATTAAATTGTACTAGTAAAGAAAACAAATGGCTAATAATTCTCTAAATATTATACCTTATCTGAAATAAAACTCACTGAACCAAAAAGAAAAAGTCCAAGTACTTATAAAGTTAGATGCAACTTATGTAAAGGAAAATGTTTCTAGCAAAATATGAAAGATTTTCTTTTTGACAAGGCTTGGGAGATTCTTCATAGTCTAATTTGAATACTAAACTTTCAAACAACACATATGATATATATCATGACATATGATTATTTGGCCAAGGATGACATATTTTGAGAAATATCCATTTAAGTAGTGATCTGGAAAATATATTTAAGGACATATTAAATTAGATTTTATGATTTCTGCTAAAGAAATATTAGAATATTGTCATTATTTCTGGACTGAAAGATGAGTTTCTGTGGGGGAAAGCTTCTGTTATGTGTCTATTTAGATTAAATATAAAATATACTTGTATAAGTTGCAATTTTAGTGACCGTCCATCTTATCCTAAAGATTTTGATCAAACTCACACTTAAATGAGTATAAATAGAATATTAAAATGAACCAGGGAATAAACAAATCAAGTGTGAGAGTGGAGTAAAATTGTGGCAAAAATCTAGGATGTCAGGGATTATATTATATTATATTATATTATAATTGTATTAACAACACAAAATGACATGCTAAGGTGAGAATTTTCCAGTACACACACACACATACATACTTACGACCATTTATATCACAACCAAAGTTTGAAATTACCTTAATCAAAATTCAATATTCTCAGTCCTATCAGTCTTTAGCCTATTTCATCTGGCAATAAATATTTTCTTCTTTCTACTGTGATTCTAATTGAAATGTGCATCTGTGTGTTTATTTCATTGAATTATTCAGGCATTTAAGTAAGGCTAATGTGCTAACTGCAAATCATTGATGTAGGCAATTACCAACTTTGCTATAGTCAAAAACTAATGTATTCAATAGTACAATATTTAATAAGACCTCAAATTTTGATATGCTTTCTTAAGACATGTTTGTATTTTCAAATGATAATCAATTTCAATATTTGTTCTAAGGTCTAGAATTTAACAAAATCTGTTAGTTAAATATAAAAGATGATTTTATAGGAATTTTTCCAAAAATTTACAAATAAAGCTTAATGAATATGTCCTTTCAGCATCCATAACACAAATGCAAAAGATAAAGAGACAAGTCACTCTCATCCTAAAAGCTATTTTTACATAACATTTTGGAAATTCAAATATTAGGCTGTAGACCATGTGAGAATATTTTTATGATGTTGATAATAATTTTTAAATCAATATCCTTTCATTCCCTCTCATGTAATTCATTGGGTTTAGACCTATTTCCCTGGAACTGTGTTGTTCCTGGTAATGCCACTGTCCAGGTCACTATATTGCATGACTCTCTGGTGGGTGCTTCACTTTTAATAATTCTCTCACTCTGAAATACTAACTTTCAAGTAGCTGAATCATAATATGACCTCCCAAGCCCATGGATGTGTCTCATGGTGATAACAGGGAGAAAATTGTTTTCTTACAGCAAACTCCTTCCAAAAGGAAAGTTGAATTTTGAGCTTCAGTCCTGTTTCTGTATGTGTTGGGGATACAAAGCCACAGATTTGTAGTGTTATAACTTAAATATCCCCTGTGGCTACAAACTAGGAGTAAAAATCCATATCTCTCCCATCAAACTGCATATTTTTGGGCAAAGAAGACATAAAACTATCACTTTATATTGAGTATTCTCAATTTATAGCACACACAATACGCTTCTGCAGTATTGAACAAGATAGCTTTTATTTAATTTGATTTAAAGAAGAGATTTTTCACTCTATACTCATTAAGTCAAACTACAGGCCTTTGAAGAATTAATCTTGAAGTTGTAGTGGGCCAATTTCAATTTTAACTGAGCATAGTATGAAATAAACATGCAAATGTGAAACTGAAAGCTGTTAATTTGTGTGTGATGCTAAAATTAAGAAAGTAAAAGAATAAAAGCATTTCTTTTGTTTTACAACTGCATGGAATCCACAATTCAGATCCAGGGAGAGTGAGAGCCATTTAATGTTATGTCAACACATGTATCTTTAGTTTCATTAGTAACTCCCCTGCTGGTTTGTACACTGTCAGAAGCAGGCCACCTACTGAAGCTTATGGAGGTGAGGAAACTGGGTGCTTTAATAATTCTCTTTTGTTTAACTCTCTTCTTTATCCTATTTGAAGCCATTTTTCTGCACTTTTAGAATAAGTACATATTAACTTCATTTATAAGATAAATGTTTAACAAGTTTATAATTCAGATGACCTACTTTCTTTATAAATCGTTGGAGCTCTTTGAAAAGCCTAGCCAATATAGAGTCACATTTGCCTGTAAATTGCCCAAGCTTTATCTCTGCACACAGTCTGCCCACATCATCTGTGAATAAATAACCATAAAAAATAAATGGAGAGGAAAGTCAACTGCATCCGTCTCCTTTTCTTTCAGAAAAGTGTTCTGCTGAGATGTTGGTTAATGACCTAAGCACTATTACAAATCTAAAATGTATCCCACCCTCTGGTCCAGTCCTCCCAACAAACATCCTCAATTTGACTCTTATTTCATTTTAAGTAACAACATTTCCAGGAATTTGTTGAGTAAATAAATATAAAATAATTGTACAGAAAATCTACATGTAATTAGGTGAATGGCAACAAAAGTAAATGCATAGAAACATAAGCAAGAAAGAGTCAACAAACATAGATAACTGGATATGCTAAGGGTTTCTTCATGTATTTACTAGTGTAATCATGAGTCAGACATAAACTCTCTCATTTTTCTATTTTAATTAGCAAACACACAATTGCTTTATTGATATTCATTATTTGGAAAATTAATGACTGGTATTATTTAATAACAATGAAATTACTAGAATCCTTTATTAAATTATAAAGTTTTATATACATATTTATTAAATGGCTATTTGAGATTGTAAATATTAGTAGTTATGAGATACAGATTAGGTAACAATATTTGTATTTAAATTTATAAAACCACAAAATGAAATTCTCAGTTTCAATTTTGGGGCTTTTGTTTCTTTGGAATAGATCAAAAAATTTTATATAGAGAGAAAATATATAAATATGTGTGAAGAATCTAAGTTGCTAAAAAATTTCCAAGTAAATCCATGGATAGTGTTTGTAAGTACCTGGCTTTTGCACACTGCAATTAAAACCAGAGCATATTCTAACAGGAATATCTGCTTGAAGATATTAACATGATGATGGAACCCCAGCTGGAGATACAGGTAGTGATAGATTTTATTACCTTAAGAGACTGGATCTATCACATATTAACTTAAACATGAATACATCAGGTAGAGTTAACCTTACCACTTAAAAGTAATTTTCTTTTCCTTTTATTTATAATATTTTCTATGTCAAATTTAAAAAGGTTGCCTGCAGTCATCATATCCCTTGTTCAAGAGTATATATAATTGCTTCCAAATGAATTAAGTCCCTAATTATTATATTTATTTGACTAAAATATTCAGATTAAATTATCTCTAATTCTAAATTATTGAGCATATTATCTTTCATGTTCTGTTAAACCTTAGTGACAAGAATTTCATGAAGACACTTAAATTGATAAAATGTACAAAGTTGAGATCACTAATAGTCTTACAACCTACAATAATATATGATTTTATTCCTATTTCTAGAACACATTAATTATAAGCTTTGGAATTAGGAAACTATATTTACCTTAAGCATTTTAATCATAAAATTACAAAATTAAGGTTTTTCAAAATAATATATAACTAAAACTCTTTCATGTTCAATTCCCAAGAACACAGATTTCTATGAGAAAACTCTTCTATACTTCTAAACAGACTTCACTTTAGAAAATCAAATGTAAACTAAAAACTTCTTTTTTCATTTTTACAGTTCAAGAAAACCTGTCACCATTAATGAACAAATGGTGAATTAACCAACATTCCAAGATTAACTTTTGTCTATTTCTTATATTTTGGAAATATGTAGCAGCTATATTAGCAAATGTCCTAAGCTGTGACAAAAGTATGATTTCAATGATAACTGCATGTAATTTCTTCCTTTACAAGGTATGCAATCTTTATTCAGCATAATGACAGTGTTCAAAGCTAAAATGCACTTTTTCATGTGTTCTTTAGTTCATATTACTTCCTGAAATATGTATTTTCAAAATAGATATTTTTAAAATAACATTCTAATGTCCTAATGTCCTTTAAAAATATTTTCATTTACTTAGGTTGTTTACTATCTTTTTTCAATATGGGAATTTTGTGACTTTTTTTGTTTCTACATACTAATTCTTAAAATTGCATTTAGATTTACTGTGGTAAATAAACTACATAAAAAATTAAGAAAATAAAATTTGTGGGTTGCTATTTTCGTAGAAGTAAACTAACTTCTCTATTGGTCTCTGTGTGTCTTTGTCACCCTCTTTGTTTCTATCTCCCTGTCTCTCTGTGTCAGTGTCTGTTTGTTCATTCCTCCTCAGCCCCCGTCCCTCACGCGCGCGCACACACACACACACACACACACACACACACACACACACACACACACACACACACATTCACGTACATTTAAGACTGCATTCCCAACAAAATTTCCAAGTATCAGTTGCCCTTAAGAATTCAGAAGATCTGGTACAATGAAGTAGCAACATCTCTTAAAGAACCACAACTCATTTTTTCACTTAACATATCTGGTTTGGATTGATTCAAGAGGTCTCCAGAACAGCATTAATAACACTATATTTTTCTGGGATTGGCCGGGTCTGTAGTTCGCAGACTGAAAGTCAACTTAAATTACCTTATCAGCTTTCCAAAGCTCATTAGACTTAACCCATTTAGGCGCCAGTGACTTCTCGGAATTACCAATAGAACCCTAATCAGCAAACCACAGAGGAGTCGGGCTTCTGCTATAAGAAACCTCAGGACGATTTTGTGTATTAATATTTCAAAAAGTTTGTAGGAACACATGATCCCTGCTGAGCACTACAGCCAGACCAGATAGGGTTACAGTTAGTGAACCTGGCAAGAGCAGTAGGCTGCTCCCTGTCTGTCTCCACTCTTGGCAACTGGAAAGAGAAACGCAAAAGAAAATGAAATGAGTGCCCACATTTGACTTATGATTAATAATTTCCCATAATTGGAGAGTCAGATAAACAGTAAATAGAATATTATATTTACAGGAAATTGAGAATATCCTCCAGTAGCCAAGTTATGGGATTCTAAGTACAATGCTTCTTTAAGAAGATATTTTTGAAGTTTGGACCCTATATAATCTAATATCCTTCAAAATGTTTACTCTAATTTTCATTATTTGTTGATGAAAATTAAATCTAAGATATCCAAAAAAGCAGTATAAAATTACACTTTAAAATTTAAAGATTACTAAAAAAGTTAAGCAATAAGCCATTACACATCCCATATGCATTTTTAGTGACTTTTAGACATCTATATAATACAGAAAAGAAATTAATGTTGAGAAACAAAGCTCTTAGTTCATTTAACAAAAGCAAGCAAAGCAAAAACATTAACAACTTTAAATGGATTCAGCATGAACCAGCCTCATCTTTACATTCCTATTAATCATATATTCCATATATTAATAGCCTGATTATTTGTATTAGAAACATCAGTGTACAAGATTCTCAAAATAAACTCCTAAACAGAATATGATTTCAAGTGCTTCTAACAATCTAGTTTCAGTTTCAAAAAACTAAACTGAAAATACTAAAATAGATTCCAGTTTTCACTAATGATTAATGTGTCCCCACAAACAGATGATGAAAACATTGAAATGACAGCTAGAGTAAGTAAACACAAGGTTATAGTTTCCATGGTTTGAGCAAGCCTGTATCTTTGATAACTGCACTGAATGGATGTCCTTATATATCATATTCCTAGGATGTTACTTGAGTGCAGATCTTTGTAGTACACATCAGAGCAGGAGACCTCTCAGGCTTGAGAGGTCTGAGAAACTTCACTGAGAGCTCTACAGAATCTGCACTGCCATGATGACCTAATACCCCATGTAAGTTAGAAAACGTGACACTATTTTAGTGTTACCTTGCCATTTTCAATGTTTCTTCCAAACTCCATTTTCAAGACAACATCAACACCTTATGCGTTTATACCCAAACAATTTAAACATTATTATGTCGTTCGGATATTTTTGGATATAACTTACATTAAATCCCATTCTATTTGATTTATTGTTCCATGTTTTATAAATGAATATGCACAGAACATTCTTTGGCCTCCCAAATTTAAAGAGAATTTTCAAAGAGATTTTATGTCTTTCCTGTGTGGCTACTTATAAAAAATAAATAAAAATGATTTGATGAGACACATACTGTAATTTGATTTTTGCTTGATAGATTCTGTTCCATTGTTCTCGTCTAGTCTAACTGAATAAGTGGCTAATATATCCTGGGTGCTATGACTCTTGCCAGATATGTGATTTGTAAGTATTTCATTGTATTGTGTAGATTGTCTCTTAGCTTGGCATATTTCATTCTCCTGTTCTGTAGTTGCCAATACAGCACCTGATGGATGAATGTTTGAAGAAAATGTAGTACTGATAAAACATAGAAGTTTTTTGAGTTATTAAACTTGCCATTCCCTCATTGGGTTAACAAGACTTGCCCTGAATAGCATATTGTGCAGTGAAATAAGTAAAACACTGAGAGACAAATATTACATATTTTGATGTACATGTATAAATAAGAAATGTTGATACGCTAATGATAGACAATAGGATACTATGTATTAGATGATGGCATATTGTGAGAAGAATGGATGATGGGAGAATGATTAGTAAACTTAGATATAAAATACTTTTGCCAGGGCGAATAACTGCACAATCAACTTTCTGTGGCTTGGAGTAATTCATTACATAACTTAAAATAGAGTACAGAAAGATTGTGTTTCGAACACAAAGAGATTGTAAATGTTTAAGCTGACATATATGCTAATGAAACTTATCTTAATAGAGGACATTCATAGACATAAATATGGAATTATCACACTCTAATCCATAAATATGTATATTTATGCCAATTATTTTTTTCAAATTTATTAGCAAGTTTATATAATTCACTAACTTCTTGAATAATACATCAGTAAACTAACTTTTTTTGTTTTATGTAAGATAAAACTTTTCCACTGAATGTCACATTAAGTGGCCTTAATTTTTATTTTATTTTTGAATATTGATGCTATCCAATTTATTTCAATATAATTGCTAGTTCAATAGCAATGATTTGATTATTGTATTCAATAGTAGTTATCAACATGCCTCCAATAATAAATTTAGGTGTTTTTCTTGAAGATATGCTGAAAGGAAAAAGTATTGATTTATGTATTGACTCATACAAGTATATGCCTCAGGTACATATTTTAAAGAGAACTGATAGGTGTTACAGCAGGTTCCTTCCCTCCGGCTCCATCCCGCCTGCCCACAGCCACATCAGCCCCAAATAACACTCAGAGACTCTGTATTTGATACAATCCTGTTGGCCAGTTACCATTATTGTTTATGGGCTAGCTCTGTCTTAATTATTAACCCATTTCTACTTATCTAAGTATTTCCACGTGGTCGTCTTATCGGGGAGCCGCAGCAGGCGTCCTGCATCTTCCCTGGGCTATATCTCAACCCCTCCCTCCTACCTCCTCTTTCCTCCTTGTCTCCTAGTCCTGCCTATCTTGCTATCTCATTGGCCCAACGGTGGTTTATTAACAAGTATGAAACACATATTTACAGAATAACATCTCCCATCATCTCCTCTTTTCTGTCTAAAGTAAAAGGAGGGGTTTAACCATAACATAGCAAAACTATTATTCTCTCTTCCTAGTTAGATTAGGTACTAGGCTTAAGCTTTCTAGCTTAGGATAACTCAATTGTAAACTCTGTTATGTCTTCACCCAAGGACTAGATATGTAGGTCGTTTTGCTCTCAATTTTCCTTTTCTTAGAGCACACTTGTTATTCACTGTTTTGTATATAGTTTTGTATCAAACCCAAATCTTTTCTTTAGACTAAAAGAGGAATTGTAGCGAGATATTCACCTTGTCTGCACCTCTGGCTTAGGCCATGCCCATTGGGGCAGAGACAGGGCCGGATGGGAGCTGGGAGAAAAGGCTGGGAAAGGGTCAGGCCGTCCCCTTTTGGTGGTGGACGCTGGAAGGCTTAGGACCAGCTGGAACCCGCTGCGTACATCTGCCTATGTTGTGAGTTATTTCTCCCTTAATAAACTTCTGTTCGGCCTAATTGTTTATCCTGATCCTTATTAAATCTCAATAGATAGGTATGTTACGAGCACGTTTTCCCAGCCAGTCTGGTCCCCCTGCCCCGCTACCACGCCAGCACCCAATAACACTCAGAGACTGTATTTGATACAATCCTGTTGGCCAGTTACCATTATTGTTTATGGGCTAGCTCTGTCTTAATTATTAACCCATTTCTACTTATCTAAGTATTTCCACGTGGTCATCTTATCCGAGGGGCGGACCAGCATCTTGCTTCCTCCATGCTCTACATGCTGACCCCTCCTTCCTACTTCCTCTTTCCTCCTTGTCTCCTAGCCCCGCCTATCTTGCTTTTCCATTGGCTACAGTGCTTTATTGATTAACCTGTATGAGAAACATATTTACAGAATAACATCTCCCATCAGATAGGTAGTAAGTTTGCAGATAATTAATGCTGGCACAGTGCAATAATAAAAAATTGAACAAGTTAAATTCATACTTTAACAATTGGGGCATTTGGGCAAGACTTCTCAAAAGCAACAGCATAGCATCCTTGCTTTTTAATAAAGAATACTGCTTTTCATATTACATTTATTGAAAGGGGAAGCATGAAAAAGACACTCTTGCCTTGTGAGTATGCCTGGACTTATACTGAATAAAAATGAATCAGAAACATAGAACAAAGTGTAAATGAAATCATTTCAATCAAGTTTGTGTGTTACACATGGTATCCAGATGTGAGTCTGACACTCCTGGAGCTGTAACAGGAGGATAACAATTACCTTATGTTTGTAACATTGTTGCATTCTTGCTTGATAATTAGTATTCATTATATTTAAATTGCCATGTTCACATTGATTTTAAAAATGCTGTCTTGTAATGCATAATATTTAACACTACAAATTAAATTTTTACTGACAAATTAGCAAGATAAATCTAAAAGAAATTGTTTAAATAAAATTCTTCTATTGCTTCTTGGTGATATCTGTAATTACTACATCAGTATAAAATACTCTTAACTGTTAAGTTATGGTTTACTCAGTTATATAAAATTATTGCTATGGAGGTAGACAGCCAAATTAATGTTTGTCTATTAAGTTAAATGTTAAGATGTGAGCTGACAGGAGATGCTGCAAATACTATTGCTTGTGTGCTTGTTTATAAGCAAGACCGAAAGGGCTAGGTTTTGAAATATCAGGGACACTTTACTGAGTGTATGCAAATGATATGAAATGACATAACAGAAAAGAAACAAACATGCTTTCCAGAAGATGCACACTGAACTTCCGTTTACGGGCATTTAGATATAAATCTCCTTGATGTTTCAGTTTAACAGAGAAAATGGATATGTGGCTACATAAACTCAAGCTACAGATTACTTGTAATGTCATGCATCAGGTATGGAAGGTTTTTACTTGCCGGAAATGTTTTAAATGTATTGATTCTGTGCTATAAACAGCACTTAAGGCTTCTACTCATCCAGATTAAATTACTCAGGTTTGCCAAATAACATGCCTTCTTTAGAAGGATGTTTTACACAGGCCCATGTTAAATTTTCTCCAGCGATGGTAATATTTATCCAAATGTGAAAAACCTTTTTTATTCATACCTATAATTATAGTGCAGAATTAGTCATTTGTGAGAAAAGCTGACATTACAACAGTAAACAGCAATGCAAAGGAAACCATTAGAAGTGGGACTTGGTACCCAGACTCATATCTGAAGTGCTGGTTGCTGTCTTTTGCACTGGATGGATAGCATTTATTTTCAATGAATTATTAGACTGTGGCTGAGCAGACTGTTACTCTTCATGCTGGCCATTGAGTTTTGGTCAAAGGGTTTGGTTTGCTTGTTTGTATGCTTATTTCCTTTTAATTTTTAAAATTTTATTTAATTTAGAAACAATCTCATTTTACTTGTCAATCCCAGTTTCCCCTCCCTACAATACTGTTAAACCCCTGAACCCATCAATGCTCTTCATGGTGTATCATCAAAGTCTGTGACATTATTTGGAGGATGTTTGTTTTTTAACTATACTGATTTAACAAGAAAAAACTCACCTTGGTCTACTGACTTATGATCTAATCTCTCAAATTTACAATTTTATAAAGAGTAGAACTATGTACAAAGTACAAATAAATAAACATATTCTGTTATAGTTTTGGAACTATAAGCCCCCCTTTTTTTGAGTCAGGGTTTCACTGTGTAGCTTTGTAGTTTTGCTGGCCCCTAAATCGTAGAGATCCATCTGTCACTGCCTGCCAATGCTAGAATTAAAGAATTTTCTTTTCTTTATTTTTTCTTGAATACACCAGTCTGAAGAGTACATGAGTGACCCAGCTGCTAGCTTAACTCCCCTATTCTCTGGACGCTGTCCCCAAAAGATGTTTTCTCCCATCTTAGACCTCCACCTCTTCATCCTCTCCATCTCAGTCCTTCCCCCCAACTCCAGCACACTTCATAGGCTCAAGTACAATCTGCAACAGTCTGAAGAAAAAGTGAGTGAACTAAATGACAGAAAATCTACTACAACACCCATGTTTTGATCCCAAGAACCCATTCTAAGGTTCTGCCACTCCCACCTCATCACCAGCAACCCTCATGGGCCCTGACCTCATGAGTCTGAGTAGCAGACTTCAGTGGTTCTGGTACACATCAAACCAATCAGAAGATCAGGTTCAGACCACAATAGCCAGAAAACAGGCTAAACCTGTCAGAAGAACACAGACAAATGTTCCACTAAAGACTAAACTAACCACGAGAAGGCCAATTCCCTACTTGGAAAGATATTCTCTCGTAGACCAGAGGTCATGCTGGCCACTACCATTCCAGGACACAAAGACTCAAATACCAAATAGGAAACATAAATGAATGAACAAAATACCCACTCCATAAAGACAAATACAGAATTCATCACTTAGACCTATAAATAACCTAGATGACTACACATCAGAGTAAATAGCAATCAATAGTGGCTAGGGCAATATGGCACCATCATTTACAAGCTATCTTACAATAGCAAGAACTAAATGTTCCAAAAGGAAAAAGACTCTAAAACCAACATTATGAAAATGAAAATACTGATTAAAGAACTAGTTAATATATACCTCAAAAATCAAGGAAAAAAGAAACAAACAAAATAAACAAACCGAATAAACATCTTAAGTAAAAGGCAAGATTGCCAAGAAAAATCAACAACAGATAAAGGAAAAAAAGCAGTTCAAACTTGAAAATGGAAATAGAATCAATAAACACACAAACAATACAGATGCAAGCATCAACAACAGAATACAAGAGACAGAAGAGGGAATCTCAGGAATTGATTATACAATAGAATATATTGATTGGTCAGAAACTATTAATGTAAAAAAACATTTCTAACACAAAACATCCAGGAAATCTAGGATACTGAAAATACCAAGCCCCAAAATAATATGAATAAAAGAAGCAGAACAAATAAAGAATTACACTTCAAAAATCCAGTGACTATATTTAACAAAATCATAAAAGAAAAATTTTCTGAACTAAAGAAGCACATGTCTGAAAAGGTACAAAACCTTACAGAACACCAAATAGATTGAATGAGAATAGTAATTCCCCTTAACCCATATTAATCAAAATGCTAAACATACAAAACAAAGAAAGGATATTAAAAGCTTCAAGGGAAAGACACTGAGTAACATATAAATGTAGTACAGTTGGAATCACAGCAAACTTCTTAACTGAGACCCTAAAATCAAGTAAGGCCTCAACCGATGCCTTGCTGACTCTAAGAAACCATGAATTCTAGTCTGTAGATTGTTTTCCACCAGCCCTCACACCACCGGTCTGGCGCACCGGCCCCAAATAACACTCTGAGACTCTGTATTTGATACAATCCTGTTGGCCAGTTACCATTATTGTTTATGGGCTAGCTCTGTCTTAATTATTAACCCATTTCTACTTATCTAAATATTTCCACATGGTCATCTTATCAGAGAGCTGCAGCCGGCATCTTTCTCCATGCTCTACATCCTGACTCCTCCTAACTACTTCCTCTTTCCTCCTTCTAGTCTCCTAGCCCCGCCTATCTAGTTTCCTATTTGCCAACAGGACTTTATTAATTAACCAGTATGAGGAACATATTTACAGAATAACATCTCCCATCATCACCTTTTTTCTGTCTAAAATAAAAAGAAGGGTTTTAACCTTGACATAGCAAAATACATCATACAACAGTCATCAAATAAGAATCACAGTTAACAATACTTAGTCCATTAACATTTTGTAAGACTTAAAGAAATATCATCTATCCTATCTTTGTAAGTCTAAAGTCCTATATGTAACTTATGTTTAATCCTAACTAAGGAAACGATAAGCATAACTATCTGTCTTCAACCCCTTCAAAGACCACAGAAGGATTATATATAAACTCTAGAAATGTGGCTATTTTATTACTCTATTTCTTCTACTTCTATTTTTACATATTTTGAGACTGGGTTTCTCTGTGTAACTCTTTACTGGAATTCCCTCTGTATACCAGGTTTACTTTGAAATCACAGAGACCTGTTTGCCTCTGCCTCCCAAATGCTGGGATTAAAGGCTTGCGCCACTACACCCATCCATTTTCTTTTTTCTCTTTTAAACCATTGTATACTGTTTATTTTTCTCTCCCAAGCCAGTAGATTTTTTTAAAACACATTGTAAACCTTCATTGTAACTCTCGTACACACCAATAAATTGTTAGCAGAGCTTTTTTAAAGCAAGGCTTTTTTTTTGACTCTTATGCTAATTTTGGAAACCTCCCTTAAATGAGCCACTCAAATCTCTGTCTACAGCAAAACAAATCCAACCAAGAAAATGCTGCTACCAAGAAGTCTTGCTAGTCTCTGTTCCTTTGTTTCTAAAATACCCTTTTAACTTTTATCAAGTTATAAGTTAAAGTTCTTATGGCCACGTTGGATGCCAACTGTAGCTTGTTGTTTTTCGCCAGCCCGCCTGATGCTGGTCTGGTGTGCTGGCCCCAAATAACATGCTGAGACTCTGTATTTGATACAATCCTGTTGGCCAGTTACCACTATTGTTTGTGGGCTAGCTCGGTCTTAATTATTAACCATTTCTTCTTATCTAAATATTTCCACGTGGTCATCTTATCGGAGAGCTGCTGCCAGCATCTTCTTTCTCCATGCTCTACATCCTGACTCCTCCTAACTACTTCCTCTTTCCTTCTCCTAGTTTCCTAGCCCCATCTATCTAGTTTCCTATTGGCCAACAGGACTTTATTAATTAACCAGTATGAGAAACATATTTACAGAATAACATCTGTTAGTCTAGACAGTTCTACCCAGCAAAATTTTCAATCACCATTGATGGAGAAAATTATATATTTCATGAAAAGGTCACATTTAAACAATGCTCATGAATCCAGTCCTATAAAAGCTAAAAAGGGAAAACCTAATCCAAGGACATATCAGGGATATATAGGATATAGATAATCTCACACCAGACAAACCCCAAAGAGGTAAATGCACACACTCACACACACACTTACCACAACCAATATCAATAATTAACAATTGTAGAGCGCCCCGAAGTGTCATGCCTTAAAGATGGCGCTGGCTTCTGCCTTCTACCTCCCTAAGGGTGAGTGCTCTCTGGCATAAATAAGCCCTTATTTGGTTAAGTCTGTTCAGCCTGTTTGCTTCTGTGTTAGAGTAGCCTATCTTCAGGGTCCACGTAGCTCACTGGGGTTGATTAGCACAAGGGTATTTAAGCCTGTGCAGGGGTCCCCGGTCTCCCGTGGGTCAGAAGAACATGTTTCAAGGATCCTGCATGAAGAAGATCTTCCCGGAGTTGTGTTTTTCTTGCTGGCGTGGTTAGGAGCGGCACAAACAATCACTGGTCATTAATATCTACCCACATCAATAAACTCAATTCATCAAAAAAAAGACACAAAATAACAGAAGGGATCCAAAACAGGTCCATGTTTTCACTGCATACAAGAAATAAACTTTAACATCCAAGGTAATGTTATATAAGAGAAGAAGTTTGGAAAAGCTATCCAATAAAAAATACCAAAAATAAATAAATAAATAAAGCTGGCTAGCTATCCTAATAGCTGACTAAATAGTTCAAGCTAAAATTAATCAAAAGAGATATGAAGAATAATATTTCATACTCATCAAAGGAAATATCTAATAAGGTGACATCACAATTTTGGAAATATATTTCTCAAATTCAAGGGCACCTATATTTGTAAAAGAAATATTACTAAATGTTCATATTTTTATCAATGTATACATCTAACCACATACTTTAAAATTGGAAGAGGTAAATACTCCACTTTCATCAATGGACAGACCATTCAGACTGAAACTAAACATGAAAATAATTCAAGTATCAGACTTTATAACTCAAATGATCTCAACAGATATCTAGAGAATATTTCAACCAAACTAAAAGCAATATTCCATTTCTTGAGAGACTCACGGAAACTTCTCCAAACTTGATCACACATTCAATGATAAAGCAAGACTCAACAAGTACACACAAAAAAGAAAGAAATATCTTTCTGGACCTTATCACCCACGATGGATTAAAGCTGGGTTTCAACAACAGAAACTACAGAAATCCTACAAACTCATGGAAACTGAACAAATCTCTACTTAGTAGCCATTAGATCAAATAATAAATAAATGTAAAAAGTTAAAGACTTCATAGAGTTCAATGAAAATGAATGTACAACATACCCTAACTTAAGGGACACAATGAAAACAGTGAAAAAAGAAAAGTTCATTGAACAAAGTACCTTCATAAATAATTTGGAGAGATCTCATAATACACAATATAGCATATCTGGAAACTCTAAAAATGAAGCAAGCACACTCAAGAATTGTAGATGACAGGAAATTATCAAACTGAGGGCTGTAATCAATAAAATAGAAATAAACAGTATAAAAATATCAGTGAAATGAAGAATTATTTCTTTGAGAAAAATCAACAAGATAGAAAAACCTTTCTCAGAACTAAGTCAAAAACATAGTGTGAAAATCCAAATTAACAAAGTCAGAACACACAGTGTGGGGCAGCTTATAGAAATAGATAGTGAGGAAATCCAAAGAGTCATACTTCAAATACCTGTATTCCCCAAAATGGAAAAGTACAAAAGTAATGGATAGATACTACATATAAAAATTAATTCAAGGTGACATAAATAATTTAAATATTCCTATAACCCCTAAGGAATATGAGCAGACACTAAAATTCCCCCAATCACACAAGCCAAGGGACAAATAGTGCTATCATAGAATTCTACCACCCTGCCAAAGAAGAGCTAATACTAACACTCCTCAAATTATTCACAAAATGGAAACAAAAGGAACATTGCAAAACTCATTTTATGAGGAGAATGTCACTTTGATGGCCAAAGTACAAAAATCCTCAACAAAGAAAGAGAATTACAAAATAAATTCCCTCATAAATCAGGTAACAAAATGAAAGGGAGTTGAGACAAATTGAAAATAAATCAAAATATGGAAAATTGATAGACACTTCAGTGTAGTAGTTGGATGCAAGATTAACTAAAAAAATCAGTAGCCCTCTTATATATAAACGATTAAAGGGCTGAGAAAGAAGTAAGAGATATAACACATTTCAAAATAGCCACCAATAATATAAAATACCTTGAGATAACTCTATCTAAACAAGTAAATGACATCTATGACAAGAATTTCAGCTCTTTGAAGGGAGAAATTGGAGAATATGTCAGAAAATTTAAAGATCCCACATTCATGGACTGGTAGAATTAACAAAGTTAAAATGGCAATCTTACCAAAAACATCTGGAGTGTCAATATGATCTCCATGAAAATCCCAGGAAAAGTCTATATAGACCTTCAAAGAACAATACTCAACTTCAAAACAAACAAAAAACAAACAAACAAAACAGTATTGCTAGGATAATCCTGTAAAATATAAGAACTTCAGAAGGCACTATCATGCCTGATTTCATTCTCTACTATAGATTATGGTAATAAAAACATATGGTATTGGCATAAAAACCAACTAATTTGATCAATGTAATCAAATTGAAGACACACATGTAAATTCATATTTCTATGGACACCTGGTTTTCTACACAGAAGTCACAATTATACAATGGAGAAAAGAAAACATCTTCAGCATTTTGTGTTGGTATAACTGGTATAACATATCAGCATGTAGAAAAATGCAAATAAATCCATATATATCAGCCTACATAAAACTAAATCTAAGTGCACTAAAGACCATAATATAAATCCAGACACACTGAATCTGAAAGAAGAGAAAATGGTTAATAGCCTTTAACTTAATGTTACAGAAGACAACTTACTTAATAGAACACTGATAGTGCAGACACTAAAATCAACAGTTAAAACATGGAACCTCATGTGACTAAAACATTTCTGAAAGACAAAGGACATCATTAATAAGACAAAACAAAGTATACAACTGCGAAAAGTTTTTTTACAACTGCACATTTGACAGAGGGTTAATTTCAAAACTATATGAATAACACAAGAAACCAAGTCTCAAAAATAAGAATCCAATTTAAAATCAAAACAGGATACATATCTAAAAAAGAATTCTTAAAAAAAACTTTAAACTGGCCAAAAAATTTTAAGAATATCTTCAAGATCCTTAAACATCAAAGAAATGCAAATCATAAGATTCCTGACATTCCACCTTATATCTGTCAGATTTGCTATGTTCAAAAATGCAAGTGAAGCCTCATGCTGGAGAGGATGTGGAGCAAGGGGAACATTCTTCCAATGCTGGTATTGGTGCAAACTTGTACAGCCACTTTTTTAAAATTAATAAATAACTGCGGTTTCTCAGACAATTTGGAATTGGTCTACCTCAAGACCCAGCTATACCACCCTTGTGCATACACCCAATGGATGATGTTCAATTACACAAACAGGCCACTTGCTCAACTATGCTCACAGCAGCTTTATTCACAATACCCAAAACCTGGAATCTACTTAGATGTTCCTCAAATAAAGAATTGATAAAGAGAATGTGATACATCTAGACAATGGAGTATTATTCAGCTGATAAAAACAATGGAATTGAGAAATTTGAGGCAAGTAGATGGAACTACAACAAAATCATCTTGAGTGAGGTAACCACAAGCCAGAAAGGCAAACCTGATATTTAGTCACTTATAAGTAGATACCAGTTGTAAAGTAAAGGATAAACATGCTATAATCCCAGAAAGGCTACACAAAAATTGTGCTCAAGGGCCAACAAGGATGTTCCCTGGGAAGCAAAAATAGAAGAGATTTTATGGGCTAACTGAGGGCAGGTGGGGTTAGAAACCTACAAAGTCAAGCTGCTAGGTTTGAAAGAGGAGAGTCCTGAAAGAAAAGCCTAGAGAAGAGCTCATTTTTGGGTCAGATAGAAACCTGGTACATGAAAAACTAAAAAAGATTACTTTAGCTATGACTCCTAGCAATAACAGATATGTTACCAGAACTGGCTGTCTTCTGTGACCAGGTAAGACTTCAGTGGATTGGGACACCAACCCAGCCACAAAACCCTCAACCTCCAGTTTCTCCTGCCTATGGTATTTGTTGGAGTAATGGTGAAGCAGAGACTAAGAGAGTGGCCAACCAATGAATGGTCCAGCTCAAGACCCAAGATATGAGAATGAGCTCATACCTTACACTTTCTGGTACAACAGGACATAGAGGCTGGACAGCCCAGAGATCTAGAATAGAAACAAACATGAGTGAAAAAAAGTGTTAGTGTAAAGATGACTAAGGATATTCATGGGTTCAGGTTCCTAGCCCAATTGTCATCAGAAAGACTTCATCAGCAATGGATGAAAACAGATACAGAAACCTAGAGCAAAATATTAGGCTGAGCTTAAGAAATTCTATAGAAGTGGGTGAGGAAGCATTTAAGAGCCAGAGGAATCAAGGACATCATATAAAAATCCACAGAAACAACTAACCTGGACCTATAGTTGCCAGAACTTTTACCAAAAGATAGGGAGCCTTAATTGGACTGACCTAGACCTCTGCATATGCGGGACAGTTGTATAGTTTAGTCTTCTTATGGGACTCCTAAGAGTGCAGGAAGGTGATGTCTATACCTCTTTTTCTCGCTTTTAGGACTGTATATGTCAAACTAGGTTGCTCTGTACAGCGATAATGCAAGGGTAAGTCCTTGGTCTTACTAAAACACTTAATATGTCATGTTTTGTTGATATGACTGGGAGGCCTGTGCTTTTTAAACAGAAGCAGAAGAGGCAAGGATGAGAAGGATGGGAACATAAGGGAGATAGGAGTAAGGAATTGGAGAAGGTGAGAAGAAGTTGAGGCCAATAATATATATGTATATATATATGTGTATATATATGTATATGTATATGTATATATATATATATGTGTGTGTGTGTGTGTGTGTGTATGTGTGTGAGAGAAAGAGTATATATGAGTTGTCTTGATTTTCCAGAACTATCAACTAGACAGATAAAATAAAAGAGCATTTATCATACCATACATTTAGAAACCAGATATTAAAGAAATACTAAGTTACTCTTCTCCTGGATGGAATAAGATCATTGAGGTAATAACACCCTGAAGAGGAAATTGGATTACCCCTGATTACACCTGTACTGGCCCACAATGAAATAAGTAAGTAGCCCAAAAGCCACACGTTTTTATCATTAAACAATCCTACTCTACTAATACAGGATGGAATTTGTAACCATAAAGCAATTACATTTTTTTCTTTTTTTTTTTTTTCTTTTTCTTTAAATTTGAAACAGGATTGTTTTACATGTCAATCCCACTTCCTCATCCTCCCATCCTCCCCTATCACCCCCACTAAAACCCAGCCCACCCCCTTTCTGCTCACCAGGAAATGTGAAGTTCTGTGAAGCTCTCCACGGGGTGTCTTCAAAGTCTGTCATATCATTTGGAGCAGGGCCTAGGCTCTCCCCCATATATCAAGGCTGAGATAGTATTCCTCTATGTGGGAGCCATTATTAAATTAATGCAATACTCAGTAATATTCTGAATCCTTTGTATACAGCAAAGATGTTTTTTTTTTTGTTCAGGAAGAAGCCTGGTTGGTGTTCATTTTCTGCAAGACTACCTCCAGGACTCTGGGATACCTAGTTGATAGATGTTCCCCTGTTCATAAAGGAGACTTGGAATATAATGGACTGTCTAGTAATGTGATTTACAATGGGAACACACTAGTTAATGCAGTAATGTGATTTACAATGTGAACTGCTCTACTATATCATGCTATAATGTGAATTAGAGTGATGATTAATGCACAAGATTGTGCAATGTTATGACTTAACAATGGGGAATGTGAATCAAAATATAGCACCTTGACCTATAACAAGGATGAAGACTTCAGTCAGTTTCATAGGCAAGAAACTTTGAACATTCAACTGAGTTATACACATACTCTGACCAACACTCAAGTGAGATTCACTTCTACAGTTGGGAAGGCATCAAGCATTCTTACTCTCCTAAGACTTACAGTTCTGTGTTATCATTATTATTTCATTAAACAGATCCAGACATGAGCATATGATTCCTCTCCAAGTTAGCAGTTATGTGTTCTTGCTTTCTATACTTTATTGGGAGATTTTTCCTACCGTATAACAACAGTCAGTTTTCCAAATTTGCTTTATGTCTAAATACAGGTGGACACTTCTTTTCCACTGCATGGATCTGACTTTAACACTCAAAACTGATACTGAGAAACCAATAAAATAAGCAGTAGTAACAATTCTAAATGAGTTTTAAAAATACCCAGTCATTGTTAACATGGAATACAAACAAACTCAACTATGATAGTTAAAAAGAAGAATTTTTCCTGGGGCTATTATGCTAAAGACCACAGAAAACATGGAAAACATGGCAGTATATTAGCATGATTCCAAGTCATATTTGTTAGAAATAAGGTATTGCTTTACAATTACTGCTATCTAAATTATGTTTACAATAGATAATGAGAGCAAAGTTTCTGTAGGATAAACCATGTTCCAGTTATCAATACAAGAAAAAACCCAAACAAAAATATACATATATAGTTAGATGAATATCTGCTTACATAAATGTTTCATAAAATCAAGTATATACGTGTATAAACATATATGATGTGCACATAAATATACAAACACAAATGCATAAAGTATATATTGAGTTATGAGCATCTACATTTATACATGCAATGATATGACCTACAAGCAAGGAGCACACTTAACAATTGAAAAAAAGGATTCCATAAGATCCATCTGTAAGGCATTTTTTTAAATTAATGATTTATGGGGGATGGTCACACCATTGTGAGTGGGCCTAGAAAAGGGATGGTGATCTTGTGTTCTATAAGGAAGTTGATTGAACACCCATGAGGAGTTAGCCAATAAGCAGCATCTGTCCTTAACTTCTGCATCAGTTTCTACATCCAGTTCCTATCCTATTGGAGACCCTGCCCTGATCAGGATCATTGAACAAACTTCTTCTGCCCCCAGGGAAAGGCCCACACAGGCTTAAATACCCTTGTGCCGACCAATTCCAGTGAGCCACGTGGACCCTGCAGATAGGCTATTCTAATGCTGAAGCAAACAGGATGAACAGGCTTAACCAAATAAGGACTTGTTTATGCCAGAGAGTGCTAACCATAGGGAAGGTGGGAGGCAGAAGCCAGCGCCATCTTTAAGGCGTGCATTTCCCAGCTCTCTACAATTCCCCCTTTTTGTTTTAATAATGTAACAGGCAAGGGTAGTGGTCTGGTCTCCAATAACACAGTGGACATTGTAATGACCCTGAATCCTGGTAGTCAGCCTAGTCAGTGCCACACCCGTCTGTTATCTTTTTCCTGGAGGTGGGGCTTCAGACACCAACCCACATGAAACCAGACTTGCCCTACTCAGAGTTGCTTGCTTCCAGAGCTAACTCAGAGTGCAGTGCTAAGCCATACAACTGGAGCGTGAAGGATCAATTCATGTGCTTGGCTGAGAGCCATGCTAGGGGACTGCCCTGCCTCAATGGCTGTAAATGCCTGGACAACCATAGTTGCATGCCACCTCTGAGCAAAACTCATCTTGCAAAGGCACCACATGCCCACGATGGAGATAAGCATCAAGAGGACAGCCATGGCTCCCATTCCCGCTCTTTCAGATGGACCATGGCAACGGCCAACCACAATGACAATCCTGCAGCCAATCCCGCATCCACATGTGTTGAATTTACTGCAACGATGGACACTTGCAGCTTTACCTTTAAGTCATCAAAGTCAGCAGACCAATTTCCTAATAGATGGCTAGACAACTGTCATGACAAATTAGCAGCACATGTAAAGTTTTCATATTGAATGCTGGTAACACACAAACCTGGATATTTCACTTCATATCCCAATTGGGCCAGCTGCCACAAGGTATCTATTTGCTCCTGCACCAGATCAATTCTTTGGTTTACAATCATTAAACCACCTCTTAGTTGAGCACCAATTATGGATTGAGCATCCAAGGTGGTAGTCACGTTCTTGAACAACTCATTTAGCTTAGAGACTGTCTGCACCAATGTGCTCATAGCCATGGCAGCTGTGACTGAACCCACAACTGTAAAAGAGATAGCTGCAATTATGGTTGCTGTAATGCCAAAATCTCTCTCTGCAGCCTCTACCAAACAAGCCATAAAATCTGAAAATGGTTCCATGGGGCCTTGCAGTATCTTAGTTAGGTTACCAATCACCTCTCTCTTATTAGGTAATGACTTCCATGCTTTTATAGCAATCTGATTTACTTGTTCAAAAACTTGTATTGGATATCCTGTCTGTTGATTTGCAAAGTGTCCCTGTCCAAGCAACATGTCCCTGTCCCAAGCTGCATTTCTGGCTGCTAGATTAGCTGCAGCCTGCTCATTGGCATACTCAATTAAAAAGGCTTTACAATTCCCATACTGTCTGGGGTTTAGGCATGCTCAAGCCAGCCCACTCCAATAATTAGGAGTCATGCAATGTCTATTTAGGGCTTCAACTTGAGCTACAGTAAAAGAAGCTGAAATTCCATATGTTCTCAGGGACTCAGGCAAAGCCTTGATGACCTTAAAGTCTAAAGGTTCCTCATATGTAATGCCTTGGGCATCCTGGAAAACTGGATAGGCCAGACTTAAGTCAGTTTGTATAGCTCTCCAGACCTCAGGGCAAAAGGAATGGCCTGTACCTTGGGCTCTCCCTTCCTCACTCTGATAAGGAGAAGGTGCCCATGGCATTGTCCCGGGAGGGTCCTCCTCCTTACATCGCCATTTCTCCTTTTCTTTCCCTCTCTGTACTTTATGGGATTGTTTCTGAACCTTTTCTATGAGGGCTTGCAATTCTTCCTCAGAATCTGTTTCTTCTGTACCTGACTCTCCTGTGCTCTTAACCTCTTCTGATCTTTCTCCTTGTAACATTTCTAGTGCAGCTTACCCTTTTTCCATCACCTATTTACAGTACCTCTGGTCTTCAATAAAGCTACGCACTAACTTCCAAACAGGTCGGACTCGGACTTTAGTGTCCCTTGTTCCCAAACAAAGTCATGATCCCTGCCTAACTTGTCCCAGCACGCTACTGTGAGGTCTCCCGAAACTGTGAACCAAGGTGCAATGGCATAGCACTCTCTCAGGAATATTTCTAGTGTGCTTTTCTTTAAGTTTCTTTGACAAAAGTAGCTCCGGAAGAGTCAGAAAAATTGCATGAGAAAGAGAAGTCCCCATTTTAAAAATTTTACTTTCGGTTTGTTAGAACCTCTCTCTCAGTGCCTGAGCCTTTATTGCCGCTTCCCCCCCCCCCGAGGTCTTTAATTTGGTCCCAATTTACCTGGGATTTTATTGCTCCTTACAGGAGACCTTATTGCCTCTTTACCGAGGGCCTTAACTTGGTCCCAACTTACCTTGGGAACTTACCAGCGCTGCCCTGACTGCAAGAAGTTCTGATCTGAAGAGGAGATTCCCCATATGGGCCACCAAATTTAATGCACCTAAACTCTACCAGCAAGGAAGACACAACTCCAGGAAGATCTTCTTCATGCAGTTTATTCAGGATCATTGAACAAGCTTCTTCTGCCCTTAGGGAAATGCCTGCACAGGCTTAAATACCCAAACAGGATGAACAGGCTTAACCAAATAAGAACTTGTTTATGCCAGAGAGCGCTCAACGTAGGGAAGGTGGGAGGCAGAAGCCAGCACTTCTCAGCTCTCTACACTCATCATCCATCTAACTCCCTCTTCCTTCCCCCATATTCCCAATTATCTTGGAAGATCGTGTCCCTTTCCCACTCTCCAGGGAACCATGTATATCTCTATTATGTTCTTCCTTGTTTCCTAGATTTTCTGGCAGTTTGGACTGTAGGCTGGTAATACTTTGCTCTATATCTAAAAACCATATATGAGTGAATTCATTCCGTGTTTGTCTTTTTGTGACTGGGTTACTTCACTCAAGATGGTTTCTTCTAGATCTTACCATTTGCCTGCGAATTTCAAGATTCCATTGTTTGTGTGTTGGTTTGTTTGTCTGTTTTCAATGAGTAGTACTCCATTGTACAAAGGTACCACATTTTCTACATCCATTCTTTCATTGATGGGTATTTAAGTGGCTTTCAGATTCTGGTTATTACAAATAATGGTGCTATGAACATAGTTGAACATATGTCCTTGTTGTATGAATGTGCATCTTTTGGGTATATTCCTAAGAGTATAATTACTGGATCTTGAGGTAGACTGATTTCCCTTTTTATGAAGAACTACCACACTGATTTTCAAAGTAGCTGCATGAGTTTGCATGTCCACAAGCAGTAAAAGAGTGTGCCTGTTATGAGTAGATTTTTCCCAGCAGCCTGGTCCCACAGCTGTTCCAGCACCAAGAAACACACAGAAATGTTGTATTAGATATAAAGCTGTTAGCATGTTACTAGCATTTCTTATTGGCTATCTCTGTCTTAAATATTAACCCATTTCTATTAATCTAAGTATTTCCACGTTGTCTTAGGTTACTGGAGAAAGACCACGGCATTATTCTTTCTCAGTCCTCCATCTTGAATCTCCTTCCTACTACTTCTTCTCTTCTTATTGTCTCCTAGTCTTGCCTATCTTGATTTCCTATTGGTCAACAGTGCTTTATTCATTAACCAATAAGGGAAACATATTTACAGAATGACATCACCCATCATCTCTTCTTTTCTGTCTAAAATAAAAAGAAGGGTATAAACTTTAACATAACAAAATATATAACAAAACAGTTATCAAGTAAGAACCATCATTAACAATTTCAGTCCATTAGTATTTAGCAAAATTTAAAGAAAATATTCTATCATCTATTCTATCTAGTGAGTCTAAAGTCCTATATGTAACTTATCTCTAATACTATCCAAGGAAAACTATAACCACAGCTATCTGTCTTCAACTTCAAAGACAACAGAAGATTAATATATAAACTCTAGAAATGACAGAGACAACAAACCTGGTCAGTCACCCAAAGTTCTTCCGTAATATTCCATCTTCAGCCTATAGGCCATACTGTGTCTGGCAGACTCCTTAGCAAAGCAGGAAACTTTAAACTGTCCACCTGTATTGGCAGTTTGTCAGTCACTTTTCTTTGCATCCTGCAGACTGTCTGGCACTCTTTCATGAAGTAGGAACCCTACAGCACTGTCCATCTTGTTTCAGCAGTAACTTTTCTGTGGGTCCTACATGTCCAATTTATACAGCATAAAGTCAAATAGTCCAGACAAGAGCAGTATCTTGTCCAAATGATTAGTCTTGCCATACTCCATAACAAGTTTCTTATATGTCCATATTCCATTCTGATGCAGGTGATATTGCCAGGAGAAGTTATGTCTTACAGTTAAGAAAAACCCTAAACCATTTTAATTGCCACATTCTGTAGGTCGTTGAAGAGTTTGAGGGATGTCTATTCATTACAAATACATCTCTGTATATCTAGAAATCCCAACTAACTTAATTATAAGTTTTGACTATTATAGGTAAAACCTAACTAAAGTTTTGACCATTGTAGTTAACTATCTAAAATCTATACTAAATTATACATTACAATTTTAAATGAGCTATATAAATACAATATCTAAATAAGAGAAATATACATATCATAAAATTGACCTTAAATTGTATCAATAAATGAAAATCCATTCCAAAACAAAGTATTCATATCTATACCATACTCCCCTTTTTACCTTTAAAAGAATTGGTTGTGATCATTAACCATTTATAACCAAACCCATTTAAATGAAAACAATTATTTACAGACAATATTTGGGAATCTGGGCATCATTATTTCCAAACTGCTTCATTCTGGTATTGGAAGCTCTCATGAGCATCCTAAGAAGATACAGAAATCCTGGCTGCATTGTCCCATGGATATTGCTTCAGAGAGTTTTGCTTGATCAAACCATGTTATTCTGGAAGGAATCCACAGCTTTTCATTTTCTGTGGAAACAAAAGTAGAAATCCTTTTCCCCAGTAACTTATCTTTAGACTTAAATTTTGAAGTCTAAGCATTTTTAAAATATATACATTGGATTAATCCAGCAGCATTTATTTTAATAATTGTTGCTATTTCCTCAGCAGTCAAAGGCAACAGACAGCATATAGTATCCAGACTCTTTTTGTGTTTACATCTTTAAGTGGCTCTTTGATTACTTTATTTCTTCTACATCTATATTGTTTCTTTTCTTTCTTTCATTCATTGTTTCTTTCTTTCTTTTTTTTGGGGGGGGACACGGTTTCTCTGTGTAAATTTATCTGTCCTGGAATAAATTCTGTATACAAAGTTTACTTTGAAATCACAGAGCTCTGCTTGCCTCTGTCTCTCGAGTGCTGGAATTAAAGGCATATGCCACCACACCCAGCTACTCTCTGTCTTTTATTATTCTTTTTTAAACCATTGTATATATTTCTTTTTTCTCTCCAAAGCCTATGTATAGTTTAAAACACACTGTAAATATTTATCTTTTTCTGGACATGAGTCTTTATCTGGTAAACAACAACATTGCTAAAATGAAAGCCACAGCTGTATTAGCTGTGGTCTATCTGAGATGGTGGTGGGTACTTTTACTGCCAGAAATTAGAGCTGTGCTCTCAGCAGCATGCCTTGGAGATGAGGTCACTACCATTGCCAGCTCTCATACACACTAATGAATTGCTAGCACCACTTCTTAAAAGCCATGGGTTTTGTTTGTTTGGTTGGTTTGTTTTGTTTTGTCCCTTATACTGAGTCAGGAAACCCCCTTTAAAAGAGCCATGCAAATCTCTGCTTGAATCTAGCAAAACAGAGCCCAGGAGAAAAATGCTGCTACCAAGAAACCTTGCTTTTCTCTGTTCTTTTGTTTATAAAATCCTTTCTTAAGCATTTGTTAAGTTTTATGTGGAAGTTCTTATTAGCCACATTGAAGGTGCCATTTTGTTATAAGCAGGTTTTCCCTGCCAGTTTGGTCCCACTGCCTTGCCAGCTCCAAATAATACACAGAGATGCTGTATAGATATAAAGCTGTTACCCAGTTACTAGTTTCTTATCGGCTAGCTCTGTCTTAAATATTAACCCATTTCTATTCATCTAAGTATTTCCATGTGGTCTCATCTTCCAGAGAGAGAGAGCTCAGACTTTTGTTCTCTTAAGTCTCTACATCTTGACTCCTCCCTACTACTTCCTTTCTCTTCCTTGTCTCCTAGTCCCACCTATCTTGCTTTCCTATTGGGCAACAGTGCTTTATTAATTAGCCAATAAGATAAATATATTTACAGAATGACATCTCCCATCATGTGCTCTTTTCTGTAAACCCTCAAGCAAATCTGTCAAGTGCTTTGGGTTAGGGAGTAGTCTCACTCTGCTGTTTCTAGGTTAAGGGAATATCCCTCCATGGGAAGTGAGCTCACAAAGTCCTTTCATGAACCAGGGACACATCCTGCTTCCACTGTCAGATATACTGACATGATATACCATGCCCTCTGACTGAGACCAACATTCAGGGTGTCTGGGTTCAATATCCCGCTATCAGTCTGGGGTCCATGAGCTCCCCCTTTTCTGAATCAGCTCTTTGAAGGATTGTGCAGCCTGGTCTTGACACCTCCATTCATCACTCCTCCCTCTCTGCAAGTGGATACTAGGAGTGGCTCGGTGTTTAGTTGTGGGTGCCTGTTTCTACTACTAGATGTGGGCTACTAAATGAGGGCTCTAGGATGTCATACAAGGTAGCCATGAATGTCATTATCAGGGAAGGGGAATAAAGGTAGCCTATTGTGGTTTAATAAGGATCAGGACAAACGATTAGGCTGAATAGATGTTTATTCAGGGAGAAATAACTCACAACATAGGCAGATGAACAGGACGGGTTCCACAGGATCCTATCCTTTCAGCGTCCATCAGCAAGGGAGCATCTCTAACCCCTTCCTCAGCCCTTTCCCCCATGTTACATCTGGCCCTGTCTCCACCTCCAATGGGTGTGTTCTAAGCCACAGGTGCAGACAAAGTGAATATCTCATGACAGTAGCCTCTCTATTATTGCTCAAATTTTTAGTTGGGGTCATTCTTGTAGGTCTCTCGAAATATCTCTAGTGTCAGTTTTCTCTTCAAATCTATAATGTCTCCCTCTATTAATAGTTTCTCTTTTTCAGTTTCCTGTATGTGCTCCCCTACTCAATCTTCCTGCCCCCACCCCACTGCTCCCGATATGCTCAGGAGATCATGTCATTTTCCCTTTCTGTGGGGGCCTTGTATGACTCTCTTAGTGGCCTCTTTGTATCGTAGCTTCTCTGGTAGTATGAATTTTAGGCTGGTAATCATTTGGTCTATGTCTAAAATACATATATGAGTTACAACATACTATGTTTGTATTGTCATAACTGAGTTACCTCACCCAGGATAGTTTCTTCTAGTTCCATCCATTCCCTGCAAATTTCAAGATTCCATTTTTTCTGACCACTGAGTAGTACTACATTGTATAAATGTATCACATGTTCTTTATCCATTCTTCAGTGTAGTGGGATATTCACGGTGTCTGCTTCTGTGGCACTGACCACATCCATTGAGGGCAGAAGTGACCTGTGGAGCTTGGTCTCGGAAGGGCAGAGAACAGTCTTTTCTGGTGGGACACAGAGAGAGGAGCATCCATTTTAAATGCTGTGTTCATCTGTCTGTGTTGTGAGTTGTTTCTCCCTTAATAAACATCTATTCGACCTATTTGTTTATCCTGACCCTTATTAAACTGCAATATCTGGTGTCAGAAGCGGGATCAGGATTTTCACCTTACCTGGGTTTTACCCAAATGCTGCAGCAACCCTTCCCCCACCTTGCTTGAACGGGCAGGTCTCTTGCCAAATCAGGCTGATACACCCTGCCCTAGAACTCCTTTTATCTCCATCTTGGCCCTGAGACTACTGCTCATCTTCCGCCCATTCCCTCAGATTGCATTTGCACAGAGCCCTGCGGCATTAGCCCTGCCTTTTGTGTTGCAGCACTAGGCCTGTACTAGGCCTGCTCTGTTTGTGTGCTTGCAGGCTCCATATGTCGCTGATGTATTGATAAATTTATGGGGTCTTGATCTATTACTGCAATGAAATACACAGATTAACATTCCTCCAGTATTAGATAAGAACCATAAATGACCCCATGATTGTGGAAAAAATGCTATAAAGTACTATACAAGACAGACACCAAATATCCAGGCTGTACAAAGACAGAATGCAATTGCTGAAAAAACAGATGAACCAAAAGCCCTACCCTTAAAATGGTTAACAGAGGAACCTGTCTGGGTAGGGCAATGGCCTATGACTTCTGAGAAGTTAGAAGCTTTAGGAAACCTGGTCCAGGAACAGCTAAATGCTGGGCATATTAAGGAATCAACCAGCCCTTGGAATTCCCCTGTATTTGTTATCAAAAAGAAATCTGGTAAATGGAGAATGCTTACAGACCTGAGAGCCATTAATAAAGTTATCCAGCCAATGGGCTCTTTACAGCCTGGAATGCCGTTGCCTTCTTTAATACCTAAAGAATGGCCTATTATAGTTATTGATTTAAAGGATTGCTTCTTCACTATACCTTTACAAGAACAAGATAAAGAGAAATTTGCATTCACGGTACCTAATTACAATAATTCTCAACCAGTGGAGAGATATCAATGGAAGGTTTTGCCACAGGGAATGCTAAATAGCCCCACCCTGTGCCAATATTTTGTACAAAAACCACTGGAAATAGTTCATAAACAGTTTCCACAATTCATAATCTATCATCACATGGATGATATATTATTAGCTGACTCTAAAGCAGACATATTAGAAAAAAATGTTTGAGAAAGTGAAGGAAGTTTTACTTCACTGGGGATTACAAATTGCACCTGAAAAAATACAAAAAGGAGAGTCAATCAACTACTTAGGTTATAAAATAGGTCTACAGAAAATTAGACCACAAAAAGTACAGATCAGGAGAGATCGCTACCAGACTCTTAATGATCTTCAAAAATTTCTAGGAGAGATTTCTCAACTGCAAACCATTATTGGAGTTGAAGGGCATGATTGGAAAATCTTGAAAATGGCCCTAAAAGGGGACAAGGATTTGAATAGTCCCCGAATACTATCAGCTGAAGCGGAAAAGGAATTAGAATGGGTAGAAAATAGGATATTAGAAGCACATGTGGATCGTGTGGATCCAAATCTAGACTGTATTCTGGTTATATTACCATCTAGAGAATATCCTTCAGGGATTTTGATGCAGAGAGAAGACATCATATTAGAATGGATATTCTTACCACATAAACAGAATAAAAAATTAAAAACATATATAGAAAAGATCTCTGACTTGATTTTAAAAGGTAAATTAAGACTTTGTCAATTAACAGGAAGGGACACAGCAGAAATTATAGTACCTTTAATTAATGAGGAAATTTCCTCCTTATGGCAAGATAATGAATATTTGCAGAGAGCATGGAGTAATTTTTTGGGAATTATTAGCAACAATTATCCCAAAACTGAAAGAATAAAAATTCATAAAGAAGACGATTTGGATCCTTCCACGCATTGTTCGACAAACACCTATCTCTGGAGTTCCTAAATTCTACACTGATGCAAACAAATCTGGTAAAGCAGGATATAAATCAGGAGAAATAAGCAAAGTAGGTCAAAGCCCTTACAATTCTGTACAAAAGGCAGAATTGTATGCCATTCTCATGGTACTTATGGATTTTACAGAACCCCTCAATATAGTTACTGACTCTCAATATGCAGAGAGAGTAGTCTTATACATGGAGACTGCAGAATTTATTCCTGATGATACAGAATTAACTTCATTGTTTATACAGTTACAAGATACTATCAGAAAGAGGATTCATCCTATATATATAACACATATCAGATCCCATACGGGTCTGCCAGGTCCTCTAGAACAAGGCAATGATGAAATTGATCGGTTATTGATAGGAAGTGTGCTAGAAGCCTCAGAGTTTCATAAGAAACACCATGTGAACAGCAAAGGATTGAAAAAGGATTTTTCTATCACTTGACAACAAGCCAAGGAAATAGTAAGGAAATGTCCTACTTGCACTTTCTATAACCAAACTCCTTTACCACCATGCAGTAACCCTAAAGGTATAAATAGAAATGAAATATGGCAAATGGATGTGTTTCATTTTGCAGAATTTGGAAAATTAAAATACGTATATCACACTATAGATATATTTTCAGGGTTTCAATGGGCTACTGCTCTGAGCTCTGAAAAGGCTGATTCTGTTATCACACACCTTTTAGAGGAAATGGCCATTATGGGCATACCTGCACAAATAAAAACTGACAATGCTCTGGTATATATTTCCAGCAAATTGAAACAGTTTTTTGAGTGTTATAACATAAAACACATAACTGGTATACCACACAATCCTACAGGACAAGCAGTAGTAGAGAGATCTAATCGTAATTTAAAGAAAATGCTCCATAAACAGGCAGGAGGAACCAAGACACCCAAACACAGATTTCATAATGCTTTATTAACATTAAACTTTCTTAATGCTGATGAAAAAGGACAAACAGCTGCAGAAAGACACTGGACAATAGAAAAAACTTCTGAACTACATCAGCCGGTGTACTTCAAGGATGTATTGACCTCAGAATGGAAACCAGGATATGTGTTACATTGGGGTAGGGGTTTTGCATTTGTATCTACAGGAGAAGAAAAGCTATGGATACCATCTAAGTTAATCAAGATCCGGGTTGAACAAGAGTAACATCTTAATGAAGAGAAATGACAAGTCATCCAATAAATAAGGTCCCATGAGATGTGTGGAGACTTCTCAAAGGTAGGGGAAGTGTTCTGTTCTTGTCCTTACAGGAAAACAGAGAACACCAATCTTCAAATAACCAAAAGACACCAAACATGTAGGTACCTACAGAAGAGAATACTGCTCTCCAGAAAGAATCACTTAATGAAGAGGAATCTGATTTATGGTAAAAGTATTTAAGTCTAGTAAACTGTTTCTATACTGAAATCTAGTTTTCTTTACTATCTAATATTTCTGTAGTCCCGATTCATGTAAACCAATGCTGGCTTTGGAGTTGGATTTGGCTTTCCTTCTCTAAATTCAAGAATGTTGTTAAGATTAAATTCACAGTTTCTGCCTTATATCAGGAAGCCAATTGGTGTAAGGCAGAAGAAAACAAAATCTAAGGACTCATTCACTTATTCACAATTTTCTGTCTGAAATCCTAATTTTCTCATTTACATTTTAATGCTTATTTTTGCCTTTCCCTAATGCATACCGTAAAATTAAAAATTTTACCTTGATATTGATATTTAAGTTTTCCACAAGGACTATAACAGTTCTCAACTGCAATCTTTGAACACTCTGGAAAGGAGATGGGGCCCCAATTGGACATTTCCACTTGACTCAACCTGATGCATCTGGACTACAAACTTCACCCTAAACCAGTTTGAGACTGCTTTTCTCGAGACAACTCATGACTAGCTAGCTGTATTGGTGCACCTTCTTCTTACAACCTGGCCAGAGTTTCAAGTAGAATTCCAGTCAAGCATTTTCTGTCACACAATGACTACCCACATATGTTACAGCCAGTTCTGTTTAGAAATTTGGTTGCTTAAAATTTTTTTCCCACAGGATCCCATGGAGAAATCATCGTCCCATTTCAGCAGGAAGTAATCTTAAGATAACAATGCTCCCTTTTCCCACTCTTGGAATTTACGAATAATATTTATCTTCATAGGGTTGGTCTTAGTTACTTGTGGTTGGATATGGAAGGTGATATTTAGACTTGATTATCTCTTTTAGACAGGAATAGGGTATGGTTGGGAAAGGTATGGTAGATTAGCCTATTTTCTATAGGCTAATTATTTAGTAAGAGTGAGACATTAGTATTACAGCTTACATTCTTATATATTATTATTTGTGGTAACTTATGTAAAATTAAGTTTATTCCCTTTCTGGAAGAATTGTATCTTATATTTGTTATATTGTGTGAAATCTTTCCATTTATGATGTTTTATGTACATTATACTTGCCTTGTTCTCTGTATGTATACTTTTGCTTATGTTCAAGACGTTTTGTATTTGATACAATTTGGGATATTTGTCTTGCTGCCCTTTAGAGCTCTACCTCTTGTTTAGACATTTTTAATCTACCTCTACTTTAGGAATTTACATGTGCATATATATATATATATATATATATATATATGTATATATATATATATGTATATGTACATAATTATATTGTTTAGGTATTTATCCTTGCTTTTCTACCTCCCTGCTTTTGTTGTGGTCTGTCAAATACTCCTGGCCTTAATCAAAAGTGGCTGTACCAACGTTGCTGTGAGACGTTGGGTGATTGTCCAGGTAGCTTGCTGTTTCTGTCCTCGCTGCACCTTTTGGAAGTTTCCCATCAGCACTTCCCGTCTACCCTAGTATTGTTATTTTTCTTCTGAGGTCTTGGTGCGGTTGTAGATTAAACTATCTTAAGTAGGACAACTCTATTGTAAACTCCTTTATGCCTTCATCCTAGGACTAGGTATGTTTGTGGTTTTGGTCTTGATTTTCCTTTTCTTAGAGCACACTTGTAATTCACTGTTTTGTATATAGTTTTGTATCAAGCTTAAATCTTTTCTTTAGACTAAAAGGGGAATTGTAGTGGGATATTCACTGTGTTTGCTTCTGTAGCACTGACCACACCCATTGAGGGGTGGAGCCAGGGGCAGAAGTGACCTGTGGAGCTTGGTCTCCGAACGAGGTGGAGAATGGTCTTTTCTGGCGGGACAAGGAGAGAGAAGCATCCAGTTTTAACTGCTGTGTTCGTCTGTCTGTGTTGTGAATTGTTTCTCCCTTAATAAACATCTATTTGACCTATTTGTTTATCCTGACCCTTATTAAACCGCAATACTTCAGTTCTGGGGGACATAGGTTGTTTCCAAGTTCTACCTATTACATATAATGCTTTTATAGAACATAGTTGAATAGATATCTTTGTTGCATGGATGTGTATGCAACACATCCTAAGAGTGGAATTGTTGGAACCTGTGGTAGACTGATTCCTATGTTTTTGTGTAACCACCATACTTATCTCCAAAGTTCTGTAAATGTTTGCATTCCCACCAGCAATGGAGGAGTGTTCCCCTCTCTCCACTTCCTATCCTGCATAATCTATCATTGGTGTTTCAGATTTTAGACAGTACAGTAGAATTGTATCTCAGAGTTGCCTTGATTTGCATTTCCCTACTGGCTGAGGATATTGAACAGTTTCTTAATTGTCTTTTAGCCATTTTGGATTCCTCCATTGAGAATTCTCTATTCAGTGTGTACCCCACTTTTTAATTGGATTATTTGGTGTTTTGGTGACTATCTTCTTAAGTTCTTTCTTATATTTAAGAGATCAGATCTCTGTCAGATACGGTATGGTGAAAATATTTTACCATTCTGTGGGATGCCATTTTGACATGTTGACTGTGTTTTTTGCCTTACAAAAATTTCTCAGTTTCAATAGATCCCATCTATGAATTGTCCATCTCAGTGACTATGCTACTCGTGTTATGATCAGGAAGTGGTATCCTGTACAAAGTAGTTTGAGAGTTCTTCCCACTTTCTCTGATAAGTGATTCAGTGTGGCTGGATTCATGTTGAGGTCTTTGATCCATTTGGACTTAAGTTTGTGCATGGTGATAGACATGAATCTATCTGTAGTCTACACACCAGTATCCAGTGATGCCAGAACCATTTATTGAAGATGCTTTTCTTCTTCAACTGTATAATTTTGGCTGTTTTGACACAAATCAAGTGTTTGTGTGCGGGTTAATATCAGGATTTTGGATCCAATTTCATTGGTCTACCGGTCTATTTTTTGTGCCAATACCAAGCTGTTTTTAGGACTTTAGCTCTATAGTATTCCTTGACATCAGGGATGGTGTTGGCTCCTGGAGTTCCTATATTGTACAGGGTTGTTTTGGCTATTTTGTTTTTTTTTTTTTTGTTTTTCCATGTAAAGTTGATTATTATATTTTAAGGTCAGTGAAGAATTGTACTGGAATTTTGATGGGGATTGCTTTGAACCTGTAGATTGCTTTTGGAAAGATTGCCATTTTTGCTATGTTGAGCCAACCTATCCAATAGCATGGAAGATCTTTCCATTTTCTGGTATCTTTTTTGATTTCTTTCTTTAAAGATGCAAAGTTCTTACATATAGTTTTTTTTCTCTTGTTAAATTAGCTTAATTACCCCAAGATATTTTGTGTTGTTTGTGGCTCTGATTTTTTTTTCATCCCCTTTATTCTCTGTACATAGTATGGCTTCTGATTTTTTTTTTAAAGTTAGTTTTGTATCCTGTCACTCTTCTGAAAGTCTTTATTAGCTGTAGGAGTTCCCTGGTGGTGTTTTCCAGGTCACTTATATAACCGATCATATCATCTACAAATAGTGAGAGTTTCAATTCTGTCTTTGATCTACTGTATTTACTTTAGTTGTCTTATTGCTCTAGATAGAATTTCAAGTACAATGTTAAAAAGACATGGAGAGAGTAGATAGCCTTGTCTTGTTCCTGATTTTAGAGGAATCATATTAAGTTTCTCTCCATTTTGGCTGCTGCTTTATTCTATATTGCTTTTACTATGTTTAGGTATGTTCCTCTTACTCCTGAAGTCTCCAAGACCTTTAACAAGAAGGGGTCCATCCTCAACGTTCAACTACCTCTTCTGCTTCTCCTTCCTATTCAATTCCTTCCTCTCCAATGCTGGGTCGATCTAAACGCCCAGCCCTTGCACCTACTTTCACACCCCCTGTTACCCGCTCTCAGACTGCCTCATGTTCTCAAACCACCAATGCCAAACCAGCTACAGTTCTCCCCTTGCGAGAAGTGGCTGGAGTGGATGGGTTGGTTAAAGTACATGTCCCTTTCTCCCTATCAGAACTTTCTCAGGTACAAAGTAGACTGGGTTCCTTTACCTCTAACCCTACTGCCTTTATAAAACAGTTTAAATATATCACTCCGTCCTATAATTTCACTTTTCATGATATATATATATATATATATATATATATATATATATATGATCTTAACCAACAACCTACTACCTGAGGAACGTAGACGAGTATGGGAGCAGGCTAGAGCATATGCAGATGAGGTTCATCAAACTCTGGCTGCTCACCCTATTGGGGCAGAAGCTGTTCCAGAGAATGAACCTAATTGGGATTATAACACTCTGGGAGGAATTCTGGCTAGAGACCAGTTTACTACCTGCCTCATGGCTGGTCTCTGTAAGGCTGCCCTAAAGCCAATAAACTATCAAAAAATTTTTGATTTTGATGTAGGCTGTTTCAACATCTAGTGAGATGATTATATGATTTTTTGTTTTAAGTTTGTTTATATAGTGGTAGATTTTTGCGTGTTGAAACATCCCTTCATCCCTGAGATGAAGCCGACTTGATCATGGTGGGTGATTTTTCTGATGTGTTCTTGGATTCAATTTGCAGTAGTTTATTGAGGATTTTTGCATCATGAAGGATATTGGTCTATAGTTCTTTATCTTGATTGTGTTGTTATGTAGCTTGGATACCAAGGTAAGTGTATCCTTGCAAAAAGATTTTGACAATGAAAATTCTGCTTTTTTTGAGTGGAACATTTTGAGGAGTATTGGTATTACCTCTTCTTTGAATTTCTGGTAGATATCTGCATTGAAGTCATCTGGCCCTGTGCTTCTTTGGTTGGGAGGCTTGTGATGACTGCTTCAAATTCATTAGGGGATATAGGTCTATTTAAATTGCTTATTTGTTTGTGATTTAATTTTATTAAGTGATACGTATTTAGAAATTTGTCCATATCCTTGAATTTTCAAATTTTGTGGTGTATAGGTTTTCAAAATATGACTTGAAGAGAATATGGATTTTCCCAGTGTCTGTTGTCATGTCCTCCTTTTCAATTTTTATTATGCTGAATTGAATGTTCTCTGTATGGTTTTTGGTTAGTTAGATAAAGATTTGTCTATCTTGATGATTTTCTCAAAGAACCTATTCTTTGTCACATTGATTCTTTGTATGTCTTCCTAGATTCTAGTTTATTGATTTCAGCCCTCAAATTGATTATTTCCTAGTGTCTACTCCTCCAGAGTGAGTTTTCTTCTTTTTATTTTAGGGCTTTCAGTTGTGCTGTTGTATCTCTATTGTAACTATTCTTTATTTTCTTTATATGGGCTCTTAGTACAATGAACTTTCCTCACAGTACTGCTTTCAAAGTGTCCCATAATTTTGAGTATGTTGTTTTTTCATTCTCATTGATTTCTAGGATGTCTTTAATTTTGTTCTTTCTTTCTTGACCCAGGAATGATGCAATTTCACATTTTTCATTTTCCATAAGTTTTTAGGTTTCCTCCAATTTGTGTTGTTATTGAATTCCAACTTTAAAGCATGGTGGTCTGATAAGATACAGAGGGCTATTCCAATGTTTTTTTAATCTGTTGAGATTTGCTATGTTGCCAGTTATGTGGTCAATTTTAGAGAAGGTTCCATGAGGAGCTGAGAAGAATGTATATTCTTTTGTGTTTGTATGGAATGTTCTATAAATGTCTGTTAAACCAAATTGGGACATAACTTTGGTTAGTTCTTGTGTTTCTTTATTAAGTTTCTGTCTGGTGATCCTGTCTAGTGGTGAGAGTGGGTTCTCTCACTATGAATGTGTAAAGTTTCATTTGAGATTTGACCTTTACAAAGTAACATTTCTTTTACAAATGTGGGTCCTTAGTCTTTGGTGCATAGATATTCAGAGGTGAGAATTTATACTAGTGGATTTTTCCTGTGATAAATACGAAATGACTTTCTTCATCTCTTTTGGTTGATTTTGATTTGAAATCTAAAATACTAGATATAAGTTAGCAACACCTGCTTGCTTCATTCTTGGGTCCACTTGATTGGAAGATCTTTTCCTAACCCTTTGATCTGAGATCGAGTCTATCATTGAAGCTGAGATGTGTTTCCTGCATGCAGTAGAACCATGTCTATTTTTATAGGCAAGTTAAGACCATTAATATTGAAGGAAAGTAAGGCCCATTGACTGTTTTTGTTTGTTTTAGATTTGTTGCTGAAAGTAGTATTGTTAGCATATTTGCCCCACTTTTTTGGGGGTTCTGGTAGAAGGACTATCTATTGCCTACATTTTTAAGTGTAGTGAACTTCCTTTGGTTTGAGTCTTTCTTCTAGAACTTTCTGTATGACTGGTTTTGTGAATATCTATTGTGAAAATCTGGTTTTGTCATGGAATTATTGTTTTCTCCATCTATAGTGATTAGGAGTTTTGCTGGATATATTAGCCTGGGTTGGCATCTGTGGACTCTCAGTGATTGTGGAACATTTATCCAGGACCTTCTGGCTTTCAGAGTTTCCATGGAGAAATCAGGTGTAATTTTGATAGGTCTGCATTTTTTCTTCTCTGCTCTTAATATTATTTCTTTACCTGTATGTTGGGTCTTTTGATTATTATGTGGTGAGGGTATTTTTTTTCACAGGCATTTTGTTCTTTGGTATGCTTCTTGTACTTTCAGAGGCATGTTCTTCTTCAGGTTGGGAAAGTTTTCTTCAATGATTTCGTTGAATATGTTTTCCACACATTTGAGCTGGGCTTTCTTGACTTCTTCTATGCCTATTATTCTTAGGTTTAGTCTTTTCAATGTATCCCACATTCCTGGATGTTCCGTGTTTAGGATTTGTTAGATATAAGACTTTCTTTGGTTGATGCATCTGTTTCTTCTGGTTTATGTTTAGCACGTGAGATTTTCCCATCTCCTGTATTTTGTTGGTTATGCTTGCTGCTTGCATGTGAGGTTCCTGATCTTTTGTCCATTTTTTTTTTTTTTTAATTTCCAGCATTCCCTCAGTTTGTGTTTGCTTTATTGTCTCTATTTCAGTTTTCCGGTCTTAAAATGTATTAATTGTTTCTTTAATCTGTTTAGTTTTTGTTTGTTTTTGTTTTGTTTTGCTTTGCTTTGTTTTGTTTCTTTGCTTTCATTGATTTCTCTAAGAGATTTGTTCATGTCTTGCATTTTTGCTTGTTTTTGTTTCCTTTATTTCTTCCAGGTTTTTGTTTGCTTTTTTTTTTTTTTTTTTCATTTCATTAAGGGATTTTCTCACATCATCTTTGAGGGCCTCTATCATTTTCATGGCAATAGACATGGACCTATCTTCAGTCTTCTACACATTAGCATCCAGTTATATCAGCATCATTTGTTGAAAATGCTTTCTTTTTTCCCATTGTGTAATTTTAGCTTCTTTGTCTGAAACAGGTGTCCATAGGTATGTACGTTAATATCAGGGTTTTCAATTAGATATCATTGGTTTTCTTGTCTATTTAGTGCAAATACCAATCTGTTTCCAGGACTGCAGCTATATAATAGAGCTTGAAATCAGGGATGGTGATGCCTCCTGAAGTTCTTTTATTGCAAGCAGGCCTGATATCTGATAGCTCTTCTTTTCCAGGGGGTGGATGCAGATGCAGGACTAGTATTGCAATGCAGGAAGACTGGATGGTCTGGGCCTCCAGCGCAAGTTTCCCTTTGTGCAGTCCCCAGGCCTCAGCAGATTCTGAACAGTGCAAAAGAAGGTTTCTGTTGCTCAAATTCTATTTGATCTATTGTTATTCTTGTAACTACACATTATAAGTAAATAATAAAAATATTTTCTTTTTTTCTGTCTTAATATTTTCCCTTGTTACTTCATACATATAAAATCACATTTTTATATTTTATTTTTACATAATGAATATTTTATATTTATATAAAATAATAAAATAATTTTATTATTATTAAAATTTTCTATTTTATTTTTCACTTAATGAATATAACATAGTGTTGTAGATATTTGTTTGGTCTTTGCTTTCAAAACTTAACAGCCATAAAATTTTGCTCATTTGGAGGCATGTGGATTACAAATAATGGCGATGTTCTATAACATGTTAAGAACTAGAAAATTTAAAGTTTTATTATTATTATTATTACTATTATATTAAAGATAATGGGATTGTGGGTAGGGAATGAAGTAAGCTAGCATCATATCTTCATCTCTTCCTAATGTCCTAATGTAATGCCCTAGTATTATTTCTGACTAACACCTTGCAGAAACATCACTTCTTTTCTAACACCTCTCTCCAGTGGATCACATAGAATATCCCCTGCATACTTTCTACTTGCCAGTGGTTGCTTTGACTAAGACAAACTCCAGCAGGCACTCCATGGGAATTCACAGACCCTTCTAACCAGGAAAATAAGTAGCTAGCTACAGATCTTTATCTTCTACTCCATTCCTCTAGCTCCTCTATGTCCAGTTTGCCAGTCTTACAGTGTATTGTTTTGGGCATGTGGTTTAATTTCCTAGGATTTGGGGAATTTTACTATTTTTGTTTTATTTTGTTTTGTTTTTGTTTGTTTGTTTGTTTGAGACAGGGTTTCTCTGTAGTATTTTGGAGCCTGTTTCTGGAACTCTCTCTCTGTAGACCAGGCTGGCCTCAAACTCAAAGTGATCTGCCTGCCTCTGCCTCCAGGGTTCTGGTATTAATGTCCTGTGCCACCACCACCCATTTCTGTTTTTTGGGGGGTTTTTGTTTGTTTGTTTGTTTGTTTAGTTTTTAAGAAGAACTTAATATTGTTTGGATAGAGAGGGGGAACTTATATGGAGGGATTGAGACTGGAGATATTTGATCAAAATACATTTAAATATTAAAATGTTTTAAATAACAAAACATATAAAAGAGCATAGAATGTAAATGGAAGATTGGATTAATTTAACATATTCCTAGGTTTCATGAGTGGTTACCCATGCTATGATGGGATTAATTACCTCAAATAGAGAGAGAGTGAGAGAGAAAGAGAGAGAGAGAGAGAGAGAGAGAGAGAGAGAGAGAGAGAGAGAAAGGAAAAGAGAGAGAGAGAAGGAAGAATGAAAAGATTGTTGTCATTCAGCTTTGGACTTGGGTGATTTCTCAGTCAAATAATATACAGTTAGTGGTTTTAGCTTCTAATTATAAACAAGGTTTGAATTTCAAGCTTTAAATCAGCATAAAAATTGAGATATTTTCCCTGGAAATTTACTCTTGCTTTTTTGTTACTGTTTGCTTCTGGCTTTTATATTAACATGCATTATCATTTCTGTCCTATATTGTCTAATTTGGAAAATAGAGCAAGTGTAAGTTATTTTATTATAAACTATGGAGTAAAGGTTGCAAACATTTTTACCTTCATATTTTATGTAGCATGGGTTTGTGCCTTGCATAAGCCAGTGAAAACTCATAATTTCTACTGCCCTTCAAATGCACCAGAAAGATCACAATGGCATGAGTTTTAAGCCTTTGGAGTTTCTGGAAGATGAACAAGGCTCCTTCCAAAGTCTCTCCTCTACAAGAGTTTTTACTTCTCACTTGTTATTTTAAATGCTTCAATGTTTCTTCCAGAAGCCAAATCTTCAGTTTCCGAATGTAAGTGTCTACTACAAATAGGACACAGGAGGGGGGAAATTAGTATTCAAGTGGCCCATTTTCTTTTGGAATTCAGCCTGTGGCTTCATATAAAAAAAGATCCTGAAATGTGAAAGATTAGTTCATTCAAGAAAAACATATGTTTTTTGTTTAGGCAGAAAAATCTAGAGATGTAGTTCTGCTCAGTTAAATTTCACATATAACATTGCCCTCCTCCATAAAGGAGTTAGTCTTTCAAATATCAAATCATATAAAGCTGGATTATGCTCTATTGATTGGATAAAAAAAATTTGCTGTCTTATGCCTTCAGCTGCTCTGACTAGCCTGGAGATGTTCTTAAACAAGTCTTGTGTTTCTGAAAGGGAGAAGGCATCATGAATACCATGAGAATGTGATGAAATAGAATAAGTGTGCTCAGCTTTCTTGACTAAGATTTCTTTCCATATTAATGTAGTTTTTACCACATAGTAATTAATTTTTAAAGAGAGTTGAATATATATATTTCTATGAGCAAAAACTTGTGATGAAATATAGATTCTTAGAGATAGAAGAGGCAGCTTGCATTTTTGCCTAGGTCTATTAGGTAATTGGACTTACTGATAATAATACAAAATTTCCATCTTTTTTGGCATTTAGAAAATTATATATAAGGTAACTCTAGAAGACCCAGATATTCTCATCTTTGATCTATCTCAACTACATGCCCTCATTGGGTACAATGGGATGCTTGAGTTAGCAGTTACACTAAAGAAAATGAATAAAGCAAAGTTATAGCAAGAAATTTTGTATTTTCCTCCCTATAAACAAACCACCAAACTAGACATATGTGTTATTATTCAGTAGGCTAAAGGGGCCTTTAAAAAATCAATAATATCCACAAAGTTAATATGCCCATTTTTTATATCTATATGGACATATATTTAATGTAAAAAAATAATTATAAAATACCTGATAATTTCAAATATTTTAAAAAGTAGAATAACAAAATGCAATAGTTTTTTCATAGTTTCTCATATAGTTCCATGATGACTCTTCTCATAGTCTAACAACAGAATCAAATCAAGTGCTTATTGTATCTGTATTATATCAACCCTTAGCTACTATAGCAAAATTCTTTAGATAACATTAAATTTACAATAAATTATGAAATATATCATGAAAACATTGCTGTTTTGCTTCTAAATGGATAATGTTGATCCTTCCTGTTTCCTAGATAATAAAGTAAATACTGTATTTATACTGATATGTTATTAGGAAGTATCTGGTGTTAGTAATTAGATTTTATACCAGTTTAGTTAAGCACAGGCTGGCCCAATACTGGACTGTATAGAATTTTATTTTATGTTTTAATTTCTAATTTACATATAAAGTATTAGGTCTACTCATGGCATTTTGAACATAATACGTTGAAAGAATGGACCGCTAAGGCTCCTATATTTGAGTTCTTAGTCATCAGGGTGAATTATTTGAGATAGGTAAGAATCTGTGAACTTGTGAAAGATTGCTGTCCCTGGGTTTGGGCTTCAAGTCTTCAAAAGCCCAAGTCAGAACTACCATGTCTGTCTTCCAGCTGCCTGATGATCTGGATGCAGAGTTCTCAACTACTTCTCCAGAAACATGTCTGACGGTATCCTGTCATGTCCCCCACCTTGATGATGATGGGCTAATCCTCTGATACAGAAAGCTTTCTTGTATAAGAGTTGCCTTGACTATGGTGTCCCCTCCTCATAGTTAAAAGATACGGTCATGTGTCAGCATAAATTATCCTCCACACTCATTTTCTCATCCCTGATCCACTTTTATAACCTTTCCCCAACCTTCCTTATGTTTTCATGTCATATGTATATTTTTGAGAAGGACAGAGGAAAAGGGAAGCAAAAGCAACAGAAGAGAGGGAAGATTTAAAAAGGAAGGTAAAGTAAGTTGCTCATCTCAATTTCTATTTTCTCTATTCAGTTCATGAAAACTGTTCCATTGAATGTTGGTGCCTACTTTTAGAGTAACTCTTCCCACCATGTTTAACTTAGTTTGAATACTCCCTCACAGAGACCACCAACTACCTGTTTCTATTATTATTCTATATCCATTCAAATGAAAGCCAGGATTATTCATAGCAGGATATATTTTTACTAGAAATTTCATGATACATATTCCTATATTTCTAATTATGAGTAAATCTAATAGACATGTTTTTCATGCCTAAAGCTTTTCTTGCTTATCTTAGTAAGGGTGTCCAAGTTGAAGGAGTTAAGAGTAAGGGGAAAGAAACTGACCTTGGATGTGAAAGTTTGCCATGTGTATAGTTTGGATTTATGTACCTTCTGAGATATTTTGAAGCTAATTGTCTTCATAAAACTTTGCCTGAGTATCTGATTAATTATAAGTAGCCAAGAGTACACCTGGATTAGTATATAACAATTTCTTTATTCTGCCAACTGACAGAGCATATAATTTTCGTACCATAGTCACAACAAATGCACAAAACATTTAGCTCCTGGTTTATTCTGGAAAAGGAACCAAAGTTTCTTGCGGCAGGATTTTTTCCAAGATGGTAAATCAAAATTAAGCAAACGAGGCAATGGAGAACAAAAGTATATACTCAAATGTGGAAAAAGCTTAAGAATCTACTTGAAGACCTATAAGTAGAAAAAACTAACAATTATAAAACACAAAGAAATGCTGATTCCTTACCAAAAGCATGAAATTAATATCTAGTGACCCTGTATTTATATAAATAATCGAATTTATAAGCCTAAATGTTAGAGAAAATGCATACTTTAAAATAAAACTTGTGAATTTAAATAATTTATACAGATCCTCTGATCCAACGTTGACTTTGTGCTTGGCTGATCTGTGTAGCCTGCTTTAGGACTATGATCTTTATGATATTTTCATAAGATTTAGAATAACACAGTAGATTACTATGTGTTATGGTGTGTGTGTGTATGTATGTGTGTGTGTGTGTATGGTGTGGTGGGATTATTTCCAAAGAAAATTACCAAGAGAATGAAAATCCTCCTGGAATACCAGTATCCATGTTTGACTACAGAGGTTAGGTATCCAGATATCTTCTGCCCCTGACACCATGACTCCCTATGCTGATGGACTGTAATTGTGTGATCAATAAACTAGTGATTTACTGTGTTTTACATAACAAAATGCTTTGTCTTTACAATGGGAAAAATGAGCAATTTGCATATACCTATTTCTCCTTTACGCTTTTCTCTCTGTTCCTTATTCTAGTCCCTGCCAATGTTTATCTCCATAAATGTAGATCTTTTCTTCTGTGTGTATTATGCTTATTTATAATCTAAAAAAATAAACTTCAGTTGAACACCCACTACCACTAATTGGTCTTAATAATGTGATTTAGAGAGTGATGGAGAGAAAAGAATATAAATCTATTTAAATAGAACTAACATATCTTTAGAAACATTTTAATTATAAGAAATACTATGTCTTGCCTGTGTTCTGATATTTTGAAAAAAAAGATAAAAAAAGTAATAGCACTCATCCTCGTGATTAGATGGCCTCATTATATTTGATAAAATATACATGATTAGGTACAAAGCCATCTGTATTCCTCATTCAAAATTGCAATTTTAAATTCAATCTAATAATGTTCAACAAAATATTTAGACCACTTTATGATCCTGCATATATTAAATGCATGTTTTTTTTCCTGATGTGGTAATTGGTTCTCAAAACAAATGTGAAGACTGAAAGATAAATGGTAATTTTTATAATTCTAGAAGATGTTTTAGAATCATATAGGAATGAGTTTGCACTTGTAAATTTCATGAGGAATATTAACTATTTATCTTACTATTAACAAAAACTGTTCTGAATTGATTGTAAAAGTAGGAAACTGTCTTAAGCATTTTTAACTTCTGAAGTTGAAGTGTAGTTCATTCAAAAGCACATTTCTTACCTGATTCAACACTCATTTATAATGATGATGATGATGATGATGAGGATGATGATGATAATAATAATAATAATAATAATACAGTGTTCTGGCATGTGTGCCTAAATGTCAGAAGAAAGCAACAAATCTCATTATAGTTGTTTGTGAACCACGATGTGGTTGCTAGGAATTGAACTCAGAACCTCTGGAAAAACAGACAGTACTCTTAACCTCAGAACAACTTCTCCAGCCCCCAATACTCATTTTTACAATAAAAATATTGAAATGTCACTTGCCACAAGTACACAAATAAGTCCAGAGTGAGTGTGCCCATCTTTGCTTCCAAATCCTTTCCTTGTTCAGTTTATTGTCAGTTTGGAAACTGAAACAAGATTCTTCATATGTAGCTATTTGTGGAATTTGTAGAATTAATTAAATAAAATTGCCATGAAATTTTTCTTATCTTGTGAAGGAAACCTTGGCTTGAATTTGAAATATAGTACCAGAAAACGATTTCAAGGAACATGTGTTAAAAATAAAATGCACACTTGTTTTTAAGTAAAAAGCAAGATAATTTACTACCCTACAAAGATGCTACAATAGACTGATAAGGAATGTTTTAGTTTAATTGTTGTATTATTTTCAACAAGAACTGAAAATCTCCAAAAAAAGGTAGAAGTCACAGTTTTCATTTCCTTTTTCTCTTTGCATCCTCTTGCATTCAGTTGTTGACAATGTGGGTTAGGTAGACTACATGAATATCAAGTCTACCAGCAATGACAATTTTTTTAATGATAGGGGCAGCATGGAAAAGAACTCTGTAGTGCATCCTGAGAATGACTTTGACTCTTTATGGTTTGAGAATATAATCATCTGATGACATTTTCCAGGAAGTGGTAAGGTTTTGCTTTGTTATGTTTTTTTTTGGTTTTTATGTGCTCTATGAACAATTGTTCCTATCTTACATTATCTTTTTAGATCATTCTCTTCACTTACGGTGAAGATCTGGATGACTGTGTCTGTGTATAGTATTAAGATTGCATCAAGAGTTAAGTTGTTCAATTTGGGATTAAAACCCAAGTCATTTTATAATTTCATCAAGAAAAACAGTGAATGACACTATAATGTACATTCCCCAGAAGGTTCATAATACAATATTGCAGCATGTCAACAACATTTAGAATGGAATCTATAAATTTGTTGGGAATGCTAATGTTCAATTCTTGCCATTTTGGAGTTAATCACAGCTCTTCTACCTGATTCTGAAAAGCTGAAAGCAAAGTAGAAATACAGTGACTTGTTGGCTTCTCCAGATGATCAGTTCGCAAAGAAGACAATTCCACTTGTAAGCCCCTAGTAAGCATCAAAATGCTAGGGTATAAACTGCAGTTTCTGTTTTAGGGTTTGAATGTCAGTTCATTAATCAAAGTATTCCTGAATTACCAGCAAAAGTGGGGAGGGACACAGAGAAGAAAGGCAGAGTAAATAACAATGAAGCTAGTAGTACTATCAGAGTTGCTCTAAGATCAGGTCAAATGACCCAGAAAAAAGATACTTGAGTGGAATTAAGGGGCAGGCTACTTATATTCATTGGCTGAAGGTGGCTTTTATGAGATGTTGGGTACCTACTGTTCCATGCCTTGCTACATAGGACACAGAGTAGCTCTATTTAACATAAATATTTATTTAATATAAATATTGCATAGCCTCAAAACATTTGTAGGCTATAGCTCTGAGAAATACACATGCACAGGTGGGGTTGCTAAAGAACAGAAGGGAAACATACAACACCAGATGTGAGGAAGTTTAAGTTATCCAGCATCTTTATTCTTCAAGGATAAAATGGGCCAGGTTAGCAATATTCTTGTCAGCATGGAGAAACAAGTCTCCATCAATTGATGACAACTCTTAGTACACAGTAGCTGTTCTGTGTAGTAAACCAGGATCATATTCAACATTGACCCAATTTAAATGTATCATTTGCCTCAGAAACCTGAAAGAGAATGAATTTGCTTACTATATTGGTACTAATTAGAGTTTGCTCATTTGGAAACTCATTTCAAAATTTCACAATCAAGAAAATGAGAATATTCAGATTTTTTTACACAAACAACTAAATCTGATCTTAGTTAAGTATATTCCGATAACTCAAAAATAATCAACATTCAGCTGTTGACTAAATATTAAATGCCCAGGTACAGTCTTTACAATAAATAAATCTTAGTTCTGACTTTATTATTTTTCTTTAAAACTCTTCTCATATTTTATCTAAAATGATTCCTTAGAGATTGCTTTTTTATTTGCTCTTTCTGAACATTTTATGGCTTTTTAAACTTTATTTCACATATGTTCATATGTTTAGTGCTTCATATCAAACATTTTGTCTCTTTTTCAGTATCTGTAAACTTTCAAATAGAGTATGAGTTAAGTAAAATGGAATTAAAGCATTTCCAAAATTATTACAGACATCAACCATTACAGATAGGTGTGGGATATGAGCCAGATGTTATGGCTGAGACAATGTTTGTCCTCTACCATGCATGCCAGAACAACTACGATGAATGTGAGGCACACTGAACAGACAAAATTTAAACGACTGAGATTGTTTCCCACTGTAAGCATGGATGAAGCTTTTGACTCAGAGCATGAGATTAAATTAAAGAGAGTTTTTGTTTTGATTCCCTTTGACAACTAGCATGATTACTTGAGTGGGGGAAAACCCTGTCATTTATTCTAAAAGATTGTTCCAATAAAAGACTTGGGCAAAAATATTGTGCAACTTTGGCATCTATAATAAGAAATCTCATTTCTTTCAGGGATACTTGTAATGCATATAAGACTACCCAAAACTTCCACTATGTTTAATTGGGGAAAAATTCATTGATAATAAGATGTTTCTTAACTGGGACTATCTATTTGTAAATAAAATGAGCTGACTAAAGGTTTATTTTGTGAGCACTTAATACATCCTTCTTAGAGGAGGAGGCATGACTAGGTATGGAATGTTTTCCAGATTGGATAACTTGCTTCATACTATGAAAGGATACTTCTCAGCGACTCCAAATCATTCAGTAGAGCCCCTCCCAGCCTCTTTTTTTTTTCATATTCGGAGGGAATTTAACAAGGATGCAAAACATGCCTACAACAAAATGTTTAAACTTTCACAACATTCCTGCTTCTAAGAAGGATTCTACACTGCTGAGTTGAAGACTGGCATATGCAAACACCTTGCTGTCAATAAAATATTGTCTTACAAACATTAACACCTTGGAATCCAACAGTTCATTCACACAAACAGCATGGGAAATTCAAACACTGACAGCCCTGGCCATAAGCCTATCCCACAAACTTTCCTTTATTATTTTTATTATTATTTTTGGAATCTTTATGATGTAATGGCCACGGAAAGGGCCCATATGATTATTTTCCATATGCACAAGAAAAAGTGTGAGAATATTTCCATATGTGAAGAAGAGATGAAGAATAATGACAGAGCATAGAAGGGAACATATCACAGTCACAGTATGATGGTATAATTGAAAGCTTTCTCATGTGTCAAAATAAATGTCTTCAAATATATTTTAATTAGAATTATTTTATATAAAGACATCACTAACGTTTTCTGTTACATTTCATTGATATATGATTACATTACTATTTTTATATTTTGCGTGCATATTAATGTTTATAATATGCATATAGTGATATATTACATATATATAGTGATATATTACTTATGATTTATTAAAGTTTTTCAGAGTATTCAGAAAGCTAAGTCAGGCACAAAACATAAAAGCCAGGCACACCTTTAATCCCAGCACCCATAAACTAGGAGATGGTGGTACACACCTTTTATCCTAGCACTCAGGATTAGGAGTTAGAAATATCTCTCTGAATCCAAGGCTACCTAGGGATACACAAGACTTAATCAGTCTAAGAGAGTTAAAGAGCTCAGCCCTTTAATCCCAGCTCTAGAGAGGTATATAAAACAAGAGCAAGGTCTCACTATAAGCATTGATTCTCCAGCCACATTGAAGATAGAAAGGCTCAGTATCAAGGATGATAGGAAGAAATTGACCTCTCAAGATTCTCAAGCCATGCTGAGGTAAGGCAGCAGTTTGAGGCTTGGTGAAGAGTTCGAGCCTGGATCTGTTTCTGGGTCTTTTATTTTTTTATTTTCATGTTATGTATATATAATGATTTTATGAACATTTGTACATTGAGGTTTAAATGAGAAATTATTTAAATTAATATATATAAATGAGAAATTAAATATATAAATGAGAAAATCTATGTAAGTGATCTTTTACAAATTAATAATTATTCATTTATTTATATTTGTACGAAAAGATTGGAGCATGGCTATGCTACAGTGCATGTAGAGGTCAGAAAATAATTTATAGGAGCTGTTTTTCATATCCTGCCTTGTTGATTGAGTCATTCTATAAATCATGTCCATTTACTCATTGAAAACTCTTTTTACCCACTAAGCCAGTAAATCTCAACCTTCCTAATGCTGTGACCTTTTTATACAATTCCTCATGTTGTGGTGACTTCCAATCATAAAATTATTTTCAGTACTACTTCACAACTGCAATTTTCTCCTGCTATGAATCATACTTTAAATATTTGTGTTTTCTGACTGTCTTAGGTGACCCTTAAGAGAGGGTCATTTAACCTCCCACAAAGCCTCACAACACACAGGTTTAGAAACTCAGGAAGCCATTTCTTAATATTCAAGTATATTATTATCAATAAAAGTTACTAATGTAAAAGAACAGTTGTCAGCAGTTGATATCTCTAAGAACCCTACACTTTATGAAGGAAAACAGAGGAGCTGTGGATGTGGGTGAGAGGGTTGTGGGGGATTTGCTGGAAACAGCTAAGGGAAGGAAGGCTGTGATTGTGATGTATTATATTAAAGAAGAATAAATAAAAAGACAGAAAAAAGTAAATCTAAGTAGCTCCCATTTTTTTTGAGTAGATGGTGTATATCTGTGGACACAGGGAAAGCTCTCACAGATTCATTCTTTGAGAGATATAATTAACTCAATGTAAAATAACAAAGGTCCAGATAACATCCTGGCACTGTACTATAGATGCAGGCACTTGTATTGTATTCTACAAGTTTGCCTTCTAAGAGAAAAAGAATATGACTAAATAATTAACTACATTACTGAACAACAAGCTCTATAATAAATGTTTGAATGAGGTATAAATATTGAAAATATGTTTTCAAGTAAAGCCTAGGTTTTCCTCTCAGGAAGCTAAAAGGAAGAGAAAGGGATAGCAGGAGTCCTCCTCCATGTGTCAGCATGGTTTGGAAAACAGCACATATGTCCCATGAAGCCACCCATGGCAGTCATCCCCTGATGATTTGTATCAGAATTTTTGACACCTCAAGCTGAGATGAGAGAATTACAATTCTTGTTTACAAGAAAATTTTAAATTTTCTTAAAGATAATTGATTGCAAGCCAAGATTGAAACACATAGTTACTTTTATTTAATTAAAGCTTTTACTAACAAAATAAAAACTTTCAAAATGATTTGAATAATATTCATTTATTTAGGGAAAATCTGTTAAGCCAACGAAGGTATATGTGGATAAAATACATATGGATTGATTGATTTGCCAATTGTTTGATTCATAATAGAAAGATAATGTAGTACTCTAAAGCAGCTGAAATATTTAATTGTAGTATACCTTCACACATAACTTTCATGGCCATAGTTTATATTAAACCTTATACTTGTAGTGGGTCCAAATATTTCTGTCACCCAAAGCATGCATTCTTAAATATTAACACATAAATAGTAGATGTCAAGAATCATAAGCTTTTTAAAGAAATAGTAAAGTCACAGGAGAGACATGAGAAAATTGCTCTTTTTCCTTTCCACGATGTTAGAGTAAAGAAGAAAGTATCTGCTGCAATAATCTACTAGCTACAATATTTGTAAGCACTTTCTTCTTTGGTGCCCCAGTCTCTGTAGATGTAAAGACAATTTTGATATGAGTGATCCAGTTTAAAGGTAGCCATTCCTTTATGCAATCATTCTACCAAATTAATACAATAAATTGCGGGTGAGGATGAAGAAGTTACTGTTCAATGAGGAGGAAGAAGGATATGAAGTAATTGTCTACAAGTGTGAGAGAAAAAAAAGACAAGAGAACTGTGGCTGTTAATTGTAAGAATAAAAGTTTAGTGGAGACATTTGGCAGTGATTTAAAGAGAGTTCATTCAGCATTAATGATGTGAAAGGCAAAGAGAAGAACACCAAGAACTTATGTGAGTGGTTTTGTGTTCACTTTTGACTTTATGCTTGAGTTCCAAGATAAAGTGTTGAGGTTGGGAAAATGGGGATTACAAAAGCACACTGGGACTTAATCTGCAGAAAAATACAAGAATATAAAATATCTAGCTTGCTAGATAATTTGTTATAAAAAATGACACAACTTATATTAATTTTCACTGAGATACAGACATCATATAAAATTTACACTATAATTTTTCAAAAATTCATACAGTATAGTCTAAAATATATAGTACTTTTGCAGACGTTTCTAGAGAACCATATAAACTACACAGAGAGAAGTAATGAAAGTTCCTGTTTGTCATCTTTTAGAAGATTTTTAGTACAGCTCTCTGTGAGCAGGCATATTTTTTCTCAAGGATTCAGGGATATTTTATAAACATTTTTTTGCAACAATTTCATTTGTGTCTCCTACAGAAAATGTTATTCTATCTTCTTTTATGGATTTATATTGCTGATAATCTTCTGTAAATTTATGCTTTCTTGCATACAGACAAGTCATTTTATTAAGTACTTCCTCAGAGGTAATCTCTGTCACTTTATTGTGAAGAATAAAGTTAAGATCTTCCACTGCCATCAATACCAACTTTTCTTACAAAACTTCAAAAGCAATCTTATACCCACCTTACTAGGTACTAAAATCAAGAGAAAAGCAAATAAATAAATAAATAAATAAATAAATAAATAAATAAATAAAATAATAATAAATATAATAATTTTATATCTGATTTTTAGGCATCCTTGTAGATACTTGAATCCACACTCATTACTTAGTGTAGTTTCTTGGAAACTCAAGAACAATATTATTTAGTCTGTTAGTATTGCACCAACTGTGTAGTCTCTTGCCGTTTAGTCTCTTCATGCCTGGCTGTTGCAACCCTCATTAGTACTCTGAAGATTAAAGAAGGCTTTTCATGTCCATTCATTGCTTACTCATTTCATGATAAATTTATTATCAAAATAGTTAGCTGTAGTCCTCTTATGCTTGTGCATACTGCATTCAGATCAATCTGTACTGCAAAATTTCCTTAACTTTATTGTTTCCATGTGAGTTTTAACAGACCAGGTTAAAAGTAATTAGGTCTATTTGTTTATAGTACTTGGTTACAGTTCACTTTTTTTTTTACTTTATTTGCTTATTATGGAGATACATTATTTATTATTTATTAAAACTTGACTGATGACTCAGAAAGCAAAGTCAGCCTCAAGCTATAAAGATCAGGCAGTGGTGATACTCACCTTTACGTCACTTTTTTCAGGATTAAGAGGCAGATGGATCTTTGTGAGTTCAAGGCCACCCAGACCTATCCAAGACTGATCCAGTCCTAAAGAGATGATCTCAGCACCTGGGATCACATGTCTTTAACAACAGCACTGGAGGGGTATAAAGGATAGATGCAAGGTCTTCAAAGGTCCAGATCAGGCATTCATTCTGCAGCCACTTTGAGGACAGGAAGATATGCACTCTCAGGATTCTACATCTAGCTGAGGAAAGGCAGAATGATCAGCTCATTCAGCCTGATTTATTGGTAAGAGCTAGGGTCCTGTTACTTCCTTTTTCTGTTCTTCAGCTTGACATTTGAACCTTAATATCAGTCCCTGGGTCATTTATTTTTCATGTAACACTTTAACACGTTTTTTTCTATCTAATGAAAAAATATGATTTTTTTTAATGCTGTGAAATGTACATTTCCAAAATTCTACTTTTTCCTTGGCACTAAACAGTCACATTGACATGTTCTTGGACTCTTATGTTTTTAATGTACTTGATTTCCCTCTCATATATTACCAAGTTTGAACTAATGACTAAGTTAGGAATGGTGAGCTTGTTGAAATACAAATTCTCAGCCTTTTTGCTTTATGGAGAATGCTTCTCTTAGTGAGTTTGATTTATCCTCATGGAAGGTACTTATTTCTGTTTTTTGTAACAAGGTCTCTGTTGTTATCCTGGCATTATGCCTACCCTGCCCCCAGTAAACTGGCAGGATACATATACCGTCATTCAGGTAGATACTTAAACAGCTCAAATGACCCTATCTAGCATTGCTATATCATAACCAACATGGATACATCCATCATGCATTATATGGCTGTGTAAGGACTCTGTAAGCATGTTTAAGCTTTACATTTTAAGCAAATAATTGTGCCTGTTCCCCAATTTGCTTCCTCTCTCAGTAGGCCAACACCTTTCCCCTCACTGCCCCTCCCTAATAAACTCCAGGTGGTTTTTGTTGAGTTCTGTGATTCATTTCACATCATTCAGAGCTCCAGCAAACAACAGCAGTCTCATCTCAGCTTCCCAAGTGCTAAGATTCCAAGTAAGACATTTCTAATTTCCAAAGAATAACTTCATCCCTAAGTTTCTGGTTTCAAAATGCTGCCATCAGGGCCAGCAATACTATGAATCTTAAAACATCATTCTTTATCACCATTTATTTTCAGCCCTTGAATAATCATAAAATAATCCAGAGTAGTCACATTTTTCAAAATTCTGTATTCTGTACATATTTTAGAACTATAGTAGACACTACATACCTAAGCACATTTCCTAAATAATAGTCTCTTAAGATTATGATTTATAAAAATATAACAAATAAATTTTATAAGTATTTACTCTTCTTTCTGAAAAAGAAAGTAGGAGCAGGAATTACTATGATATTAAAAAGATTTATTCTTTCTCTTTCACTTTTTTCTTTCTCCATTTCTGTCTTCCTCTTTCATTCTCTCCCTATTGTATCCTTTCCTATTTATTTATTAATTTAACCTTTCTCTTATATTTATCTATCACCTATTTATCAACTGTCTATCTTTAATCTCTCTATTATCTATCATCTATGTATCTATCATATATATTTATGTAATAATCTCAAACCAGCAAAATTCAAAGGTCCTCCACAATCTACAATTCCTCTTTAGCCCTTGCCCACCTTGCTCACTACATACATGCTTATATATAATCTATCCCAATATATGCATGCATATATACACATATTTGTGTTTGTCACTTTTGGTATTTCATCATATCTAGTGATGTTTGGGCAATGTCATAGAAAATTTACAACTTTACAAAGAATGTACTGTGTTTCAATATTTCTTTAAACACTTATGATAGTATTCAACTTTTGTCACAACTAACACAGGTTAATTTATGGATCTCTGTGACTAGATTGTAACTGGCATACTTTAATTCCATTAACAGGCCAAACTGAAAAAGTGTAATAAATAATTTCAGAACAATCTTCATCATCATGTCTCATTAAGACCAAAGAGTCTATCAATAATTACTCTACATTTTCTGACTATATAAATTTCATAAGAGTTATAGAGATTATTGGGGACATGGAGAAGATCAATTTATTAACAAAATGAATGATATCTAAACTCTACTTTTTCAACTGCAGTGAATCAGTTTCCCGCATTCCTTTCACATGTGCTTTTTTGATGAACCTGAGTTTCGCAGCTCAACCGTTTCGTTAATTATGTGAGGCACTTCAACTCAAGTAAAGTAAACTATGAACTGTACCAGTAGTTTCTAGCTGTATGTTTTGTTGACATGGTGTTAAACACTTGATTGATGTGTTCCCATGTCGCTCTATTCCCTGTAGCTGCTACCACTCTCCTATCACCTGTCATTATCTGAGAGATGTGTTTGCTGTTTCATTATCTGAATGTCACTCTAGATTAAAAGGTCCACAAAATAAAAGACAATCTATCTCTATTACACTATTTTCAATGTCTACAGTGACAAGAATACAGTAGAGTAGGTGGTCAAAAATGAACAAATGATTTTACACACACACGTGTGTACATACATGTGTGTGTGTGTGTGTGTATCCTCCCAATCTTAGATATTTTAAGAGAAGTCATTATGAGTTTCATTATGAGTTTATGTATTTCATTTACCTGTTTACCTTTTGTCCCCTTAAGTGTCCATAAATTCATTTTGAAGCAAACACTTCTATGTGTATATGTTTACCTTTTTCTCTTTATGGAAGCAATTTAGTAAATAATGTATGTGTTAGTGACATCATGGCTTCATGTCTGCATGCTGACAAATTATACATTATACTATTATGTATGAACCCAAGTAAACTGCCAATAATCTTTGAAAAATCATGTGTAGAGAGCTAAAATATGGTCCTTGTTTGTATCTGTCTATTGCAATTGAATTTAAACTTTTGTCTATTAATTTTGGTGATCCTTAATTTCCAGATACACAACAGAGCAGTTGTAAATGAATTCATTTATTATCAAATAATATCTTTGTCAATTATATTCAGATAGATCCACCAGTGCCATGAATTCTAACATTGGACTTTGAGATAATAATTATCAATCCATTTTTTAAAAGTTGATGCACTCAAACTGTCATTTAAAAAAGAATAGCCATTCAGTAAGATGCACTTTTGACAGTTAGACTTGCAAAAATAGCAATGCAGACAACTGCATTTTAATGCAAATTAGATCTGCATATTCAAAGGCTCAACTTTCCAAAATGAATCACACAGTGTTCCTCATAATGGAAGACACTTGACGATTTTAGCAATTTGTGTATGTGAAGCAAAAATGACAGTTTTTAAAGTGGTTAAAACTTTCTTAACCAAACTTCTTGAGACCTAAATCATGCAAAAGATACAAGCATATCTTTATAGCAAATGCTTGATAAAATGGTTCCTTGCTTGCTCTTACATACTTTTGGTATTCCACAGCCACATTGCTATCTTTTAAAAATAAAATAATTAAAGTTATATCTTTATATTTATACATTGATACTCCACCCAACTACAATATACTTCTTTCACCAAAATATCTTTTCAACTTCATCTCATCAAACGATTTTATAAATTTGTAAAGTTTTATTATGAGTAATATAGATGTGTTTTTGCATTTAGAAATGGAAACTCTAGAATTCCTTAAATACACAGGGCATCAGAATATTACTTACTTCTGTTTTTTCTAAGTAAGAACTTGGGAAATCCTTTCTTCATAACTCTAAGCTTATATTGTACCTTTTCTTCTCTCTCTCACTGATAAAGTAGACACACACACACACACACACACATCTATTTGATGTTTTTTGAGAAGTTCTCATTTCTCCTCTATCTTAAATATTCTAACATGAAATCTAATCATACACAGCTAAACATAATTCTTTTCTATTTTATGATGGATAAATCACTGTTCCCCTCCTCCATGTCTTTTATTAAAAGATAATCAACACACTGCATATTCTCTATACATTATATTTTTCCCAGGGTACTTACACATGTGTGAATCTTTCACACATCAGCACTGACCCCATTCATGAAATCATTCTTAACATCAAAAACTTTTACTACACTACTGAAACACTTTAAAGCTGATTTTCAGCACAAATCATTACACAAGTACTTTATACTTCTCTTTATAAAACTCTATAAAAATTAAACTTGAACAAGGTAACCTTGTGCACTCTGAGAGCATTTACAAATGCCTTTATACTACAATATACATTATACTACAATTGTCTATAGATTAAAGTGTCATATTTGTCAAGCAAATATGTATCATTATAAAGAAGTTGATAAGGCAATGAGGTTTGGGCTTAGAAGTTCTCTTAACTCAATTTTAATACCATCAGTATGTGTTTCTGCTTCTTACATGGGACAGCACAGTTGACTGTATTTGTCCATGAGGGTAGAGCAATCAGAAGCAGGAAACAGGCTGTGAATGACTGTGGGTACAAAGAAGATAGTCCTCAGGCAGGAAGATGATGTAGGAGAATCTGCTCTGCTCATTCTCCCCCCCCCCAGAGTATAGGAAATATGTAGGATTACGGAGCCTAGTTTGCATTACGTGGCATTTTCTATCAACAGGCTCCCTACATTGTAGAATAGTGTAGTAGCAGAGCTACTAGTTTAAGTCCGTGTTACCATACATTCAGCAGGGGAGGTTTCTATTAGAAATGCCTAAGTCACTCTAGAAATATATATAGCATTCATGCTTACAAACAGCTTTCAGATAAGGTTAAACCTTTAGGCCCAGGGACATTCTTCAGATAAAGTCAGATGGAAAGATGAATGTATCACTTGTGGGGAGGGAGTCTCCATATCATTGAACTTTGGAAGAAAGCTGCAAAACCATGAGAGACTGCTACCTACATCTGACCAGGAAGGCCTTCCAAATCTGCACACAAGAGTATCTTCACTGCACTTGAAACTTTGATAACTGGAGGCTTTTGCCATATGAAAAGAAAACCAAGTACAGACCTCTCCACCACATGACTTAATATGATTAATATTAGTGTGTTTTCATTAGTGGGAGGGGGAGAGTGGGAACTTGGATTGATATGTAAAATAGTAATAATAAAATAATAAAACAATTACTTCTGCAAATATTTATAGATGTAGTTTTATGTCTAGATGATTTATTATCAGCCATTCCATTGGAATGTAATGTGGAAACACAGGAGTAATTCAAAAGCACTTTGGACTCTAATAAAAAAGATTTGACTGGAAAAAAAGAAAAAAGGAAAAAGAACCAGAAGGGATGGAAGACATCAAAGGGGATTATCAAAGTCACAGAATCTTTGAATGTTATGGAGCTAAGTATACATTTCCACATCTCAAAGAAACAAGGTCTTCTAACTGCAATACAGTGAATGTACTTGTGAACTCTCAGAGACTGTGGTGGCATGAAGAGGATCTGCACAGATCTAAGACAGATGGGTCCCTAGAGAAGAGAAGCAGACACATAACCATTCCTATTCCAGAGGCTATGTTTTATTTAAAACTTCTTCAAAATGAAAAATTAGTTTTTTTTCAGTGGCATTTTACAGGTTATGCAAATTTCTTTTAGGAGCTGGCCTCATGTGTTGCAGTAGATGGCCAACATAGAATGAGCTCAGTGACATTTTTGGAAATCCTTTGCCTCTTAATACTTTATTGGGGCTTCTTGCTTTCTTACAGTTCTTTTGCATTCATAATGGAGTCAGACTTTCTGTTTCTATAGAATTATATAAGTGTAAATGTTTGTGTCTCTGTGTCTTCTCATGTTTCTTGAGCTTTTTCTTTGACTCTTTTTCTTCTATTTCTATGTTTGTTTTGTCCTATTATTATTCTTATTCTTATTCTTATTCTTGTTCTTCTTATTATTATTTCCTAGAGAGAGAAAGAGAAAGAAAGTGTATGAATTGAGGAAGTAGAGAGGATCTGGACGAAATTGGGGAAGGGAAAATCCCACTTAAAATTTATTGTATTTAAAAAATATTTTTAATTAAAAATAATTTATTTTTAATAAGTAAAATAAAAAAACAGAACAGTTGTATGTGGCTTTTATTAAAAATAAACTGATAGAAGAGAAATATAATTTTAATTAAGCACATAAAATGGTATAGTAATTTTGTTCTATTTTGAGTCCTTAAAAATAAAATTTAAGAGAAAATTGCAAATTTTCTGAACCATGAATACAAGGTAACAGTTCCACTAAGATAAGCATAGAGGAGGGGAAAACAGCCAGAAATGGGGATTATCTAAGTGACTAAAGCTTTGCATGTCAACGAGCTAAGTATTTATTCCCACATCTCAAAACAAATGTATTTAAGGATGTTTAAAGAAAGAAAGTCCTCTGTCTTTGAGAGTGAGCTTTTTGTATTTGTAGAACTGGGACAACCCATTAGGCAAATAACAGTAGCACCAAAACATGGCACAAGGTGATACATGTAATACTTCCAAATGGCAAAGAGCATCAGTGGTGAACAATACCTGCAAAGAGCATTGATTAGAAGTTGTCACAAATTCTCAGATAGAATTGTGAGGCGTCAGATATTTGAGGAGCATCCTTGAGTCAAAGGAAAGAGTATTTGTGAAGTCATCAGTAGAGAAGGGAGAAGACTATGAAAGATCCTTCACATCATTGGAGCATTAACGGTTATGTTGAATGTATGTGATTTTTTAGTCTTTGCTGGCAAAATATAATTGCTATTATACATTTCTAATTAAACAGAAGAAGAAGTAATTCCACTGAGAACATGAAGAAAATATTTTCAATTTTATGCAGAAAGGTTCACCCAACTTATTCAAACATATGCAAGGACACTGTAAAGATAGCTTAGACACAAAAAGTCTGAGAAGTATAAAGTACAACTTCTAAGAAATTTTCCTAAATTAGATTAGTAATGAGGAACAGTTCTAATGTAAACTTGGAACATAAAAGACAGGATCCAGAAAACAACAAAGCCAGGAAAGGAAGTAAAAGATAAACAACAAAGTGTCTTACATGGAAATTATCAGTAGAGCCTGCAATTTAAACATCTCTTCTGGTACTAAAGAATAAAGTTCAGTATTTAATGAATTTAGGTGAGGGAAAGGTAGCATAAAAAGCAGTTGAGAATTATTAATCGAGAGAATGAATTAAAAACAAGTATCCAGAGCAATAAATAAATAACAGAAATACATAAGGGTAAAGAGAAAGAAATTGAAAGAAGGAAAGGGAAGGAAAACAGGCTGTATGCAATAACAATGGCTCATATGTAAGCAAATGAAGCCATAGAATAATTTTGAGTATTAGAGGGATTTGAGGAAAAAAAAATAATCACCTTTGCCTGTGTATTAGAAAACTCTCATTTTAGTGTGTTTTATTAGATCTTTTGAGAATTCAATGTAGTCTGAAGAAATTAATGATCTAGAATTGAGCCCTATTTCATAAATGTTACTTAATTTTATATTGGATTAAAATTTTAAATCATTAAAGTGTATCATACAACTATTAATTATGATCATGTACATTTATTACTAGGTTTGTGTAGTTAAACTCTCCTTTTCCTTTCTTTTTATCATTCATTGGCAAAAATATCAAAGGAATAAAATGGGTGTAATAAAAATCAACAGTTTTTTATTTTCATTCTACTAAATGAGAACAAAGCATGAATTGTATAATTCAATTTAAATAACATTTGTGTATGTTCTTACCTTCATGAAATTATAACAAAAATAACAGAAAAATTCCTTGGAATGCAAGGATAATTTTTGTTATTGATTGTGGTTATGGGCTCATGGGTGTGTACTAACCTCAAACCTCATCAAGTTATGTACAATAAATATACAAACATTTGTATGTCATTGAAGTTCAGAAAAGTGGTAATAAAAATAGCAAAAACAAAACATAAAGAGATAAAAAAAAGTTACAACATAGTGTTACAAATAGGATCCATAAACTTTATTTGTTTAAAAGGAAAATTACTCTGAATGTTACATAGTTAGGAGGAGTTAAATACCTGAAATGCTACTACTCAGTAGTGACACTAAAATATTGCATGTAAAAATAGCGTTGAATATGGTAATTTATTTGTTTTTTATTATTTCATCATTTGCATGAAACTTAAGTTAATAAAATAACGTGAAAAGATACAAGATAATGTTTTTATATAAGGTAATTTATTTTTAACTTCATATACATTTTATAATTAATCTTCAATAAGTTTCTAATTATCTTTATATGTACTTGAATATTCTACAAATGTGAGAGAAAAAAACAATTCTATTTAGGAATTTGTCATTTAGCATAACATTTATAAAAATTAATTCATTTTTATTTAAGAAATGAGTGGCAATTTCTAGCATGTCCATGACATTACATCATATGTCTTACTTTTCACATTTGCCCTATATTAAATTCTAACAGAGTCATATCTCTGCATGACTTTTCGCCACTTAGTCTCATTCTTCACTAACATTGAAAACAAGTTGCTAGCAGGGTGCATTTTCATTTGACAACGTCTAGGTTTTTACTGTCCTTTTTTTATGTTTCCTGGGATTCTGATATATATCAATAAAGGGCATGGAAAGATGACTTCTGCAGAGACATTTATGTTTGTGGCATTGACTGTGTTGAAAACTCGTAGCAGGTTAAAAAAAAAAAATATGAGAGCTGCTCTTTTGTAGTGCCAGTTCAAAAAAGAAATAATCACTTGGGAATTTTTACTCTGTATCTGCTGCAAAGAAACCCAGCAGTGAAGAAAGGCTTGTGAAACCATAGAAGGCAGTAAATGTCAGGAAAGGTGGGCCATTCTTGCTCATAACCATGAGGGCAGCCTACTTCTACTCAATTTCATTGTTATGCTTAGTCAACCATAACTGTATGCCAAGCTGATCTTTGCTCTGAGGAAGGCTAGAAGTAACTACAGGTAACAAATTTTCGACTACAATTTTTCAGGAATTTAAAAACTTTACTGTATTTAAAATAAAATATATAGATTAACTTCTTGGAATTAGCTCATTTTAAATTCCACCAAGGAAGAGTTTTTTCAGGTATTCTCATTTTTCCTAATCATTTTATTTAGTTCTTCAAACTAATCTCTCTCTCTCTCTCTCTCTCCCTCTCTCTCTCTCTCTCTCTCTCTCTCTCTCTCTCTCTCTCTCTCTCTCTTTCTCACTCTCTCTCTCTCTCTCTCTCTCTCTCTCTCTCTCACACACACACACACACACAAGTGTATCATACAACTATTAATTATGATCATGTACATTTATTACTAGGTTTGTGTAGTTAAACTCTCCTTTTCCTTTCTTTTTATCATTCATTGGCAAAAATATCAAAGGAATAAAATGGGAACAAATGTGTGTGTGTGTGTGTGTGTGTGTGTGTGTGTGTGTGTGTGTGTGTGTGTGATCTCCTGGGCTAAGTAAATTTAAATAATTCTTTTAAATGTACTTTTCTTTTATAGTATCGAATTGTATTTAGCAATATCACAAATGTAATATGGTGAGGTGTGGACTTCTGGTGGCAACACAAAGATACTAGGGATTATCAAGTGTAGATTTTACGGAGGGTGTGTACTATCTCAATGTTACATTGGATGAATCTAAAAACATAGGTAAAGCAGCAAAGAGATAGTTCAATGAGACATTTAATTCTATGTTATCAATCTATAATAAAAAAGATAATTATATTAACTCTGTGTGCCTATATGCATATATATGACTTTGGTCTTCTATTGATGGTAATAACTGCTATACATTTATGATTGTATTTATAATGTTATATACAAAATCTAGTATGTTAGAGGTTCCCATTCCCTGTCTTTTGCTATATTGACACGTTTTATTCTCTTGTGTTCCCTGAGTCTGATTTGGGGACAATGATGTTCTGTTTAGAGATGATGACTCACAGTTCTCTGATTGTTAGCCTTTTAAGTAGTTATCACTTTCTGATTTAAGCGTTGCTCATTTTACAAAGATGATTCTCTGATTAAGACTGAGGTTAACAATAGTCTTTGAATACTTATATTAGTATTTAAGGGCAGTTTGACTACATGTCAATATAAAAAAATGTGAATAGTAGAGTTCATCCTAGTATTCATAAACTTTGAGCAATAGCTTTGGACCAACTTTAAAGTTTCAGATAAGTATTCCTTCCCATCATGGGTCAAGCCCTAAATATAGCCACGAAGTGGCTAGTACCGTCCTATGATGATTGCATTAGTGAGCATATATAACCTATCAGATAACTGTCCTTTCAAAACATGTTGTTTTCTTGGTCAATCAACTCAAACTAAATAGACTTGTGAAAAGTTCTTAACTGATTGTGTTTTCAGTGCAGAAGAACAATTTTATTTATAGGATGAATTAAGCTTGACTGATGGAATTGCCTGTGTAACATGCCTTTATTTCAGCCTTGTATGGCTTTAAAAACATCCATCATAGGCAACTCCCAGTTTTGTTCTTTGCTTATTGATTACAATTAAATTCAATGAGAGTTTCCAGGGACACTGTTGCCCAGCCTAATAAAATGAATGGCTAAGAATTATGCAGCTAAAATTTAATTAAACATTTTCTTACGTATTCTTTTCCATTTGTGGCAATTTTGTCATTTATCATATCTTGTGTTATTTCCTGCTTTTTCAGAGGAATACCTTCATTAAATGACATTTTAAAATAATGCTGTATTGTCCTTGCATGGTGACAATTTTTACTAATGTCTTCTCAGTTTGGCCCTAGCCATAGTCTCTTTTTTGTAGAGATGTACTTAATCATATAGTTGTTGAGGAAGTTGATCATACAGTTATTCTCACAATCCTCTCATGTCAAATCAAACATTCTTGTCAAGTGCAAAATTATCATTTCTGTCTTGATGTCTGCCATTGTTTGTCATATATCAATACACTAAAGATTTTTTTCCTCTCCCCATTCTACAATATATTATAGAAAGTAAGTATATTTTACAGTGTAGAATTATTATCCATATCTCTGAGATAGAATATGTATATAAAACACAGAAATACTTTAAAAGAAAATCTGTTTAAACTTCCTATTACTTATTCAACAGTTTATTTATAACACATAGACAATTTTACTTTATCTTCATATTTGAGATACAACCAAGACAGTCTTTTCCGTTATGGTCATTCATCATGTGAAATGTTATCTAAAAGCTACCGTGATGGAGCAGCAATAAATGACCCCTATCAGGTGTTTACTGAGACACTCTGTGTACACATGAAGAACAAATGGTATAGCTGGATCACATGGTAATTCTATCTATAGTTTATTGAGAACGCTATATAATTATTTCCGTAGTGGCTGAACAAGATTATAATTCCTTCAGGTTTCTTTAAAGTACATATAAGCACATTCACCAAAAAATCTTATATATTTTGATTAATATGTTGTGTTTTATTTTGTAATTACTTTTTTTTGCTTGGCTTTGCCATCTGATTTGAATGAGAGACATACTTTATTTCAAATAAAATCTCAGTATGATTAAAACCTAAATGTTACATTTAATATTTGTAAATAAAAATATATCTGATGGCTAAAGGAGATTTTTTTATTTATTGGAAATTAAGAACGGGGGGAGGAAAACAATCTTTATAGTATAGATATATGACAAACAATAGCAGACATCAAGACAGAAATGATACAAATTTGCACATGACAATATTGTTTGATTTGACATGATAGAATTGTAAAAGGGTTTAAGAGAAGGGTAATTAAACTAGTTTTTAAAAGTTTATATTTTACATATCCAAGACATGGAGTGCGAGGGTGGAGAGGTGCCTTTGTCTTGTCTCAACCTGATGATGGGACAGACTTAGTAGATTCAGATGGGAGGCCTTACCTTCTCTGAGGAACAAATGGGAGGAGAGAGAATGCAGAGAGAGGGAGAGGGAACTGGTATTGGAAACAAAAATAAATCAGTAAAAAAAAGGAAAAAAATATGTTTTAAATTTTAAAAAAGTTATATGAAAGTAGAAATGTTTGATTCACTGTAAGTTACAAGGTAACAGAATATCAATATATATGTGTAAATAATTCTTTTAATCTCACTTTAAATAGTAGTTAGAAATGTCTCCTTTAATATAAATTTGCTTGACTCACTAATGCACCTACCTATTCATACATGTAGGTCATTACAAATGTCATATAATGTTTGAATTAGTCAAAGCATTTTTTGACTGGTTTTATGAATACAAGCTTGCAACTTCAAAAAAGTTTAAAATAATGATAAATGTCTATAATATTCAAGAAATTAAAACCAAATATATAAACACAGTAAAGGCAATGATTATAGAAAATGTATAATTACAAAAATTATATTTTGTGGTGTTAATTTTTTAAACATTGCATAACATACATAAACAGCCACTGCCTTCATTAATGCTGCTCAATATTTATATCTAATAAAATTTAATAAAAATAATGCAATGTGCAGTACACAGAGGAAGTCACATGTTAGAAAAGAGAATATGTACTCAAGCGGAAGAATTTTAGTAAGTTAGTCATTATTATATTCTTAACCATAAAAATAACTGTGTTATATAAAATTTTTAAAATTGATGCTATGTAAAAGAGAAGTCTGTTTAATGAGATTCACGGTGTGTCACAAATGTATAACACTAACTAAAAAAATAATGTAACAACAAGTGAATTTAAGAATGGTATCATTCTAATTTTCTAAATAGCTCCTAAGAATCTTCTAAAACTGTAAATGAGATATCCTTTCCCTATATTAAATTTAAGATACAACAAGAACCTCTGAGTAAGAAGGTGATATCTTCAAACTAGTCAGCTTCCTCAAGGAACTTAGGACTGTAAAGTCTTCTGATCCATTTTTTTTTTGGTTTTTTTTTTGTTTGTTTGTTTGTTTATTTTTCATAGCCATGTGAACTAGAAAGTGGATGCCATCTGAAATTTCTGACAAAGTCACTTCAGTTCCCTCAACATAATCTATATCTGAGATTAATGTTATGTTTATATAAGGGAATTAACTAAAATCCTAACAAATTGAGGACACTAAAGTAGAAAGAGAAACAGCAGATCCTTTTTCAGAAAATCCCTCTGTAAGCTTTAACTTTTTACCTGAGAGATACACAACACACAATTAATGATATGTTGTGCTGTACTCTTATTTTTGTTTTGTTTTTAGTTTTTTAAATAAATCAGAAAGAGGCTTGTTTTACTTATAAATCCCATTTCCCTCTCCAGCCCTCCTCTCCTGCATTCCCCACCCCTATCCCATCCCATTTATGCTACCCAGGGAGGGTGAGGACTTCCATGGGGGATAATCAAAGTCTGTCCTATCATTTGGAGCAAAGCCTAGGCCTTTCCTGATGTGTCTAGGCTTAGAGAGTATTTCTCTATGTGGTATCCTCTCCCAAAGTCCATTCGTATACTAGAGATAAATACTGATCCATTACCAGAGGCCCCATAGATTGGCCAGGCCTCCTAACTGACACCCATATTCAAGGTTTGGTCCTATGCTGGTTTCCCAGGTGTCTGGCTTGAGTCCATGAGCTCCCAATTGCTCAAATGAGGTGTTTCTGTGGATTTTCTCAGCTTGGTCTTGATCTCTTTGCTAACTACTCCTCCCTCCTGAAAACTGGATCCAGTGAGTTCAGCTCAGTGCTTAGCTGTGAATATCTGCTTCTTCCTCCCTCAGCTACTGCATGAAGGCTCTAGGATGGGCTATAATGTAGTCATCAATCTCATTATAGTGGAAGGACATTTAAACTAGCCTCTCCTCTATAGCTAAGATTCTTAATTTGGGTTATTCTTGTGGGTTTCTCAACATTTCCCTAGTGCAAGATATTTCTTCAAACCTACAATGGCTCTCTCTATCAAATTATCTCTTTCCTTGCTCACCTCCATTCATTCCACTCAATCTTCTTGCTCCCTCATGTTCGTCTCTCTCCTCCTCTTCTCCCCTCCTTTTTCTCCTACCTCCTTTCTACCTCCCCTGTGCTCCTAAATTGTTTAAGATCTGTTGTTACTTTTTCCTTCTTCAGAGGATCATGTATGTCTCTCTATGGTGCTCCTTGTTTCTTAGCTTCTCTGGAGCTGTGGATTGTAGGTTGGTAGGCTAGTAATCCTTTGCTCTATGTCTAATATCCATCCATATATGAGTGACTTCGTACCATTTTTGTCTTTATTTGATTGGGTTATGTATTTCAGGGTGGTTTCTTCTAGTTCTATCTATTTGCCTGCAGATTTCAAGATTTTTTTTTCCCTGGGTAGTACTCCATTGTGTAAATGAATTACATTTTCTTCATCCATTGTTCACTTGAGGGGCATCTAGGTTACTTCCAGGTTCTGACTTATACAAATGATGCTGCTATGAACACAATTGAGCAGATGTCCTTATGATGTAAATGATCATGCTTTGCATATATGCTTAACAGTAGAATTGCTGGACCTTGAGGTAGAATGATTCCTATTTTCCTGGGAAACCTCCATACTGATTTCCAAAGTGGCTGTATGAGTTTGCACTCCTACCAGCAATGGAGGAGTGTCCCCCTTTCTCTACATCTTCTCCATTATAAGCTATCATGTGTGTTTTAGATTTTAGCCATTCTGAGAGGTACAAGATGGTTGTTGTTTTGATTTGCATTTTTCTGATGGCTAAGGATGGTGAACACTTTCTTAAGTGCCTTTCAGCCATTTTAGATTCCTCTATTGAAAATATTCTATTTAGTTCTGTACCCCACTTTTTATAGGATTAGTTGGTGTTTTTTGACAAGCTTCTTGCGTCCTTTATCTTTTTTGGAAATCAGCCTTCTGTCAGATGTAGGGTTGGTGAAGATCTTTCCCCATTCTGTGGGCTGTCACTTTGTATTGTTGACTGTGTCCTCTGCCTTACAGAAACTTCTCAGTTTCAAGATTTCCTATTTACTAATGGTCAATCTCAGTGGTTGTGCTATTGGCATTATGTTCAGGAAGCGTTCTCCTGTAACCATTTGTTCAAGGGTACCTCCCACTTTCTCTTCTAAGAGGTTTCATGTGGCTGGATTTATGTTGAGGTTTCTGTTGGACCATAATTCTGGGGTCCTGATGGGCGGGTGGGAGAGCCTCATGACACAAACACCAAAACCAAGAGATGCAACAAGCAAGAGGTGTTTATTGAAAGAGAGCACTCTGGTGACAGCAATCTTGAGGAAAGCTGCACACACCCCAAAGGGTTCAGGCTCTTTTTATAGAGACAAACCGCAAATCAGCATACATGCATGGGGCACAAGGTGATTGATTACTAAGTATGATCTCATGTTTGAGAGACCACCCAGGTATGACCTGTTCTTATTCAAAGGATAAACCATAGAATGACTTTGAAAGTCCTCAGACTCTCTGTTGGCCAGGAGTGACACAAACAGTGCTGTTCATCTGGGACCATTTGTTCCAGTGTTGGGAGACTATTTCCTTGTTGTGGGCCAAAACCTGGGAGAGATTTCACTTCAGTTATTTCACAAAATATTGGTGATTCAGTTATTAGCCCTATTTAACAGAATCAGCCTAGCAAAACCATTAGCCCTATCACCATAGTAACTTTCTTGTTTTCATTCCTATTCTTTCCTCCCAAGTCAATGTCCATTCTTTATGATTTTCTATGTTCTGCTTGCAAGAACTATTTTCCTGCTCCTTTCTCACATCCTTGCTCAGCAAACTAAAATCTTTCAGATCCATTTGGACTTTAGTTTTGTACATGGCAATAGATATGGATCTATCTGCAATCTGTTACATATCAATATCCTGCAATGCCAGCACTATTTGTTGAAGATGCTTTCTTTTTCCAATTGTATAATTATAGCATCTTTGTCAAAAATATCAGGTGATCATAGGTGTCTCCCTGAATGTCCTGGGAAAGCCTGATTGAGGAACAGTACCCACTGACTTAAATGCTTTCCAAAGTCAAGATAATTCATACATAGTTCTCATCATTCTATGATGGATACCTTCTCAGAATGAATGGCAATTTGCAGGAATTGTATGTAAAATGATTCTGTTGTGTTCTTGAAAATGCTTTCATGGTTTGAATGGACACTTAATCAAATCTCCCAATAACACATATTGTGAATGAAAGATTTTGTGTGTGTGTACTGCTTTGTGAAAAATATATAGGATGATCTTCGAGCTCTCAAACCATGCTATAGTTCAATTCATAGGACACAAATTATCTTATCCTTTGAAATATAAAACAAAGAAAATGATTTTGACAGTGTTTGTGCAGAACAAAATTATTAGAAACTAACATTGGTCAGATTTGTTTTATATTAATAAAATTATAATTCTTCATAATTAGAAGATAGGTAGTTACTATTACACATAGTGCCTTACTGACTGGCACTTGTTTCGTAGAAAAAGAATTAAATTTCAATGACGTCATTTTATTACTTACTGAGTTATTTCTTTCTTTTATCTTTGTATCTATTATTTTCCCCTTTATTGCAATCAAAATCAATTCATAAAATCCAAGTACAGACATATATATATATATATATATATATATATATATATATATATCTCAGACACATATTCCTAGAATTTACTTAAATAAATATTGGTTGATGATACAGTTCCACTTACATTTAATGTACTTAACTTTATTTATTTGAGCATTTGTTTTTTTTTCCAAAATACCTTTATTTATTCTTTGAGAATTTTATACAATATATTTTGATCTTATTTACTCCATGTCCTTCCCTCAAGTAAACAAGATTCACCTCTACAACCCTTAAATTTGTTATTTTTTTCTTGCTCTTTCTTCCCATCTCTTCCTTCTTCTCTGCCTTCTTTTCTGTTTATTTTTTTTTGTTCAAACTAACTTTGATGAAATGTAGTGATATATATTTTTTTTGATTTATTAAAGTTTGACTGAGGATTCAGGGAAGCAAGTTAGCCTCAATCTATAGAGATCAGGTTGTGATAATACATACCTTTAAGTGTTTTCACATGGTCTTATCTTAGCAGAGAATTCCTGGTATGACCCTTCTTACTGGTCCTCAAATGGTGAATACTCTTTTCCCACACTTCCTAGAATGCTCCTTGGTTTCTAGACTCACTTATCACCCTACATTATTGGCCACACAGTGTGTATTCTTCAACCATTCAGAGAAACATATATACAGAAAGACTACACCAATTATTTTTTTCTTCTGAATTTTTTGAGAAATGATTGCTCTGTGTAGTGTGTAGTTTTGTAGACCAGCAGACCTCAAGCTCATAGAGATCTACCTATCCCTGTCTTTATCTCCTAAGTGCTGTGACTAAAGGTGTGTACCACTACTGCCCAGCTTTTTTTTTTTTTTTTTTTTTTTTTTTCTTCAAGAAAGGAGTCTTTGTGTTGCTTTGGAGCTGTGGAACCTGTCGTGGAACTTGCTCTGTAGACAAAGCTGGTTTTTAATTCACAGAGATCTACCTGTGTCTGCTTCCTGAATACTGGGATTAAAGTCAAGCACCATCAATGCCTGGTTATTTAACTCTACAAGAAAAGTCCATATGGTCATAACTGAATTCATCTTATCCATCAGTTTAACTTGGAGACTATGTGAACAGTGAGAATATTTTGGTTATTAATTCAAAAATAGAGAATGATGATGATTTCCATTCAAGGACATGAGCATTTGTTTCTGATATTATAAAGGCATAAATTAAACATGTAATTTTTGTGCATTTTTAACATATCAATGAAATGTTGAAGATATTGTCCCACATGAATGCAAAATCCTAGTGGGAACTTTCAAATGCATTTCTGTATGAAAATAAGATGCCCTGGGTTCTCAGAACTTTGTTCAACCATTCCTCTCTTCATTACCCACCTTGAACTATAATAAGATGCTTATTGACCAAGGTAGAGAGCCTCTCCAAGTTATGGTACAAATATAATTGTTTAGAAAGCAGTTTGATAACACTACCATTTAGAAAAACATCAGTTGGACTTAGTGGGTCAAAACTCAGAATAATTTTAGTATATTATACAGCAGTACACAAAGTTAGATGGGAGACATGATGAGAAAAAGTCTAGGGAACACAGGAGACAATAGAAGGTAGACATAGTCAAGATACCTTATTTTCATGGATGAAATATTCAAAAATTACCTTTGTCATCAAAGGTACAAATAAAATCATTTTTATAGTACCTGTTATATGAGAATTTTTTAGTAAGATGACAAGAAAATTCTTTCATTACAGATGACTAAGAAAAGATTAAAATCTGTGTATTATATTTTCTGTGCTGCCCCTAAACAACTCATTATGGATTTCTCATGATCTCAGAAATGATAGCAAAGGAACATGAGTCCATTGACCTCCAAATAGTTCCATGCACCAAAATGAACTAGATTCACAAACAATTACATAGAATGTTGCTTTTTATTTATGGGTTGCCATTTTGTGAATATTTTGGAATGAAATGCATATTTTATGTAATTCATAGGTATTATACAAGCACATAATATAAAACCATATATATTTTGTATCACCCATGGGATGAAAATATATTAAGTATGCTGTACTTGTTTGCTATTTTCTGGTGTTTTTTGTTGTTGTTGCTGTTGTTGTTATCACAAATCACTATAGATTTAAAGCAAAGAAATGAAGTTAATTCATTCTTAGATTAGTTGATCTCTGGGCAATATGATTCTTAATAACAACAATATGGATTCTCATTTCCTCATTTGCAATAACATTCATTCAAATTTATTTTTAATTTTACATTGATCATACAATGTGTTTTTAATCATATTTTCTCTTCCCTACCATGCATATTCTAGAGTATTACTCTTTATTTTTTTCTTCTTTTGCTTTTTTTTTCAAGACAGCATTTCTCTGTGTAGCTTTGTAGACCAGGCTGTCTCTTATCAGAGATCCACCTGCCTCTGCCTTCTAACAGCAGAGAATAAACGTGTAAGCCACCCCCACCCAGCCAGATTCTAGCTTCTTAAATTGCATTTGGTTGCTCTAAATATAGATTTTAAAAAATATTTTTCATTATTTATAGGGTTTTAAAATATATTTTTCCTTTACTTTTCCTCACGTTTGGATTCTCATAGAAGGGGAATATTTGTGGAAACATATTAGGAGATTCAAATACATTAAGAAAAGTTAAAATTACAATCAGTAAACAAAAAGTTTGCAAATTTGATGATGTATCTAATCCAACATTCTTGTTTTAATGTCTAGTACAGAGAAAGGAGGAGAAGAAGTTGATGAGAGGTTCACCACTGCTTTCTAGCTAGACATCATGTCGAATCTAATGATCCTCAGAATTTCTTCTGAAAATCTTTTCCCTGAGTAATGCATTTTTAAGGTCTTTATGTCTCTACAACACACAATGTCTTCAGATTTTGATTTTCACATAAGAAGGAAAGATAGTTTAGACTATTCTGTACAAATATTGTGTAAAACCACTACATATATCTTCATAAGCACCTCCAAATTAGGATGTCAGGTATTTAAAACTGCTTTGGGACCATTTGTTGAAGATGTTAGGAGAAAATACCTTATGTAGCCCATATATTTAGTTTATGACTACAAAGTTGAATATTTTGACTCTCTGAGCAAAGTGAATTAAAATATTTAAGCTAATTTGCATTTCTTTCTCATCCACCAGGTGTTTAGACATCCTCTAGGAACAAGAGTACTGTTCATGTGAATGATAAACTTTAAATATTGTACAGCTGTGGATACACTTGTTTCCTTGTTATGCATTCATCTGGTTTTCACTTCCATTCCCTTCCTAAACCTGCAGTTGTACCTGACATAAGGAATGGAAAGACCTGATATTGAATGAGCAGAATTCTGTGTGTTTGTGAATACAAAACAGATGTGCAGTCAATATTGTGGGCTCCAAACCAATAGACAAGGAATAAATGCGAAAGGAATGAAAGGAGAATTTGCTAGTAATTTTTGGAAAATATCTCATCAGAAGTGGAGGTTGCAGCTTCCTCCCAGGATTTGAAGAAGAGATTTCCACACAAGGCTTTTCCTGTTAATTTTCTTCACAAGAACAAGTATTACAAGTACCTAAAAAAAAAGGAAAGCAAATGAGAGAAATACACACATAAAAGAGTTTCAAAATGCTTAAATAAATGTGAAGTTCCACAGAAAAAGAGGAACTTTTTAAAAACTGTACAGTTAAGATCAAATTATTACACACTGTATCTTGAATTATTACTACATGTATATCAATAAATAGATTACTTAAAGTATATGATGTCAAATAAAATTTATGTGCAATATTAAAAAAATCATTCAGTGTTTCACATTCTTGATATTATCCCTAATCTCTATTCCTCAAATTCAATGAATTTGCATATTATTGCCAATTTCTGTGACAAAGTCCTCTCATCATTTTTTTTCAATTTATATAATCAATTGAAAGAATAATTCAAATTTTAAATTTTTATTTTTATTCATGGAAATGTCACTGTCACTATCTGGCTCATTAAATCTAAATCTTTACTATTTCTCTCTCTATATATATATGTCCATAGAAATTCACCACCTTGAGTTTCAGTAGAGTAATATTGCTCACCTGTCTTACTGTTGTTGTTGCTTGAGTATTTCTCCATTTCTATGTTATTTTTTAACTATTTAACCATAGTTAATATACTTTATACTCATACTACAAACATTTCTGAAATTACAAGGTAATTTATGAATTGAACTTTTTGTGAAATGGATAATAGGTTTTTTTCCTTAAATTCAGATTTTCTGAAATAAGATATGTTAACTACCATTTAGTTTTCCATTTTTTGTCTATTAGGTATATTTATCATGCTAAATTATGTCATAGTTTAAAGTTGTGCTCCATATGTTAGTATGTATGAAGTTGCATTATTAAAAATAAGAAATTCACAAAGAAAGACATTGAATGAAACCACTATTGCTCTAAACTCTCTGACTCTGTCTCTGGATTTCCAGTTTACTACATTAAAATGAAAGCCTTTCCTCAGATGAATTTTATATACAGTTAGGATTTGTGAATTATCACCCTGACTGTTGCAGGTGGTCTGTTTTTCAGGTGCCATCAATGATCACTGTCCACTCAAGATGAACTGCTTGTCAGCAAATCTTGACAATCAGGGAACCGTTCCTTCCTGTGGATAGTGATGAAGCTTGCTTACTTGGAATGCTGAATGATATGACTGACTTCTCAGGATAAGACAATATATCTGAAAGTGGTTTTACGTGTCTCTGAGAATGATGGGAACCTTGCATTATATTCATTTATCAAACTCTGATAATTTCAGATGACAATGGGAATACACAAAGCTTCTGAGAGATAGGCTCCTGGAGTCCTAGAACATGTATTTTTAAATTGAAATTTCAAACACAGTGATGGGCTATAAAGCTTGATTCAATTGAAAGCACTTGCTGCTTTTGAAGAAGTTCCCAGCATCTGTGGATGGCTCACAGTTCATGAGCTCTAGGAGACCAGTATTGTGGTCTGGATTTCATGAACACAGGAATGAAAACACACACAAACACACACACACACACACACACACACACACACACACACACACACACAGCAAGAGAGAGAGAGAGAGAGAGAGACAGAGAGACAGAGAGACAGAGAGACAGAGAGACAGAGAGACAGAGAATATGAATAAATAAATCTAAAAAATTAAACAAAGTAAAATTCATAGAAAGGGGAAGAATTTAGAAAACACCCACATCTCATTTTGTGAACCAAATTGAAAAAAGAAGAATAACAGAACTATTGTAGACAAGTAATGGTTTCTTGTACTATTTTTAAATCAGTGCCAACAGAGAGTTTCCTCATTTATATAATTACAACGGGTCCAGACATGTACCCAGGAGAAGTTAAGGGTAATGTTTTTCTCTTAACTCTGCTGGAGACTGAGATCCTGGAGCACAAGCACAGCATTTGTAACTGAACCTGAACTGAATTTGAAATGAAGAGACTGGATAATCTGGTTGCAATAGGAAATGAGCAATAGGAAATGAGGTGTAAGTGATCTGCAAGTTATAGGTGTTGTGTGTGTGTGTGTGTGTGTGTGTGTGTGTGTGTGTGTGTGTGTGTTAACAGGCTCATGTGTGGTGACTAGTATAATTTGTACACTCCCAATAGAGAAGGAAAGATTCTCCTCCACTTGTCAGGCTCAAAGTAATTATAAAGTCTGATGTGGAACGATTTGCCAAACACATGATTGGGGAACCCTAGAAATTGCGCTCAGACTACATATTCACCTGCAAGTTGTCCCTGTTCTAAGGTACATTTTTTTTCCCTGAAAATTAAGGCAAACTTATACCAATAGTTACATATATGTCTTAAGTTGTCTTCTTAATGTTCATGTACAGGGAAAACAATGTTTCTTTGAAATTTGAAAGCCAAAATCTTTGTCTCAGTAAAGGCAGATGTTAATTTTGCCAGTACAGTTCTCTTAACACCTTTGAGTTTCATTAGAAATATATATTTATTCTATCACAGAAAAACCCATCTACATAAATTGTTAGATAAGATTCTTTTCTGCCATAAAACATGTATAGATTGTGGCCAAATAATATTTTATAAATAAAGAATTCTATGGTGCCTAAGTATATTGCTAAACACTAAATAAGAACATGCTATATACAAATTACTCTATACACATTGTGATATCATGCAATTTGAAAGAAATGATGGCTTGTTTGTCTTGTATTGTCATGCATACAACTTCTGAAAACCAACTGTTACAATGAACATATCAAATTACACTAATGTTTTTCTTAAGGTAAATTTTCCAAAGTTTTTTGCTCATTTTTTTAACGTATTTTACATACCAGAGTTCCACCTCCTTCTCCTCCTTCCCTTCACCCCCACCTTATCCCAACCCTCCAATATCTATCATCAGAATGGGTCAATAAAGCCTCGCACATTCATTTGACAGGGCCAAGTCTCTTCCCCACACCCCACATCAAGACTTAGCAATCTCTTAAAATTTTTGATGAAAACAGTTTCACATGGGTATTTTTATTCTTTTATTTTTTAATGATTACTTCCAACATTCCATTTCCTAATGCTAAGCATTCACATGCTCTGTGATTTTTTTCTTAAATCATAATTCTGTTTCTTTGATTTTTTTATTGCATGAGCATGCGTGTATTCATGTAATAATAAAGTGTAATCACTATTTTTTTAAATCAATATGGCATTTGTAGGTATATTTATTTCAGCCACACTTTAGTTTTCAACCTTCATATAACAGAATGAAATAGCTTTTTGGGCAATCAAAGTGTTGAATATTTCTACATGATAAGCTTGTCTAGGAGATAAAAGATAAACTTACAAAGAAACCAAAGCTAACTTGATAGACAACTTCAGATCATAACTTTCCTTTTGTAAATCTGTGCTTCTATTTAAAAATTAGAACACAAGCATATTTCAAGTCTTAAAAATAATACAACCAATTAGTTTCTTTTTCATCCTTTTTGTTTTTATTTCACATTCATGCTTAATGTCATTTCAGATATTTATTTTTCAATACAACTGATTTAGTTTTGAGAATACACAAACATGCATGGTGCAATTTGATTCAGAAGATAATTTATTTAATATCTGAGTCATTGTTGAAAATGCAGAAATACAGGATAAGTTTTCAGCTCTTCTGGGAAATTTAGCATATCCAAACAGGGACCACTTATCCCTTTATTCATCAAAGAAGAACCTATTTGAATTTATTTTAGAAAATATTTTATTAATACTTTTGCAAAAGATGATGGTAGTTTGATAACAGTTATATTTACTTGAACAGCACTCCTGTGCACCTATATTTCAAGCCAACAAATCATTTTACATAAGAATTTAACTCCTAAAATGAAGTTCCATGCCTAAAACATGAGGATATGACTTCAAATTAAATGGTAAAGATCGGAAATAGGATGAAGTGTTTGCTAAAAACTTCAATGTTAATGCAACTTTATTCATAGATAAAATAGCTATTTTTGTTTTAAAAGAGATGCTATTGAGTTTCCATACTCAAAGCTTATACTTGAGTAAATAAGTTGTATTATTATCCAGAAACATGAAGTCATGTGTATAAACATTTATAAACATAAGGGAATAATAATTTTTAACATAAAAAGTCTTTGTGTAATTTTAAAGCATTTGTTAAGCATATGAAAATCTCTCCAGGAACATTTATGGTTAAGTATTTTCAAACCCTTCTGTTAAATACAATAAATGGTCATCTTTATCTGGATATAATAATTAAAATATTTATCTGTATATTATCATTCATTCCATGGATTTATGACTTTTCCTCCCATTAATAACAAAAAAGAAAAGGTAGTAATATTTTTTCATTATAAGGTTAAATAACATTTTATTAAAATTTGAAGTAGTTTTCCTGAACAGTCCTGTTAGTTTATGACCCAAAGTTAACCTGTAGCTTCACCTGCCCAAGGACTAGGTAATTTCCGGGATGTTTGGAGTTGTAGCTTTTTTAAAACAACATCAAGAGACATGGGAAAACACAGGGGTCTTATGTGATTTTCTTTAATTAACTCCTGTAACATATATCTTGTTTCCCATAAGCTGGGAATTTGAAGATGCTGGCTGTCCTGACCCAATCCTATCCTGTTCAGTATTTAATTAAACCTTGTTTCAGATTTGGCTCAAAACTATAAAACTGGGTTTTCTCTGGGGGAAATCTCAGGATTAACTCTAGCTTCTGGGAATAAAGAAATGTATAGGAGGAAGAGATAAAGGCCTGCCTTTGTGAATTAGAGACCAAGAAATCTGTCATCTTCAACAATCGAGGTCAATAAGCAGGTTGACAGTGGGAAGAGGGGAGGTGTGAGTTTCAGAGAATGGATGAGAAATCCCAGAGTTCCAGGAAAAGGCCCAGAAACTGGGGGTGAAAAAGCAAATACAAGGAAGGAAAAGGAATACTAAGAAAAGCAGGCAGGGTTAGCAATACCACATTGTAGGAACAATGCTAGCAGGTGAATCAGGAAGGGGCTTCAAGCAGATATGAATATACATTTCATTTAAAGATGTTTATTCCTCTCCCTTCCTTTGCACGAATTCAAGTATATCAGATGTATTAAAATATGGTCTACTGGGTATATGATTGACAGACCAGACCCAACTGTATGCAATCTTAAGAGAGAAAAAAAGAATATGCAATGTTCTGATCTTTAAGGCAAATGAGAATGTCTTGGCTCCATGGGATCAAAGGTAAACCTCAGATTCCAAATTTTTTTTTGATTGAGAGGCAGTTGTTTTTCCTTATTGGTCTTCTACAAAACCCTGATATCTATATCTTTTTGTACAATAATTTAAATCCTAAGGATGAGCTATAGTGTTGCTTGTATGTTTATCTCTCCCTCTCTTATTAGTTAAATTTATTTATTTTATATCCTGACCACAGTTTCTCCTCCCTCATCTCTTCCAAATCTGTCCCCCACCTCATTTCTGACCTGTACCCCATCCATACCTCTTGTTTCTATTCTGAAAGGGCAGGCAAAGGCTGTACTTTTAAGGTGGAAAGGATGGGAGAATTAATCCACTAGAATAAAGGGAATTGAAAAGTAGTCGTGAACACACAACTAGTGATAAAACATAATTGGGAAGGATGGTACTCACCTAGGGAAATAACATTCCCTCAGCTGTGTGAATACCTACAACACAAAGAGCACAGGAGATAGGGGTTAGTTTGTCCCACTTCACACAACCCTCAAAGCAATCATGGCAGAGTTACTGTAGGAACTGGTAATGAGAAGGGAGTGATGAAAGTGATTTTGCTGTGTGACTATGTAATTTTATCTGACCCCTGTGTTGCAGCAAAGAAAGAAAGAACCAGTGTTCTATTTGAAAGACAGGGTGAGCCATTCACTTGGTGATATCCTTTAAGCACACTAATCTACAGTGAGGTACAGGGCTAAGAATGGCCACTCTCTTATAAATTCACTGCTCTCTCCTTCATCTGATTAATTCCCACCATTCCTGATGGTCTCAGTTTAAACTGACATCATTTTTTTTCAAGAAAAATCCATTAACAGAGGTAAAATAAAAGAGAGGGGAGTGTGTTGTAGTACATACTTGTTTAACTATATCATAATTTAGGAAAGTTTTACACAGTACCTCACTAAATTTGGATAACCAAAACCAAAACCAAAGAATGTTGACCAAGAAGAAAGCTGGAAGCTTCCTGCCAAAACTTAACTGGACATGGGTAAAGCAATAGAAGGAGAGCAGAATGTGGAGAGATGGCCTATGGGTTTTGTAATACTAGCAGCTAGAACATGGGTAGAGGTATAAGGCACTAATGGTATGCAGAATGCAATACGCTGCATGTGGGTTTACATCTAAGAAGAGTGTGTTTGTAAAAATAAATGTGCTAAAAATGTACCTCATGTGGCATAAAAAATTTACAGCTCCCTTTGCTCTGACCAACTTCCTTCTCAGTAAATGTACTCCTAATAAAGACTTTCTACCTCTTCCAAATCTGTTGTGTTGTTACTCAACTGATTGTTTGGCCCACTGAGTCCTGATATCTGATTACATCATTATTATTTTACTACCCTTTTAATATTATACATTTCAATGTTTCCCTTATTTCATGTATATTCCATAAAAGCAAGTTCATCACATTTTTAGTAATCAAGCTCAGATTTTATCCTGTTATCTTTTTCTTTGTCTATCAGGGTGACTATGACTTCCCTCCCCTATTAAAACATCTCCTGGCATAAGGTAAATTTAAATGGCAGCTGATGATCATAATTCCATTATCAAGCTGAGGACAGTGATAATAACAGGCATTCCCCTGTCTAATGTTTAGTAACAGCAGCAAATTACTGGCTGGCACCATTTGTGACCAAAGTGATCCACATTGACTTGCCAAGAACTACTCATTCTGTTTGTTGAAACAAAGATAAATTTATGTTCTACAAATGCTACACACAGGCCCTGTACAGGCAGGACTTGCTTGAGAACACAGACAGTTTTTGTTTTCACTTTCTTTTTCTTAGAAGAGATCGTATAATTATATTGTGATTGTAAATAATCTTCAAGGCTATAAAGAGAAGTAAAAGTAGCCAATGATTGTCTTGACTGATACTTAGCTATAATCAGCAATGTGACAAGTAACAGCAGCGGGCCTTCTCCTGTGAAAGAGCAGCTCTTTTTTCTTCTCCTGTGAAGAGCAGCTCGCAGGTTCTCATTACAGTAATAAAGTGACTGCTGTGTATACCGTGAAAAATGAAAAGTTCGCTGTGAAACTAAACATGTATCAGAAACACCTCAAGCCTCATCAGTACCTTAACAGAACATGATGATCTCTGAGGCATAATCTACCTTTAATCATTAAGCAAAATAGTCCCACTTGCTGCATGTTTATGGAACAAACCTTAAGACATACAAAGTGTGAATGTTCAGAGTCAGGTACTGCAACGATTCACAAGATTGGCAAGGCACAAGAAAGCCCATATCTAGGATTTGTCATGAGATAAAGTGTTGGGGACCATCATCATCTTCAACACCTCAGGTATCTGAGATAGAAAATTATTGTCTTCTAAGAAATAAACAGGATATTCTGAAGAATATTCCAAGGTAAATGGTTGCAATTTCACAACCAGCTAAAGAATATCTCAGGGCTATCTCTCCTGCTGTTATTTACAGGTTACAATTACAGGTTAGTTATACAACTTAGGTCATTCCTTCTACTGACCATCTCACTCTGCTTACGGGCCAGTGCCATGCCCTGGTTAGGTGCAAACTCTGCTCACATCCTGCTCATGGTCCTATATAAGCCTTCCCTGAGAAAACAAAATTTGTCAGCTTGATCCGAATACTGTCTTGCTGTACATTCTTTGTATCCTTTGAACCCCATTTTCTTCTAGGTGTTCGCCTGTTCTTCGTTGATTGTCCCGCCGGTCAGGGCAATAAAATAGGTAAAGATGCTGATAAGTCTGTCACCCTGAGTTCAAGTAGAACAAATTTACTCCTGCACTCCTGCAAGTTGTCCTGTGGTGCACACACACACACACACACACAGAGAGAGAGAGAGAGAGAGAGAGAGAGAGAGAGAGAGAGAGAGAGAGAGAGAGAGAGAGAGAGAGAGAGAGAGAGAGAGAGACAGAGACAGAGAGAGAGAGAGAGAGAGAGTGAGAGAGAGAGAGAGAGTTACTACAAATAAAAGGAAAGCCCATATCTAATGATCAGAACTTTTCACTGAGGACTCCATTGGTTTAGTAGAATATATCAAATGATCTTTTTATTAGAAGTGTAGAGCACTCATCATGTAATAAAGGGTTGCTTCAGAACTATCCCAGTAACTTTAAAATACAATAGAAAGAGAGGCTACCTGCAAGAGAAGCTCAAACTGACAAGTTCAGTTTAAGTATGTGTGGATATTTATTTTACCATGATTATCTGAGACATCTTAAAAAATAAAGGAAAGCAAATAATGTGGTGAAAGCAATCTTGAATACCCTTAACAAATACATCTTTGAATTTTCACATCAGGACAGTACAATTCACACCTGAAGCACAGTTGTTTGAGGTCCCCGAGAAACTTACATATTGAATGTAGCATTTCCTTGTCCATCCTGACATGTCCCCTTCAATCCAGTTCTCCCACACCCGAACGTGGTGATTTTAGTGAGGTACTTACCATCCAATCTACTGGCACCTCATGGACTCTTGATCCATTGGACCCTTTGTGCTTGCTTCGTAGTTGATTATTGAACCCTGCTTCACATACATCTGCAGAGACAGATGTTTCTCTAATCAGATGTTAGCTCTGTGTGGAAATCTTATTTCAGCCATGAAATATCTTTTCTAATTCTCTTCTGATTAAAGTCTACACTATTTGAATGTAAAACTCTATGCAAGTTAATGTCATTATTTACTTGATTAAATTCTTGTTGTCTTCTCTCACATAATTGATGTCTTGTTAGGTCATGACCACATGTATTCATGTTTTGCAATAATATAGAGAATTGAATATTCCAAAGACCTTATACATTTATATCTCTCAATTTCTTTCTCCAGAATTTTCTATCTTCAAATATTATGCATGAATAAATTATCAGCTTAAAAATGTAAGGAAAAAGTTTCAAAATAAAATAAGAAATGAAATTGATGAGTTAATTATGAGCATTTTCCTAAACTTGGTGAGGTGTATAACCACAAAATGAGATGTAACTTTTGCTATCAATCATGGTAAGTTTACATATCAACATTGTTTGTTCTGTAATTTAAAAAATATCTTTTTATAAGCTGTCATCTTTATCAAAGAGAAAAGGAAAGCATTATAAAATTGTTTCCACCATAAGAATTTAAAGAATGATTATGAAAGACATATATCAAAAAGCTTTCTGATACCTAGCTGATATTCAATAAAAACTTCTTTTTTCTATTTTTCATGACTCCCTCAGGCTAATCAAAGTCCCTAACTAACTCAGAGTCAGAATTCTAATTTGCTTTAGGCCTACAGAGTGAAATGTAATAAGCCTGAAGGTAAATGACTGGGCTTTCCAAGCCAGTATCATTTTTGAAATGTAAGAGTTATAAATGCAATTTTGTGAGGAATATTCATCAAATTAAGGTCTATGTCTTAATTGAAGACAGCTAATTGAATTGTGCAATAGAAGAACAAACTTCAGTCTTTGGTATTGAAGATATAAAACAGTGAGAAATTGGTTACAAAAATCATCATTGCACTTGAGCTTTTCATATGTAGTTTTTACAGTGATAAGAAATCAATGGGATCTGTTTGTTTAATGGCCTATACCTTCAAATTTTCTTGAATATGTTATCTTTCATATTTTAACCAAATGATTTTTTACTGTGTTTTATTTTGTTGTTATTTACTCAAAAGTCACTTACAAACAAACAACAAACTTGCACAACAAATAACTAATAAAAAATATGTACTATGAGAGCTTGGGAAGGGAAGGGGCAGTGGTGCATTAGGTGCCTAATATATGTTAAAACCTAGCTTCCATCCTCAGCAAAATAGAATTTAAAAATATATAAAAGTAAAAAATAAATGATAGATGTTGATGTTTAGTTATCTTACAAATAATTTACTGATTTTCTATTTTACCCCTGTGAATTTTTGTTTAACACCCCCACTTACTATTTTTTTTTTTTTTGTTTTGTTTTCTTTTTTGAAACAGGGTTTCTCTGTATTGCTTTGGAGATTGTTTTGGAACTAGATTTGTAGACCAGGCTGGTATCAAACTCACAGAGATCTGCCTGCCTTAGCCTCCCAAGTGCTGGGATCAACGGCATGTGCCAACACCCAGCCACTTACTACATTTTAAATTCTTTTCATGTAAAGTTTATTTAGGTATGTATTAAGACTCATCTCAATTAATAATACCTATCCATGTTAGCTAAATTTCTACTTTTTTTAAAAAAATAGCTCACAATTTAAATCTTTATGATAAAAAGTTACTGTTGGCCTTGAGATAGATACATGTACATGCTAGATGCCTGTTCTACCTTTGGAACAGGAAGACCAAGCACACCTTCTGGAGCAGCCTGTTTGCTGTTTTAAATCTGGCAAGAAGTTTTATGTTCTTTTTCTAAAAGCTCTATTCATATTTAAGAGACAAATGAATTATAATTGCTTATCATCCTCATGAAATGTCTTATCAATGCAAAATCAAAATGAGGGTTGAAAGTTGTCTACACTATTATTATTAGATTATTATTATTATTATTAGATCAGCCTTGTGTTTTCTTTTTTTTTTCTTTTAGGTTTATTTATTTTTATTGTAAATGTTTCTTATTTAAATTTGAAACAAGCATGTTTTACATGTCAGTCCCAGTTATTGCACTCTCCTGTCCTCCCCTGTTCCCCAACCAACCCCATCCTATCCACTTTCTGCTCCTCAGGGAGGGTAGGCCTTCCATGGGGATTCTTCAAAGTCTATCATATAATTTGGAGCAGAGTCCAGGCTTTCTCCTGTGTGTCTAGGCTGAGAGAGTATTCCTCTATGTGGAATGGGCTCTCAAAGTCCATTGATGTACTAGGGATAAATACTGATCTATTTCCAGATGCCCCCATAGCCAGTCTTGTGTTTTCAATGTGCATTTGTACTTATGAATGAAAGTGTTTTGCACATAAGAGATTCCACTGATGTTCATTTTTGCCAAGGGCTTGGTTGTCGCCAGCATTTTGAGCCTGAGGTATGAAGATTAATTGCCTCAGATCTAGGAACAAAGCTGTATCAACTCAGTAGGGTTTCCAGCACACCTACATGACTGAAATTGACCAAAGGAAATGTGATATACAAATTACCATGATAAATTAAATAAAAAAATTTCAAAAGAAGACTCAGTAAGGGAATGTATGTGTACGTGGTCTTCATTCTGAAAGCTAAGATAAAGGAGGCACTCAGACCTGATATGGGGGCTATGGCATGAGTGTACTACACATCAAATGTGAGGAAACAACTTGAAAAATACTGAGAGCTTGAAGAAAGAATTATATATTTTACAACCAGCTCATTAGTCTGATGATGGCAGACATAGGATGCCAGAAATAAGTAGGAAAATGTGAAAATCAAGATAGGAAAATGTATCTTTTAAGCTTTAAAAAATAAGAGATCCTATCAGTGTTAGCATTGTGACTCATAATTTTCAAATTTTGTGGAGTACAGGATTTCAAAGTATGACCTGAAAATTCTCTGGTGACAGGATTTCCTCAACGCCTGTTGTTATGTCACCTTTTCATTCTGATTTTGTTGATTTGCAAGTTCTCTTTCTGCCATTTGGTTAGTGTCCATAAAGGGCTGTCTATCTTGTTGATTTTGTCAAAAAAAAAAAAAAAAAAAAAAAAAAAACGCAACTCTTTGTTCATTGATTCCTTGTATTGTTGTCCAGGATAGCAACTGCTGGTGGGAGTGAAAACTTGTATAACTATTTTGGAGAGCAGTATGGCAGTTTCTCAGGAAAATGGAAATCAGTCTACAACAGAACCCAGAAATTCTGCTCTTAGGTATATACCTAAATGATCCACAACCATGCGACAAAGACATATGTTTTACTATGTTCATAGCAGCATTATTTGTAATACCAAGAACCTGAAAGCAATCTTGATGCCCATCAACTTAAGAATGGATAAAGGTGATGTGATACATTTACACAATGTAACAGTGGAATACTACTCAGGGGAAAAATAAATGAAATCTTGAAATTTGCAAGCAAATGGATGGAACATTTAGAAACCATCCTGAGTGAGGTAACCCAGTTCACAAAAAGAGGAATATGGTGTGTATTCACTCATTTATGAATTTTAGACATAGAGCAAAGGATCACCAGCCTATAATTCACACATCAGAGTAACTAGGACACAAGGAGGAAGAGGAACCTATGAGATACACACTAGATCCCTCCCAAAAAGGGAAAGGAACAAGATCTCCAGAGCATATTGGGAGTGGAGTGGAAGTTAGGAAAATGAGAAGGGGAGGAGAGGAGAACATATGTGACCAGGAAGATTGAGTCGGGGGGACATATACACAAGAACAAAAAAAAAGAGATACTATAATAGAGGAAGCCAATATATGTTTGAAGAGAAAACTGACTCTAGGGGAATGTCCAGAGACATACATGAATGACTCCAACTAACAATCTGAGCTCCCCCTTGTTCAGTTCAGCTGTCTCTATGGGTTTCTGTAGCCTTATCTTGACCCCTTTTCATATTAATCTTGTCTCTCTGCAAGTGGATATCAGGAGTTTAGCTCAGTGTTTAGCTATGGGTTTCTGCTTCTGTTTCCATCAGCTACTAGATGAGGTATCTATGATGGCATAAAATTAGTTATCAATCTCATTATCACAGAAGGGCTCAGGATTGGTGTTCTTCCAGGATTGGGTGGCATGTCATGTATTGATTGGTCAACTGGTGGCTATGGCCTATTGGCCCTCCTAGGATGGTTGCTATGCTCTGCAAGTCACTGTTTTTGCCACTTTTACCTTAAAGAATGCCCAGAGCCATAAAGCACATCCTGAGTCCTGCCAGATAACTTCTTACAGGTTCCTTGACATGTGGAGGGTATCTGACCTCCTAGTGGCTAGGGAAGTCCTAACAAGGTCAGATATGTGCTGAGTCAGAGGCCTACATGTCTTTTCTGCAGTCTGTCATGGCTGGTAAAGCAGGTAGCTGATCCCTTCAAAGATTGTGGTGTGTTTTCACAGCAATGGAAACCATAACTGAGACAGATGATAGTACCTGGAACTGGGGTATTGGTGTGATATATCTGTCCCTGTTTTTGGACATTGATACTTTGGGTTATGAAAGGAGACCCCAAGCCACAGTTACTGCAAGGCACATGTCAAGGTTCCTATATATTGAATGAATCTTATATGAGAAATGGACTGTGGTGTCAGGGAAATACATTTGCATGAGAAGGTGATGATATAATGTGTATCTTTATGTTAAAGTTAAGGTGCTAAAAACACTTGAATTGTGTATGCTTACATAAGATTTTTTCTAAAAGGTTTAGCATTATGTCTTGCATAATTATTCTTTATTATTTAAAAATATATTTATACACATTACTATGGAGAAGCAATAACAACATTCACATCACTTCTGGAGTCATATGAGCTTGGGTATTGAGTCTCTTTCTTGAGGTTTTGAAATTCCTAGCCCATATATTCATATATTTGCCTAATCTATTTTCCAATTTATGTACTTTAATGAATCCTATGATCAGCAGAAAGAATTCAGATCTTCCAATCTGACATAACTCAACATCAGTAATTCATTTATTCCTTATAAATATTTATCTCACTTCTCTGCACGAGTTCCTGTACTGAACAGTCAGGATACATATTGAAAGAAAAAAGCATAGCTCCTGTCCTTGCAAAGTTTAGTGTTTTCTTGGGAAGAAACTATCAGGCAGCTAAAAGTCATACCATATGAAAATGTTAAGAGGAAAAAAGTGAAAGCTGAACAAACAAATAAACAACTAATAATATTGTTCACATTGTCTGGTTAGGAAGTCAAGGAACTTTTCCCAGAAACATGAAAAATGAAGGTTAAATGTGAAATGCATATTGCAAAATGATGCATAACATTGGTGCATTATAAGGAATCTTAAAGAATGCCTTTAGATGAAGATTAATTCAGTAGACAAAAAGAACTAAGACATGGGCTGCATATGTTCTAAAATAACTAAAATATTTGTTAAGCTGTTAAATATGATTACATAAAAATATTCTGAATGATTAGAAAAAAAATTAAAAGCAGTAACACTTTGCCTTAGTTTTAAATTTTTCTAGCTATGAAAAATATATAGAAGTGTACCTATCAAATATAATAGAGAAAGCAAATTATAATGCAAATGAAGAAAGAACCAGTATAGGGCTGACAGGAAGTCACAATTGTGAAAATTCAAGGAAACAAAAGTTGAGGAATCCAAGATTAATCACATCACCTAACCACAATTATATTTAATTCATTTTTGTTGTAGAAGCTGAGTCACTGCTGTCTGATTCCCAACTTTTAATGGTGCTAGGATGACTTGAAGTTTATCTTCAGTCCAGGAAATCATTTGTTTCCAAAGACAGGATTTTTTCCTGAATTACTGCAACAATCATTAATATTATTGAAAAGTCAACAGGCAATATTTATAATTAAAATTACAATACAAAGACACAGATTTAGAATAAAAAACAATGCCCATAGCACACACTAACACACAGACTCATAAATATATGTGAACACAAAGATATTTGTTTTTCCATTAAAGACAATACTGTTTAAAACGTGAGTGTATGCTAAATGTAAAAATGTATAATTTTGAGGATTATGATCATAACAAATTTATTAAATATATTATGAAAAATAAGTCACAATTGTAGCAGCAATAACAAAATAATAAATTGAAGTGTAATAATGTTTATTACAATATATATAAGAATGCAGTTAAGTTGTTTGTGATTCAGTTTCCTACAGTGAAACAAATATCAGGATATTAAGTGCAATATGATAGAATTATCTCAAGTAGGTGTATGAAATTTTATAACTGTTATCAGTCTAATATATACAAATAAAAATGGAAAAATATAATTCCATTTGTAAACAATTATGAGGTTTTAAATTGTGTACCATTTTTAAAATGTCGAAAACTTATGCCCATAATGTTCAACCATGAAGTACTTGCTATTGTTTATATTCATGCTTCCAATGAGCTAGCATTTGATAAATATCACAGGCATTGAGGTGATATTCATGTAAGATGTAAACATGGGACTTTGTACTCAGGATTTTAACTGTATTTTAATAGCCACTGAAGAATTTATGCTACATATATGCACAAAAATATTGTAACATATTATAACTTATGCCTTTCTCCATTAGAAAGTACCATAATGCAACACAGATATATTATTTCTAGGAGGTTATCACAATTAAATATATCAAAAATAACTAACTATGATGAGATACATTCTGAAAAAATATTGGAGAGTCTTTCAAACTTACAAATTTATTCTAGTGGCTTTCTGGGGTAAGTGCTACTAATTTGAAGGCTATCAGCAAAATAAAACTCTTGAATATTTAAACCCGAGTATTCACAATGTAATCATGGCTACTTAAGAGATCATATAATCATGCTGTCAATTATGTCGACAAATACTTCACAGTATGGATGCCACAGATAGATTTACTCTCCCATTATCCTCTTTGCAACTAGTTATAAATAACAACCATTGCCAATACAGGGGAAGCAATTTCAACTACTTCCTATTAAATAGACTCTTGAACATGATTTTTTTGGCAACCATTCAAGAAAACAAATTTAACCTGTACATAAAATTGGCATTTACTAAGTTTCTAAGTCATCAGTAGATTTTGAAGTGGAAAACTCTTAGTGCAATGCATTCTAAAACAAAAACTTAGATAAAATATAAAATGTACACATGATTGCATGTGTGTGTGTGTGTGTGTGTGTGTGTGTGTGTGTGTGTGTGTTCAGAGCTTAAGATACAGACCTGGTTTTTGCACAAACTAGACAGAATTTATACAATTTAACTCTTTTTACACTTAACACTGAAAGTTTTCATTGGAACTGAACTCTCCAAAATGTCTTGCATAACCTCCCAGCACCCAATGGAATGAATTATTCATTTTACTTCTTAAAGATTTAATACTTATATAAATATTATTAAATTTACAGCTAAGAAACTCAAAGGACCATCTATTATAAAGATCATAAAACATTCAAAATTCTGAAAAACTACTAACATAACAATTCTTATCAGCCAGGTACTGTACCATATGATGAAGAAAATTTAAGAACATATTATATACTCATTTTATATCCTGGGTAAAAACACATATCTAGACAGTGTATCTATGTGTGTAAACAAGTATATGTAAGTTATATGAACTATTTTATCATATGCAACTTAAAATACTATATTATTTTTTCAAAATCATTTGTCACTTATATCTACATATACAAATACAAGTGTTCTTCAGTTTATAAATGTGGATGATACTGGATTGCTTATTATAAAGTTTAAAGTTATGTAAGTTTAAAATTCAGTTTGAGGCCTAACCACAAAATAATGATATTTCTATGATAGAAATCAAAATTAAAGTTTGAAAAAATACACTTTTATTGTATGTCTTTGTGAAAAATTAAATAACCTTCAAATATTATAACTTTAGATTAGGAAAATTTATTACAAAGATAAGAGGAATGCTGATATCCCTCACACTAGTATTTCCCTGACATTCCATATAACTACAATGCATTGGAATTCAGTTATAGTAATATAGTCATGCTGTTGTTGGGTGCTATCCGTAAGGATAGGCTACATTTTAGTTTATTTTTTTCTACATTTCCTGCAAGTACAACTGTTTGACTTTGTGATAATAAGTTTTAAAGAGTACAGCTTAAGTATTGTCTAATGTCCACTAAATGCTTTTCTTTATTTCTAGTTTTTATTTCTTATTTCTACAGTAGAATATTTTGAATTTTGAGGATGGTATCCCACAGGTAAAATACCATCCTTTAGCACATGAAATCAAAAATAATCTATAAGCACAACCTACCATCATTAATATTAAAACTGAAAAACTTTTTTTTTCCTTCTTTCTTTCTGTTTTTTTTTCTTCTTTCTTTCTGTTTTTTTTTTCTTCTTTTTTTCTGTTTTTTTTTTTTTTTTTGTCAGGGTTTCTCTGTAGCTTTAGAGCCTGTCCTGGATCTTGCTCTCTAGACCAAGCTGATTTCTTAACAGGGGCAGTATTTCTCAAATCTCTGTACTGTTAAGGCCATGTTTTTTGTTTGTTTGTTTGTTTGTTTGTTTGTTTCTTCCCATATTGTTATCATTGAAGGAAGTCATTATGTAGGACTAAATGACAAAATGTAAGACCTTAAAACCTTTACCCTCCTTAATGGCTAAGTATTTGAGTAAAGACGGGTGGATTTGTGCCCTGATTTGTCTCCCTACCCACATTTATATGTTTATTGTTCCTTGTTTATACTAGATAGACTCATGAGACTTATTTTAAATTTCTAGTTATAATCCACAGATACATTGTAGTGATAAAGCAGAGGACAGAAGTGTATCTTGCTGGCTGACCAAATTGTGCTGTGAAGAGGTTATGCGACTAACGACATATCTAAAAGAAAGATGTTAATTTGGGTAGCAGGGTTCACTGGGCACTGGGGAGGTGGAGCACAAAATGTCATTTGGAAGTTAAGACATGAGAGAAACTGACAGAGAGACCAGGAGGCAAACATAGCAACGGCACAGAAAGAATGATCATTATTAACAATGGCCTTGGCCTTTTTTTTTTTTTTTTTGATAATTTAATTGATTTCATTTTCCAACAAGCTCATTTGACATGTGGAACTCAGTTCCTGCACCCTCCTGTCCTCTCCAGTTCCCCCTACCAACCCCCATACCATCTCCTTTCTTCTCCCCGGGGAGAGTGAGGCCTTCCATGATGAGTCTTCAAAGTCTGTAGTATCACTTGGAGCAGGGACTTGTCCCTTTTCCACTTCTCCATGTGCCTAACCTGAGAGAATATCCATGTACGTGGAATGGGCTCCAGAAGTCCATTTGCACACTAGGGATAAATGCTGATCCACTACCAGAGGACTATGGCCTTTAATGGGACACATTTCACTATGCAACAAGCAGTCAAACAAATATGCTACACCTGGTAACAGTGTAGGTGAGTGACAAGGTTAACTGTAGCTGGTGCAAGTTGGTGAGAGTGACAAAGTTACCACATACTTTATTCATTTATTTTTCAAGTTTTATCACTTACCACCTTGGAAGTTCTTGATTAGTTCCTGGGTCTCTTGAACATAAACCCGTCTTTGATTTTGTTGCTTATTTTGTTGTTCGCTTGCTAGTTTGATGTTAATGGGAATTTTTTTTATTATTTTATGCTAAAGCAGACTCATCAGGTCTATTTCCATCTCTTACTTTGCAATCAACCTATTCCCAAGGTACTCTCATTTCCTGATAATACTAAAATAAGTCAAAGTATACTAGTGGGTTATAAGGTGTTATTCATTTAGATCTTTCAAACAGAGAAAAAACATATAGATTCATACCACTCCCAAACTATGCACATCAGTAAATATCTCTATATGTAACCATTTGCTTTTAATTGAGCAAACTAATTTATGCAAAAGTAAGCATTTTTTTATGCCTGCCAGTAACTGATTAACAAGAGATATTTCTTCTTTAAATCCTAGCCACTAACAGATTACGTTTTTTTATGTTGTTGTTGACATTGGTTTTTTGAATGTCTTGGGATTTCTTTTATCTTTTTTGTTTAATAATTTTCCTTCTGTGTAGTACTAATTCTTTATTAGGATGAGGCCTTCCATGGGGGATCATCAAAGTCTATCACATCATTTATGGGAGAGCCTAAGCCCTCCTCTGTGTATCTGGGGTGAAATAATATCCCTCCATAGGGAATGGGCTCTCAAAGTCTATTTGAGCACTACAAATAATTATGGTTTCCACTGTTAGAGGTGCCATAGACCGCCCAAGCTTCCTAATTGGCACCCACATTGAGTGGACTTAGTGGGTCCTATGCTGGTTCCTCAGTTGTCAAACCAGGTTCCATATGCTCTCACTTACCCATGTCAAAAGTTTCTATAGATTTCTCCAGTCTGGTCTTGACCCCTTTGCTCATCACAACTCCCTCTCTGCAACGGAATTTCAGAACATTGGCTCAGCTACTGGATGAAGGCTCTAGGATGGCATTTAAGTTAGACATAAATACTGTTATAGGGGAAGAACATTAAGGGTAGCCTCTCCACTATTGCTTAGATTCATAGTTGAAGTCATCCTTGCAGATTTCTGAACATTTCCCTAGTGCCAGATTTCTTTTTAAACTTATGATGATTCCCTCTATTAACGTAGCTCTTTTTTTTTCAGCACAAATATTTTAATTAGATACAATAAAAAGGTCTTCAAGATATTTCCTCTCACAAAAGGGGGTATTGTTAGGCCATCTGAACTCTCCATTTTGTATTTTTATTAATAATATCATTTAAAATTTTTACATGTGGATCCCAGTTTCCTCTCCCTTCCTCTCTAAAACTCTCCCTTCCTTCCTCCCTTTCTTTCTACTTCCCTCCCTCTCTCCCTCTTACTCTCTTTCCCCTGTGACATGCACCGTGGCCACCCTCCCTTCCCATCCCCCTACCCTCATTCCACTTTTAGGGCTGTGCTATCCAGGTTGGGTCATGTAAATCTGTCAAGTAATTTGCAGTAGGGACTAGGATTTCTCTCCTGTCTCTAGGTTAAGGGGGTATCCCACCATGGGGGATGTGTCTGCAAGGTCCTTTTGTGCACCAGGAATAGATCCTATTTCTACCGTCTGAGGTCCCCCAGACTGCTCAGTCCTTCTAGCGGAGACCAATATTCAGGGGTTCTGAATAAGTCCCATGCTGTATTCCCAGCTATCAGACTGGGGGTGGGCATTAGCTCCTCCTTGTTCAGGTCAGCTCTTTGTGTGTTTCTGCAAATTGGTCTTGTCCCCTCCCTCTGCATCTGGAACAAATTGGTATAGAAGACTGCTTCCTGAACATAACTCCAGTAGAACAGACACTGAGATCAAAAATTAATAAGTGGGACCTCTTCAAACTTAGAAGCTTCTGTAAGCCAAAGGACACAGTGGACAAGACCAAACGGCAGCCCACACTGGGAAAAAATTTTACCAGTCCTAAATCTGACAAAGGGCTGATCTCCAAAGTATACAAAGACCTCAATAAACTAGTCAACAAAACACCAAATAACCCCATTAAAATTAGGGTGCAGAATTGAAGAAAGGATTCTCAATAGAGGAAATCAAAGAGGTTGAAAGACACTTAAGAAAGTTGTCAACAACCTTAGCTATCAGGGAAATGCAAATGAAAACAACTTTGAGATACCATCTTACTCCTGCTAGAATGACTAAAATTAGAAACATAAATGACAATTTATGCTGGAGAGGATGTGGAGAAAGGGAAATACTCCTTCACTGCTAGTGGGAGTGTAAACTCGTACAGCCATTTTGGAGATCAATATGGTGGTTCTTCAGGAAAATAGGAATGAGTTTACCACAGGACTCAGCAATTCCCCTTTAGATATATACACAAATGACCCACATCCATGGAACAAAGACATGTGCTCAACTATGTTCATAGCAGCATTACTCATAATAGCAAGAACCTGGAAACAACCTAGATGCCCCTCAACTGAAGAATGGGTAAAGAAGATGTGGAACATCTACACAATGGAATACTACTCTGCAGAAAAAATAATGAAATCTTGAAATTCTCAGGCAAGTGGATGGAACTTAAAGAAACCATCCTGAATGAGGTAACCCAGTCACAAAAAGAGGAACATGGTATGTACTCGCTCATATATGGATTTTAGACCTAGAGCAAAGGATCACCAGTCTGAAAGAATCACCATCAGAGGAACTGGGATACAAGGTGTATTCTAAGAGAGTCATATATGGTCCCTCACAAAAGGGAGAAGGGACAAGTCTCCAGAGCACATGGGAAATTGGGGGGGGGCAGTGAATGGAGAGAAAACTAGGAGAAATAGGAGGGGAGGAGAGGAAAGCATGTGCGACTAGATAGATTGAGTCAAGGTAAAAGGGAGAAAGAGGGAGAGAGAGAGAGAGAGAGAGAGAGAGAGAGAGAGAGAGAGAGAGAGAGAGAGAGAGAGAGAGAGAGAGAAAGAGATAGGGGGGACATTAAAGTGAGAGCCATTATTGGTTTGAAGAGAAAACTGAACCTAAAGAACAGTCTAGAGGCCTACAAAACTGACTCTAACTACCAATGGAAAGGCTACCATAAATGCTCTTCCCTGAGAGTGAGATTATCAACTAAATTATCCACCATTATGGAGCCCTCATCTAATACCAGTTGGAAACAGAAGCAAACACCCATAACTAAACACGGATTCAAAGATATCTCTTTTCTTGCTCTCCTGTACTGTTCCTCTATTCAGTCTCCCAGATTCCTTATGTTCTCCTCCCCTCTCTGTGTATACTCTTTTCTTTTTCCTCCCTCCCTCATCCTCCTGTATTACCAACTTGTTGAAGAGCTCTTGGTCCTTTCCTTTTCTCCGGTTGACCATGCTTGCCTCTCTTGGGGGTTCTTTCCTGTTTCCTAGTTTCTCTGTTGCTGTGGATTGTAGGCTCATAATTATTTGTGTCTAATATCTATGTATGAGTGATTACATAAAATGTTTGTCTTTTTGTTTCTGGGTTACTTCAATCAGGATGGGTTCTTCAAGTCCATCCATTTGCTGTGAATTTCTACATTTCATTTTTAATTTCCACTGAGTAATACTCAACTGCCAGTAATAGTGCAAACTTATGTGGCCACTTTGAAAATTAGTATGGTATTTTCTCAGGAAAATGGGAATCAGTCTACCTCAAGATCAAGCAGTTCCACTCTTGGGCATATATCCAAAGGACACAGAATCATACAACAAGGACATTTATTCTGCTATGTTTATAGAAGTGTTGTTTTAATAGCCAGACCATGGAAGTAACCTAGATGCCCTTCAGTGGAAAAACAGATGAAGAAAATGTGGTACATTTACATATTTCAAAATTTTATTGAGGACAAATAATTATTTTTTCTATTTATCTTTCTTTTCCCCTCTCATTTTCCTCCTTCTGGCTGCCTAGTCTGTATCCTCATGGGGAGGAACAATGGGTTATATTAGTACTTGTGATATATAAGGGTAGATGATTATAATAGAAAATTAAGATATTGTAGTATGTGCTATATAGTTTTATGTCAGAATGACAAAATGTAAAGTCATGAGAGAGGAGGAAAACTCAATTAAGACAAGGCTTCTGTAATATCCAGTTTTATAGCATTTTCTTAATTGGTTTTTGATATCAAAGTCCCAATATCATGTGAATTCTGGAATTTCCGGCCTGGTGGTCCTGGGTTTTATAAGAGAGCAGACTGAGCAAGCCATATTGAGCAATCCAGAAAGCAACAGTCCTCCATGGCCTCTGATGTTTCTGTCCTGACTAACTTCAATGCTGGACTATAATGGGGAAATAGAAGCCAAATAATTCCTATTTTCTTCAACTTTCTTTTTAGTCATGGGATTCCATCATAGCAATAGAAACCCTAACTAGGTCAGGATGGGAGAAAATAACAGTTTGTTGTTCCATTCATATTTCTGCCTCTCACCAAAGATAAGAAACTAGGAGTTGTAATCTAAGAAAGTTCTGATATCTATTGATATGACAAATTGAACAAAGAAAATTTCATAATTTTTTAAATTATGATTCTAACAGTCATAAGTTTATGAATTTGTGAAAATTCTACAATGAGCTATCTAAGTACTTTGTAATACAAGTTTCTATCAAACAGTAACATAAATATTTCCTTTGTTCATTATCATTGTGAATATCAATATTATATTTAAATGACAGTACCACTTTTATAGTATCAAAAGTAAAATATATATAATTTCACATTTGAACTGGTACAAATAACATCAAAGACAATGTGACTAATTGGAAAGTATATTGTGTGTAGATGGATGAGGGAATACTTGAGTCTGTCACTCTCCCAAATTGACCAGGAACATAAGTTTTTTTTTTTTTTTTTTATCAGTGACAGGTCATGGGAGATAGGATCAAAGGATCAGAAGATTAAGTAGATAGGGATGTGTGGTTTGAGGAGATCTTGCAAAGATATGTCATATGTGAAGTAAGATTATTAAGAAATACAACATCATATGTAAAGTTTTACTGAAATAAAAGTGGGACAGTGCACTCAAAGCGAACAAAAAGCACAGAATGTATGAAATCAACAAGAAGCCAATAGAATAATGTTGCACAAATGGAAAACAGGGAATCTCAAGTCTTTCAGAGATCTAATTTAAAGAGGCTTAGAGACTTATAGCCAAGGCCCTGCCTTGGATTCTACAAGTACATTACTGGTTTTAGAGAAGCAACTACATTCCTTCAAAATCAACCTCAGACAAATCCTTTTCTTCAACTGAAAAATGAAAAAAATATGGAGGATGATTTCTATTACAAATAAACCTGTCAAGCTATAAGCTACATATATGAATTGGATATAAGTATGGGAGTTTTGTTTTTATTTTGGTTTGTTACGTTTTTTTCATAGAGGATGAAGTGTGGATGCAATACCAACTTCTAGGTAAATCATCTTACAAAAAAGCAAAAGAGACATGAATAACCTCCCCCAAATTAAAATATACTGTGTTAGTCTTATTTCTTATTCTTTTTATATTGGTGCTGTCCACTGTTGCTGCTCTTCTCTACTGAAGCAGGGCATCAGGTCTTTTGTGTTCAAATATGGATCAACACCAGTGACTCTTTAACACCTTGGTGCATTTCAGTGCTAGTATGGATATAATTTTTTAAGTGTTTTAGTTGATATAATCAATTAATTATATTTAAAATATTTTCAGATAATTTCTCTTTGTTCTTCTCCCTCCAAGTTTTCTCACATCCCAGTCTTTATTTCCTCTCAAATTCATGATCACTTTTATATTTATACTATATATGTACACACACACATACATACATACATATATATATATATATATATGTATATATATATATTCTCATTAGTTTTTTGATGATGTTTGAATATATATTATTTCAAAACTGACCACTCTGTATTGTATAATAAATATAATAAATTAAGATTAAGAGAATCAGACATGGGACCAACTATCTTTACCCTTTCAGCTATTGTTGCTCCCATGTAATCTTTTGTATACTAATAGGACACCATTATATCTATTCTCTACCCATTGGCATGTCTATTGTACATGTTAAGACCTTGGTGAAGTATCATAGGTATCACTCTCCTGTTTTTTTATGAGCTAGAACCTCAAAGCCAGATAGAACCTGGTCAAGTGATTCCTATCATATTTCTTCTGTTTTTGAATTTCTTAGGGTGTAGGAGGCAGAGAGTGAGGTTAGAATCCCACTCCTGGCCAAGAAGCTATCTGCAATTGACACTTGCTTGGGAAGGAAAAGAATAGTTTTCTCCAATAAAGACTCACTGAATAAATTTCCCACATTTAAGTTTGGCCTTCAGCCCAGAGGTAGTCTTTCGTGAGATTTTTGTCTAACATTATTTTGTTTGGGCATTATTTTTGTTTGTTTTTCTTTGTCTTCTTTGTCTATGATTTCTATATGAAGTTTTCTAATTTAAGGTTATTTTCTTTTGTATGTGTTGTGTATATTTCTGGCTTCTTTTGTTTGTTTGCCTGTTTGATTTCTAAAGTTATAAGAAAGAAGCTGGTGAATGAGGAGGTAATAAGAGTCTGAAAGGAGTTAAGAAAGAGGAAAATTTGGATCAGAATACATTCTATAAAAATCATTTTTATAAAGAGAATGTTGCTAAAGAGACAATTAACCTATTTTGAAGTCATAATGAAGACTTTATTGTTGTTTATAGTCAGTTTTCTCTTTGATAACATGATATTTTAAATGCCAAGGTTGTTTTGTCATAGCTATCTTTTTAGCTTGTGCTGATATCTAACTCATAACCCTTTTATACCAACTTTCTGAGTATCAGGATGGACATTGCATATGAACAAATCATATTGTCTTAGTTAGAAAGTCTATTGCTTGTAGAAACACCACTACCATGACAACTTCAGTCGGGTTTTGTTGTTTTACAAATCTGAGGTTCAGTCTATTATTACATGGTGAGAAGATTGGTGGCATTCAGGCAGACATGGTGCTGGAGAATCACTGATTGTTTTGCATCTGAATCCTCAGGATCAAGAAAAGAGCAATACTTGGCTTGCTTTGAGTTCTTTAATTTCAAAGGCTCCCCAAGTGATACACTTTTTCTAGCAACTCCATCAACACCACACACACATACCAAAAATGCCACATCTCCTAATAGCACCACTCCCTATGGGCCATTTTTATGCAAACAATCATATTTTATTCCTGAGGGCTTATAGGCTTAGCACACCACAAAATATATTAAGTCAAACTTCAAAAATCTCCATAGTGTTTCACAGTATCAGCACTATTCAAAAGTTTAATGTTTGAAGTCTCTTCTAAGACTCATGTAATCTCTGAACTGTAATTACCTATAGAAAAAAAATTGAAAGGGCAGATCATGTACTTTCAATATATGATGTCACAGAATATATATTAAAGTCCCAAATAGATGAAATTGAACATAATGTGGAAATATTACACCAATGCAAGACTAAAAACTAGCGTGGCAATTTCTGAAGTCTGAATCTTCATGCCTGGTATCAAAGAGGTCTTTATATTTCCAATATCTTTTACCTTTGTTGACTACAACACACTACTTTCTTTTTTTGTTTCCATTCCTTGTTAGCAGCTTTCCTAGATAGTTATCCCATGACTCTATAATCTCCAACATGATGTTTCCAAGGCAATCTAGGTTCCACCACAACTAACCTGTGCACAATAGTCTCTGAGAGCCTCAATTCAGGGATATACCTGCCTAACACCTGGCCTCAGTTGCTTTCCTTAATCATGGAAGGTAGTTAGTTATATAGTTTTTTGTATCCTTGAGTTGAAAGCCAGAACCACATAGTCGAAACTGTCAAGTTCTGCTACTTTCTGGGACTGGAACTTTTCCCTCTTTGTTCAAACACATCTTCTGCTTTGTGATTTTGACAGTTCCTTTCCCTGCCTAAGCTTGGCTGTTCTGGAATTTGCTGTGTAGAGTACACTTGTCTAGAACTTGAAAATCTCCCTGCCTCTGCTTTCCAAGTGCTGGGATTAAGGGTATGTAGCACCACCTGACCCTATACTTTTCTTTACTTCACTTTTACAAGTTGGAAGCTTTGTGGGTAGAGTCTTATTCTGAGGTCACCACTCTTTTTATGACATTTAACATCAAGTTTATCTATCTGTTTATCGCCTTGAACACAGGAATTAGCTCATACCTTTTCTCCTCCAACTGTATATTAAGTATTTTTTCCTTGCCCATCATGTTTTTTTTTCTTTTCTTTTCAAAATAGATCAACATAAGCAAGGCCACTAGCACCCATAGAACCCAGTCAATACTAGGATGCCTGGTTATCTCCTCTGCCAAAGCTCTGAAACCATAAGTCTTCACTTTAACCCTTGGCAAGTATTTTTTTTGTTGTTGTTATATTTAGTTTTCTGTTTTTGTTTTTTGGTTTTGGTTTGTTTTGTTATGTTTTGTTTTGGTTTTGGACAAAGACATAAAACAAACATATTCTTCACCAAAATATCACAAGATTGTTTTGTATGCTTCATATGAATTTCATTCTACTATGAAACTTCATAAGCTGGATCTCCTTAATTCAGATCACCTTCAGGACCACTGTCTTACATGCTAATATTATTATTGCCCATTAAATCTAAGGTATAGTGTCTATTTGCTTTTTAGAACAAAGTCACAAAGTACTCCATATCCTTCAAATAAAAACATGGTCTTGCCTATCACAACAATATCCTATTCCCTGGTAATAACTTCTGACTTCTGATTCAGTTAGGATTTCTATTGCTGTAAAGAGGAAACATGATTCTGGGAACTTTTATATAGGAAAATATTTAGTTTCAGCTGCCTTTTATTTCAGAGGCTCAATCCATTATGGTCATGGAAAGCAGCATGATCACAACAGAAAGAAGTGGTGCTGTTGAGGTAGCTGAGAGTTCTATATCTAAATTCATTGGAAGCAGGCAGAGTGACATTTTCTTGGCTTGAACTTTTGAAACATTGAAGCCCAGGCCCTGTGACACATTTGTTCCAAAAGGCCACACCTATTCCAACAAGGTCACACCTCCTAATAGCACCACTCCCTATGAACCTATGAGGATCATTTTCATTTATATAATCACAGTTATATTTAAGGAAGAAAATTTGGCAATATATGAAAAAGTAAATAAGTAATTTTAAACCCATAATAAAGAAAACGTGTTATATTACTATTTCTTTTATGAAGATTTTATTCCTCTGTGTACAGGAATCTCTTTGATTTTACTGTGCCCTTTTTGAATTTTTGAAGACTACTTTTTTCTTTAAATTTTTTAGTAAATCACTAAATATTTTAACAGTCTAAAATATAGATATAAAGTAGCCAAATGTGATGTTACACTGACTTCTCACTAAACACCTTTGATCCTTAACCTCTCTCCTGAGGTGCGTTCAATGTTTCTTCCAGTTTCACATGTAAGAGGAATTGTTTTCTGCAATTTAGAGTTCTTATATAGTATGTTTATCTCGTGTCTTCTCATTTTCCTTGATTATAAGTCTATTGTTACAAGTAGGTTATTCCCGCCGCTGGTCTGTTCCCACCACGGCGCCAACCCCAAATAACAAGCTCAGACTCTGTATTTGATGTAAGGCTCTTGGCCAATTACTTGTTTCTTATCGGCTAGCTCTGTCTTAATGATTAACCCATTTCTACTATTCTAAGTATTTCCAAGTGGCTCTTCTTACCAGAGAGCGGGCCCGGCATGAAGTTCTCTTTAGGCTCTCCATGTTGACTCTCCTTACTCCTTCCTCTTTCCTCCTAGTCTCCTAGCCCCACCTATCTTGCTTTCCTATTAGTCAAAAGTGCTTTATTCATTAACCAGTATGAGAAACATATGTACAGAATAATATTTTCCATCAGTCTATTATCTTGTATGTCTCAATTTTTGACACAATTATCCCAATATTCCTTCTCGGACCTGTTATAGATGGTGTCACACCACTTTTTTGTCACTTCTAATAGTCAATAGAATCTCAGTCTGTGAGAGGGTTATTTTCATTCATCATACCTCTGGAATTCATGAGGCACAGATACAAACCAATAACTAAAAGATTAAGAAAGTTAAAATATTATATTGATGGGGAAGTTTAAATTAAACAAGTTCAGAAGTTCTAAATCTTATAATATATGGGTGAGCATATGTGTATGCATACACATACACACACACATACATATATATATATGCTCATATATTTATATATATATGCTCATATATTTATATATATGTATATATACATATATACATATGCTCATGTATGGGTATGTGTGTATATATATGAGAGTGTCTGTATGTGTATGTTTCTGTGAATATGTGTATGTGAATCTGTGTGTCAGTGTTGAATGTGTGTATTTGTAAGTGTATATTTGAATTTGTGTCTATGTATATGCACATACGTGTGTGTTGAATTTGAACCTGTATATGGGTATGTTCACTCAGTATATGTTAAATATGTATATGTGTTTGGTATGTGTATGTATATATCTATGTGTAGAAGTAGGAATCATCTTAATAAGATTGAAAAACAGGAATAAACTAGCGTATGTTAGATGACTTGAAATGAATGGATTATGAAAAAATTTTGAATTAAAATATATTAAAATTAGTCTTGAATTTTCTAATATATTCAATGAATTAGTCTATCCTCCACAATTTCAGAATAGCCTCCACTGTGACTCAACACCATTAATCTTTCCTCTGTATTTTCAAATGATATTCACAGTTATACAGTTTCTTATGTCCACTGTTATTCAGAGATAAAGATACTGATAATTGATAAATCTAAAAAATTATAAACATTGAGTGATGAAATTTTTAAATATTCATGCCTCCAATATTATTTTCCTTAGTAGTAAGAAATTCAAATTTTCCTTTAGAATTTAAAAACCTACCTTTTAACAGGTAATTTAACTCAGTGTCATTACCACTCCACATTTCATTTTTTAAAAATATTATCTTGTTAAATAATTCTCTGTGGTCATAAATCTTGTAGTACTCCAGATTATCATGAATTGTTCTTCTATTACCACTCAATCTCTGGTATTTCTCTCTCTCTCTCTCTCTCTCTCTCTCTCTCTCTCTCTCTCTCTCTCTCTCTCTGTGTGTGTGTGTGTGTGTGTGTGTGTGTATGTGTGTGTGTGTGTATTTAATGCTTACCTGTTAGTAAAATTATAGATTTCAGCATGTATGCTTCTTCTAATGTTGTAGGTTTTATCTCTATGATTTGTACTTTTTAACCTGTTTATGTTTATGTGTATACCCTCATAAAATAACATAGAAACCATTTATTTCAATATGTATTCAAGTGTGTTTATGTGCATCAATTTGTATTATGCATATGTACATGAATGCTCATGTCTAAGCCAGAGGACAAATTTAGGATGTTTATCCATAGGCATCAACTTTTTCTTTCTTTCATCCTTCCTTCCTTCCTCCTTTCTTTTCTTCCTTCCTTTCTTCCTTCCTCCCTTCTTTCCTTCCTTTCTTCCTTCCTTTTACCTTCCATCATTTATGCCTTCTTTTCTCCTTCCCTCCTTCCCTCCCTTTCTCTCTTTCTTTTAATTCCTGAAGTAGTCTAGTCTTCAAGATGTAGAGTTCAGCATGTCTCTTCTTCCCTAGCACTGATATTACTCAGTGAGTAGCTGTAAATTATTTATGGTTTACTAAATTAACTTCAGATAACAGGGAAAAATTATAAAAGCTATGCAAACCTTTGGGTCATGAGGGTAGCTCATAAGGAAAATAGCTTCTTATGCTTATGAAAGTTGAGCAGAGGTTTCTCACAAGTATTAGAGGATGTTTCCTCTTGAAACTTGCACAGTGATCACTCTCGTCATCTCTGATCAATTCCTTCACTTGTCCTTTACATTAAATTTGGTGATATCTGAAATTTCTTTAAATATTGTGCCAGAATCAGCCATTTATTTGCATAATTTTTCCACAATAGTGGAGGAGCAAATTTTTCACAAACACTTTGAGAAATATATAGATAAAAGATTTTTGGCTCTCAAATCAGTTATGTTTTTAACCTTTAGTAGTTAGCAAAGAAGTTGCAAACGTTTCTGATTTTTAGTTTGAGTCCAGCTGCATGTACAGAGAACATGAAAATTAAAGGCTTTGGACTTGAAAAGCAAAATGGTAAACATTAAATACAAAATTCAGATGAAATACTACTGTACATTGACTCCTGTGAAATATGATTAATTTTCAAAATTGTTTATGTTTAGAAAAGTAAGGTCATAAAGAATCATATATATATATATGTATATATATATATATATATATACATATGTGGGTGTGTGTGGGTGTGTGAGTGTGTGTGTGTGTGTGTGTGTGTGTGTGTGCACTATTTAGAAAAAAAACATTTTAAAGTTCAAATTAGCAACTGATTGGTGTTGACTGTCCTTTTATCTCTAGAAACCTAAAGTGCAAGGTTAGTTTTTTCTAGTAGATTGTAGTCTCATTATTACATGAGACATCTGTAATGTGTCCGTATGAATTTGTTAATGTGGAACAAACATAAACCATTCATCTCAATCCTAATGATTCCTTAAGTATATTGTTCTATGTGAATATAAAAGTGAGTTTCCCTTCAACACACTGAGTTTCATTGTACCCAACTGCATTTTCAAATATTTATGATTTCATAAATCATCCCTAACACATATTGCTTACTCTTATCAAATTTATGCTACTAAATTCTTCAAAGTAGTTCTCAACTTTACTCTATATGTTTTCAATGCATTTCCTAAGACAAAGATATACTCCTCCAATAATTATTATATATTTACCATCACCCACAACTTGCTTCATTCCTTGTCCTATTCTGTACTAACTCTAAATGATGTTATCATTTTCCATCCATATAACTTCTATTCTTGTATCATCTACATTCTATTCATTCATGGCAGACTTTATTCCCTCCTTTAAATTAAACTTTATGTATCATTGTATCTAACATGTATTTTAAGCAGTTTATATTAAAAAACAAAATTATTTGTGTATTTTTATCCTGATCAAATCCAAATCCAAGCAATTAAGACATATGGATTCATCCTTAATTTTAAACAGTAATAATAATCATCATCATCATAATCATAAATATCTTTATTATCAGATATGGAACAATATTTGACAGATAGATTGATGGATAGATGGATGATAGATAGATAGATAGATAGATAGATAGATGGTAGATAGACACTTTGAACTGAATTTTCAGGAAAAAACAAAAGTTCCAAGGCCCCTTCAAATGAAAGCTTCTCAAGTATTATTGTTTGTTTGATTGGTTAGTTGATTTATTTGTTTTGTTTTTGTTGTTGTTATTTTGTTTTGTTTTCAAGACAAAGTACTCTGTTTGGCTTTGGAGCCAGTCCTGGCACTTGTTTTGTACACCAGGCTGGCCACAAACTCATGGAAATCTTCTTGCTTCTGCTTTCTGAGTGTTGGGATTAAAACCTTGTACCACCACCACTGGTTAATAGCCTGCTTTATAATGAATATATATTGCAAATCATAGAAATCAAGGCATTATATTTGCTCAGGGTCTGGCACATGAGACCTGCTGAACCCTGAACTGCAGAGGTAGGTAATCTTAAGTTTAGACAAATATTTCACAAAATGATTTGCAAAATTTCAAAATTATAATATTTTTGCATATGCAATACATTCCCTGTTGATGATTACTATGTTTATTTATTTTTAAAACTTAAAATGCATTATTTATGTAGTACAACTATATCCTCCTTCCATTTCTCCATTTCAAATTCCCATATCCCTCCCCAACTTCAACTCAAGAATTAAAATGTTAAATTTTAAGTCCTCAAAGATAATTTCTGAATCTTTTCACTTAATAAAAGTCATATGTTTTTTACAAGATGATATGGAGAGTAAGAGGTGTGGATATCTAGATTTTCTTAACTTTCTTAGCAAAATCCTGAAAATGATATTTTATATTTTTTTTTTAGTTTCTTTATGCACTATTTTATTTAGCAATGAGGAATTGACAGTGTCATGATTGGGCTTCAAAACAGTTGAACAATTTATGAGTCAAATCTGAAACACAGTAGATGCATGTATAAAAGGTTAACTTCATTATGACCTAAGTTTTGTAAGAGGGGAGAAGTTGAGAAATGTCATGTCAAATTAATGCCTGCAAATTATGATGCTAATGGCTTGTAGCAGGTGTTTCTGCACTGAATTCTTATGCTCTTTAAGCAGTTTTTGAAGTTAATGTTAAAATGCATCTATTATTCAGTCTTGACTTATTTTCTTGTCTGTCATTAAAGAGTGGTTAGTAATCGTGAATACAAACACTTGATTTTGCATTTTAAGTTAGCCATCTTGACTTTCAATATACTACCATGATGTTTGAAGAGGTAGTGGTTTCTTTAAACAGAGAATATTATTTTAAAATTTCAATTTAAATATGCTTTTAAAAGATTCATTTGCATACATGAAACATACTTTAGAAAAAAATGTAGTGATCTATAGCTATAGAGGAAGATTTCTCATCTTCAGTATTGCAGAAAATTGGGCCAAATGATTATAGCTTTTGGGAAGTTGACTTGGATATGAAATATCAAGTGTTGTATATAAGAAATTATGAAATAAGAATATATTGTCTATTAACACCATAACACAAAGTTAAACAATGGCAAAATAAGAAAAATAAAACACAATAAAGTCACAAGGCAGGTGCCAAAGTAAAGGCATATCAATAAAGTCAATCACAAATTATTGCTTTTCTGTTTATTTTAATATACAAACCAAGGGATGAAACAAAAACTTAATTGATTCATACATAAGAAAAATGAATTCACAGTTTAGAGATGCAAGACAGAGGCAAGCAATAGAAACTGGAATAGACACTGTCTTCATACTCTTATAGGTGCAAATAGAACCATAGTGAGATGATTGTTTATAGAAACAGATGCCTTGTGTTGACATATTGGCAACACATGCAATTGTTTCAATCAAACAGGAACCTAGGGAAATAAAAATACATTTCACATACATTCCATGCTTTACTTTTGATAAACATGGAAATTGTTTCATAGCCAATGCGTTAATTAGACTCATAGGACATATTGTTTAGTTTGATTAAATACGGTGTTGCACATCAGTGAGGAAGAACACAGTTGGCTTAAGTAAATGATGCTGTACACAAGGACACAGTATCTTCAAGGACCTCATATTTATCCTTCCCAATTGTACCTTTTCATTTTAATAATGTACAAAGGGATATATGCATATCTTAGTATCTATGAAACAAAACAGGTTTCAAGTCATATTTACTGCATTAACTATGATTGTCTTCCCTCTGACCCAATTATAAAAACCAACTATGAATTTACAAAAGTGTATCTGAGGGAAGAAAATATAAAATGATGACAAAACAAAACTTTTATGGATTGGTGGTGATTAGTAGTTACATAAATATACAAAAGAGAATATCAGATTTGTGTGATGAAGTGAATATGTATTACATGGTGAAAACACAGTATATTGTTTCAGACTCCTTCCTCATTCATCCTTTTATTTCCTTATTAAGCTCAGTTATCAAAAGAAAGTCAGTTTTGCCCCTCCCCCACCAGAGTTCTCTATTCTTTTTCATCTGTGGAAGAAAACAATCAATTAAAAATTTGTAAAAGAAATGTAAAATCTTAATATACATTCATGCTGATGATATTTTAAAAGTTGTTTATAGAAGTCTTCACAAACTTTCTGGTTATAACAGTTTCATCAGTTGTCTCTGGTTATAGAAATTCATACATTTCAAATATTTAGTCTGGAATATGTACTCATATATTAGTAGATATTTCTTTAATTCTTTAATGATATCTCTCAATATCACATGAGTCATGTTTTGTATCAGTTTTAAATCAACCATCTGGGTATATGTTTCCATTTGTTCCATTTTGCAAATAGAGAGATATAAAAATTCATGACAACACATGATTATGATAAGCAACCCTACGGCACTGATAAGACATTTCCAATATTATCAATAATCACTAGAAGGCACAACTTTGCCATGAATTCAGGGTAAACATGTCACCAACAGAAACTAATGAAATATTTCTATTTTCAAACTTTCCTTTTTATTTTTACTTTTTTTCATCATGCATTTTCTCTTTATTTGGCACATGAATTAAGAGAATCCAGTATTTGGGATCTCATCCCACATACAGGGATACCTTCTCGGTGTAACATATGGGGGAAGGTCTAGGCACTGTTCCAAAAGATATGACAGAGTTGGAAGACTCTGCATGGATTGCCTCACCCTCCCTGGGAACAGAAGAGTGATGGGCTGGGGTTTGTTGGGGGTGATATGGGAGGATGGATGGGTGATGGAACTCTGATTGACATGTAAAACAACATTGTTTCAACTTATATAAAAGAGGAAAAGTAAAGAGAGTCCAGTATTTATGAAAGTTACTAAACTACTTTCAGAAAAGATCAATTTTTAAACATTTAAATAATCTTCCAATTAAAATCAGCTTCCATGATTTTCATGTCAACAGTATTGTCATCAGTACTCTCTGAGATTGGTGTGTAGATAAATTCTTTACACATATGAAAAAGCAAAGAAAGAGAGAAAGAAAAAAGTAGAAAAGGACAGAGAATAAAGAAAGAAAATAAATAAAAGTAAATAATCCTTAAATAATCTTTTCAGTAATATAAATGGTGCCTCTTGTACCCAATTTCATTTTGTTTCTCTTACTATCACTTTCACTAATTATTCTTGATCTTGCTGTTAACATTTTTTTTCAGTCTCTTACTTTGGGCATTTTTGTCATTGTATTAATATTCTATGTTACCTTAATCACATAGAATATAAATTCCATCTGTAGATTCATGAAATCCTTAAATTATACCCCAGAACCTGCATATTTTTATCTAAATCTGGCTTTAGATTCCAGTTGCTCAATGAATTATGAACTCTTACTAAATAAAGTAAACTCAGGATTTCTCTTCTTGACAAGGTAAAACTAAGCATTACTTGCATATTGGTTGTTTAGTTAAAACATCTTGGCATCATTCCTTTTGATATCTCTTTTATAAACCCATGCATGCCATCCACCAATTCCTTTAAATGTAGCCATAATAAATAACCTCAATGATCTAGACAGCTTTTTGGCTTAGAACTTATTTCTGTATTGCTTAATTTAGGAATTATAATTTAATTGGTATTTTCTCCTTTCCCTTTTCTCTTTCCATATCTTCCCATGTATACTTCAAACCCACAAACTTTATGGCCTCTTCTGTATGAATATATAAAAATAGCACTGTCTTTTCAGGGGTAAATTTACTCACTACCATTGTAACTCTCCATCAATCATTGCTCTGACTCAGAACTTTGAGCCTTAGCTTCACTAGTTTTTGTTTGTTTGTTTGTTTTGTTATTTTCTCTATTTTAATTAATTATTTTTTTCTTATTTTACATATTGATCCTAGTTCCCTCTCTCTTTCTCCCTCCCTATTTCCCTCGCTTCCATGTCCCCGGACCACTCTCCCATTGCCTCCCCCCCACACACACACCTGACTACACAGGGAAGGTGGTGTCTTCCACGAGGAGTCAATAAAATCTGTTAAGTCATTGGGAATAGGAACTAGACCCTCCCTCCTGTGTCTATGTTAATGGAGTATGCCTTCATGGGGAATGTACTCTCAAAGTCCTTTTGTGCACAAGGAATACATTCTGGTTCCGTTTTCAGAGGTCCCTTAGATTGCCCAGGCCTTCTAACTGAGATCCATGTTCTGGGGATCTGAGTTGGTTAATGCTGGTTTCTCAGGTTATCAGTCTGGGGCCACATTGGCTCCTCCTTTGTTCAGGTCAACTGTTGATCCCTCCTGGCAGGCATTAGCCTCCCTGTGGGGTGGCAGGGATGGGATGGCAGGGTGAGGGGGACAGGGAGGGAGGGAAGGAGAGGGAAATAAGAAAAAATAGAAAAAAAAAGTGCCTGAAACACTGACCAAGATCTTTCATGGGACTGACCTAGGCCCTCTTCACATGTGTTACAGTTGTTTAGCTTGGAATTCTTGTAGGACTCATAACAGTGGGATGAGGGCTGCCTCTGATTCTGATGCCTGCTTTTTTGGACCTTTTCCTTCTACTGGGTTGACTCATGTTGCCTTTAATAGGAGAGTAGCTGCCTACTTACTGCAACTTGAAATCCTATTGCAGGCTGTTTTACATGGGAAACTTGTTCTTTTCTGAAGAAAAAAAGGAGCAGTGGGTGGGGGAACAGAGATGGAATTATGGGAGGGGATGGAGGATAGGAGGAATGGGACAGAGATCAGGCTGGGAAAATTAATAATAAAATAAAAGAATAAATGAAAAGAAAATTATAATGTTCTAACTTTTAAAACAAGAGAGAATTTGATTTCTAATAATAAAATAAATGTTTTATTTATGAAATGAGTTTAGTACTTTTTAATTTCAAAGACATGATGATTATATGTATAAATAATAAAAAAGGAAACAGATACTTTTGTCAGTTCAGAAACACTCTCCACTATTGCTGGGAGTCTTCTCTAGGGTCATCATTATGGAATCTGTGGAACTTTCCTAGCACCAGTTTTCTTCTAAACCCATAATGGATCCCTATTAATCACTACCCTAATTGTCATGATAGAACCTACAAGTAACTGATGTAAACAGATGTACTGATCCACAGCCAAGCACTGGGCTTAGCTCAGAGAATTCTGGTGATGAGAGAAAGAGAGATCCTATGTAAAAGGTGGGGTCAAGATCAGGATTAGGAAAAACCACAGAGATAATTGACCCTAGCAAGTGGGAGCTTATGGACTCTGGACTCACAGCTGGCAAACCTTCTTGGGATTGAACTTGGCCCCCTGAATGTGGGTGATAGTTGTGTGACTTGATCTGTTGCCAAGTGGGGGCAGAGCTGGCAATGGGACCAGGACTTAATCTGGATGCATGAATTGGCTTTTTGGATCCCACTCCCTATGGTGTAGTATCTTACTTAGCCTTAATACAAGGAGGAAGAGCTTGGTCCTGCCTCAGCTTGATTTGCCAGACTTTGTTGACACCCCAAGGAAGGCAATGCCCCTCCCTGAAGAGTAGATTGGTGGTGGTATGAGGGAGTAAAGGGGGCAGAAAAATGATAGGGAGAGGGAACTGTGGTTGGAATGTAAAATGAAAAAATAAATAAAAATGAAAAAAAATATATTTTTCATGTAAAGGTTAAATGCACATAAATTTAACACAATCATAACAAAGTTCACTGAAAGTTGAAAAGTGATATAACTTAGTTGTTTAATAATATGAATATTGAGATTAAGGATTAACTTAAAACCTTAACTGAGTATTAGATTCTTAGGAGAGGCTATAACTAAACATATCACTTATCAAGTTTATTATGAATATGGCATTTTCTCTCCAAAGTGTTATGTAAATGACAATATATACATATGCTTATGAAATATATTTCTCACAAGGATTATAAATAAATTTGAATAATAAAGTCTGGTAGATGAACATATGTAATAGGATAAAAGTAGTATACATTCCATCTTATAACAAGATTTGTATGCTTCAATGTCAATTTCTTTTTGAAAATTATTGGTGATCATAACAATATCTTTTAGTGAAAGGAGTTGAGAGTAGGGACAGGAAATGCACATACTATATGTGTTATTTTAAAAAAAAAGCTGCTTAGGATCAACTCATCCATTTTATAGCAGCAATAGATATTACATATTAAATCTACATAAAAACATACTAACAGAGAACAAAAACGTATTTAGTACTATCTTCGAATCCAAATTTTAGTATGGAGAAGAATAATACTGAGTTCATATGATCCAGGAATCTACTATTGTCATCCATTCCCTGGTCATTATCATCATCATTGCAAAACTAATCTCTACTTGAATTTTATCACAGGAGTAGTTTATTTATGTTTAGATGAAGTATGATCATTATTTTTTAATGTGATAGATTATTCTTGTTTTTGAATGGTGCTTATCCTTCTACTAATCATAGTAACCAAGGTTAATATTTTATAAATATGCAATTCAGTTGCCAAATTATAGAAATTTTTTTTATCAGTCCTTGCCACACCAGCCCCAGTGGAGACAGTGTAGCAATGCTGAGAGAAATCTCAATGGCTATCTGTCCAGAGGTTCGCACCACACGTGGTTACGCCTCCTGGGGAAAAGTGGTTCAGGTCTCTGCAGCTGCTTGCATGGCTGGCTATTTGGAATGGGTGCTAGATGTGTTTTGTGCTATGATAACAATATTGCCTTTTATTCATGGGATATTTTAGCCTGTAGCTCCACTAGTATTTCAGAGATGCCTAGAGAACACTTAGATATAGTTTTAGGAACTGAAAGAGATACAGATCAGCAGTCACTAGATGGGTATTGCCCTCTGTGCCTTTAGACACAGATCCTAGGCGCCAATTGTGACTTCAGATGTCAGCCAGGGCCTGATAAATCAATTAGGGCTAAGGCTGTAGGAAGCAGCCCACAATGAGACCCTGCCTGTAATTAACCCGCCCACAACAAACATGCTGTGGGATTCACAACAATACTCTAATTTGGGATCTTAGGGCCCCTAAATCAACACTATAAAAGTTTACTATCTAGAGACAAAGATTGGCCTCTAAACTCAACAAATCAAATCTCTGATATGCTGACCACAAGCAAGCCAAAATAAACAGAGGTTCCCAATTATGCACTTGCTGAGAAACTTCAAAGGGAATTGTTGACATCTATAGAATGCCTGTTTATCTTTAAACTGTGAGCAAAGATCTGTTCTTTGAACTTTCTGTATAAAAACCTGATATTCTGAAGTAAACTTTGTAGCAGTTCACAAACCTCCTCAGGTGTGTTTGTGTCTGTCTGTCAAGCTGAAGCCACTCCTGACTTGGTCATCCGGTCTTGGTCTCCACACAGACCTGCAACCCACTGAGCAGTCTGTGGCAAGTCCTCAATAAGAATATTGTCCTGTTGTATGCAATATTTATTTGTTTGCTAGTTTTGTTTTGTTAAACTGTCCATACAGTTTCTTTATCTGGGGTTGGTATCAAGATAATCTGTTTTATTGGAGAAATAAATTTGTTAATTTGCTTTTTAATTCAAGGTCTTATATAGGGCAGGAACAATATAAATAGTGATATAAGCATATTAAATATACATGTAATTCACTAATAGATAAATTTACCTTAGTCAATATCCTTTCAGTATAATAGTAAACCAGAAAACTGATCATTCTAATGCGTTTGATAAAGAAAAAGAATAAATATCAGGTATTTGTAGAAGTGAGGGTTGATATCAGGGTTTCAATTAGATTTCATTGGTGTTCCTGTATGTTTTTGCACAAACACCAAGTTGTTTTCAGGACAATAGCTCTATAATAGAGCTCGAAGTCAGGGATGTTGATGCCTCTGGAGGTTCATTTCTTGTACAGTATTGCCTTGGCTATACTGGGTCTTTTGTTTTTCCATATAAAGTTGAGGATTTTTCTTTCAAGGTATGTGAAAATTGTGCTGGGGTTTTGATGGGGATTGCATGGATCTGTAGACTGCTTTTGGCAAGGTTGCCAATTTTTAACATATTAATCCTACCTGTCTAAGAGCATGGGAGATCTTTTCACTTTCTGATATATTCTTTGATTTCTTTCTTTAAAGGTGCAAAGATCTTGCTATATAGGTCTTTCACTTAGGGTTAACATTACCATAAGATGTTTGTTGTTGGTGGTGGCTATTGTAAAAGTTGATGTTTCTCTGATTTCTTTCTTTCTTAGCCCCTTAATAATCTGTATATAGTAGGGCTACTAATTTTTTTTTGAGTTAATTTTGTATTCTGTCACTTTGCTGAAGGAGTTCCCTGCTATAGTTTTCTTCTGGTCACTTATGTAAACTATCATATAATCTGCAAATAATGAGAGTTTCACTTCTTCTTTTGCAATTTGCATCCTCTTGATCTCCTTTTGTTTTCTATTGCTCTACCTAGAACTTCAAGTATTGTATTGAATAGATATGGATAGAGTGGGCAGCATTGTCTTGTCACTGAATTTAGAAGAATCACGAGTTTCTCTCCATTTAGCTTGATGTTGGATGTTGGTTTGCTGTATATTGCTTTTATTGTGTTTAGTTATGTATTCTGTTTTCCCTGATCTCTCTAAGAGCTTAATCATGAATGGGTATTGGATTTTGTCAAAGGCTTTTTAAGCATCTAGTGAGATGATCGTGCGGTTTTTCTTTTTCATTTTATTTATATAGTGGATTATATTTATAAATTTTCAAATGTTGAACCATCCTGCTTCCCTGCATCCCTGGGATGAAGCCACCTTGGTCATGGTGGATGATTTCTCTCATGTGTCCTTGCATTCTATTTTCCAGTATTTTATTGAGCATTTTTATATCAGTGTTCTTTGAGGAATATTGGTCTATAGTTCTCTTGCTTAATTGTGTCTTTGTGTGTCTTGGGTACTAAGGTAAATGTAGTCTCATACTGAGACTTTTAACTCTATTGTGTGGAAAACTTTGACGAGTATTGGTAGTAGCTATTCTTTGAATTTCTGGTAGAATTATTCACTGAAACCATCTGACCCGGGGCTTTTTTGGTTGGGAGACTTTTCATGGCTCTTTTTATTTCCTAAGGGTTATAAGTCTATTTACATTTCTTATCTGTTTTTAATATATATCTTTTCATATACAAAGTTAAATGAAAACTCCCTGTTAGAATGGAATGTTTTCGATTTATTTTCCGTCAACATGATAACTTATACTGAAATATTTATTTCAATCTGCTATACTACCAAACCCCATATTAGTATATTTCATGCAATATTGTCAGTGTTTGAATAAGTCTAAAATGTATTGCCCATATAAAATTGGTAACCAGAAATGTTTTGAATATATACTCAAACCTAAAAGCCTCAAGATTTCTAAGAGGTCACTAGTAATGAAAGAAAAATACTTTCATCTATATTTCCTCAATTATTCATGAATCCCTTCAACACAATCCAGAGGAACCACTCATACTTTTACTCCAGGACACAAAGCCTTAGTGAGACTATTATACCTCTAGTTCAAAGCATGCACAGAGCTAACTTACTTGATGTTGCTTTATGTTAGAATCCAGGGAAAAAAAAGTCCTTGATCCATCTGCTCCCTTAAAAATGTCCTCTAGTGGAACTGCTCAAAACAGCTTTGATATGGAACACCTTAGCTCCTTGTCAATCCTCAGTTGGATTTTATGTTCATATTTCTGGAGAGCAAATCAAGATCAAATTAGACAAAATGTACATCTGTGATGAAATTTCTTCTTAATTAAATCAGGATATGCCGTCCTTCCTTTAATTTGGTGCACTAAATTAGAGATGACTATAAAGTACATTTGCCAAGATTGCAGAAAGAGGATGGTTAATGAATATGAAAATAGACAATAAACATGGATACATGGTTCAAATATGTGAAAAGGTTTCCTGATACTAAATAGCTACCATATGTTCAATATGTGGGAAGAAATATTTGTAGCAAAGTATGAAATTATGGTTTATAAGGGTTTCACAATTGAATTGGAACACATATATTGCTAAAAATAAGTTACTGGCTTTATCTCTATCACAAAATCATATAAAATATAGCTGATATAAAAAAATCTCAGAATGAAATGGAGTATTTAGTAATTAGAAGCAATTTTGTCTATTTTTTTATTTGTTCAAAATAATAAAATCAATCAACAATGACATGTCCAATTCCAGAAGAATTTAAACATTTTTAAAGATGGAAACAAAGACTGAAGTAATATCTGCTTGTCTAAGGATACAGAAGCCAATATATTGTTTGTTGTTCTTTTGATACAGCTGCTGTGATGCAGCTGCTATGGCCTAAGAAACACAAACACGAGATAGAGCGCCCACGTGGAGTTTATTGAGAGAGGGGAGAGGAAAGAGGGGGGTAGCTGGTGGCCAACCGAAAGCGGGGAAAGAGAGAGAGAAGGGGCCCCAGAGAGAGCAAGAGAGAGAAGCAATAAAGAGAGAAAGAAGAGAGAGAGAAACAAGAGAGAGAAACAAGAGAGAGAAACAAGAGAGAAAAAAGAGAGAAGCGAGAGAGAGAGAGAGAGACCAAGAGAGCGAGAAACAAGAGAAGCAAGAGAGAAGCAAGAGAGAGAGAAACAAGAGAGAAACAAGAGAGAGAAGCAAGAGAGAGGCAAGAGAGAGGGGTGCGCTTGGCACACTTGCTTTAAAAGGGGAGTTTGCGCATGTGTAACCCAGTCTCCGCCCAGCCAGATAAGGCCTGACGTAGTGATTACACATCCCGCCCATCAGAGGCAGGGCCCACAGACTGCCTAGCCTCAACATTGTTCCCAGCACCCACATGGATTTGGTCACAATTGCTCACACCCCTAGCACCTATGATTCTGAAATCCTTTAATACTCTAGGTGGGCACATAAACTAATATGCATATGCTCACATACAGGCAAACATGGATATTAAATTCTTTTAATATTAAAAGAATGGAAGTATAAAATTAGTTTAATTTTTTCTTTTTTTCTGAATTTAATTTTATTTTAACAATTTCCCACAATTTTATTTGTATGTAACCATTGAAAAACTCTGATACTCAAATAGAGAAAAGCACTGTCTCTGTAATTTGATTTATGCATATTATACAACATTCTGATTAGTATATATTTAAAAAAAATAGTGACATTCAACACTTTATGCACCAATGAGAAACCAGTTTGAACGGAAACAAAAAACACACAACAACAAAAAATACTGGATTTTCAAATAACCCCCTTTAATTGTGTTTGGGAAGTCCTCCTGTTTGCACTTTTATGTTAAAGAAAAACAAATTTTCAAACTTAAAATGAATAATATCCCCGCCAAGAAATTATATTTATGGAAGCTTGAAATACATTCTAAATACATACTAATACTATTCAGTTATTCAAGTTATTTTAAAAGAAAAATTAATTTTAAAGATACAAATATCAGATTAAATTTTCAGAAAGAAATAGCTACATTTTAGCTCATGTTCATCAAATACACTTTTCAAATTTTATTTATAATATGTTTAATAAAGTAGCACTGTTTACATACTAAATATCTGCAATGTGTTAACACAAAAAAGTACAAAAAAAGATTTATTTCAAAAATTTTCTGGGGATGTTTACTGTGGAAAATCTGTCTATATCATAATTATTAAATACATATTGATAGTTTTGAAAATAGATACACACTTATGTTTTACCTTCCATTATCTTTACGAAATTCAACAAAACATGAAAAATATAAAAATACTATACAGTTTGGCCATCTTTATGAGTTAATATAATTAAAAATCTTGGAATTATTAGATATAAGTTTATCAACATAAATCAAAAACATCCCAAAAAGGTTTAGGCCAATTTTTATATGTAAAGATCAATTGTGAGGATCTAAAATATGAAACATTTTTCTAAAAATATGTCAAAAATAAATAAACTATTTATCAACCATTTTATATATGTTCTAATCTTATTTATAATTAAAAATATGGAAGAAAAGAAAGTGAATCAAGGCAGGAAACTAAGTCTATGATCCTTAATGTTTTTTTCATTTGTTTTTGTTCTTCAATACAGGGTCTCTATGTGTAATGCTCTGGCTCTCCTGTAATTTAACGTGTAGGCCTGGCTGGCCTTGAACTCACAGAGATCTGACTGCCTCTGCCTCCTGAGTTCTAGGAATAAAGGGATATGACAACATTGTCAGGCTCTTAATTATTTTTTTAACAGAAATATCAAGAATATTTGAAAGAAAGAAAGCTAGACTAGCTTGAACTTGAAGAAACCATCCTGAATGCGGTAACCCAGTCACAAGAAGAGTAACATGGTATGTACTCGCTCATATATAGATTTTAGACCTAGAGTAAAGGATCACTAGCCTATAATTCACACCGCCAGAGGAACTAGGATACAAGGTGGATTCTAAGAGATTCATATAAGATCTCTCACAGAAGAGGGAAGGGACAAGTTCTTCAGAGCACATAAAGAGTGGCGGGTGGAAGTTATTGGAGAGGGAACTAGGAGAAAGAGAAGGGGAGGTGCGGAAATCACGTGGGACTAAGAAGATTGAGTCAGGGGAGGAATGGAACATAAATGTCATATTTTTATTGATACTTCCTTTTATTTATAATTACTATATTATTGACACTAGTTTCTTAGGATATTGGTTATACTCACATAATTTATATTTTTTTCATTTCATTATCATCTTAAATATTATATCACAATAAATATAGGACATGTGACCACAGATTTTTAGATATATGAATAGTATTTGCTAACAAAATTAGTTATTATTTTGACCCTGTTAGTTAATTATAGGAACATTACACATTTAGTGTTAGTTAAGATATATGTTACTTAAAAATATTTAAGTGTAAAATTCAGATAAAATATAATGCAAATAACACAAAATAGTTATTTTTTCTTCTCTTTATTAATTTTAAAGTTCATAATGATTACTATTGTACATAATTTCGACCTCCACTTAAGCATCCCTTTCCATTTTAATTTGAGTCCCCCTACTCCCTCTAATAGTCATGACCTCTCATTTTTTAATTAACATTAAATACAATCTGCTGAGTTCCCTCTCTTTTAGTTATATGTATATGTGTTTTCTCTTTCCAACCAATTTGGAGTATTAGGAGTCATCATTTCTCAATCATATTTCTAAATTTGTGAGGTGTGACATGTAAGAAATGGCAAGAACAAGGGGGTTACTAGCTCTAGAATCAATGAGAGAATCTTCCTCAAAGTAATAAGGTGGATAGTATAGTAACAAAACTTAGCACTTGACATTCTTCTCAGGCCAACTCGGATACACATGCACTTGTACCTATATGGACATTAGCTCACACATGCATGCATACTGACACTGCACACATACTCATACAGTCACATTCACACACAGACACACATTTGTGCACACACACATACATTTAAGATATTAAAGTAATATTTCACTGTACTTGCAGTCATATACATATTATATCTCATATAAGTAGCATTCTCGGTGAATCGAGTTTCATACTTCCATTATCTCCACATGTTGACTTCATTGTATGACAGTCCTTACAGAGAAAACCAAGTTAAAATGAGGCTGTTAGAATGACTTATAATTGAATATGTCTGACTTTCTGGCCAGACAGGGAAATGCACCACAGTGCACACAAAGAGATGATAAAGTGAAGGACATAAAAGTACATGGGAGAATTTAGACAATGGAGCCTAACACCCTTACTGCACTGCTCTCAGAAAAATAATCAAATCTGTCTGAATTTTATATTTCTTACTTGCAAAACTGAGGTAATGAATTTCTATTGTTTATTCCACCTTAATTTTGGTATGTTGTTACAGCAACAATAGTATTACAAATATTTTTCCAAATTAGTTTATTAATCCATATAATGCATAAATAAAACTTTTTTCCACCATGTCCGTACTGTCCTTCTGTTAACCAAATCAATAGATAATTAGAATACTAAAAATATTTTTAAATTACACTATCATAAATTCATGTGAGAAAACACCTGTTATCTAAATTGATATTGATGAGTATGTAGGATTATGCATCTTTGTGACATGATTACCAGCATGTAATTTGCTACTTGTAAATATAGACACTATTCAAAGAGTGCAAGCTACAATAATGTGGTAGATATGGGATTTGGATAATATAATGTAATATGGTGACTTAGTTCTATAATAGATTTTAGCTGGTGATCTGTTTGCTATCAATATTAACTAAGGTATAAGGACCAGGCTTCTCTGAATATATGTCGCATTATCCACTGGGTGACGTTCTGACTGAGGATTGAAAGGGCAATGAAACTGATAGTAGAATGGAATCCAGACAGTTCCCTTCTCTGCTTCCTACCCGATAAGAAAGGAATAATCTGCCACCATACACCTCCATGGCCATTTCTACCCCCTCTTCTAAGCAAGGATTGAACATGTCATCTAAAAATTTGAGCCCAATTAAATCTTTACCTTAACTTGCACCATATCAGATATTTGAACACAGACACCAAGTAATAATACTTTCTGTATTTATTTAAAAACACTGAGAAGTAACATAGGCCCCACAGATAATCAACTCCAAAGAAAAATACCAAATTGTTCTGAACATGAAACTTCAGATAAAGGATAACAGGAGAAATTGATGCTTGAAGGATTGGCAAGTTTAGATTCTCTCCTAACTCATGCAATGAAACATTTCTCTGTTGATGAAGGATCTTGTGAGCAACACAAAATTTTTAGCAGTGTGAAGCTTTGGACTCTAAAGAATCAGAATTTCTTTTTTTTAACCAGAGTATTTCTATAACATTTTCATCTGTTTACTTTTTACGTTATATATCCATTTAAGTACGGTTTAGGTTGTTTTTGAGCTAGCCAATTTCATTCCCTTTTTGTGTAGTTTAAGATAGATTGTCATGAACAATTGACAATGTTTCAAACTTATCAAGCAATCAAACTTTTTCATGTTTTTAAAGCACATTCTTTAGAAGATTGAACATGACTAATTTTCAGGCTACATTTACCCAACTTCAGATAGTTGCTATGTCCACTGTTTTGATTTTATTTCTTCTACTATAATGAAAACACATGGGCAGGTGTTTTAAAAATCAATTTGATTTAAGTTATGCCCTTGGTGCCTACAAGAACACCTGACAAGTATTAAATGTAAGTAATTATTTATCAGGTGTGCTAAAGAACAAAATTAACTGGAAAAGATAATCAATGGTGTAGTCCTAATTCCCAGGAGGTTAATGTTTTGCATGGCACATTTCCCCAATAGTTTAAAAATATGTGTATCTTAATCACCAATTTATTGACTCAGCTTGCCAATAAATCTTTCCCTTTGTATATTTCATGTGAATGAAGATTCCTGCTACTTCTCACACTGTCATTGCTGCCAGGATACACTGAGATTCTGATATCTTTTACAGTCAGCTGCCATGCTTGTAACAAGGGCTCCTAACTTGAACAGTCTATATATGCCAGTAGCTGGAGTGAATATTTTAAATTACTTGAGCTTCTAGTGACTCACATCGTATTAAAAATTAGGGAGTCTGTGACTGCTGCTTTATTGTTTGTGAGCTCCTATAAGCTCTGCTTAGTTAACTCTGTGGTGTATGACTCTGTGCAGGGTTCTTTGCATGCATACATGCTGTACTTGTGTAGCTTAGTGAGGGCGTGGGGGCATCTCCATCTCTTCTGTCTGCCCTTGTAACCCTTACTTCCTCCTGGGTTGCCTGGTCTAGCTTTAACATGAGGGTTTGTGTCTAGTCTTATGGCATCTTGTTATTCCATTTTAAGCAGATATCATTGGAGTGCCTGCTTTTTTGCTGAAAGAAAGTGGAGGACTAGTGGATCCTGAACAAAGGGAGGTGGCAGGGGAGGATCATAAGAGTGGAAAGAGGAGAGACTGCTGTTGGGATTTATTATATGAGAGAAGAATAAAAAATATTTGGAGTCAACATGTTCCTTTGCTTCATGCCTGACTTATTTCTCCATTACTTTTGCCTCTATAGCTCAGATCCTGGGAAATTCTGGTTTTCCTTTTAGTTGTCTTGGCAAACTTTTGTCTTGGGGTTTGTCATTTGATGTCACTTGACCTGGAATGTCTCATTGGAGTGCCATGGCTACCACTGCACGATCTTCAGAATTTACTCAGCCACACCCAGAGTATCTTAGTACAAGGACTCTCTTCTCCTTGTCAGTGTTTTATTGCTACCTTTAGACATAATAATTTTATAATGTATTTACTTATTATGCCTACCATGGTTTTTATTATTAGTAATAAGCTTAAAAATTAAACGCCTTCTTGTTTTTATTCACTAAGATTATGCAATTTGCAAATAGAAGGGTCAGCAACATTTTTGAACATACACATATGCACACAGTCAAATGTATACAAAATAGACCCAAGTGCCTTCTGTAAGTTATGTTGAGAAATTAGCAAACATTTTAAGAGTTTGCTGTTCTGAGAATACCCAATTCTTACTTTCTGTGTGTTATAAAAGCCACTTTTTCAGAAATCTCTACTGGACCTACTACTATTTGGAGGACCCTGCAAGTTCTACACTTGATATTTAATTCAGGAAACATTTCTGTATACATAATTTTTTTTTCTTTAAGGATGTGTTGCTTTTTTTGAAACTCTTTATTCTGTAGGAACATTCTAATTCAAAAAAACCAAGATAATAATTCAGCCTGGGTTAGTAGCTTGGTAGTAGAGCACTGGATTAACATGTGCAAAGTTCTTTGTTTAAAACCCAGTAAAATACACACACACACACACACACACACACACACACATGCATACATATACATACACAAACACATACACATATGCATGCACACACATAAACAGGAGAGAGACAGAGAGAGAGAGAGAGAGAGAGAGAGAGAGAGAGAGAGAGAGCAGTTAGGCAAACACTTCTTTGTGTCTGTTACTTTGTGCCAAGAACACTAAAAATAATGAGAATCAATCAAGAAAGTTATTTTATTTTAATTTCTTGAAATAAGAAATATGTTGGTTGTATACTTATAAATTTTATTTCATTTTAATATTTATTTATTTTTCATTTTAAGTGTATGAATATTGTGTGTATGCACAAATATTTACCACATATGTAACCAGTGCCTTCAGAGATTAGAGGAGGTAAATGGACAATAGGTACTGGACTTAAAGAAAATTTTGAGGTACATTTTGTGTGCTATGAAGTAAACCTGCATCCTCTTTGGCACATAAATAATAAATAAAATCAGGAAAGGCTATTAATTACTAAGCCATCTCACCAGGCCTCATTTACATTTAAAGAAAGACACTGTGAATCATTGACCTATTTTCTAACATAGAAGAGTAGCCAACACAATTCAATTAGCTATTTTTATTAATCATTAAAATTCAGAATGCATTCCTAGAAAAATGGATTTGATTACTCAGTTTATTAATAAAAATAACATAAATAACATGGCCATAACTTCCATTAAAATTAAGTAACATTTATTCTTAATGTGCAGTTTCACATTATAGCCAAGGCTTTATTTAGTTCTAATTTTACTCTATTTTAATTATCTTTCCTCTTAATAACTTATATACTCATCTATACTTTTTGAATTATTAATATTTTATTATCAAATTGTCAGAGATAAAATTAAGAATTGAAAGCAAAATTTTCTCATGCACAAATACGTAAAACAGAGATGTAAATAACAGTGTCATAATATCATCATCAAATATTGTCATATATTGTGAAATATACTTATATATGTGACAGCAGAATTTTACATTAGTTAAAAAGCTTTAGATATAAGAATGGAAGAAAATAATTGTAGGGAACTGTGAAGTGCCAAGACTTAAAGATGGTGCTGGCTTCTGCCTTCCACCTCCCCAAGGTGAGCGCTCTCTGGGGTAAAAGTAAACAAGCCCTTATTTGGTTAAGTCTGTTCAGCCTGTCTGCTTCCACGTTAGTGTAGCCTATCTGCAGGGTCCACATAGCTCACTGGGTTGGTTAGCACAGGGGTATTTAAGCCTGTGCAAGCCCCCCCCCTCCCCGGGTTCCTGTGGCTCAGGAGAACATGTTTCAAGGATCCTGATTAAAACTGCATGAAGAAGATCTTCCTGGATTTATGACTTCCTTGCTGGCAGGAGTAGGCACTTACAAATAATACCAAATATAAGAGGCAAATTTAAAAGGAAAGGGATGTCTCCATGGCTTTTGGTCTAGCATCCTTTTGTTTATGAGCAACTCTTATTTGGCCTGCAGCTTACACCTTTCAGTCCTCTCTCCATCTCACCTTGAAGTCCAGGTCCACTTGTAAAAGCAAATCTTATTCTAGAAACAGAACAAATAGCTGGCCCTTTCTTCAAGACTAAGCATCACTTCACACCCTTTTAGAAGTGACCCTCTATTTGAAAGCATTTAACAATTTAGATAATTTTGCTAATTTTATCTTTGTAAATTTTAGGTATATTGATACCCAGCAGCAGAAAGTCATCAAATTAATGTATGTAAAGGTATAAAGAAGATAAATAAATATATTTCTTTTGTAAATACATACATATATACATATGTATACAAATATATATATATATATTTTATATACATATATATATACTCTAAATATAAGTATATCATCTATTGAATTATAGATTTTCTTGGATCTGAAAGTAATAGAATTGTGGTTTGATTTATTAGCTATAATTATAAGTTAAAAGTGAGGGCATTACCTAAAAAAAAACTTTAGCAATTTTTAGATTTAAAAATTAAGAAATCTATCATGTATCAATAAAATCCAGAAAGTACCACCCCAGGTATAATTTGATCAATCCAATGACATTTGCAATCTTTGAATCCAAATTATCTCCATATTCTTACTGATTTAAAAAATATCAAAATGCAACAAAATATCAAAATGCTTATCTTGCATTAAGTTCATCAAAATTTTGTAATTTTTCTTTTGCAATTTTGTAAATTTTTTCATTGGCTTCAATATATTTGCATAGTAATGTAAGTCAAGTTTAGAAAGAGAAAGAACAATGGTTCCATTAGCATCTTATTAAAATTCTCCTGACATGAGAGCTTGATTTAGAAACAATGAGAACAAAGAAGACCAGTATATCATTCAGGCATGTTTTAAATGGTTAAAAGACATTCTTTCACATTAGTGCTAAAAAATAGAAAACAATCAATAATATCTATTATAAAGGTCATTCATAATTCATAGAGTTCAAACCTCATATTTTTAAGAAGTTAAAGATATCTGTATAAATATATCTGATACCCTTAATTACTAATATCACACATCTGTGAAAGAAGATAGAAAATCACAGAGCTCCTTATTTAACTACTAGTGTTCTCAATAAATACTAAGTAGAAAAACATATTCTGGTTTATATACATAGTTTAAAATGAACCAAACAACAATTACATGCAACTTTGTACAAAATAACAAGTTTTAAGCATAAAATGATGAAATGAAAAATCACTGAATTTGAGTAAAAAGAAAACATAACTTCAACAGGAAGTTATTTGTCTATGTTGATGGTATTCCAAATTCCCATATACTGAGGTGAATGCAGGTGGTGTTTCACTTGTTTGGATGAAATTAGTCATGGAGATTCTAGTGATGGCTTTTTTCCTTGGAATTAACTAATGTCCAGTCAATTTACTACAGTGTCTAATTCCTCAAGAAAAACCGAATATTAACTAAGTTTAACTAAATTATTAAATACTTCTTAAAATTAGGCTTTATTTGGTAACAAATAAAATATCTGTGTCCGTCTAACCCATGGCTGGATTATATCAGTCTTAAAGATCAAAGATATGGTATAAAGATCTGAATGGGTTACAAGTTTTTCAAGGGTTTTGACCTCAGTAGTACACATTTGCCTTTCCTAAGAGATAATGTTAACACACCAGGCCATTCATTTCATGACATTGCTTTGAAAAACATTGACTCAACGGAGTTTATTCAATGTCTTCTATAGTGTTACCTTGTGGCAAGAACATTGTGCACTCTGGACAACCCATAGTTCACATAAAGTTCAGAGCATTCTTACATGGGCTCCAAAATATGGAATGAAGTGTAACCAAACCAGAATCTTTTGCATAGAAAGGCTTTTCCCAAGAGAACAAAGTGAGCAGTGGTCAACTTGCCTTTCTGAATCATTTGTGATATAGGATGTTTTAAACAATTAGGGCTCAGTAGGATCAACAGGCATGGTTTAGGGAATAAAGTTATATATCAAATTTCATTTTATTATCTTCACTCAACATATATACTCAAATATTTCCTTAAGGAATTTCAAATGCATAAAGCCCGAATTGAAGGTAGATATTTGATAGCTTTGGGCTAATAGTAAATATTATGAGTGTGGAATTGCTTGCATCCAGAATGAGTAGTTATGAATGCTAAGGACATTCCATACCATGTTTAGAAATATGGAGTAGTAAAATAGTGTCACTTAAAAAAGCAATAGGAATTGAAGTAAATTTGCATGAAATATAAGACCTTGTGGCCAGGAAACAGATGTAAGCCATGCTAAATGAGCTACCTCCATATCATATTCCATAAATTTAAGAATTACAGAAAACTTTAGTCTTGAATCAGTATATTAACTGAATGTATTGGTGAGACATCATGAAAGTCAGGACAATCTCATCTGTGGGATTCAGATGACATCATACACTTTGCTTACCTTTATGTCAGGTCTATTAAGTCATGAGACTGTGATCATGCACAATAATTAGGCAGATGGCATTCAAGAAGCTAATGTAGCTCAAGATAATGTATGTGCTCAGCTCACATCATCTGATGCGTCCAGAGTCATCCTATTGAAGTGTGGTCTAGCCTAGGCTGAGCAGTGAGCTGTGTCATGGCTTTGCAATTTCCTGAGAGAGTCTTAGCTACATCTAAAATTTATAATATTCCAAGTTCACTATGAATTTAATAAAATTAATTGTAACTGCAGTAAATTTTGAATACATCTTCTACTGTTTTATTTTCAGAATATCCAGTATCGTTTTTACTCTAAATTTGTGATTTGGTGCATATTAAATTCCCAAAGGATCATCATAAGTTTTTTTTACAAAGAAAAGATAATTCATCTTTAAGTACTCTTCATATTTTGTACATTAATTCTTTTATATCATTTCTTTAGAGTCTTAATTTTCAATATAATGAAGTCATAAGAGTTCCCACAAATGATTATACGTACACTAAATGGAAACGAGAAACAGTCTGGGATGTGACACTCTCAGGTTTGCCTGTTCTAAATTATACCCATGAAAGAAATTGGAATTATATTGTTGATTTGTTTAATTTTATAATTTATAAATTTTAATTATGTGTATTTTTATATACTTTCACACATTTTTGTTATTTATTATTATGTATTTATAATGTTTGAGTATGCAAAGTGGTATGAATAAGCACATACCACATAATGCATGTAGATGTCAGAGAACAGCATTTGAGAGGTTTCATTTCAGTCTTATCAGGGTCTGGTACTGAACTCAAGTCAATAAAATTGATTGCAAAAACCCTACCCATGGAGATGTTGTGTTGATCTTACAAATATAAATTTAATTATCATTTTCTCAGCTTCCTCCTTTACTAGGATCTTAAATTAATATATTTGTTTTACAGTTCACACAGTGCTTGTAATCTTCCATTAAAATGGAAAAATACTAAATTTAAAAGTTAAAATTATCTACTCTTGAGAAAGTAAAACCCTAGCAATGCTACATCATAAGGGAACTCTATAGAAAGTGAATAATATCTAAAATTGAACAAAGAATAATTTTAGACTGATAGCGGTTTACCGTTATATTTAAATAGACATAGGTAATAACAAATTTCATTTAAACATTTAAAATTAATTCTCCTGACATTATGTGTACACCATATACTGATACAGGTAAGTGTGTGTGTGTGTGTGTGTGTGTGTGTCTGTGTGTGTGTGTACTTTGGGAACATCACATTTGTACAGGTATGCGTGTGTAAATTAATCAGAAAATAATATAAAATAAATCAAAAGATTAATTGCATGGCTCAGAGAGAATACTTAATTGTTGGGAAGTTAAGTACTTGTCCCTTACAGCTCTCTTCTCCCCACCCAGCTGTAGAACTTCCAATCAAACAAGGTTGAGCAAACAAAGTTGTTTTCAAAACTTACAGGTGCGCAGTGCAGGTGTGTCTTGACCCCAGGTGTGGGTGGTGCATTACTTCCTCCTATGATTAGCCCATCCCCTGGCTTAGGTATGTAAGCCCATTACCCTCTGTAATAAATGGCAGCAGCTTTTTCTTCACTTCTAATGGTGGTCTGTTAAGTGTTTATATCTCGACATCCTGCCAACTCTGTACCTTGGAGACATGTTTTTCTAAAGTGTCTGACTTATGTGAAGACTTAAATGAAAAACTAATTAAAATAATTCACAATGTTAAAAATTTGGACTCCACTGAACTGTTGGAATGAATAATATACAACCTGATAGTACATGAAATCAACTTAATGTACTTAATTACCATTAAACTCTTATCTATCAATAAATAATTATAAGAATGATAACATTTTCCTTCAAAACATGGTTCAAAGGACTTCCACAGCTAAGAAGGTAGACATTCTGGTCAACGAGAAATCATAGGTTTCATCAGAAACATTCTTATGATTTCCCTCAAACAATTTCTTTCACAAACTATTTCAACTACCTTAAATGTATTTTATAAAAACATATTTTATACCTACATTGTGTTAGAAATGAACTAATTTTATGTAAATGAACATTCTGCATTCTACAGATAAAGCATGCTAATGTTAACAATTTTAGACATCTGTGACAGAATTTCTAAACGACCCGGTTGGATTAAGCTGACAAATGTGAAAAAGTAATACATGGCTAGTCACCTTTTAATTCTTACATTTACATTAAACTACCACTTCAAAAGCCAAGGGTAATTTCACACTTTAAAGTTTTAAATAGCTTTTATTCAACTTAAACAAAATATGCCTTTACTGAAACACGTTATAATGACTGTTTTTTTATTATGACACCTATTTTAGAGCATATTGAATAATATAACTTTCTTCTCCCAAATTACTAACACCCACAATGTCCTGAATATTATTCCCTCATAATTCTTCACATGTTGAGAATGTACCTTGAAGAACAGATTTTGATGCTGTGTTTATAAATTCATTCCTAAATGTTTGGTAGTGCTTTTATACATTATTTGCATAAAATTTACATGTACTCATAACTTCCCATACTTCCTGCTTATTTCAGAATAATAAGACTGCTCATATTTCTCCCAGGTGATATACCAGCTATGTTTCTAAAGATCTGCATGTGCAAATTCTTTTGACTCTATCTTTGTATGTACAAAGAGTACTAACTTCACACAAAATTCATACAATAAGAAATGAAGGAATACTACACAATCACTCCATTGGTGTGAGCCAAAATTCTAGAACCAATTTACATTAAGTTCATTTTTGGCAGGCTAATGAGTACACAAAAATACTGGATTTTTTGGTGAAATATTTAATTTTCAGCTTTTATCTTATTTACACATTTGTACCTGACACATTTGTCTACTGAAATTTTAAATGTTTCTAGTAATAATAACTGCCTTTTGAAATGTGACATTTTAAGAGCCATTATGTATGTACTTTGTGATAAAGTGATTTCCCTTTAAGAACAGCAATGGCCAGTATAGTGAAAAATCAATTCCAAATAGATTTAAAAGATTTGCCTTCCATATCACATGTGGGGAATTTATGTTCTTTGGATCTGGAAGCTTAAAAGCAAAATATGTTCTATCCACAGAACTTAACTTTTGTTATGTACAACAACCCTACCTACAAGGTATCCTAAATATATATTTGAAGCCAATAAATAATATTTATTTTATAAACAACTGCTCACAGGAATATTTTTAGGCTTTAGGTTTTGCAGACAGTGCTTAGAGAGTAACAAATAATATTGCTTTTGTACCTTCGAACATAGTGTCAGGGCTGCATGAAGTTTTAGGAATGGGTGGTAGTCTTAATAAGTAACTAATCAATTGATAGTATCATCAGACAGCTATGTCACATTTTAGAATTCTAGAGATTATTAGAAGGCAATACAATTCTTGTACCCTTAAACTGTCTACAGTAAAATGAGAATAAACACTTGTTCTTAATCTTCTGACTTTTCAGCAATGAAATATTGAACAGTTGTTCTGGATGAAGACAGCTTAGTAACTGTGCTTTTTGACTGAAACAACTAAAAATACCTCTGAGCTGAAGTGGCAAAGCTCGAAAGCCAAGCAAGAGCAATACATGGTATGGAATCTGGTTTGGGTCTCTGTCCTAGAGAAAAGATAATGAGGTTAGTTTTGCTGGATCCCTTTGAAGAGAGTGAAATATACTTGATAATATAATAGTGTTCAGGTTGAAACATGAATGAGTGTCCTAAAATAAGACCTAAAAGGAGAGTAAACTGGCTTATTGCCAACTAAAACCTGTTAAAGTCCTAGCACTCATACTGTCTGGGAGCAGTTTTAATATCATAGTAGTTTATGGACTTTTTCTGTAACTCCTTAGTTTCTGTTGACTCTTGCTGATACAATATGATTATTTTTTCTCTTGATTCGTAATGGTCTCACATGACGTTACCTGGTATCTTCTGCAAAGTTATTTTTACTATGCATTTTGTTCATTTTGCCACATTAAGAACTTGCATATAGTATTTTCTCCTTGTAATTCTAGGTCAGTATATTTGAATGTTTTTTCTTGCTCTGCAATTGTGGAAAAGGCAGACAGTCACATCTCAGTTACCCATTGTGTTTATCTTCTTTCAATTTTTTCTGTGAAGGAGAGGTTAGTTACCATAACATGACACTGTAATTAACATCAGTAGCTAAGGTTATCTTTGCAATGACCAAGGCAGAAAGAGTACCATGCCATGTTAACTATAGGTGCTATGAATAACTAGGCTTTGTGTCAGATGTTGTTATTCATGAGAACTGTGAAAGCTGCTGTAAAGTTACAAATGTTTCCATAGGTTATATTTGAATCAACAAAATAAAAATACTGAAAGCATTTCACAAATTATGGTCTTTGTGACTACAAGGAGGTAAAGTTCACATTATTTCTCAGATGTCTTAGTGACTTATGACACAGAATTTTTTTGTGACTCTCTGCTTGGCCATGTGTGACTATAACAAGAGAAATTTAGATTTTTGATAGCATAAGATTTCAGACATGTGGCCATTTATCTGAATAATTTCTCTGCTCTGAATAAATACCGAACTTGCATTATCTCTCCGCTTAGGTCAGTGGCAACATCATGAAGTAGGTCACTTGATCACAAGCTGAGTCATCATGAGAGCCACATCACTAACTCCCTAAATCACCCTTGTCCCTGAAATGTAACTGTAAGAGAGAGGTTTGAGAGAAACTTACATTGTGATGATGAAATCCAGGTTTCATTTAGATCAGACAAAAATATTTTACTTTCCCAAATATATCAAAGTGAAAGCAGGTTCTTTGTAGCTTCAAAATGTTAAATTTCCCTATTCATTATCTGTAGGATATACATGTGTTCTCTTTCTGTATGTCTCTGTCTGTCTCTTTCTGTCTTTATCTCTGTTTTTCTTTGTGTCTCTCTCTCCCTCTCCCTTTTTTTCTATATTAAGGTCAGTCTCTGTTTTTCTTTCTGTTCTCTATAAATAGACAATATAATTACTCTTTTCCCTTCATCACTAGTATGTATTAAGTGTGTCCTTTCATGGTTGATGCTATGACACTGCTGAGTCTGTTTTCCTGACTGTATTAGAAAAGGGCTCTTTTGAACATAGCTACATACACGAAGAAATAACCAAAATTGAACATTATGTTTAGAAATTTCCAGTTTTATAATCAATAGCTTTGTTGATCTGCTATTTGATTTCTAGATGACGCACACTAAATTCTCATTATTTACTTCACCCAACTTCAAAAGTGTAAAGGTGGCATTTTTCTAGGAGGGTTTCTTTACAGTGGGGTGTACTTACAAATTTCTTTTATGGATTTTATGAAGCGATGGATATTGAAGTATGCTACAGCTACAAAATTATGTTTTCAGGAATCTTGGTATTCTTAATATATTCTTTCTAACATTGGAATTATGCACACTTAATATTATACTATACAAGAGATATACATAATGTGTTAGAATTATTCTTTATATATCAAAAAAGTTTTATCTGAAATGTTGAGTTTTACAATATCAACAAAGTGTTTGGATGTAATCTGCTAATTATTGTCCTAAATGAAAGCTTGTCTAATTTGTAAGAATTTCTATTATCTTATGTTGCATGCTATAGAAATATCTGCTTGCTTATTATGAACTGTTGTCAGAGCCTGCACCCATGCTACTCATCAGTGACAACTGTATTACACACCTTCCACTAATGTTGAGACTTTGTTTTACTCTTGCCTAAAGGCACAGTAATCTGCAAGAAGCTGGCTGCTTCTTTCTTAAGGAATGACCATGTAGAACTAAGAATAGAGATGTAACACAAATCTTAGTAGGCCCCATGAAAGTATATATTTGGTGTATGGGCTTCTGGTGGGTGCCATAACTCAGAAAACTTGCAAGTGCAGATGATGCAGATGTCCAGCATTTGGAGAACTCCATTCAGAGTTGATATTAATTGATGATTCATATCACAAAAATTAATGACATTAAGTCCCAAGAACTGGTGAAGCAAACTGCTTTACACAAATTGATTGCAGGATTGTTGAATGTGTAATCATGTTGTACTTTGGTATCTTAGATATTCATTTCTTTTTAATTTTTTTGACAGTTTAGTATATATTTATATTGTACTTTTTTGTCATTTATAAGCCACATCATCCTCTCCCATCTCCTTTCTATTCAGCTGAACCCTTGTTTGGTCTTCCTACATTTTTGTGTTGGCATTTTGTGTTTATTCTTGCTTGCTCTAACACAAAGAATTTATTAATTTTGATACACAGATAATTGAGAACCTTATAATTGGTACTAATATCATTAAAAGAGAAGTCCTCATGTTGTCTCTTTCACCACAGGAGTACATAGTGTAAAAGTACTATTTTAAATTGGAATGAACATGGACATTCCACACTTGCAGAATGCCAGACCACTGACAGTAAATTTCACCGACTTTCCAAACACGAGAAATACATTTTTATATGTTTCATAGCTTATAGTACTATGTTAAAATTATCTGTAATATAGTGAAAATTGAAATGAATACAGCAGGATGATGGGTAGTTACTAAGTGCCACAAAAAGACAAGTGTTGATGATACATAGCTATGTATGCATTCTTATAGCATAGTTACTTTGGGCTATTTTACAAATCATTGAGCTGTGTTAGCTGAAACAAAACCAGATAAACCTTGTTTATAGGTATACATATACATAGTACGTTGTCCAGAAGAGTTTCAATTAAAACCCCTATCAATGGGTTGAATTTATGCGAGAATATTTGACAATTTTGTCACTAAAACACCTAACGTTGGCCCGCTTTCATTATTTTTTCTTTATTTATTTTTTTGTTCTTATGGTATGTCTCGGGCTCCTTTATTTGTAATGAGTTAATTTGAATGTTTAATTAGTAGTTTTTCATTTTGCAGATGACTATATACATTGACCCTTGTCACACATAGACCAGTGAAACACATTCAATTTAGTAAACATGGTCTGGGAATAAATAACAAAAGAATATATTATAGAAACAATAATAGGTCAGGAAAAAATTTATATTTATAAAATACATTTAATGTTTTGTAAGATAAAATGATCTCTGACTTGAAACCTCTAAACTGAAAAAGAAATTACGTTTTTTCTACTAAGTGATTTGTTCATTTTCTCATATGCATGGAAACAGTGATTACTTATTTCATAAACAGCAATACCAGATGGTTTCTTTTCTTTTGTTTTGTTTTGTTTTCTGTTGTGGTTTAGTCTTACCGTAGTTCCAAATTTTAAACTATGTATCTAGACATTGCTCTTTGTCTATAAAACAAACAAGCTGTAAAACTACATCGCTGAGATTCTGAAAGCAGGGAGCATCAAAATTTTACTTCAATACTGAATCTCAGGAAATTTACAGATGTGAAAAGAAAAAACTGAACATAGAAAAGCCCACAGTTGGGTAGTTGAAAGAAAGCTTCAACTATACAAAGAACTAAAGGTATGCAGGAGATGGACAGGTGGTCTTTCTGAGGCAAGAACTAAATATTGTTCATTGTCAAATGGTTAGCCTTGAAAACATACATACAAATGCATGCATGCATGCAATAATAATTACTTCAAAGAGTCTAGGCATTTGAAGGAAAGTAGGAAAGGGCATATAGGAGAGTTTAGAGAGAGGACAGGGAAGAAAGAAAAGTTGTAAATATTTAAAAATTCTCAAAAATCCCATGAAATTCTTTTGAATATTTGCTTTTTATTCTGATGTCTTTCATTATCCACTTATTATTTCCAGGGAGTTTTCTTTGTAGATGCTTTGGAATTTGCCCATACACAAATATTCTATTTTTGAACAAAAATCTGTTTAGTTCTTCCTTTCCAATTCATATATAATTTGTTTCTTTCTTTCCTCAAGTATGAGACATGGTTTTCACTGCTGTGCCAAATAACAATGACAATAGGTGACATTCTCTTGCTGCTAATAATAGTGTGAATATATCTACTACCTAAAAGTACACTATGATGTTACCTATGATTTTATTAATAATATAATTTAAAAAATTTACATGTCAATCCCAGTTTCCTCTCCCTTCTCCCCCCCCTCCATCCTTCCCTCCCTTTCCCCCTCTTACCCTCTTTCCCTTATGATATTCACCCTGGCCACCCTCACCTTCAATCCCCTCACCCCCATTCTAAGTTGGGTCATGAGTAGGGAGGAGTCGAGATGTAGCCCAGGGAAGGAGCAGGACGCCAGCCGCGGCTCCCCGATAAGACGACCACGTGGAAATATTTAGATAAGTAGAAATGGGTTAATAATTAAGACAGAGCTAGCCCATAAACAGTAATGGTAACTGGCCGACGGGATTGTATCAAATACAGAGTCTCTGAGTGTTATTTGGGGCTGGCGCGGCTGTGGGCCCACGTGGCGGCGGGACCAGGAGGCCGGCGGGGAGACCTGCTGTAACAGGGTCATGTAAATCTGTCAAATCATTTGAAGTAGGGATTAGGACTTCTCTCCTGTCTCTAGATTAAGGGGGTGTCACTCCATGGGGGATGTGTTTGCAAGGTCCTTTTTTGCACTAGAAATAGATCCTGTTTCTATGGTCTGAGGTCCCTTAGAATGCTCAGTCCTTCCAGCTGAGACCCATATTCAGGGGTTCTGAATCAGTCCCATGCTGGATTCCCATCTATCAGTCTGCAGGGGCCCATTAGTTCCTCCTTGTTCATGTCAGCTGTCTTTGTGTGTTTCTGCAACCTGGTCTTGACCCCTCTCTCTGCTCTGGATTCTAGTTCCACTCAGTGTTTAGTTATGATTGTTTGATTCTGTTTCCAACAGGTACTAGATGAGGGCTCCATGATGGTGGATAATTTCCTTGATGATCTCACTGTCAGGGAAGGACATTTATGGTAGCCGTTCTTCTGTTGCTCTGTTAGTAGGAGGCAATCTTGTAGGTACCTAGACCTTTCTTTAGGTTCAGTTTTATTTCAAACAAATACTGGCTCCCTCTTTTATGTTCCCTCTCTCTCTCTCTTGCTCTTTCTCTCTCTCTGTATCTCTCTGTCTCTCTGTCTCTGTCTTTCTGTCTCTGTCCCCCTTTTCTGTCTTCTATTCCTACCCTGACACAATCTACCTAGTTGCAAGTGCTTTCCTCTCCTTCCCTTCTCTTTCTCATAGTTCTCTCTCCATTTACTGCACCCCCCCATTTCCCATGTGCTCTTGGGGACTTGTCTCTTCCCCTTTTGTGAGGGACCATATATGAATCTCTTAGAATATGCCTGGTATCCCAGTTTGTCTGGTGGTGTGTATTATAGACTGGTGATCATTTTCTCTAAGTCTAAAATTTATATATGAGCGAGTACATACCCTGTTCCTCTTTTTGTGACTGGGTTACCTCATTCAGAGATAGCATAAGTAATAAATATCCTATTGTGCTCTGTTAGCAGGACAATAAAGACAGGGTCATCTATGTCTATGTCTCATGAATCTGATGTTAGGCATAAAATTATGGTACCTAGTGTTTGTCCTACTGTTTATATGACTTATTTGCCCAGTTCCTTTGTTATCTTCATCTTCCCACTTCTCTCTCTTTTTTTTTTGGAATGAGTGTGTTTACTTTATGTCATGTTCTATTAGAAACAAGCCTGTCAATGTTGCTGATGATGAACTTAAGGGTATAGTCTATGTGGCAGTAAACAAATAAAAACAGACAGATTAGCATCAAAATGCAGAAAAAAATATTGTTTGTGACTGCAAAGAGAAACAGGATATTGATGAATAATAACTTCTCCAGGATACTGTTAGCTTCCTAAGGTGAGGTTGAAATATAGAGAAAAGGGCCACAGTTACATACATCTAATCAGATCCAGTCAAGATGTAGTCCTGACCAACATTGTCCCATCATTGTCTCTTTAAGGATTAAGTCTCTCTCTGGGAGAACAGGTCCTGCTATGTCTCTTCTGGAATTCTCTTTTCCTAGCATGAGATTCTTGGGGTGGATTTCCAATTTCTAGGATGCATTGTTTTAGTCATCTGAGAACCAAATATGTTTTAGAATATAAACATTTCTGCCATGTCAGTTATATTGCTAAATAAGGACCTACTGAATGACTTGTGACTTATTCATATTTTTTTCTCTACAGTTTTTCAAAGAGCAGAAATGATAGCAAAATAGCAGCCTCTAAAGTTCATGACTCTGCAATTCAGTGACAATGTTTGTTTAACAAGGAGCCCTTTTCAACTCATTTGTAGTGAACAGAAGGGTAAAACTTCTGAATTGTAAATAATACGTTGCTTGCAAAATGGTTCATATGAACAATAATGAAACAGGGCCAGAAATATTTGATGCTTTTATAATTTTGTGTTGGGCTATTCATACTTTGTTCACAAATACAGCCACAAGAACAAAAATATCTCTTCAGTTATTCATTATTTAAGGTCCACTTTAATTACAATTTACTCCACTGAATGTTTCATGCAAATGATATAGGCTCAGGTTGTTTTAGTCAAAGTGAAGTATCCAGATGTACAATCTCAGATTCCTACAATTTCAAAAATCACAGACATCCATATCAGTGAAAAGAGAGCTTGTTAAGTGTGTACTGTTATTCTGCCAGGATTTAATGTGAATATGGTGACATAGTTCATATTTTGCTTTTTAAAATTATAATGCCCTCTAGAGGCAGAAATCCTGCTCAGTGTTGTTAACATTAACTAAAATAAATTATTAAGCTCAAATTTATTACCTTAATTTTGTTTCCTAGTTGAAACTCTTCTACTTAGGACATCTAGCAGCATGCTATACATATCCTAAAGTTATTATCCTCTGGCCAATATAACCATGAATAGTTCACAAGACATATTCAAAAATAATTATCTCGTCAGCACTATCAAAATTCAAAACCAAGTATACATCGTAATTTCACTATTATCTTCTCAAGTCAGCACAATGGAAATTTACTTTAAAAGATATTCTGCATAAATTATTTTATATTTTCCCTGTACTGCATCATATTTCTGTACTATACCATATTATCCAATATTTTTAAAAACATATATTAACCAAACTTCTTACTTTATTGGGATTGCTAACTCTGTAATGTTTTTGCCCTTTTTTTTGAGTTTTCACTGCATAGGGCTCTACATATTTGATCTTCTTTGCAATCAGATTTTGACAGGTGATTTATTTTTGAAATCTAACAGTATTCTTTAACTTTCTTTGAAATTCTCCTGTGTTCATTTTGCTTGTTAATCAGTTCTGTCATTGGTTTGACTTCCTCATTCATTATAGTTGTCTTCAAAGTATGTAAATCTCAAAATTTAAATTTAATAAGAACAAATCATAAAATTAAAAGGAGATGAGTTCTAACTCCGTCGTCTCATTGTACTCTGCCTAAATGCAAGGTGACTAGCAAGCTTGCATCACATGACTCTCTGTCTTTTCTTTCCTCCAAATAGGAGCATGAGCTCTGTGAAAGCATTCTTGCTTTATTTTTTTGGCTGGTAGTGCAGTGCTTCCCTCCCACTCTCTTAGACAGCTGCTAGTGTCTCTTTGCACTGTTATGGCATTGCTTTCTGTCCTTGACAAATTAAATGCTTTTTTGCTTCCATAGTCGACAACCAGTGTGAACTTCACCCCTGCAGTTCTTCATGCTGCTTTACCCTTTACATCTGTAAAACCCTTTTTTACCACAACCTTTCCCAGGTTGTTTGAAGTATTCTCATTCTGCAGAGCACTAACTCAGGTCATGGCGCTGTCATGGACGGTATCAGGAAGTGCCTGTCACTGAAGTTTGGACCTTTTTTTGAGGACAGGTTTTTCAACTCTCCTCAATGTGGGATAATACAAGCTCACTGGGAACATAGGAAATGAGGATTTCAGTTAAATATTTACTAAATTAACCTGAATAATAAGTACTATTATTACTATTATCATTATAACTAATATGTTTTTGATGTCTGATACTTTCTCTTTGAGGCTAGCAGCCAAAATATATAAGTATTTAGAATCAGAAAGTATTTTTAAGTAGACTTTGAACCTTTAGATAGTTAACAACTTACATAACATTGGTTTACATAGACAAATTCAATGAAATGCCACAACTCTCTGATTTCTGCAAGTATCAATGTATGAAGCAACCAAGAGTATATGAAAGCTTTAAACATACAAGTACATAAATGTGCAGACATCCTTTTTCTCATGTAACTACAAGCATAAATTTCTATTGAGACTTTCACAAATTCAACTGACCATGGATTGCATAGAATAATTTGACTGCTTAAATTAAAACAAAATGTAAAGATATTATTTTTAAAAATTATAATTGTTGAATTATTGTGGCTTTATGTGCAATATTTGAATATTATTTTATATTCTTTAAATTATCTGTATGTTTTGTGTTAACATTAATAAGTCCAGTGGCTGTTTTATATATATTTATGTACGTGTATGCATAAATGATGTTTTATATATATTTATGTATGTGTTTATGTAAGTATATATATTAAATACCATATATGAGATATATAGTTTAATATAGAGTATATGTGCATATGTGTATGAGTGGTAATAATCATAATACATCTACATACATATTATGTGCCTACCTTTATACATATACTTCTCTTGCAGGAAAGTACGTTTGAATAATCATGTATATGTATATATACTTCTTCTGAAGGTATTTCTGGCTACTCATTTTTGATTTTACTAAGCATCATAAAGGGACTTATTGCAAACCTTGATCTTAATGACTTGGAAATGTTTTTGTATACAAGACAATATTTTAACTTTAAACACTGATCCTAAATCTTAAATAATAAAATAAGCTATGTAAAGTTCTCAATTCTTGGCTCATATACTTAACTGCATATTCAACATCTTTTTTTTTAACTGATTAAACAGCTTTGAACTTTCTACACGTGAAGAAAAAATTTATTTTTTCCAATAGAAACAGTTGCTGAGTAGATTCAGAAAAGTGTGTATGTTCAAAATATTGGTAAAACTTAATACAAACTTATCCTATGATTCTGGGACAGAAGAGAAGGTGTTTTTGACTACATGTTTGTGAGAAACAGCAGGGATGAATCAAAATTTCTGCTTTTTCTTTCTGAACACTATATAAAAACAGTATTCTTACATTTGTTTTACATTTTCTGAAATTCCATCCCTACAAAACAGTCATATTTTATTTTGTTTAAATCTATTTTTTGAAACATAAAAGGTGATAAAACATACATACTTATTATATAATTTTCATCACTTCAGTTATATTCTCAAAGAAATAAAAGTTCTCAATAAAGTCATTCTGTTCATATGATAGAGAAAGTCTGTTGTGGACATTTATTATAATCTAAAAAAATGTAAAAAAATCAGAAAAAGTCAGGAATTCAATAACTGAAAATATTATAGAATGGGTCCTTAGGCCTGCATGGAAAGAGGTACAGGTGTAAGTGAATGAACATTTTAATGTATATGAAAATTTTGATAAGTTGAATTTATTTATTTTAATGATAATTTTGAAAGGTTTTTGAGAGAAATGGGTTTATTTCATTTTACAGCTCATAGTACACAATTCTTCACTAAGGAAGTCATGCAGGAACTCAAGGAAGGGACTTGAAGGGCAGAACTGAAACAAATGCCATGGACAATACTGTTTACTGGATTTCTGTGTTATCTTCTGTACTTTAGGAAATTTCTTCCTATTTACTTGAATTTTAATTTTTTAGTTTTATAAATAAATGCTTATTGTTTTTGTTCTGTTAATTTTAGATATGTAATGCTATTACAGATGTGCTTGTTTATAATTCTTAAGCTAAATTTAACAATGGCTTAAACATTGGTACATTCAGACTTGTTTTACTATAAAATACAGTGAGAGGATGGAGACATACAAACATTAAAATTAAATGTTGTTGAACACAAAAAACCACTCATTCATATTTTTTATGCTTTAAAAGAAATGTCTCTTTTGGAAGTAAAAAAATGACATCTTTTTAGATATTAATATCTTATAAAAGAAATTGTTTTGGACATCAATACATTGATACAGACTGTAAAGTATAATTCCTATTCAAATAAAAGATCCATAATGAGCAATTTTAACATTCATGGTAAAATATAAAATTTTATATTTACATGAATGCTGTCATGACTTTCATATGATGAATTGATTTCACACAATGAACAAAATTTTAAAAGCATTGAGGAATCAGAAGCATGAGATTAAAGGCACCTTTAAATTGGGAAGAAAGGAGAAAAAGGACAAATGACACAGAGGAAGAAATAACATGAGAGAAACAGAAAGAGTGAGAGACAGAGTGGGATTAACACAGTAGCAACTGCACAGATGATCTCGTTGCATGCTTAGTAATCATTATATAGGCAGAATGCTTTATCTATTTAATACAACGAATTAGCATGAACAGGATCAAGTAAAATGTAAGTGGCCAAAAACTGAAATATTTTAGTTGCTGTGGTATGTTGGATGACATATGTAATAAACATATTATAAAATGTAGCATCATAATTAATAATATTCTTTCTGATAAATTGAGTAAATTCCATAAAGAATGGTGTTCTTGTGCCTTCTTTTCTACTGTGCAATACAATTATATTAAGAATACAAAGGGCCATTTTAGAAAGGCACTTAAAGAAAAGAATATAGACAGAAAGAAAAAGCTGAAGAATAATTATAAGAAACACGATCACAAATTGCTTTCCAGGTTATATAATGGACTGAGAGTCTGTTCCCTACTAAATGCTGTATTAACAAAAAAAAAATCAGGTTCATTTGACTCTGTGACTGCCATTTACAAGGTTGTGGCATACATTTGTAACAGATTTTTAGAAATTGAGTATTCTTTAGACTGGTTAAAGAGCAATATAGAACCAGAATTGTCAAACCATTTGTTTAATTATAAAGAGGACTGGGCAGTCTATGGGGCTTCTGGTAGTAGATCAGTATTTATCCCTATTAAACGAATGGACTTTGGGAGCCCATCTCACATAGAGCGATTTGACACATGGGAGAGGGCCTAGGCCCTGCTCCAAATGATATGACAGACTTTGAAGACTCTCCACAGAAGGCCTTACCCTCCCTGTGGAGCAGAAAGGGGATGGGATGGGGGTTGATGTAGTGGACAGGGGAGGACAAGAGGGTGCTAGAATTGGGATTGGTATGTAAATCAAGATGGTTTCAAATTTAAATAAAAATGATAAAGAAATGAAATATTCAGAAAAAGAAATGATACTATATACCCAGAATTTTTAAATGGTACTTCAGAGTCTATGAAACTCAATACTTAATAGTCAAGAGAGAGATTGTGTCTGTTTAGCCATTTGAGTATCTATAACAACATGAACTTTGAATACAGTTAAGAAAAATTCACAAGAAAATTATCACTGATTAATTTAGCAAAATAATTCTTACTCATCATTATTTTTACTGTAACTCAGAGAGCATGTTTGGTCATGTATATGGACAAGGGTAACATACCTAAAAATGGAATGGGACACTTGTTATTAACTAGTAGAATTTTCTAAAGTAGCCTCAGTAATAAAATTTTCTGCTTCTTCTTAGTCTGTTAGTTTCTGTTAGACTCTAAAAGGGCCATATAAAAAGGACTCATGAAGATTTTCAAACACATTTGTTGAGGAGAGTTGACAATCACTCATCCATCACTGAGCCCTTTCAATTAATTTTAGTACTTTGTTCAGCCCTGAGTATCTATGTTCACCACTGTTCCCTGGAAGGCAAGGATTCTCTAATTAAGTGACTTTTGTCAATTGACTATATATATAACAGTTTGTTTTTGAGGTATGTAGTCTTACCCGTGCCTAGACTCTCTTCTGTAGATTCTTTCTTAAATCTACCAGAAAGCAGTTAATTATCCACAAAACAATAGTTAGCTGTTTATAAATACCCTTATGACATTAAATTTAAAAGCTAAGTATTTGGGGAAAAAAGTTTAAATACTTTCTCTAAGGTTACATAATTAATTTGTTTAAACTCAAGGTTTATTATCAATATAACTAACATTTACTTAATGAAAGTGTTCATGAATTAATTCTTATAATTTGACTAGAAATTTTGGTTGTTAAGAATTACTAAATTAAAACAATGTTTAAACCATCTATATGGTAGTTATTTTATTTGTACTGTTCTGGTGTATGTAATTATAAACATTAAAATAACACTTTTGATAATGAAACAATCCTATCCACAGACAAAATGTTTTAGTAAAACACTTCATATCACTCATTAACTTTAAACAAGGCTAGCAGTTAAAACTAATTTTTTTCAACTCAATGTTTTTTTCCTAATAAACTACTAATCACCTTAATAAACCACTCCTTACATATATTCTCCTCATTATTTATTTTCCTTTTTTAATATTAATAATACCTATGAACTACTAAACAAACCAAATAATTACAAGCATTTGACTTTGATAGAAAGTATGCAGCAAATATGTTAGTTCCTAAGACAGAAGGTCCAAATGATGAGCAATTAAGGTAATTCTCCGAGAAAGCACAATTTACCCACTAAATGCTAGTGAGGGTTCCAGAGCACTTTATTTTCAATAAAAGGATTGTATTGACAAAGGTGTTTTAAATCATCCCTTTAAATGATTTCTACTAACTCCTGAGATAATATTATAGGATGTCTTATTTCACAAATTATATATATATTACCAAATTTTGCATCTTTCCTTCTATTATTTTTAAGATAACAAAATCCTCCAATAAAAGCGTCCTAATTGAATAAGGTTACTGATTCTCAGACCACTTTATACTCTACTACTGCCAAGATTTGAAGGCAATAGGAACCTTAAACAGATGCTCATTTTGTCTTCTTTGTCAAGATCAGAAAGAAATGAATGAGTTCTCAGCTCACTGTCTGTTTTATAGAAGCCAGGATCACTATGGGGCAGGGGGAATATTGCCACCTACAATGGGCAGTTTTTCTCATCTGAACAACCTCAATTAATATTTCGTAGTCAAGACCATATGCCAAACTAATCAGAACAATTCCTTATTGAGACTTTCTTCCCAGCTGAATCTGTGTCAAGCCTACCATCAATAATCACCATCACTCTGGCAGCTTCTTGTTTCCATTCTTTTTCCTGGTACTCTTTTCATATCAATTGTTTTCATTTTTTCTCACATTTTCTTTAATATTCTCTGTTCTATTAGTTTGTACATATCCTTTTACTATCCTTTGTATATTACCTTTTCTTTATCCAGATATTCATTTTTCATTTTTAGTATCAGAATTTCACACACATCTTTTCTGTGATGATTATTGCATCATTTTCTGTAAAGTACATTTCAATCCATCATCACCTTTGGAAATATTAGTATTGTTTACAGTGTGGCTATAATGCAGCTGTAATCATATGTATGTATGTATGTATGTGTGTGTGTATGCATATAGTGTGTGTGTGTGTGTACACATGTATGTATATAAATTTGTAAAAAAGAAATATTAACATTCTGACTCCTTTTCAAGAACTTGAGTTACTTCACACAATATCATCTGTAAAAATGTCTTACCTGTGGCAGCCTATAACAACTTGCTTAATTCATTTTAATAATGTATCATAAAATTTTTCAAGTCATGTATAGTTTCCAATAAATTTCCAAGAAAATGATTGTAATTGAAATTTGGTTATAAAACATGAGTTGAACAGTTGCAACATATCAGAGACTTGTCATAGTCAGAATAATTATGTTTAATATTTCAACCAAATTTAACTTAAAAGCAACATATATTTTTGTAGCACAATATATGGGTGAAGATATGTATTCTGCTTTGATATTGAATATTGTCATCTTCTATCACCTCATCTTGCTACTTTTGCTTCTCAAAATGTTACTGCAATTCTTCATCTTCAGTATTTGCTTATAATTGCTTCTTTTATACTATATATTTACATAATAAGATAAATAAAATTACAATTGGACTACAGATTCATTCATGAAGTGAAATAGGTTCTACATTGTTATTACATTAAATATCCCTTAAATATCTTTCTTATAACCTTTACTTATCATCTATCCTCTCTAGTTCTCTAAGTATATATTAATTCTGATAACTGTTATAGTATTCTGTGTGTGAATCTCTTCTCCATACATCCTACAAATGGTTTCATGTAATCTAAGCATAGTAGAATATGCTTGTAATCTGAGCAATGAGCAGACAGAAACAGGCAGCAAAGTATTGGGATTTGCTAGCTAGGCAGTCAACACTAAGCAGCAGGCATCAGCCCAATGAAAGGCAGCAGACTGCACTTAAAGAATCCCACCAAGACCAACCACTGTCTTCTATGTGCAAATGCACACAACTGCTTCTGTACTAGAACACAAATAAACATACACACACACACACACACACACACACACACATACACACAAGCACACATAGACATAAATTTTTAAATCATATAGAATACTCATATTTTAATGTATAGACAATTAAATTCTAAAAAAAAATTTTAACTGTCAAAAATGTATCAAGATATACACAGGAAGCAATATTACTCTCTCTCCATGGAAATGTGGACAAATGAAAGTGCATTAGTGTGAAAATATCACATGTGCAATCATAGCATGACAGTGCCTGCAGATAGAAAAAAATAAAAGTTTGAGTTTCAGTGCCTGCTTGTGCCCTGGAGAGCCAGAATGGAGTCCCTGTAGTGTTTTTCTCTAATTCATCTTGGAGATGACAGAGGCAAAGTAGCAAGCCACAGCTTGTACATCACACCCTACGATGATAAAGCTTAATAAAACAATTATTACAAAGCCCATCTCTCATACATTATTAAACCTATGAAAAGAGTTTTAATTTCCTGTGCAATTACACACTGAAATGTCATACACAGTTTGAAAAAAGATTAATTGCTTTTGATAAAATGCTGGGTGTTTTTATTTGACTCTTTGGACCGCAAGTTAATGTAGAAGTATCTTTGCAATCTGGTGAGTTTCATATAATAAAGAATTTTGTAATTTTGCATAGAAAATATTGTTTAATTGTTTTCATTTTCATAAAGGAATAGGATAAAATATTAATTCCTGTTTGATCATAAACATCAGAAACCACACATCTCTTCACATCAAGATGGAGCCACACAAATGAGTGTTAGTACTCTATCATTAATGCATTTGTAAAAGATTCATAAAATTACCTCAAATTATATTCTGTCAGAAAATACAGTTGCTGTCTTCTACTCATCAGTGATTATTGAGGAGTCCATGAAAATGTCCATTCCCTTCCTTCTTTTCACAAATAGGACAACTAATTTTCCTCATAAATGAAAAGTTGTCACAAATGAATCCTCCAGAAATTCAGTATCTACAAGTCTGTTAACCTCATTTTCATAGCATTCAGCAAAAAAATTAAATAAATAAAAAAATAAAGAGTTAATGTCATACTTGAGAAGTAACAGATGAGAGTACAGCCATATTATCATCACTTACACAGCACACTAAATGCTTAGTTTTGATAAAAGAAAATTATTTACTCACATTTGGAAATGGGAAGTAATAATATTTGATTAGAAGTGAACAATTTTGCGATCTATACTTTCTTTGGAAAAGAAGCATAATTTTATTCTTGGTATTGTTTGGGTTCCAATGCTTTGTTTTCTGATGTGAATTGGAAAACTATAAAAATGCTGAGTAATATGTATATAAGAACCTAAATAGTCTTTATTCAAGAAAATACTTGGAATGTTTGCAGTGGTTTAATTCAATTGGTGGCCTTTGTCTTAATAAACTTTGCTTTGATTGTCAGGGATGAAAGATAGGCAGTGAAAAACTCATAACTTTATCTTCTCCCCTAAAAACTAATAGTTACCAAGGTAATCATTAAAAATATAGACATTTATTTACTCAAGAAGTAAAAGTCATCTAGAAGGTTATTATATCCAGAATATTATTTTTTACCGATTTGTGAATATGTAGCCTGTAGTGAATGTACATAGTTTGTAGGGTTTTCAGTACCAAGGCAGAATGTAAAATAAATCATGATCAACACTAGAAAAAAATGAAATAATTACTTGAAAGTTTAAAATAATAATTAAAGCAAAATGAGGAAGAAATTGCGATTTGGATATATAAAGAATTATCTGTCAGTAATAGAATCCTTGTAAACTTCATGTGGTTCTATCATTTTGAAGATACCAATAAAATAAACAAGTAAAGGGATGGTTCAACATTTATGTAAATATAAATATTTTGTACAGTATGTGAAAAACGCAAACTTCTTCAACTGTCAAATAATGCAATATTACATCTAAATTACTTCAGGTGTTTTGTAAAAAAAATATTTAATAATGTGCAGCAATTCATCATTTTAATAACTCATTCTGTTACTTTATAGATTTTAGTCTGAAATTATTCACATTTATAAATATGAATTTGTTTTATGTACATGAAACTTAAAAACAAAATATTTTAATTTCTTGGGTGTTTCCAAGATATTCATAAATATCTTAAATATTATAATATCATAATATCATAAATATCATATTCATAAATATGAATGATATTCACTTTATTTGATATAGTCTCATAAGCATAAACTTTTTTAACAGTGAATAAGTGAACAAACATAATAAAGGCAAATCACATAATTATTATTATTATGTCCTTTATCAAACAGTTTAATGAATTTGTTTCTCTATACCTAACAATTGAATATAAAAAATGTACTTAAAATTTAAATAAAATAATATATCCCATTTTTCTGTACCTCAAATATATTATCCTTCGTTACATAATTTCAAACCATAATTCAGTATTTCTGAAGAGCTAACTGTCTTTCAATCAGTCCTGACCTCTTAAATTTTAAAGTTTTTCCCTGCATTTGATTAAACTGGGCCTTTTTGAAGCTGATGATAACCTTTAAACTTTCCAAAAGTCATTTAAATCCTTTTACCAATTACAATTCATACAGCACCTAGCCCATTAAACTACTTCTAGATAGTCCTTTCTTCTCTCTGTGTGTACTCTAGATATTTAAATTTAGTTTTTATGTTGTTTTCTCCAAATTTTCTATTATTGTTTACAGAACTTATTATGGTCACAGGAATCTTCTACTATCAAGTTCTTCAGTTCAGTAATTATAACAGACCTCATAAATTTTAACAGATGTATGATAAAGGCACAATTAATGTGCAGCATTCACTTCAACAGATTCTGTAATTATATGAACATGCTCTACATATGAACCACCTCCCAACCACCCAGCTCTCTGGCATTACAGCTTCTACTCAACTGCCTTATCTATATCACACTTAGGCAGCAAACCCTTTCATATCTCTTCAACTTTGCTTCCTGACTGTTTTTAAAACAGTGATCAGGTTTATATTTTAGTTAAATAATTATTTTGAATAAGATTTTCTACTTATACTTCATTATTTTTAATCCTTTTTTAGAATCTCTAACATGAGTGTTCAATTTGAAATATTTATAGCCCTCAATCTACCTTATCCAGTTTCATGAAGACCCACCTCTAAATGAAGAGGCTTGAACAACTAATGACTAAGAGGAAATTCTTCTTTGTTCTTGAGAGGAAATCCATAAATTATCTTATCCTGTGTGTGTTTGTGTGTGTGTATGTGTGCGTGTGTGTGTGTTGGGGGTGTGTATGTATGTATGTGTGTGTGTGTGTGTGTCTCTGTTTTCAAACCTGTATTTTAAAACAAATTACAAACCATTACAATGGATATCAAAACTACTACTACTACTACTACTACTACTACTACTACTACTACTACTACTACTACTAAATAACATTTGCATTCCTCTAATGGTTTAACCACATTAGTGTGTGCAAGTATTTCATAGACTACAGTATGAAAACACATAAGAATGTCCAGTATTCTTTGAACATCCCAAACTTGATTTTAACTTAAGAATTCTATGGTAACATTTTTCTTCCTTTAGATTCTTTCTGAATTTATTTTGTCTGATCTTCCTTAATTTTCAGTTCTTTCTTTTGACATTCAGGGGTTGGCTCAAGTGTCACATTATTAGAAAATCCCTTCACTCTATGGCTTTTCAAAACACATGCTCTGGCATTCTTTTTCACTCCCTGAACCCCAATAAGTAAATGGTTTGGTTTTTTTGGCTCAGTCTTTTTTAATTTTATCCTTTACACTTTTATAAAAATAGTAGAATATACTGGTATTCATTCCCCCATCCTCCACATAGAATACTGTTTGATTAATTTCTTACTGGTGACTCTATATTCTAGCTACCTAATATTTCTCACCCTTAAATACATGACATCATAGAGAGAAGTCCTATATCATATTTGTATTTTATATCACTCCAGTGTGCACAATCCCATTTAAATTAGTTAGAACAGGCTTTCCTTGATTATGTTAATAAAGGACTCCAGATATATACTGGCATTTAGAGTCTGAATTAAGGAACATAATTTCAAATCTGGAAGCCAATTAAAACTGATTACCTAATGAAAAATTTAAAAATCCTTGCTTTTAAAATTTTCATTCAGGATTCAAATAAAAGGAAGTACAAATAAGTGAAGGGACTAAAATCTGAGGGATAAAAGAATTGACTCATATACAATTGCTACTCTGCATATTCCTTTATTCTTCTTCTGCTCTCTTCTTCTCTTTCTGTTTCTTTGTTTCTTTCTCTCTTTCTTTCTATATTTTTCCTCAGTTTTGATAGTACAGATATATACGTCATTTACAACAACAATTATTTTTGCAAAACAATGTGAGGCTTGAGTTTCTCAGGGTCATCAAAATAAGACTTGCACACAGACCAATAAACTAAAACTGCTAGTAGAATCTGTTCACATGAATTGCTCAGCATGTGGGGTAAGGAAAATGTCTAAGTTTAATTAGCATTAGAAACAAAACCTGGTGCCTTCCATAGTTCTAGCCACCTCAGTGGCAACAAAGGCCTTGAGGAGCATTTATTTTCTTTGAGGAAAATGGGCTGATTACCTTTGTCTTTATCTTCTTAGGGGAAACAGGAGGGAGCAGTAATTCTCTGAGTTAAAATCTTGAGTTAATAATGCAAAATGTTTGATATTATTTTTTTACTGCAGGAATAGTATAGGTTATTGCTTCTCTCTCAGCCAGTGAGGTAAAACAAGAGTATGCTTACTTTTTTTTTTTTTTAACTTTCTAGGCAGCTATGAATCAACATGGGTGTGTAGTAATTCTATGTCCCCCAATACTCCAATATCTGTATAATTATTCTCTGATCTTGTGGATTGTAGCAATTAACAGTTTGTCTATTGCTGTTACCCTTGTTCAGGGTCTTTACGGATAGCTTTGTTAATGAGATTTTAAAGATGCAGCTTTTGACATTTGAGAAGCAAGTGTCACACCAAACTTCCTGTCCTACTTGACATTACTTTTGTCCTTCCTCTCCCACAATGATTCCTGATCTTGTGTTCTGGACGTGTCACTTGGAACTGAACCCTACCACTCTCATTTTGTTCAGTTGTTGCTACCTGTGGTGGTCCCCATCTGTTGCAAATAGAAGTTTCCTCGATAAGATTGATAACTACCCTTTTCTGTTGGTAGAGGGAAAAGAATTCAAATTTTAGTTAGGCATTATGTTGGCAAAATTTTGGCATATTATGAAGGAAGTGTTATAGTGTTACCCAATGGGAAACTGGGTGAATATAATGACCATTAAATTTTTATCAAGTTTATAATTATGACTTCTGGCCTTGGACATTTTGGTGAACTGAGTTTTTAGGAACTACAAATGATTCTCTAGAAGCAAAATATTCAATAATAGTTTATTTAGTGTTTGAGAATTTTACACATGTACAACACAATTTTCATTTGATTATTATGGTAATACATTTTATTGTGAAACATCTAAGTAACTAGTTCTATTAAGTGGCAAACTCTTTGAAAAGCATTAACCAGAAGAGCCATGTCTGAAAAGGTTGTTAGTCTTATTTTGCTCACTGTTGAAATTAGTATTTTGAGATCATCTTCCTGATCTATTCCATATGTCTTCATGACAAAGAAAGCACAACAGCCCATTCTTTCTTCAGTATTTTATCCTGCTAATCTATATTTCATTTATACAACATTTTCAGGCTAAAAATAAATATGCATAAAAATAGTTCCAGGTTTGGGACATGTTAATTTAGCTTGCCCTGTTATTAGGAGGAGTGGTAAGTCTATACTAATATCAAAGCTGCCTATATGAGAAAAGAGGAATTGCAGCAGTACAAGCAGAGAAAATGGCTTTTCTCCAAGCAGCAAATTTCCTTGAAACATGTTCTCGGAGAACATGTTACAAAGAACTAGAATATCTGATTAGTGTTTAGGTCACTTCATAAGATCTCCATGTAGGCTGTGAGTTGTAGCCAATAGTAGATACACAGTAAAGCTGCTGGAGATTTTAGTCTTGCCTACACTCATTATTCTGTCCATAACTCAAAAAAAAAGTTAATGTGGTTAAGTATATATACATATATTTAACAAAAATAAGTAAATTTAAAAAATGTTATGGATAGTATAGAGTACAGGGGTCACGGAACTGGTTAGAGGAACTGTAAGGATGTAGAAGATGGTATAATTACATTTTAATTAAAACATTTTGAAAGTATAATTAATGAAGATATGTGTTTCTATAAACAATAAAAAGGCCATGAAAGAACACAGAGGTAATATATGAATATGGAAAAAAACAAGACAACTTTCTCAAGGTAAAAAAAAAAATTGGGGCAAGTTGCACTCAGAATTTGTGATTCTACAGACAAAATTAGCTTTTAATTACAGGGCTAAAGTAACAATATTAATTATGGCTCCCCTAAAATAGAATGATATGAATTTTCTGTCTTAAATTTATTTTATAAAAAAGTGTTTTATTTTATGTAAAAATTTAAAAAATGTAAAGGGAAAAGTGACAGTTTATCCAAATTATATTACTTTATTGAGAAATGAGTGAAAATATTCACTACTAATTAAAAATTCTGAGTGGTCATAAAATAAAAAGGTGTGACAAATAAGATCTTGGTAACTCTGTTCACAATGATTATGCTTTCTTCCAACCAAACACAGCATCATAAATCTTAGATGGTGCTATATATATATATATATATATATATATATATATATATATATATATGTATATATACATATATATATATATATAGTACAATTTATTAGAAAAGTCTCAGTACTTATTTAAAGGTCTTATCAAAACACAATAGAATCCTAAGCAATACCTTGCAACCACCATAGACAAGCAGTCCATAACAGGGGATTTTATCATTAAAGTAGTCCTGATATAATACTGTCTAAAAAATGTCAATAAATATTTAATTGGTTGTATTATTGTTTTAAGATTTTCTTAATCATCGGCTTATTTCCCTCAACTGAAGATATGATGTATTACCTTACACTTCTTAATCAAGTGTGATATTCTAAATGTCAAAATTCAAAAGCACTTAAAGGTTGCCATTACTGGCACAAGATCAAGTTATCTGTCATTCCAGCACGTTTGGTGAAGGGCTCACAAGCCCCTTAACTTTGTTGCTAGTGATAGGACATCCATGGCAAAGTGGATGATCCCACACCCTTGCACATTAGTACAACCCCAAATAGACTTATTGGGTTATGAAGAATAGGAATACGGGAGAGAAGAAAGACCACAACATGAGTTGTAAGGGGTAGCATTTTGGATGATCCTGAAACAGTTGGAGCCAGAAATGCAAAGACATGTATCATCATATATTGTGGTGACATATTTTGAGTTTATTAACTCAGAAAGCAACGCTAACCTCAAGCTACAGAGCAGCGGTGCTACACACCTTTAATCCCAGGATTCACGAGAGAGACAGGTGGGTCTCTGTCAAAGCCACACCGAGTTACACAAAACTGATCCAGTCCTAAAGAGAAAACTGTTTGCACAAAGGTGATCTCAGCACTTGGTATCTCATGACTTTAATCTCTGGATTTTCAAGGTATAAAAGGAAGTAAGAAAATCAGAATTACTGAATTAATCTACAGTCAGGCTGAGGACAGGATAGCCCTCTCAGTCTGATGTAGAGATAAAAGCTAGTGGCCAGCTGTTTTGCTTCTTTGATTTTCAGCTAGAAGCTTGGACCCCAATATCTGTCTCAGGGTCTTTTATTATTTGTGCTAAAATATATGGTCATGAAATTATATATACATACATATACATATATATTGAAATTCTCAAAGCATATTTTTAATTACCCTTAATGTGTATTTGCACTTGTAAAGTCATTCATATAAGTCTGGTTATAGCAACAGCTCTTGAAAGACTATTTCTGAAGTTGTGCTTTTTAAATGTGATATGATTAATGACTATTATGGTTCATAGGAAACTTTTTAAAAAATGAGTATTTTAGGAGCTAATGAGTATTACAAAACCTCCAGAAAGAGTCATTATATGGACTCACTTATTTTAAGTTTGAGACTATTATTAAATTAAAAAGAAAAATGATACTAGGAAAATTACAGGTAAAGATAAGGCTGGAAATAATAATTCAGATAAAAGTCACCCAGATTCAGAAGGAGAAACATTGGATATTTTCATTAAACATTTAGGTATGTATGTCTCATTTGCAATACTCACAGATATCAAGAAATTAGTAATGGACAAGGGAAGGGGAGATTTCAAGAGAGGAAAAATAAAATGCATTTAGTTATTTGATGGGTAAATGGGGTACAAAAAAAAAAAAAAGAATTAAATAGAGTGAGGGTAAGAGTGCCCATTAGAAGAGTGAATTATGGGAGAGATAAACAACATTAAAGATATTCTCAAAAGTGACCTTTAATTTCTAATAGAATCTTTCCAAAATACAAAAGCACTCAGAAATAAAACTAGCCAAAATTAAGTTACTTGTTAAAAGGCAATAATGTGCCACTTAGACACCATATGTTAACATACAAACAGACCAATAAATAAATGCAATACAAAGAAGGAGTAACCTCTCTTGGGATTTTTAGCTCATGAGGACCTATAGCTGCCAAATATAACAGGATTTTACAGTTCCTTCTGGTTCCCATTCAAAATTTGACAATAGGACTCTGTTTCTGAGCACATCATATTGTTTGAGTCAGAGAACATAGAGAAATCAAACTGTTATTGTACTGTAAACTCTTCCCATCTTGACCTGCCTATGTATTACAGTGTTTAAATGTGCTGTGTATGCTGTTGATGGAGAAAGTAATGATAAATATAATCCAACTGTGTACACTGTAACTTGAAGAAATGATCTTCTTGGCACAACTTGCACACTGATGCAATAGTGGCATGAACATAATATGAGAAAACACTTTCCTAATAGAGTTAATATCCACACCAGAAGATGACACTCATATTTTGCCAAAGAGACTGTGGTTAGACAAGTTACAGGTTGAAGAGGAACACTTATTACTATTACTGTTAAGATGCTATTGTTCTAAAGATACAAAATATTGACATAAATGGTTCATAGACTCTCTTATTTATCATCTCTGTTAATATTATTGTTGCAGTTTAGAAAGCATAATTCTCACCTTGGCATACTAAAGAGAAATTTGAACCCCACACCCAATACACATCAATGTAAACCAAATAACTTAAGCTGATTAATAACTATGATTCTTTAATTAAAAGAATCATGTTTTAACAAGCAAACAGACAAACACACACACACACACATATATACATACATATATATATGTATGTATATATATATATGTATATATATGTGGAAATCATGAAAATTCTTTACTTATAAATTTCCACTCTTCTAATATTACATTTATATATTTGTTAATTGATTCTATTTGCACACTAAGTGTTGTGTACTGAGAAGAATACACATAATACATGGATTCATAAAAATTGTATGTAAGTCAGAATATACCTTTTAGCCCTTGGATAAAACTCTGTACTCTATGAACAGGCAGGTTGAACCAGAAATCAATATACAAATTTGCAACTGCTGTTCTTCAGAATAAGGGAGAAATCTGTAGTTTGTTTAGAGATTATGCTACATTTCTTTCCAGATATTGGTGGCTTTATTGAACATAAAACAAACACTCTGATTCCTAGAAGTCAGGGCTATTAAATTAGTTTGGAGCTTCATGTAAATTTTGGAATTATTGACAGAGAATAAAGAGGCTGTTTCTTAAATCCTGGACTTAAAATATAAGCTCTTGGAAATCAATGTTTGATTTTTAAAAATAGAAATAACGATCTCTTCCAATTTCTTGAGAGAGGCTGTAAGCACATAAAATATTTTAACACATTTACTAAGGTTAAAAGTGCAACAAAACTCTCATTTTAACATTATCAGGTACATAATAATAAGGTCATTCACACATTTCTAAATTTATAAACTAAGTACTTTTCTCCAAAAAATTCTCTCCTGAGAATCATCAAATAGAGTAGGATGTAATTACTAAAGATTTCCAGTAGCTGAGCTAGCCTCACCTGCCATTTTTCTTTCCTAAGGTAGTTGATCTCTTGAATGGATATTGCTATAACAACAGAATAACTTGCAAAGCATGAATGCATTCATGAGATTGTTGATAATTGATGATATTTCTAATCTTTTACTTGATATGATATTACTAATAAAATGAAAAACAAAGATCAGAGTGTAGACTGTCACAAAAAACCTCAGACAATGCAACAGCCATGTGTTCAATCATGAATCAGAGCTTCAATATGGAAGGGTCCTGATTCTAGCTATTCATGCTAGCCAGGAAAAAGGAGGAAATGGAGGTTTACTTCTTATTCACAGAATATTAGTCACAGGTATATATTTGAGTCATGATATAGTTGGCTTTTTTTTTTCCACCTTGAAAGTCAGTAGTAATTTAACATGCCAATACTTAAATTTCTATGAGACGGGGGATAGAGAAATAAGAGTCTTTGCAAAATAAAGCAATTGTGATCATGTATATCCTATACATAGGAATGTATAAAGTCCTTATTCTAAAGCATTGTGTGAAATTATTCTAAATCTGCTGAACAGTTTTGTCTTAATTGCTAATACATATATATAACATGTATAACAGCCTACATTTAAGAACAAAAATAATGGGAGATGTCCTTCTGCATATATGCTTCTTTTATTGGTTGATGAATAAACACTGTCTTGCAAGTTCACTGTCTTGAAGTAGCAAGTTAGGTGGAACTGGAGCTAGGGAAATCCTGGGAAACATAGGCAGACAAAGTTATCATGTAGAGCTTGCAAAGGGAGGTCACACTAGGCATTCTCTGGTAAGTCATCTATTAATTCATAGATTAATATAAATGGGTTAATAATTAATACAGAGCTAGCTTATGAAAACCCCAAGCTGTTTGGCAATGTTTTTAAAACTGTGTGTTCATTTGGGGCTGAAGGGCAGCAGGACCAGCCAGGAAAAAGAACATCTTGTTTCAGACCATTCCATGATAAAACTTAATAGAATAGTGCTGAAGAGATGGTTCAGTGTTAAACAGTTTACACTATTATTTAGAAGATGCTTCTTCACTTCTTATCACCCACAAGGGGAAGTTAACAAACACCAGAAAGTTTATCTCTAGAAAGATGTAATGCCCCTAACCTCTTTCAGGCATTTGCTGTCCAGTATGCATTTCACACAAACACAATTATACACACAAATAAAAATATAAAAAATTAAATAAAATCCATAATTTGATGAAACATTTTAAAGTGCAATCTAAGAAGTATTACATGATATATCTAACACATTGTAGATACCATGTGTATCCATCTGGCATTTTAAAAATGAGAGTTATGAAGTTAAGTATACTCATGAGAAAATTTTACATCATCAAAAATGCATAACTATTTTCTCTTCTATACATATTCAAATCAAGTTTCAACAACATGTAAAATTTTCTTAACATTTTGGTTTAGTAACTGCATACACAAAAACTTTATATGTGCCCTCATTAACGATGCAGGTGTTTGCAATCACTCCTTTCAAATCCATAATGTTATAGATTCTAAAAACTTAACTGTGGTCATGTTATCATGAGTTTGAAAACATTCATATATGACACAGCTAATAAGTCAAAGGCAAAGTATGTGAAAGCAAAATATTATATTAAATTAACATGAAGCTGAAGCTATTATCTTAGTTGTATGTAAATAAATGAATTACATGCATTGACTTAAGTGTCATCATAAATATATATCTCATTTTATGTTAACATCTATTTAAAATCTAGAACATCTGAAATTCAAAAAATAATTTGGGTTATAAATTTTCATGTAAAGATCACTTATTTATATAAAATAATTTTAAGTTTAGTCTCTTATACAATATTTGATTTTTAAATTAGAATGAATTTGAAGGAAATTTCACCGTACTGTACACCAAATATTGATTTTCTGTATAAATATATATAAATTAACTAATATAAGGTTTTTGTATGCTATAAAAATTATAATGGTTTTTTCTTTGAGTTCTGTATGTATGATTTTATATTTTAGGTGTCTGTGCTAGAGCTCTAAGGCACAGCTCTTGAAAAAGGTATATTGAGTAGCTTTTGTGGAAAACTGTGAATTCTTGAGGGATGGAGACAAAGGATTCTAAGAGCTCACTGGCCATTGTAGTCAAAATGGAAACTGGCAGTTCATTGAGGAAGAATGTTTCAGAATAAGGCACTCAATGTTTCCTGCTTTGGCCTTTGCATGTTCACCATAGGTTGGCCCATACTTAACACCCATTTGCTTGTATAACATACACAACTCACACACACACACACAAACACACACAATCACACACACACACACACACACACACTTCCCTCTTCTGACATAGAATTCATATTTATATATGGTGCATATAGTATTAGAAACTCTCTCCATTGGAGATTTCTCAACACAGGAGAGAGGATAGTAGTACCTCCCTGGAGATTTTCCTGTAGCAAGAAATAGTTGATATATATTTAAATCCACAAGATGTCATACTGTGAGTCAGTGGGGAGGGGATATCTGTAAAGGTCTCATTAGGAGAATTTCCAGTAGAGTTATGGCAGTGGCAAGACACTGGGAAACCTGGTGTCAAGGGCAGGCTTGAAAATTATTTTGGATTCCAATGAATAATTTCTATTTTTGTTCAGGAAATGTGTGGCTCATTATTTCATGGGCGTATCATATATTTTTTCACAAGAGATTTTCATATGTCTGGATGACTAGTGTTATCTTCTTCAGAGGATGAAGATAGACAAAGAATATGCTTGAAATAATACATACTTAAGTAAAAATATTCATACTAAATGAATTATTTTTGGAGAATTCCATCTTTATCAAATGTATTTTATATAATTGTTTTTAGCTTTGAGTGAGTCTCTCACTTTTTTCTATAGATGTTGTTTAATGATTCATTAAAGTTTTAAACAATGTCTTTTTATTATATTTGCCCTTTCTCTCCTACTCCTTCTACATCCACCAATACTGTATTTTTCATCAACTTCATAACTTTCTCATAGACTAATATGTCCAATGTATAGTCCAGATAATCTTGGGGACAGAGCCATCCCTGGAGCTTAGCATACTTACCTGTTGTTTCACTCTGAAAGCAGTCTGACTTTCCATCTTCTAACAGCTATCTGATGCCAATAACTCCTCAACAAGAAGATAGAATTTTCTGCCCACCCTTCTCCTCCATGTTGAAATATTTTTTCTGCCATGATTTTGTGTGAGTCTTGTGTGTGCTCTTCTCTAATGATTATCAATGTTGCAAGTGTAACCTCAATTTTCTTCCAAAATCTAGATCAAACCTTTACTTTGATTACTTGAATATAGTTTGTGTAGTTTAATATATGCTAGTTGCAAAAGATAGCATTAAATCTCAGCTGGTGATTGAAACTACTATCCTCCATTCTTGAGTACTATTTAATTTTCAATTCAATTCAAAAGTCATTCCTACTCATTTCAAATCCTATTTAATCAATTCAATTACAACTGAAAAATTACAAGGTTGGACTTGAGAAGAGGTGAGGTAATTTCTAAGACTATAGCCATCTGTAAATCTCTCTAATTCAATGAAAACTCTGAAAGTTAATTTCACTAACAGAGGAATAAAAGAGCATGACAGAACTCATAGCAAAGTAACTTATGCTCTATAAAAGACAGATTCTATCCTTCCATGAAACTTCTTAATCAAACTCTATATATCTTGGCTGTTCTCAATGGTCCTTGTCATGAAGGGACACTTCTCCAGTCCTCGAGACAATGTCCTCCTATTCCTTTCTCAAGCAGCCAATCAGAGAGAAATCATTTTTATTGTCAAATTGCAAAGTTAATTTTATTAAATATCATTCAAACTAAATGGCATACCTGAATATTTTTAATAAAAACCTGATGTAATATACTAACAATATGGTTTTATATAATTGAGTATGTGTTCCCTGGAAGAATATCAGATAAGTTTAATTCTTAAACTACCAAAACCTGGAAACATTTTTGTCCCTCTGTGAGTGAATGGGTGTTGCAATAAAATGAGATTGAAACTACATGCTTGGAAACTCAGATTTAACAAGAAGTGCTAAAATTCAACCTTGCATTAGTCATTATAATTTTTGACACTGTCTTAATGTGTGAAGGAAGAATTGAACTCTGGAGCTAGAAAGGGCATCGTTAAAAGACAAGATTGCCTTTCTGTATGACAGATATTAATATTAGATCATTTGCTCGGCTAGTAGCAGAGCTTATGAGGTGTATGAAGCCACACAAATTGGGTTGATATTGAAAACTATTCTTGCTGAATTTCTTCTTCCTTCCTCTATACTTTATCACCAAGTTAAAGGAAATATGACTGAGTGTTAATTGGATTTGGTTCTGTATTTTACATTTGCTACAGAAAAGATATTTCACTGAGCTGTTTGAATCAACTAAGTATATTCTACCCCATCTATGTTGAAGTTTTAAAGGAAAATGATTTTTTTTACAGAAAAATCTCTATTAAAATAACCCAAAGAATCTGCTTTTTTGTATCATATTTTCTTATTCTGTATATTATTTTCATCACCATAAGTAAACTTATTTTAAATTAGAACTTATTAAAATGAGTCTAGGTTAAGATCTATACATGATAAAAGACAAGCAGAGATTGTGAGCACCTGATCATTGATACTCCAGATGTTGCTGTTTAGCTAGAAGAGAAACATCCAACACCCAAGATTTGAGTGCAGCTCCTACCGATTCAGATTTGAGTACTTACAAGTTTAAGAACAAGATCCAGGTTCTTTTAACTCTATATAGGGAGGATACAAAAAGTATCTTCTTCGATGGTTATTTTAAATGACATTATGTTTCTGTTACATTCTATATTTTATAATATTTTAATATAATATAAATGTGTGTTATGTGTAGACCCACAGGTGATATCTGATATATTACTCATACACACACAAATATATATATATATACACACAAATATATATATATACATACATATATATATGCATATATATTTGTAATGTGCCTGGACTTTATAAACTATTGAATTTATTATTTTCATTTGAAGTGGCTTTGCATTTCTCAAAACAGAATGTTATGTGTAGCAATGTTCTTGATACTACGGATGGTATTATAAGACACTTTTCTGTTAGTCTCACCATTTATGCCTATTTTAGCAACAGAAAGCCTGGCTCACATGCATTTTGGTCTGTCCTTACAAGAAGCTGTGAATTGAGTAGACTAGGAAGAAAGAAAAGGAGAAAAGACATACTTATTCTTCATAATAAAAAGTCTTGACTTTGTTTATTGTTCCAGGTTCTTATGAAATTATACTGCTCAACACCATTTAATCCCCTTAACTCCTTACTGTTTGTAATGAGAAATTCATGAAATGTATTATATAAGCATTTCCTGAGATGGTAACTCAATATTATTGCCTCCTAGTCAGTGAATAAAATGACTTTCAAAATATTTGAGCAAATTTCTTAGGTGAAAATATTTGCAGCAGAAATAAGACAAGATGTGTGTGAAACAGGAGACATTAAAAACTGTGGATCTTTGAAGTCTAATGTGGAAATAAAAGCTTATAAATGGCACTGACCCAGTTTTCTATTTAAAAGTAATGCAGAGCAGTAACAAAGAACATACTGATGCTTTATTTTTATCTTAGTTCTCAGTATTATGGAGGAGAATATGTGTCATTGTTTTTTTTCAACCATAGACAAGAAGTCACTTCTAGCCTAGAATAGTAGATGTACTAGGGTTCCAGATTAAGGTGATATCTTAAAGTTTACTTAAATTTAATTAATAAACACTAAGCTTTCTGAGTTTGGGTAATTTTGATATCTTAATCTCTTATAATGAGCTCAGTAACTATTTCATTTATAGAATGAAGGTCTAGAGCTAAGGATTAAGTATACTTTGCAGATCTGGTTTATTTTAAATTACTAATTTTTTTAGGAGAAAAAGATTCTGACTTAACATGAAAATGGGAGAAAAGTAACTTTTGTGAATGAAGGACACTTTGAAGACATGTGTCAATGACTGTCTACAAAAGAAAGCTAGCAGGATCTAATAACTCAGTGAGGGTTGGACATGGCATGCATCTCAGAAGTTTCCATCATGTAAGCCATGATGCATTCCTCTAGGCTTTTCTTTCCAGTCTCAAAATAATGACAGATATACTTTATCAATAAGACTGAATGATGATTAACTGACAATTGCAAGTGTAAGGAATGTGATGCAGTTTCTCACTCCAAAGATTCACATGTATTAAAATCAATTTTAAATTATACTTTTAAATATAATTAAATATTTAATTAAATAATTACTAAATGATTAAATATTTACAGGACAATTTTATTTTATTAAAAAAAGGATGAAATTTGTTTTTGAAGACTTTAGGTATTATACCCAAAGGTGCAGAGCTGGAATATGGAGGAATTGAGATTTTAAAAAGGAAGGCAGTAGAGAATGCATAATGTAAATTTATAGAAATATTTTCTGTGTCTTAGAATGTGAGGCTCTAAAAAGTTAAACAATGGATCATTTGGTAATTATTCTGTAATTCAGTAGAATATTCCAGAAACTATAAACTTCCTTAAATGTCATGCTGTGTGTTTTGTTATTAAGAAATATTACTGGTTATATCATGAATATAATTTATCTTGTCATTTTTGGACAACTTATAAACAATTTAGAAGGAGAATAAGGCATTATTCCTTGTTTATTACTACTATAGTATGATCATTATATATTTGCTTAACAAGTATAGAAACTATATAATTAAATATTAACTTGAATTTGCTTGTGAATATAGTTTAATGTCACAGTTCCCTAGAGTAGATCTGCACAAATCAAAATTTTACCAAAAGAAATTATGGCCCATCAGTAATACTTTCTTTAAAATCAATTATAGTGGCAATTCACTAGAGTTCTAGGCCCAAAATTCCAGTTGATAAAGATGTACTTATCTAAGGGCCATAAGTTAATTATTACATCTGCAACTGCATATTCCGTTCATTTAGAATTAATGCTTGCCTGATACTGGTGTCTGTGTCGCTTTACTAAATGCTTACCTCCCCTTTCTGCATACCATCGAGCTATTCTAATAACTTTTTTCTCACACTTAACTCTGACATTTAATCTTACTTTCTGTATAAAGCTAAGTTTTATTAAACAGCAATACATTCAAACAAAGCCAATCAAAACATGGTCAATGGGACTGATCAGTAGTGAGTCAAGGCACTTATCTCCAAGTCTGAATAACTGGATTTGATCCCTAAGTCCCTAGTGGTAGAAAGAGAGAACTAGCTCATAAATGTCCTGTGACCTCATTATCACACACACACACACACACACACACACACACACACACACACATACACACACACAGAAATTAAAACCCAGAAACAAAAGAAAACAGTTAAAATTAAGATAATGGGTTGTTCATTTTTGTCAATACAAAAGTAATCTAAAATTAATCTAATTAATACTGTGAAGCTCAACTATGTAATATCACGTTTAAAGTAACTGTGAAGCTCAACTATGTAATATCACATTTAAAGTAACTGTGAAGCTCAACTATGTAATATCACATTTAAAGTAACTGTGAAGCTCAACTATGTAATATCACATTTAAAGTATCTACTTACAAGCTGTTTGCTATTGCCATTCAATATGGTATAAATAAATAATTTCATGTAGGGAAAAGATCTCTTAGTTTAGCACCAAATGGAAAATTACAAAATTATGTGGTGCCTTAGAGAACTTTGTCCCCTCTGCTTTTGCATTTGTCTCCAGTTTTCATTGCATACAAGAATGAGGGGATTTCAACCTGTGAGTCAGTTGGCCACTAGTGATTGTCCAAATAGAAAACTACATTTCTGATTTCTACAAATGCATTTGTAGTGAGTGTCTGCCTCAGGTCAGTTTGAATCCATGCACATAGTAGGAGTCTCAGAAAGGCAACTACCACAATTTATTTAAACATGTTCCTCAGATAAGTATCTCATACAGTTAGTTTGATAATACAACTCTGCCCATGCCTACAAGTTAAGCCACAGATTGTGTGAACTTTACAAAAAAAAAAAAAAAAAAAAAAAAACCTGGGACACACACAATTTGTTGCTCCAAAAAGATATATCAATAATCAATGTTTTTTTATTAGGTAGCATTTAATTCACAACTGTTTTTCACTAAATGTTATAAACAGGTTACATTTGATTAGCCACAGTCTTAAAAACTATTGCCAAAACAAGCAACACAATACACCTTCAATTTAATTCATTTTCTGTATCAGGAACTTAGCTGTTCACATAAGGCCCTGTTTTGTTCATAAGGAGAAAAGCTCAAAGGCTCCAGATTTTTCATGGAATTCAAGATAGCTCTGAATCCTTACTTAAGTTTACTTTTGATATATCTTTATTTGAAAATGAGACATAGAATAATACGATTTGAAGCATTATAGCAATATATTGCCGTATGATTGTCAAAATTTCTATTTCTGTACATATCCTATAAAAACAGGTATGATGATGCCTCTGAAATTCCTTTATTGTACAGGATTGTTTTGGCTATCAAAGGTCTTTTGTTCTTCCATATAAAGTTAAGTATTGACCTTTCTAGGTCAGTAACGAATTGTGGGGGGATTTTGATATGGGATTGCATTGAATCTAGACTAACTTTGGCAAGATAGCCATTTTTACTGTGTTGATCCTACCTATCCAAGAGCATGGTAGATCTTTCCATTTTCTGGTACCTTCATTAATTGCTTTCCTTAAAGAAGCAAAGTTCTTGCTATATAGCCTTTACCTTATTTGGTTAACATTCCCCCAGGTGGCTATTTTAAAGAGTGATGTTTTGCAGATTTCTTAATTGCTGTATGTATGTATGTATGTATGTATGTATGTATGTATGTATGTATATATTAGGGCTACTGATGTAGGTTTTGTGTGTGTGTGTGTGTGTGTGTGTGTGTGTGTGTGTGTGTGTGTGTTGGTCTTGTATCCTGTCACTTTCTTGAAGGTGTTTATCAGCTGTAGGAGTTCCTGGTAGAGTTTTTTGGGTCACTTATGGAAACTATCATATTATTTGCACATAGTGAAAGACTGACTTCTTCCTTTCCAATTTGTATCCCCTTGATCTCCTTTTGTTGTCTTTATTGCTCTATCTAGAACTTCAAGTACCAGACTGCAGAAACCCACAGAGACACCTTACATCAACAAGGGGGAGCTAATGGACCCCCAAACTGATAGCTGGAAAACCATCATTGGACTGACTTAGACCGCCTGAACGTGGGTTTTAGTTAGAAGTATTAGTCATTCTATGGGACCTCTGACACTGGAACCAGGATGTGTCCCTGTTGCACCAAAGGACGTTGGGAGCACATTCCCCATGGAGGGATACTCCCTTAACATAGAGACAGGAGGAAGGGCCTAGACCCTACTCCAAATGACTTGAAAGATTTTGATGATCTCTCCTTCCTGGAAGGCCTCACCCTCCATGTAGATTGAGTGGGAATGGGATAAAAGGGTGGGGGAATTAGGGGGCATGGGAGAATGGGAGGGAGAGGACATTGGGACAGATATGGAAAATAAGAAAAAATAATTTTAAAAAATGAAAGAAATTGTTACTTAAACATAAGATGTACTATTCTGTATAGTCAAGGCAGCAATCAGTTCCTCTATAGTGAGAAAGAAAGGGCTAATGCAAAAATGGTAAATGATCAGACTTGTTGCCAATGTGAAAAATCAAGATACCCTGAGCCGCCAATACACTGGTCACAACATTGCACAATTTAAACCTTAAGAACTACCTTCCTGTTTGTCAATTTACTTTAAGAATAGTCATCATGAGTCCATAAACCAAGAACAAAAGTTGGGAACAATATGTTGTGTGTGTGTGTGTGTGTGTGTGTGTGTGTGTGTGTGTGTGTGTTTAGAAGTTGATATATTCTATTACATTATAAATGCTCAAAACCTATGTCTGATAATACTTGTCCAAATAAGAAATGGTCATTAACAAATAGCACTCATTTTTTCTTTTTTTGGTCTCAAATAAATGATAACTATATTTAAGTAGCTTTAAAAACACACATTGTGTTGTGCTACCGACAGAGATATTTCTGAGAACAACTCTTACTCTTTTGTTCAATAAATATCTGGACTGCATTAAAGCAAATAGAAATTTCACAGTGTGAATTTTCATTCAGTTTCTGAGACATAGTTATGACACAAATAGCAGTGAATCATTTTTACTTACTGCCAGCTATGCAGCTATTGGCAGTTCATAAGAATGTATAATAACAGTATTCTGGTAAGAAGATGTATTATTGTTTACAATGTTGGAAGTGCTCCAATTTTGTTATACCTTGATAAGGAAGTAATTTACTTACTATTTTCATTATATATGTGTAAATGTTGGGAGGTTATAATGTGTGTGTGTGTGTGTGTGTGTGTGTGTGTGTGTCTGTGTGTGTGTGTGTGTGTCTGTGTGTGTGTGATTGAATATATGTGTGACCATATGTTTGAAGGGTGTATTTGTGAAGCTGGATATTTCTTGTCATCCCTGTGTGGGCCCTAGGTTCTGAACTCAAACTAGCATAATGAGTGCCTTTACCTGCTGAGCATTTTGTTAGTCTAAACTGAAGTTTCCCATTAATTAGCAAAGGTGTTTGAAAATATGTTCACTCAGTTTACCATTAGTAATGTGCATTGGCTCAAAGTGAAGTGCCCATTGTCTTCTACACTTGCAAAATTCCTTAACATAAAATTTAATTCAAATAAGATTTCACTCCAATCACAGCTTTAACTATTAGTATTTAGTAGGCTTTTCCCAGCCTTAAAGGGACTAGGTACATTGATTTTCCTTCTTCCATAACTCACAATTATATTCCTTGTTTTGGAGAAAAAAATGAATAAATTTTGAAATCTGTATATACTTTTTTTGCTGTGATTTACATTACTACCTACTAAGAACATTTGATTATTTTTGTTATTTTAAATTAATTGTTATTTGCATTTATGTGAACATGCTAATGGGTGCTACCAAACATGGAGCCTGTCTCTTTCCACAATGTGTGTTCCATGGATAAAACACAAGTTCTGAGGCGTGGCTTTGGGCACATGTAACCATTGAGCCACCTCACTAGCCATAATTCCCATCTTTTGCACACAATGTATTCTTTGTTTTCATACAACAATGTGTATCTCCAGCTAGAGATAAACTTTTATACAATTAGATCATAAATGTTGGTAGATAGTCAATTGGCTTCTATTTCTGCAAATATTCAGAGCTATTGATTTCAGAATATAAATTGAAAATTGCCCTCTCCAAAGCTTAGCATCTATGTGAATTCTTGTTAAACTTGTTTGTAATATTCATGACAGAATGCATACATGAGAAAACCTTTTGTTAATGCCATGTACATATTGAAATCTATAAGAAGGCCCATTTTTTTAAAATAAATACAGTTTTCACAGTAAGGGACTATACAATGATAGTAAATCTGTGCTAAGGCTGTTAAGCTCTAGTTAATCATAAGAATCCATCATACTATGTGAGTGATATATATATATATATATATATATATATATATATATATATATATATATGTATACATATATATATATATATATCACAAAGATAAATCACCTTCCATCATATGTGGGAAAGAAAAGATGTGCCTTGAGAACAAAATTTCTTGAAAACATCTGCCATTTACACTGAACCTTCTGTGAGGCTAATAAACTGATAAACTGATTAGGATTTCAGTGGTGTTGGACAAAAGGTTGCAAGTGCTGAGCCCAATTATCCTGGAATATATTTAACCTTCTTAATGGTCATGCATTGCCCTCTTCTGTTCCTAATATCATATGTCTGTGACCACTGGGTAAATCACTTGGAATATACAGATGCCAGCTTGGCAACCAACCCCAATCCTAAGGACACCGTAAATGGATTCAAATGGTACCTACCACATAAATGCCCACATGTTACTTTAATCTACTTACCTATAATCCACACCTATGTATTTTGCAGTTATTTTTTCAGGACATTCTTCGTTCTGTTTTAAAACCTCATAAGGCTGCTTCCACACTGGAGCATGGCTTATGGTGACCTACTTCAATATTCATAGCCATGGTCAAACATATTTTGCTCCAGAATAAATTCTCTCTTATTCTCTGTGGTAAGGGATGAAAGTTTGCCTTGATGGCCCAAATTTTATAGTAGGGACAAGAAAGAGATAAAGTTCAGCAATTTTTCTTGTGTGTTGTTCAAAATAAGACATGTTAAAAAAAAAGAAACTTAATAAAAATAACTAAAGTTAAAGGGGCACACTTCTATCTATGTCTGCCATATAGAATTAAATTTCAACTCTTTGGATTTTGACTAGGTACAGATTAAATTTAAATGAGTTAACAACTCTCTTTAGAGTCCTGAGTTAGACCCATGATTTCATATTGTCAGTCATATAACTCTGGAAATGATCCCAATTTTAACTTTCAGAATTTCAGACATGAAACTTTAAAAAGTACTTGTTACTAGATAATGTAATATTTTTAAAATGCTACAGATTATTACTTTCCATTTCCAATACTTACTATATGCAATATGTTTTTGAAGATGTAGGAATTTTCAAAACTCCTCCCAAAATAATTAATAATATACATACAAACACACACTCACATGTAAAATGTTTGTAAAAATTTATGCATGTATATTTATAAAAATGGGCATATTCTTGCTACACAATTACTGAAAAATTATATGTAGCTCAAACTGCCAATTTGTAGAGAAGTTTCCACAAAATGTTTGACAATAATGTATGTATTTTAAAAATTGAGAATCATTTGCACATACAATCACATAAAGAATCTCTGTTCCATTACATTTTTAATAGTTTTTTGTTTTGTTAGGAAACATGAGAGATTCAGATTCAGTTGTAATATTACAAATATCTCCAAGCTAAGAAATCGGCCTTCTCATCGCACTTAAGATTAACTTTGTTTGTAAAGGAGATATGATGTGTTGACAGATAAAGAAAAAAGTCCAGTTCACTCATTTTCATAGTGGTATTTAATTCAAATAAGCTTTAAAAACAAATTATCTAGAAACTGAATGATTTTTTTAAGGCAAATTATATATCAAGAAAACATGATCAACAATACTAATGAGTATTTAATTGTTTGTTATAGAACATATGATGTCCTGAATTAAATCAATTTTGAGGAGATTTTTATTTTCAGGTTCGATTTATTTGATTATGGTTTTACAGTTCAAATTTTAGGTGACAAAATTACTGTTAAAATCATGGTGGACATATATATTATATTAGATTTCAGGACTCATATCCTGTCTCTGAATATGTGAATATAATAATTAATTATCCACACTGGGGAAGGCATAGGCCCTGCTCCAAATGATGTGATAGACTTTCAAGATCCCCCATGGAAGGCCTCACCCTCCCTGGGGAGCAGAAAGGGGATGAGATAGGGATAAGTGGGGGACAGGGGAGGCAAAAGAGAAGGAACTGGGAAAACAAGATAGTTTCTACTTTGATATCAGAAATCATTAAAAATAATTGTCTTCTTTTAAATAACTGAACAAATAAATGAGTGAAATAATTTTCTCACCTACATAGTTTCTTTTCACAAATTATCACAGACCCCTAATGTCAAAGGGCCTATAATTTTAGCTCTGTCTCCCCATATTCACTCTTACTTCACCCTCTCCAACCACACATAGTCCTCTTGTTCCAGCCTATGGCATGCATCCATTCTACTTCCTTTTCTTAACAAGTTTATCTGGACAAAACAATGGTAGCACAAGCCTCAAATCTGAGCACTCAGGAAGCAGAGATAGGCAGATCTCTGTGAGTTCAAGGCCAGTTTGGTCCACAGAGCAAATTCCAGGAGAGGCTCCAAGGCAATAGAAGAAGCAGACACCCACAGCTAAATACTGAGCTGAACTCCAGTTGCAGAGAAAGAGGAGTAATAAGAAAAGACATCAAGGCCAGGCTATAGAAACAGAAACAGCTGACTTGAACAAGGGGGAGCTCATGGACCACCAGAGGGATAGTAGGGCCTAGACCCTACATCAAATGACTTTAAAGTTTTGGATGATCCCTCCTGGAAGGCCTCACCCTCCCTGTGGAGTGTTGGAAATGGGATAGGAGGGGAGGTTGGAACTGAGATTGATATGTAAAATAAGAAAAAAATATAAAATAAAAAAAGACAGGTTTGACTTGTTCATAGGCTTCATATTAGATGAAAACCAGATTTTAGATGTAACTTTCCATTAAAAAAAAACACAGAAAGGGGGTCATAATAACAGACATCGAGGAAATCCAGACTATTTTCAGGTCATACTTTGAAAACCTCTATTCTATAAAATTTAAAAATTCAAAGGAAATGGAGAAAATTTTGGATAACTATTGCTTACCAAAATTAAATTGAGAACAGACAAACAACTTAAATAGAATTATAAACCTTAAGGAAATAGAAGCAGTCATCGAAAGCCTTCCAACCAAAAAAAGTTCAGGACTAGATGGTTTCAGTGTAGAATTCTACCAGAAATTCAAGGAAAAGCTAATAACAATACTTTTCAAATTGTTCCACACAACAGAAACAGAAGGTTTATTACCAAACTCTTCTTATGAGATCACCATCACTGTGGTACCCAAGTCACACAAGGACACAACTAAGAAAGAAAACTACAGACCAACATCCCTGATGAAGATTGATGCAAAAATACTCAATAAAATACTGGCAAACCAAATCTAAGAATACATCAGGGAAATCATCCACCATGACCAAGAAGGCATCATCCCTGGGTTGCAGGGATGGTTTAACATACGAAAATCTATCAACATGATCTACCATATAAACAAACTAAAGAAAAAAAAACACATGATCATCTCCCTATATGCTGAAAAAACATTAGACTGGATTCAATGCCCTTTGATGATAAAGTTCGTGGAGAGATCAGGGATAACAGGAACATACCTAAACATAATTAGCGCAATATACAGTAAACCAACAGTCAACATCAAACTGAATGGAGAGAAGTTTAAGACCATTCCTCTAAAATCAGGAATAAGGCAAGGCTAACTCCTCTCTCCATATCTCTTCAATATTGTACTTGAAGTTCTACCTAAGCAATAAGACAACAAAAAGAGATCAAAGTCATACAAAAGAAAGAAAGAAAGAAAAATAAAACAGTAGCCCTGTACAATAAATGAACTTCAAGAGGCATCACCATCCCTGAATTTAAGCTCTACTACAGAGCTATAGTCCTGAAAAGAGCCTGGTATTGGGGCACAAAATAGACAAGTAGACCAATGGAATTGAATAGAAAGTCCTGATATTAAGCTACATACCTATGAACACCTGATTTTTGACAAAACAGCAAAAAGTATAAAACGGGGGGGGGCATCTTCAAAAAATGGTGCTGGCATAATTGGATGATGGTATAGAAGACTGCAGTTAGACCCATGTCTATCGCCATGCACAAAACTCAAGTCCAAATGGATCAAAGACCTACAAAAATCCAGGCACAAAGAAACTCTTAGAAGAGAAAGTGTGGTACCCTTGAAAAAAATTGGTATAGGAGACGACTTCCTGAACATAACTCTAGTAGTACAGACTCTGAAATCGACAATTAATAAATGGGGCCGCCTCAAACTTAGAAGCTTCTATAAGGCAAAGGACACAGTTGACAAGAATAATTGACAGCCCATAGACTGGGAAAAGATTTTCACCAATCCTATATCTTAAAAAGGACTGATCTTCAAAATATACAAAAAAATGCAAGGTACTAGTCACCAAAATATCAAATAACCCTATTTAAAATTGGGTACAGAACTGAAGAGAGAATTCTCAATAGAGGAAATCAGAAAGTCTGAAAGACACTTAAGAAAGTGCTCAACATTCTTAGCTATAAGAGAAATGCAAATCAAAGCAATTTTGAGATACCATCTTACCCCTGCCATAATAACCAAAATTAGTAACACCAATGACAACTTGTGGTGGAGAGGATGTGGAGAAAGGGGAATAGTCCTCCACCGCTTGTGGGAGCGCCAACTTAAACAGCCATTTTGGAGATCAGTATGGTGGTTCCTCAGGAAAATGGGAATTAGTTTACCACAGGGCCAGCAATCTCCCTCTTAGGCATATACCCAAATGATCTACATTCATGCAACAAAGACATGTGCTCAGCTATGTTCATAGCAGCATTATTTGTAACATCAAGAACCTGGAAGCAACCTAGATGCCCCTCAACTGAATAATGGATATAGAGGATGTGGCACATCTACACAATGAAATACTATTCTGTGGGAAAAAACAACAGATTCTTGAAATTCACAGGCAAGTGGATGGAAATTGAAGAAAATATCCATAATGAGGTAACCCAGTCACAAAAAAGGAACATGGTATGTAGTTACTCATATATAGATTTTAGACCTAGAGCAAAGGATCACCAGCCTATACTTCACACTGCCCAAGGAACTAGGATATAAGGTGGATACTAAGAGATTCATATAAAGTCCCTCACAGAAGGGGGAAGGGACAAGTTCTCCAAGCACATGGTGAGTGAAGTGGCAGAGAGTGGAGAGGGAACTAGAAGAAAGAGAAGCACTTAAGAGGAAAGCAAGTGGCACTAGGAAGTTTGAGTCAAGGTAGAAATAGAAGACAGGAGAGAGAGAGAGAGAGAGAGAGAGAGAGAGAGAGAGAGAGAGAGAGAGAGAGAGAGAGAGAGAGAGAGAGAGAACACAAAAGAGGGAGCCTTTATAGGATTGAAGAGAAAACTGAACATAAATATCCAGTGACCTACAAGACTGACTGAATCTAACAATCTGAGCAACAGTCGAAAGGCTACCATAAATGTCCTTTCCTGATAATGAGATTTACATCTAACTTATCCACCATCATGGAGTCCTCATCTAATACCTGTTGGAAACAGAAGCAAGCACCCACAACTAAACACTGAGCCAAACTATAATCCAGATACAGAGATGGAGGGCAAGACTATATTGCAGAAATGCTTAGATACAGCTGACCTGAACAAGGAGGAGCAAAAAGTCCCCAGCATGAAAGCTGGGAATCTAGCATGGGATTGACTCAGACCCCCTAAACATGGGTCTCAGCTAGAAGGCCAGAGCAGGCTATGGGACCTCAGACAGTGGAACCAGGATGCATTTCTGGTGCACGAAAGAACCTTGTGGGTACATCCCCCATGAAGGGTTACATCCTTAACCTAGAGACAGGAGAGAAGTCCTAGTCCCTACTTCAAATGAACTGATAGATTTATATGACCCCTCCTGGATGGTATCACTCTACATGTGGAGTGGGGGGAATGGGAAGGGAGGATGTTCGGTGTGCATGTGAAGGGGAAAAACGAGGGAAATAGGGAGGGAGGGAGGGTGGGAGGAAGGGAAGGAGAGGGAACTGGGATCGATATGTAAAATAAAATAAAAAATTAAATTAAATTAAATTAAAAAAGAAACAGAAAATAAACAATTTGATATGTATAAATGAAAGTTATAAATGTATAAATAAATAATTTAAGGTGTAAAAATGATAAAAAACAAAAACCAAATGTTATGTGTTTTTCCTAGTCCCTTATTCTATGCCTACCCTCTGTGATTATACAGACTGTAGCTTTGTTACCATTAATTTAACAGGTACTATCCAACATGAGAATCATGCCATATTTGACTCTGTGTTTATCAGGTATTTCACTCTGGGTGATTTTTTTTCTAGTTCCTTCCATATACCTCTGAAATTCTTAAAAGTTGAGTAATACTCCATTGTTTTAACAATTGCTAATGAATGTTTAAGGCAACATTTCCCCATGAAACAATTTTTATTGTATAAATATCATAATAAATTTATGTAGAAAGATAGATTTACCTTTTTTATTTTTTAGGAAGTTAAACAAATCAACTAAATCTATATCTCCTTTATTTTATCTGACAACCACACTCACCTAGTATCTTCACTTTTTAATAATTACAGACCATATCGTGTTATTCATAACAGAGAGCTACAGTGAAAATCACACATTATACTAGGCTCAGTTTACTTTGCTGCCTGTCACACTGCTGAAATAAAGTGTTAGTTTTTTTATGTATTAATTACATAGTGTCTTAGCCTAAAGTAAACTTGACAATGAGCCTAATTACTTACACCGTTTGCTTTAATCATTCCTTCTCCATCTTGCTGAATGTATGTATATAATGCTGCTGTGTAGAAAATGGAATAAATTGTATGATTCTTTCTCATTAACACAACAAGATAGATACTTTGATTTAAAAATGTAAGTTAAGCCTGTGTGTCTATTTGCAATAAGCAGCCTGCACAACAGGTAGATTGCAAAGAATGCTGACTGTTTGGCTCTTAAAGAGTCCTTAGATGTAGTCTGATGGTACCACTGAAATGCACTTCTCTAATTCTTATTTCATATTTTAGAACACTGTTATATAACTTGAACAACTTGGTTCCTAATAATTTGGTAGAACTATTTTTTTTAAGAAGAAATAATGTAATCATCAATTCACTTCAATTTTTTTCTGAAAGTTTTATAAGAATTTATACAGGTGGAAACCAGAGGCTGCAACTTTAAACTTCATTTTATGTGTCTGTTTAAGAAGTCAGTGTCCTTACCATGTATCGAAGTGCAAGTAGTATGCTCTGGTTCAAGCTGTATGGTATCCTACATGAAAAAATAATTCATCAGTGCCATGGACTGACTCTGTTGGGGGTCTCTTCCTTGAGAGAACGTGGGCTCCAGTAATCAGGTCGGTAAGGATTCGGCTTACCTTAGTGACAGAGGGACACAAAGGAAAGAGATGCAGTTGGAATCTGCTGCAAGTTACTTCATTGGGAGCATCAAATGTATACATGTTTTTGAAGCCCCCTCTATCCAACTTGCGGGGGAGTAGATCATATAATTTTTACAATTATCTTGTTAAACTAATTTGGTCCCATTTGTCAATAATCACCAAGGAGGCCTTGCTCTAGCTAATCTCTCCATAATGTTAAGTGTGTAATACAATTTTTCCACCTATATTTACCCCTCTATTTCCCTGATCACCATATACTCCTGTATACAGCATAGGAGGGGTTGTATCCCTGAGTTTCTGTGGAGATTCCCTGTTTACTGGAGGCATCCGCCATTGTCTTCTGAGTAGGTAGTACCTTCTACCATAAATCAGAGTAGTAGAAATTCCTAGACTGTTCTTCCTAGTTCCGGGTGAACTTTCTGGATCTCTTTCCTACTAGTCTCTGAACTTTTATTCTTTTACTATCTGCTATCCACCAAGACTTGACCAGGACAAGTTGTATTAATTACTGCCATAAAAAAATCAAGAAAGATAAGGTACAGAACCCAAATACACAGAATGTAATCAGTGCATTGGAACAAAGCATAGGGACAGAATGCCAGTAAACTCTGGGAGACTAAGCTCCGTGGAATGCAAGCCTCTGGTCCAAAAACATGGTTTTCACTATGTCACAGTCTCCAGTGGAGTTGGTGTGGCGCATGGGTATTTAATTCTATAAAATTAGCTTGATTTCACCCTTCCTGAAGAAATGATAGAGCTGTCTAAGGAAGGTGTTCTGAATCAGTAGCAAGTTGGTCCTTCTAAATCTCCAAAACTGTCTGGGGTAATCTTCGACAGCTGGGTGCTATTAGGATTTGTTCCAATGGTGACAATGTGGAATACGCTAACACGGGGCTTATTGCCACTTATCCAGCAGGGGCATGAAATGAGGTGACATGGTAATGAGTTGATACAAATGACTTTTGCAACTTTCACAGTGCTACCAGGCTGAGGCAGGCAATCAGAGGGAAACTATTGTCTGCCTTTCATGATGGTTTTAATGTGCTCCATTTGATTTAATACCGCTGGTAGGCAGAATGTAAAAGGAAAGTAGGTCATTGCCTCTTCACTCTGCTAAGATACAGGGCGCCACTCACCTGCTTTATCCAAAGAGTTATATTTGCTTTCGCCGCTGACAAAGATATATATTTGGACCTCAGGCTCAGGCTGTGCTTTGTAAATATCATTGTGAAATACCACTAAGAATAGTTATTAAGTGATAATAGAAAGGTCTGATTTAGAAGGGATTACAATGCTTTAATGTAAAATAAGTTATTAGCCCTCAATCTGTTTAGAATAAAGCGCTGTCATATAGATAATTAACATTTCATCCTAAAGATATGTCGAGTTGTAGGAGTCTGGTAAAGTTTTGCTCAAAAAAGATTGACAGATTTTTATAGGTCCTGTGCTATAATGAATTATTATGTGCTAATGTTTGAACTACATTTATAAAAAAATCAATTTTCAAATTATTTTGATTTTGTGCTATGGTTTTAATAGGGTTAGATAAGTAAATTGAAAGATTCACAGTCTTGAACATAGAAAAAAATACATCATATTTATTAATATGACTGCTTATTATAAATTTAAGTTATTTAGTCATTATATCTCTTCCATGTGTATGTATGTGTGCATGTGTTTTTGCACACGTGAGTTCATGCTGCTACATTGTGACTGTGGAAGTCAGAAGTCTTTTGTCATGTTAGAATCTATGCTCTCTTGCTACCTCCTAGGTTGCTGAATTGGACTCAGTATCTCAGGCCCCTGTACAGCTGACTCTACTCTGTAAGTCATCATGTTGCAACTTGTTATCATAAGTCTGTCGCTGCTTACAACTTTTACTGATATTTATTATATATTTCACACTGTATCAATCTATTTAAAAGAATAAAGACCAATCTGTTTTGCTTTAGTGTTTTAAACATGAAAAGTAATATATATATGCATGTATGTATGTATGTATATATATGTATATATATATATATATATACAAGATAATACTGAAGTTTTACAGTGATTTTATAAATGTATGCTGTTTTGTCAATTATGGTAGCTACATATGATATTTGAAAACTAAGATTAAAATATTGTGAATTCTGAATGTGTACCATTATGACTTCTAGAATGTGTTTTTAAAATGAGTTCTGCTTATCTCTTTGTTAATAGGTCAAAGGAAGATCTGTGTAAAATTAATTGAGCAGATGTTAAATGCTCATTCGTGTGTGTGGAAGAAGGCAAGAGAGTTCCTGCTATGTGGTTTAGAAATTATAAGAATTCTGCTAGCTTTGTCTGAGCCTGGGCCTGCTATGACAGGAAACACAGCCTGACACAAATTGGGGGCAGAGTTACTGTTGCTGCCCAGCAGTGCCCCTGTCCTATTGCTCTCCTGTGGAGAAATTATATTTCCTTTTTGGGGGAAAAAAAGTCTCAGCTATTTACGCCCCATTGACAGCTTCCCAGTCAGTGACATCCAGGGTTTATGCATTCATCACAATGAGAGATTTTTGTTTGATGTAACAGCCTGGTTAGAGACAGGAGCTCTGGTACTGAGGAAGAGAAGTTCAATCCTCAATTGTCCTTTATATGAAGGACAATTGATCGTCTATGTTTCTTAGGATGGAAGAAGGTAATTTTCCACATAGTAAAATTTAGAAGGCAAATTCAATTCCAGCTCAATAGGCTTCTATAAAATACACAGGTCAAAAGTAACACATGAAATATTAAAATTCTTAGAATTGGGTTAACAAAAAATATTCTGAAGTCAACCCTCAAATCTAAGGAAAAACCATGTTCTCGAAGTTGTTGTATTAACAATCAAATTAACCTCATGTCTTTTGACATGTCTGACTGCTCTATGAAATTTATTGGAAATATTTTAACCCACATTTGAGGATGTTAAAAAAAATGTGGACTTAGGAGTCAGACAAAGTGGTAACCTCAAAGTTTATTTTGGAGAAAAATGTTCCATGATAGTCTAGACAGGGGCCTTCATCCTTTGCAAAATGACCAGAAAATATCAAGTAAAAAAAATTTTTTAGCAATGTGAACACATTTAAAAAAATAAGATTTAAAAAAGAAGTATATTGAACAGTGGATGAAATTATTTAATTAAGAAAAAAATTAAAATGTATAACAGATCAGATAGATGATTATATGTTCTGATTATTTTCCTTGCATGTGCACATTCATATGCATTTGGACTATAAGAACTATAAGTCTCACTACTGTGACTTACATTATAATATTTCATAAAACTTAACTCCATAGGTTCTACTAATAAAACATAGCCTGCAGAATGGTGGTGATAACCAGGGCTCTTGCATTAGTATTACAAAGCTACAGATGGAGATGTTTCCTGGTCTAAATACTCATTTCAAACTGTAAGTCATTGGAGGCAAGGGGTTCAGAACAGTCAGTTGTAAACCACATTCTGGATATGACATCTTACTTCACTTCTTGCTATTGGTATGGAGGAAATATTGTTGAGTTTCAGTAATTTTATCATGGACAGTTATTCATCTGGGCAATGAAATGAAAACTCCTTGGTAAAATCCAATGTCCCTTAATTTCTCAGCATAGTATTTACTTCTTAGATTTGTAATGCTATCTTGAGGCATGGCTCATGTCTTCAGGAGTAATGAATAAATATTATTTATCAATTGTGTTCCAATTACTTTAAAATCTATTATATGAAGGGTACATATTAACAACCATAGAATATTAAATATCTTTAGCTCATATATGCCATTTTCACAAACCTTATGAAATGTTGGGGAATACACATACTTTAGTATTATGAATATTTTTGTGTTTTATCACATGTTGTGCACCATTAAATGCTATTTCTAGACACTCATTAAATATTTGCAGAAATGGTGATTACTTTCAATTAACTCATTTAGTAAATTGAAGAATCTGTTTACCTTTTATAGTCCTTGATATTTTCCAAATTTTTTAGACACAAAGGATTAATCATGGACCAGAGACTATATGTAGTCAATGCTACCAAGCTAAGAAGCTGATAATCTATAATTAGTATGTATTCTAAATAAATTCATTATTTGATTCATATAGTTAATTTTATATATTTGTGTTTATCAGTTATTTTCAATGTTTTTCAATTTTGTTAATAAACACCTGCAATTAGTTTTGTGCACAAGCAGCTAGTAGACCATAGAGAGATAAAAAAAATATCCTTGTTGATAAAATAATTTTTGGAAGCCTTCATTTTTCACAGTAAGATACTGGATGCATCTAAATTTGTGCTTCAGACAAGCAAATACAACATTCTGAGGATTAGTTAACAGTTTAATGACCAGTATATATATATTGAACTTTTCAAATGGTCTGACTATAATTTAATTTTAGTCATACTGTCAAGTACCAAAGGCCATGAGTAAGATAACACATTCAAAAGTATATTAAAAATTAGGTGCCTAAAATGAGTAGCAGGCAGATTTGCGGGAGATTAATACATTATTAGATGTCTGTTTTGTAGCACATACTCAGAAACAGTGACCCTCAGCAAAACATTACCTTGTCGCTTGTTAACATCTGAAACTTCTATGCTTGTTATGGTATGAGCCATATGGTTCAGAATCTCCTATATTATGTGCTAATCATTTAAAACTTGTTCTTATTCAGTATTTAAAATTTTTCTTTTCAAATTTCTTATTTCCATTCATCAATATTACTTTTCTTTCATGTGTTACTTTCAATGGCCCTGAAATTACCAGTTGCTTCTATAAATTATTTTGTGTAGGATTGCATCCTATGTCTATAAAAGATCAATCTGAATGTATTCACAATACGTTCAATAATTGTTTGGAACATAGCTTGATTTTCATTATGATATGGACATGAAGTAGTCTCCATGCTCATGTACTAAAGGCTTAATGCCCGATTAAGACTGCTTTCCTAAGAATTTCTGGAAACTTTACAAGATGTTTCTTGCTTAGTGGGAGGGAGGAACTGAGGGACAATCCCAAGAACTGTATATTTTCCTAGAGCGTCTCTATGGGTTCTTCTTAGATGTGTGCACATCCTGAAATGATCAATCCTGTTAGTCACATTCTGGCATTTTTTAATGTTTTTTCTTCAAATCACACATGAAATGATAGAACAAAAAAAGTATGGCTTAATACTAACAAAGTCAGAATCCAGAATTAAACTTTTGCTTTTAAAACTGAATTTTTAGATAGTTAATATGGTGGTAAAAATCAAGAAAGCAAGATATAGAGTAATTATGCTCAACTGAGGAATACTGCAAATGTCCTGACCTCCTTTAAGATTTAATGAGCTATTATAAAATGCTGGGTGAGTATGCTAAGTACATTTTCAGATTGATACATTCAAACTAATGGTGATTCCATAGGAATATAGCTTTTTGTAGTATCAAGAATTTTTAAATATCTCTGATATGTATCCACTTATCATTCTCACAGATTCCTACTATTTTATATATAGTGTTCTCAAAAATTTACTCTATTACAATCATGTGTGCCCAGTATAAAAATTTTAGTATGGTTGCAGGAGACATCATAGCACATTTAATTTGAGTATACACATTTCCCTATAGCACCAGTCACTGAGATAAAACAAAATCATATAATTTCATAATATACTTTTAAAATCCTCCCTTAAAGCAAGCATTGCATTGATTAGTGCTGCAGGTCTGTCATTTAAAAGGAAAGAAAAACCACTATGATTATATTTTTTGAATAATAGGTCAGAAGATCATGAATGACAGTAGACTCTATAAATATCATGCCCATTATGAAATAGCATGGAGACTGGAAGGTACTTCCACAGGACTAGGACTTCTTAATTCATAAGATTTATACATGAGGTCTTGAACTTTCTTTAATAAATTCTGTCACTGTGCCAACAAAGGGATAAGATTAGATGGATATAGTTAAAGGTTAATGCTTGCATACCACTTGGTTCACAAATAAATGTTTTATTTCTCAGGGAATCTTGAATTCCATTGCAATAAATAATTAATTTAGAAATAGATAATTATTAAAAGTCACAATAAAAATGGATTTTTAAGCATTCCTTTTACTAGAATAATATAAAGACTTATGGACAGAATGCCTATCTAATGTCTTCACCTACAATTAAACTGAAGAGTGATGAGGGAAGAAAACTGTTGGCTTACTCTTGATTAATAAAATGCTACTCTAGAAAAAAAAAAGCTTTGATAATCTTGGTTATTTGTTGTGGTAATTTGAGATTTATATGCTTAGGATTCATGCATATATATATATATGATGCTTTTACATTATTTCAGAAGATTATTTGCATTTGGATATTTATATTTCCTGTTACTATATTTTTTAGTTTCATTGCAATATCTTAGGTTTTACTTCTGCCTACTGTGGCAATGATAGTATAACGATGTTGCCTTATACTACACAACACATACTGTCTTATCAAAACGTTGCTTTACATTAAATAAAGATAAATGTGACATTAAATTAACATTAAATATTCATAGGAAGAGAAAATTAACAGAGAGGAAATTTTCAATATCTTTTTTATTTTGCTTGCTTTATTCATTTTAAGCTTATAATGCATTAGTTGTAAAGGTTGAAATGTTCAGTTCATGAACTTATTTTTTTATTTTACTGATATTATAATTAATTACACCACTTCCCTTTTTATTTTAAAGCCTCCCATATACCTATCTTATTCTCTTTGAAATTTCTGGCCTCTTTCTTCATTATTTTTTTTACTATTTGCATATATGTATACATATACATAAACATACATATTCTTAAATTTGTCAATATAACCTACTCCTTCCATTTAATATTATTTGAATGTATATTTTTAAGAATCATAACTTGTATTGAATACGCAGTTACTCTGCTCTTCCTTGGTAAGACAATTTCTCATTCTCATGTATATACTTGAGACTTCATGGCCTTTGATACACCTGACCCAAAGGATGTAATAGTGGCACGCATTCCATGGTGATAGTAAATAGCTCTCAAATTGTACTAGCAATATAATAAACAAGAAACAATTCATGCCTGGTACTGAAAACTGAGACAAATACCCAAGTTTTTTTTTTGAAATTATGGATCTTTGAGGAGAACCTAAAATACCACTTTTGTTTGGAAACACACTGAGTAAGAAAAGAAAAAAATGAATATATACTTTTAGCCTATTACACGCAATAACATGTATTTGTGTCTAGACCTCAGTTTTTATTATGAATCTAAATCTAAATTATCTATTTTTGAAATTCTGTATTTATAGAAATGATTACAACAATTTAAAAGTCATTTTTTCACATATTTTGTGCATTCATCTAGTATGTGAGATGACATGAATTCCTACTTTTCTGTCCAACCTAAAATCTCTGGTTAAAGATGGTGTCCTAGCATTTTAAATGTAATTAATTTCTCAAGTCAGGCAGGTTAATGTATAATATTTATACATTAACCTATTTAGTCAGAAATTTGGAGCTATGGTCTATAGGTTAATTTGTTAGAACCAGTTAGGAGTTATTAAGGCTTAAGTTGGCAAATAAGTCATAAGAAACTAGCTTATCTTCTGAGTTTCAAGTTAAAATTCACTCATTGGAGGAAAAAGAAAGCATTAGTCATATCCTTCTCTTATTGAACTATAAAATGAATGTGTGTACATGGCAACATACTATATTTTACATTATTACACTCAATATATTTATCCTTTATACATATAGAGAGTGATCAGATAATACAATGTTTATCTAAAAGTAATGGAAAGGTAAAAGCACTTTAAATAATGAACTGCTCATTTGTCTCCACAGTAAAAAATCCTCTGCATAGTGTATGGATTATATGTTAGCTTATGAACTCCTTAATGATTTTCTTATAATAGTTCATCTCAACTGCAGTTTATTTGGAAGGATCATTTTTAAGATGTCAAGTGACAGCTCAAAGTCACTGCTACATATCTATGAAGCATTATTTCTATAATCTTGAATCTCTGCAGTTATTTCTTTTGGTATTACTGCTACACATTTGTGAAACATTGTTCCTATGAACCTAGATTTCTGACTTCATTCTATTTCCATATGTCTCCCTTTCTAAGCTTTACTGTTGTTTCCAGAGTTGTAAGATGACTCTTTCCAGAGAAGACAACTATAAAGCTTGATTAGGTCTTCACTCTCATGACTTTGCACCAGTCTTAAATATTCCAACGCTTTTCAAATAATTTCCCTATGGTACACATAAGAATCATTTACAAATTTTAGTTCAGTAATCCAACTTTTCAAAATTATCTTGGAATTTAACAACTCTTATTTTTATTGATACATTTTATTGATTTTTATTGATGCATATTTTATTGATACATTTTAACATCAACAATATTTTATATACAATATTTAGTAGCATTCATCCAAAGTCTTTGAAGTAGGCTATAATATTAACATACAGGAAAGCAGGCTCTTCTTATACACAGGAGCTATATTCCAAAATTCCTACCGTACAGACAGTACCAAATAATATAAATTTCTATTTATCTCAATTAACTTTTATCATGGACTATGATGGCATTTGTAGTTTGAAGTGTGAGAAGAAAGTGGCATGACTTTGTCTTCAGATTTTATTGAATTTGTATGTGGATGTATGTGTATATGCATGCACGTGTATCAATATTTTTGGGTGTGTGTGCCGAGCCTACCCTCGCAAGCAAGGAAGATGCGACTCCAGGAAGATCTTCTTCATGAGTTTTAATCAGGATCCTTGAACATGCTCTTCTGACCCACGGGGCCCAGGGGACCCCTACACAGGCTTAAATCCCCTTGCGCCAACCAACCCCAGTGAGCTACGTGGACCCAGCAGATAGGCTACTCTAATGCAGAAGCAGACAGGCTGAACAGACTTAACCAAATAAGGGCTTGTTTATGCCAGAGAGCGCTCATCCTCAGGGAGGTGGAAGGTGGAAGCCAGCACCATCTTTAAGGCATGGCACTTCACAACTCTCTACAGGTGTGAACAACAGAAACATTGTATTATATGAGACATAGTCTCTCATTGACCTGAAGTTTACCAAATAGATGATATTACAGTGAGTGATCCATAGAGATACCCCTGTGTCTATTCTTTATGCTTGGATTTCAATCACACACAATTGCATATAGATTCTATGTATTGAAGTCAGGTTTCATTGCTGGAAAGGTACTCTATCAATTGACCTACCTTTTAAGTACATCATCTTCATACTGTTTACAAAGAAGACACATTCCAATTAATTTTATTTTGTATTAACTTACTATATATGGTATGTTTTTTCTTCATCAAGGGGAGAACGTTTATCTAAAATACCACTTCATGGTTTCTTCATGAAATTTCAAATTGCCCAAACAATTCTTGTATGGGGGGTGATTAAATAAAGGAAATAGTTCTTGACTGAAAACCATAGTTCAATACACAATATAATGATCAAAATAGCTACAAGTAGTTATTGGACATATAGGTACACAACATAGATGCTCAGTACAAGGAATAATTTTCTTGTCAATCAGAGAAAGACAGAAGCTACAACATCTTACCAGACTAAAAGTAACAATATGCACTTCAGTATTTATGAATCTCATCTATACTCACCTTGCACTTACTAGATCCATGAAGAAAAAAACACCTTAATATAAGTGTATAGGGATTTATATTTCTTTGCCTTTCTTCTCATTCTTACAGAGAGGGTTTCCAAGCACTTGAAAATAAGATATAGATAAGATTTGCTTTTTGACAATCTATCAATATCCAGGGAGATTTAATATGAATGCAATGATTATAAAATACCTTCAATATATTGAAAAATACTGAGAATATTGAGAAATGGGGCACTTAGGTGATAAGACCTAAAGATTTCTTTTTAAACGAAATAAAGGATTTATGAAAAATAAAAAACATAACAAAGCATAAACTACTATGTGTCTTATCATCTATCGTTTCCTGACATATAGTACATAATCAACTTATATATTTCAGTAGTTTCTACCACTATGTTACATGAAGTCTTCCCAAGATGCAACTTTCTGATATTGGATTTCTGTTTGTAAAGCTATGAAAGCGTATATTGCTATTCTCACAAATTCCTTATTTTATTCCTGTTTTATAATTATAGAATGGACTAAGGCAATGACCTAATTCAGGATGGAGGCTTAATTGTCTACAGCTCTCCATATTTTCTCCTCTTCACAGAAATCCTGCACAAATTGTCTATCAATTTCAGCTATTTAGTTTAATAGGGAAGTTATAAGTACCTACACCTTTCCTCTTTTTCAATGAAAATCTCACTAATAGTGAAATGAGAAAGCTGTGTGAACTTCTGTAGTGCTGTTTGTCCTGGAGAATAGAAACCAAGATGCTCCAGATTTTTCTGATTTGAGTATATGCCATGGCTCTCATAGGTCGGAAACAGACTGAATAAAATCAGAAATCATTCAGATACACTTCCACCACTGAAATGAAGCAGTTTGTAAATAATCTACTGCTTGTTTCCAAATGTATCTTCTAAGACATTAGATGGAGATAAACTGTATGATTCATCTAAACACTGAATATTTTTTATCTGTAGATTGATAACCATTATCTTAAGCATATTTTCTTTACTGTGTTCTTGATATTTATAGTCCATGTTATCTTTCTTCAAGTTAAAGAACATAGATGAACAAGTTTCCAATGGCTAATTTTATCCATTTCAATTTAGTATTTTGTTGATTTCTTAATTTCCAAAAAATGACACTACTTTAACTAACATCAGTTTTAATTAATCTAAATGGGTGCTTTCTTTTATTCAAGACATATAATGATACTATGGATTTGGTCATTTCTGTAAAATTATATCACCTTTCCTTTCATTGACTGGAGGGATAATAGTTACATGCTCATTGCAGTGTTCACAATCCAACAATGAATAGACAAAGATACTATGATGCTACTTAAAAATTCATTGTGTTGAAATTCAAATACTCTGATGGTGTCTTACAGTAATTTCTTGAATTCCTGCAACATAATTCATAATACATCATGCATACAGTCTTATAAAGTAATAATATGGGCTAGAGAGATGGCTCACTGGCTTCCACTCTTGCACAGGACATACACTACATTCTCAGCATCTACCAGAATGCTGACAATTATCATAAACTTTCCTCTTGTGGTCTCCTTATACATCATGAACATTGGGAAAAAACACTCAGATATATCAAACAAAATAAAATAGTGTGTAAAACTTGATAACACTATATACAATTAATTTGTGAAGAACACCCAATGATATTTTCTTAGTATTCTACAATGTCATTTTCAAATTATTCTTGCATCTTTGTTCAGTTATACACAACACTTGGTAATATTGTTATATTTTCATTTGCAGATTTAGTTAGCCAGGTATAGTTCCTTTGTTTATTTTTATATTGTACACACACTCACACACACACACACACACACACACACACACACACACACACACACAAATGGCAGTTTAGACCCTTTATTTGTTTTTATATTGTGCACACACACACACACACACACACACACACACACACACACAGACACACAGACACACAGACACACAGACACACACACACACATACAAATAGCAGCTAATCTTTATGGCATTTTATACAAATGTTCTCAATAAGAAAAAGAGAATTTTAAACATTGAAAGCAGATTCAAACCTCATAAGAAACTGAGTAACATTTGTCTGCTCACTGGGTAGAGCTCAATTTGTAATGTAAAATAGAATTTTATCATTAAATTTTGAACAAAATGATGACATGATTTTAACTTCAAATTATTTCCTTCTCAAATATTAAAGGTATTTGAAGATCCTTAGAACTGTTTGTCTATTTAAATTAAATTGCAAGATGGTAATCTATTATTAGATTATTTTTCCAATACTGGTGATCAGTTCCCTCCCGTAATGAACTTTCACTGTGCTAGCTGCTTCAAATTCTTTTTTCTGTACCCATAGGATTGAACATGATTATGAAAGATAAACCTTAGTAATAAAAGATGAAAAGAGGTTATGACATTCTTATTAAACAGAAAAGGCAACTGGTTTTGATTTTAATCTTATAGTTACCAGTGTTATTAAATCTGCATTAGAAGTTAGGAAATAGAAATATTTATTAATAATATTCTACTTTCAATAATTAGACTTTCTAAAGAGTTGTACTTTCAGAGAGATAATACTTTATTTGAACTTTTTGTCATATGAAATTGATTATTGACTTCTTGTTTTCACTTCCTATATATTGGAAGTAAATTGATCCAAGTGCTATTACAGGTTGGAAAGAGGGGAGTGGACAAAATCAAAATGAATTTTATACATGTGTTAATTTTAAAAGAAATTTATTTCAAATTAAAATACAAATATTTGAAAGATATACTTATTTAATATTCTTCAATAGATATGTATCAAAACATTACATGTAACCTTGCAATTTCATATTTTATAAGTCAGTTTCATATACTGAATTTGAAGTGAGTTAAAGAAAATTCATAGTGGAAATATCACATCTCTACTTTTTCTTCTTTCTAGTTATTAATGAGAGCAAACTATCAACTACATTGATGAAATTAAATGAGAGAAAAAAACTGGTCAACTAAATTATTCTTGTACTTGTCAGAATTCTCAAGATTGTTATTTTTTAAGATTCATTTTATATAATTTTCCTTTTGCCCTTTTGGAGTACTTCATCATGTCAACAGGATAAAGAGGCATTTACGGAAATTTTAATTATTGAAAATGGAGGATTCTAGTTGTCCCTACTACTACTACTACTACTACTACTACTACTACTACTACTACTACTTCTACAATAACAACAACAACAACAACAATAATAATAATTTGGTGTACAATATAAAAGGTTCAGATTTCTACACTGAAACTCAAGAAATATCAGTTACTCAATAGTCTGTCCCTCTACTTCCCTAAAGCATATTTTTGCAATATCCCAGAATCCTGTATCAGTAGTCTAGTCTTCTTTATTTTTAAAAGCAAACAAAACTCCTGAACAAACTATATGAGTGAGAGTTAAATTGCAAATAAAGTATACATTAAACCAATTGGTGGTGACAACAGCCGACTAGTCAAAAAAAAAAAAAAAAAAAAAAAGAAAGAAAGAAAAGAAAAGAAAGAAAAAAGGAATATATAGGAATATCTAAACATTTATTTCATTCAGAAGGAACTATAGGCCCCTTCACAAAGTATGATATGAGCAATGCAAGCTAAAAATAGAGGGATCCAGACTTTCCCAAAAAGTGCTATATTTCAGGATCTTTGCAGTTTATAGATGAAACAGTTGGAATTGGTATAATTCTGTAAGTGTTATAGTTGTACAGTCAACACTGTTGAGTCTATTCTACCATGGCAACTATGACCACCCTATGTCTGAATCTATTATGTTTAGATGGGTGTTAAAAAGTTGCCTAAGGTATGTTGTCAGAGTCCTTGTTTTATCCTGTCATTAACACAGTCTGACAAACATTCACACCATAAATAAAGACTCTAAATCCTGGGACTATGTAAGGTCTTCTATAGTCTTTTTTTCACTTTGATAGAATTAGAGTCAGTCTTGAAATTAGTGTCCCTGCTGAAATCATTTGAGTGAACTATTGGCTACATCCAAAAGACCTCCACTTATTTGCAATTTTAATAACCACTAATCTCAGAATATAAGTCCTATTTTCTTTGTGTAATGGTATTTTCTACTTCTCTCCTATTCCACTTTTAGCTGAGATTCTACTTCTGAGTGAAAGGTTTATTTATTCATTTACTTATTTATTTCCCATTTATATGACTACAAAAATGAATCCTAATAAGAAGAATACTGGAGACTGAGAGGGAGGTAGCAACAATAAAAATATGGAAATTTTTTTATTAGAATTCTTTTGATTAGAATTCTATATACCACACCAGCTGCAAGAGGATACTTAGTAAGTTCCTAAGGAGTGTAATGCTTTCTTTGAGCGTATTGTTGGTACTGTATTTGGGTGAATAGAAGTTTCTTCTCTGACAACATAGCATCACATGTTCAATTGTTATCAAGTCTCAAGAACAGGCTAGTAGTTATTTCTGGCAACTTGAAGTATCAATCTTTTCCCCAAAACCCAAGCAGCTTGAGCTCTGAGTCACCAACTATCAAAATAGTCACCATCAGTCATCCTGATTAGTCAGGCAGTTTAGGCATCATCACATTCAGTGGCTAATAAGGATGAGACAATATGTGGTGGTCCTTGAGTATTTCTAGTTGGAGCCAGCTGAAAAGCCCTTTTGCTTCTTCCCCTGACTCAGAACTGGCAGTTTGACAAGACACTTAATAAGTGTGTTAGCATGATATATCTTAGCACATTGGGTGTTTCTATTAGAATCCAGACCCAGGAACCATTCTGTATCTTTCAGAAAGGAGGAAAAATTATATTGCCACAACTCCTCTCCTTTCTCAAAGGAGAATTGTTAAACAGCTGGACCTGCAGTTGCCAGACTTCAGATATCCAATTGGTGTGTAATATGACTCTCAATATGGAACAGGTTATAGACAGGACACTAACTAGAGTACACCATGTGGCACAATCATGTCTTGATGGTTCTTTCCATTCTCTGCATATGAGTTTTGTCCCATAAATCTGGTCCTTTGCTTTCTCAGAAAGATTTATTGTCCCTTTGGTTTAGGGCAGCACAATGCTATATACTGAATTTTAATGTCTTTAACTACTTTTGGAAAGCCTCACCATTACCTGGTAACCAATATGCTCCACTCTATAGGGAATTGCTATGGAGAATTTATTTATTGTCCCATTGACATTGCTTCAGGGGGTCTTACTCAATCAAACCACATTATTCTGGAAGGGATCCAGAGCTTTTCATTTTCTGTGGAAACAAAATTAGAAATCCTTTTCCCCAGTAACTTGCCTTTAGGCTTAAATTTTGGAGTCAAAGCATTATATATATATATATATATATATATATATATATATATATATTTAATCCAGCAGCATTTTTCCTTCTTTTTTATTAATAATATAATTTAAAAATTTTACATGTGGATCCCAGTATCCTCTTCCTTCCTCCCTCCAACTCTCCCTTCCTCCCTCTTACCCTCTTTCTCCTATGTCATGCACGCTGGCCAACCTCCCCTGCCATCCCCCACCCCCATTCTTTTGTAGGGCTATGATATCCAGGTTGGGTTATATAAATCTGTCAAGTCATTTGAAATAGGGACTAGGATTTCTGTCCTGTCTCTAGTTTAAGGGGGTATCCCTCCATGGTGGATGTGTTCTCAAGGTCCTTTTGTGCACCAGAAATAGATCCTGTTTCTATTGTCTGAGGTCCCCCAGACTGCTCAGTCCTTCTAGCTGAGACCCATATTTAGGGGTTCTGAGTCAGTCTCTTACTGGGTTCCTAGCCATCAGTCTGGGAGGCCCAAGCTCCTTGTTCAGGTCAGCTACCTTTGTGAGTGTCTGCAACCTGGTCTTGTCCCCCCTCTCTACATCTGAATTGTAGTTAGACTCAGTGTTTGGTTATGGGTGTTTACTTCTGTTTCCAACAGGTACTGGATGAGGACTCCATGATGGTGGATAATTTAATTGATGATCTAGCTATCAGGGAAGGGCTTTCATTTCTCCAGCAAACAAGAAGATATGTCAGGAGAGAACAGGGAGAGACATGTGCTAAATCCTTTACAGGGATTAGCAGCATCTTTAGACCATGCCTATTTCCCTTAATTCAGGGAAGTCAGTTTTTATTTTAAAAATTCAAATATGTGAACTTAGGGGTAGCATATTAAAGCCATCTAACAATGCAATTCAAGATTCTTTCTTCACTAGGCCTTGGCCTGTTTTGTAACTTAAATAAACTATAACTTAATGGTGGGTATATTTGATCATCTGATCTATCTACTTGAAAAACTTCTGTGTTGGTCAGATAATTTTGTTTATATCACATCACATGTGGTTTTACTAATTTTAAATTCTTAAATTTTGTTTGTGTGTATATGTGTGTACATGCAGTTGTGCATGTGTGTCTTTGTAATCTTATCTGTGTGGGAATATGTATGTAGAGTCTAGGCGAGACTCTAAGACCTGAGTTTGGAGTAGCAGGTAGTTGTGAACCAACTTGCATGAGCTGGTAACTCAATTCCAGTCCTCTTTGAGAAAAGTGTACTCCTTCAGTCCTTCAGTCACTGTACTATGCCTCTCCAACCCTATATAACACAAATGTTTTTTTTTTTTTTTTTTTTTTGCCAAGATAATTTTATTCTCACTCTGATGCTTCAGAGACAGAGCTGCTTTGCAAAGGGACAGCCAGACAGATTTCCTACAAGGCACTGCCTGGTGCTGAAAGTTACTTTACTTCCTCTGTCAAAGACTCGTACTGCAGAAATGCAAAAGGAAAATGTGAACCATTGAAACAAACTGAAAGCATGTCAGTGTGATTAGCAAGCTGGCATTTTAAAGTTAACTATTTCTACAGTTAATTCAGTTAATTGGTATTATGTCTTCTTTTTATTTTCTAGTTGAGATACCCATCCTGGTATTGAAATCAAGGCACTGGGTCTCATGAAGTATCTACTTTTATTTTCTTTCATAAAAGAACCATTGACAGGTTATCTCTATGGTACATAAGCTTACCTTTTAAATAAGCATCTCCCTGGCTTTAAAAACAAAACGAACATTCATTCTATGAACATATTTAAAGTACTTGAGTACATCTTGTGAAAATATTTCTGAACACAGTAGTCACTAAAGTGTTACCAATCAACAAGCTGGGGTCCTGTTCTGAATTCCCAACTATCAGTCTGGGGTTATACATATCATTTAATAAAAATAAATTATATATGGAAAGGCTAATATAAGAATGGTATAAACAACTCTTAGTCATTAGTTGTTTTGTAAAAAAAATTGATATTGAATTAAAATAGTCACTACCATAGGTAAATTTTGGAGGATAATTTTCTGCCTCTTCCAGTATGTGTTATTTTGCTCTTGTCTACATTTCTTTCCATTTCCTTTTTTATGGTTTACATACTTATTTGTATTTAATTTGGTGATCACAATTTAATTATAATATTACTCCCTCCCTCTAAGCTTTTCATATAACCTGCTCTACTCCACTAGTCTTTTTCAAATTTTCATTTTCATGATCCCTCTTTTACACTATATATATACTTGTTCAGTCTATATAATGTTTCTTGCATGACTTTTTTTCAGGACTTACTATTTCCTGATGAAAGCTACCTCTCCCACTCCCAGCTTTCTTTAGTTGCCTGTTATTTTTGTGCTTTCCCTGTGTTGTTTGGCATGTTCACTGGTGTTGTTCTTATTCACAAGTGAGATTAGATATTCTTGCTAGTTAGAATATGTGGATGTAGCATTTAATATTAGCATCAGGCAAAATCTCTCTGCAAGCTCTCAGATTCTCTGACTCTCACAATCTTTTAATTGCTCTGTTCTGCATTCTTCCCTAAGAATTACAATGAAGAATGTGCTTTGTAAATGTAACCACAGGGGCTGGGATCTACAGCTAAGAATTTTGCTTGCTTGTAGTTTTCTGTAGCAATCTAGGTTATAAAAGAAAGTTTCCTGGCTGAGAAGAAAAGACCACAATTACCATTGAAAATATATTAGTCACTGATTTATTTCAAGGGGAATAGGAACTTATGTATTCTCTATAAACTCTCAACTGTCATATAAATATGATTTTTTCATTATAAATAAAAAGAACAAATAAAAGTTAGAATTCAAGACATGTCAAAAAAATCTGTCAAGTCATTTGGAATAGGGATTAGACCCTCCTTCCTGCCTCTAGGGGTTTAGGAGGTGGAGTGAGGGGGGAATGGCATGGGAGGGTGGGTAGAAGGCATGGGAGAGAGGGAGATATGGAGGGAGGAAGAAGGGAGGAAGGGAGAGGGAACTGGGACCAATATGTAAAATAAGAAAAAAATAAAAAAGTTTGTTTACAAGTTAGATTTATGATTAAAAAGACAGCATTTTAAATAAATATTCAACATTCATTTATTGATTGTTGTTCTTTATTTATATAAATAACAAGAATGTGGTAACAAGAATGTGAAGTGCCACTCAATATTTTCTGCTCTTAGTAATTCCAGTTTTTTTTTTTTTTTGTACTCAGCTTGATGCACTTTATCTTTCATGTGCATATAGTATACCAAATAGGGGATTCCTTCTGTATGCTGTGAATATATGTTTCTCTTGAAGGTTGTCCTTTTATATGTTCTGCAAATGCATATGTGTTTCTATTATTGGTTAATAAATAAAGCTGTTTCAGTCTATGGCCAGAAAGGATGTAGCCTGGTAGAAGATAAAAGTGGGGCTACCAGACTAGGAGAATTCTGGGAAGAGGAACATTGAGATAAACTCCAAGTAGTGACTGGGAAGGTAGGTTGTCCAGTCATTCTACAGTAAGCCAAGACCACTTGGAGGTACACACAGATTAATAGACCTGGTTAATAATTAAGCAATAGCTAGTCAATAAGAATCCTGAGCTATTGGCCAAACAGCTTATAATTAATATAAGCTTCTGTGTGTTTATTTTGGCTATGGAAACAAATGGGAAAGAAACTTCTGTCTACATATATCTTTATTTTCATGATTCATGCTCCAAGATGTTGCATGTTTAGAATTACTTATGTGAAAATGAGGGAGAAATTATGTCTGCAAATACAGTGTAATGTTACATTCTGCTCTCATTTAAAAAACAATTTAACCTATAGTCAATTTATTTAATTTTAATTTTGTTTATATTTTATTTTGGTAATAGTATGTATATATATTAATACATTTTATAATGCAAATATTTATATCATAATGCTGCTATGATAAAATTAATTAGGACTTTAAGCTACAGTATCAGATGATTGATGATGGTTGCTGTAAACCTACAGACATAGCCAACCTGACATAGTGAGAGCACAGGGACCCTAGTCATAATGCTGGGGAGCCAGATTTGACTGAATTAAGCCCTGTGAATGTGAGTACCAGTTTGAGGCCTGGGCTGTATGAGACCTCTACAGTGGAACCATTATTTAGCCCTAGTTCACCAATCAACTTGGGAGCCCATTTCCTATGGAGGGATACTATTTCAGCCCAGATACATGGAGGAGGGCCTAGGTCCTCCACCAAATGATGTGACAGACTGATGATCCCCACGAAACAATGGACTATACTTGGGGAATGGGTGGGGGGTAGGTCATGGAGGTAGGTGGGGAACATGGGAGGATAAAGGGAGAGGAAATGGGGGATTGATATATAAAATAAGACTCTTCCTAAATTTTTAAAAAAGAATAACTCACAGAACATCTGTACCCCTTATGCATAAATGACAAACAGACTGACCCAGAAAAAAATCAGGGAAACCACATTTCATAATATAATAAATAAAATAAAAAATATAAAATAACTTTGCATAACAATAATCAAGAAATAAAAAACTTGTATGATAAAATCTTCTTCAAGTCTTTTCAGAAAGATTTGGAAGAAAATACTGAAAGATGTAAAGATCTCCCAAGCTCATGGTTTGGTAGGATTAATATAGTAAAGATGATCATCAAAGGAAGAGTAATACATGATTCAATGACTGTAATCCTCAACCAAATTTGAATACAATTCTATACAGATCTTGAAAAGACAATTTTCAGCCTTATCTTGGGACACAAGATTGTGAAAAACAATACTAAACAACTGCAGGAGGTATCACCTCCAATTTCAAGTTTTAGAGCATGGATATAGTATGAAACATCGCATGCTGTTGGGAAAAATGAAGCATCCAATACTGGGAACAGATAATTCATCTAATTTTATTTGCCAAAGAGATCCCAAACAAGGCAACACTCAAACAAGCCAGGGTATTGTCAAGAGTATAAATTCCTCTCCACAAAATGGTTGCAAGGCCCTGTTGCTGAACACAATACCTACACAACTCACTTAATGTGGAGAAGTCTTGTGTTTACAGAACCTTCATCCCTACAATCTTCAGCATTTGTTTTTGTTTTTGTTTTGTTTGTACAGGAAAGTATTCTGTAAGCCAGTGACAAACCTCTTGGTCTACAACGGTGCCTAGCCAGTTGATATACTAAAACGATGGAACAAAGCTTGCAGGAGCAATCATACAATATATGATTTGACTGATGGCCTGCTTCACCAGATGAAACCCTTAACTGACACTGCTTCAATGACCAATAACCTGAGACTAGATAACCCAGGTACATAAGTTAAAATAAAAGTAAAAGAAGAAGAGTGGTAATAAAATAACTCTTAATGACATTTTGCTTTAATAATTGATCAGTGCCCCGTTCAGCCATCATCAGAGAAACTTCTTTCTGCTGCAGATGGGAACAAATACAGAAACCCACAGACAGATATTATGCCGAGTGTGAGAGACTGAGATCTTAGAACAGCCAGCCTTACACTGGATGCTATTATCAAGTCTTCCATCTCATGGCTCAGGAACCACACCTTAGGAGAGACCCCAAAGACTATAAATGCCAGATGGGCTGGAGTAATTAAGAATGCAAGTGCACCCAAATCAACATGATTGATGAAGAGATGACCACATCAGGATTGAGACAGCATGCACAGGTCCTGCATGAATCTGCACCATTTGGATTTCTAGAGCTGAAAATAGAAGTGGACATATACCTAGACCAGAAATAATCTCCAATTGATAACCAATTGCAAGTTAAAATTTAGTTTCCTCCAAGTGAGTCTCACTGGAGAAACATACAACTATTGAACATAGACTGTGTGTGTTGCAGTAGATGGCAAACAGAAAAAGAACTCAAATGTATCTTTGAGGTTTCTTATTTCACAATGTCATGTCAGGGTTCTGCCTATTAATAAAACAAAAGTTTGTCTTATTTTTAATTTTAAGGTTTTAACTTTTCTCCTTTTTCCTACTGCTTTTTTGTGTATATATATATATATATATATACATATATATATATATATATATGTATATATATATATATATATATATATTATGGCTTTCTCTGTAGTATTTTTAAGGCATTTCTGTGTATACAAACTAGAGGATCTCTGTTTTCTGCAGTGTTTGTTTGTTTTGTCCAAATCTGATGTGCTATTTTTTGTTTTATTATGTTATGTATTTTATCATAGAAGCCTTTTTTTGTAAACATAGACATAAAGGGCTAGATCAGGATGGGCAGTGATTTGTAGAGAGTAGGAGGAACTAGGAAAAAAAGAGGAACCAGAATCAGGATACATTATGTGAGAAAAATTTCTATTTTCAGTAAAAGAAGACAAATAGAAAAATATATTTAAAAATTTTATTATTAAAAATGTGAAGAATGCATGATTGTATTCAATACTATTGAACTTAAAGTTAGTATTTTAATGATTTTAAAGATAAGTACATATGATATTTTAAGAGACTGTCAAGGAAAATCATTCATATTTAAAAATAATGGCATAAGTCAAAGAGACCACAGATTTTAATAGTATTAAAGTGTTATTATAATGGCTGGAGAGAAGGTTAGGTTGCTAAGAGGTCTTGTTGCCTTTTCATAGATTCCTTTTCACATATCAGGCAGCTACAAAAATGACTTTCTATAGATTCAGGGGCAGCTCTAGGCACACAAATGATCTTACACACACAAAAAATAAAAATACATTTCAAAAAGTACTTTTTCATATTACTTATTTCTGATACTTATAATATTTAATAACTTTTATTGTGATTAATATAATTAAATACTTGATTTATTTAAATTTTATAGACCAGAGGATGTAAGTTAACTTTTAAATGCAACTAAATTCAATCTGTTAGAATCTATTGCGGATGATTTGTTATGGAACTTTATGCTTGGAAAATGAGTTATTTTTAGTCAGAACAATGAGTAAAACTTGTGTGTATATAAATAAAATACTCAAACTAGTGGGAAATGTACATTGGAACAGGACTAGTTTCATGAATTCATAAAAATGTTTTGGCTTTGACTGACACATTTTGTATCCCCTCATATACAGGGGACTTCTATAGATTTTTATAGGATATTAGCCTGAGACAGAATTACAGACCCTATTAGATTTGTAATACTGTATGTTCAATATTAATAAACATTAATCAGAACATTCTACATATCACAACAGAATGTGTTTCATAATCGCATTTTCTAAATGATATAGTCACATTTGTTCTGTTCCTATGAAACAGAAGACTTAAAAAGTTAGTAAGCATTGCCATTTGCAAGGAAAATAAAAATGAAGAGAGCGACCCCAGAGTGCACAAAAGAGATGGGATTTAATCATAGCTTCTTGTCATTTACCAACCCAATCTAAAATATGACTTTATATGCACATGTGGTTGAATAATGTCTATCTTAATACCTTTTAAAATAATCATAATTATATTTATTTTAATATGTGCTAATTTTTATATGTACATATATATCAATATCTTCAATCTAGTTGTAATATAGAAAAAGGGGAAATATATAAAATATATAAACATTTTAAATTTTACACATTGTAGATGGAATAAATTCTAACTAATACATTAATATGAAAGACTTATTCAGTATGCATGATAGCTTTGTTTTAAAATTAAAAATATCAATATATTACATATAGGACCAACAATCTTTAATGCTTAAGACATGACACCATATTCTATATGCCAACTGGTAGCTGAAGCATTGCTCATGTCATTAATATATGTCAAATTCTCCATATGTTATGAATGATTGCATATGTAAAGGTGTTATTCTAATTAGTTCAATGTTTTCTTTATAAGAAATAATTGATTACCTTCCTCTCTTTCTTCATAGACATTTGCTTTTGCTAATGTTGTCAATTCTTTGTCATTAACCTCTCCACATTTACGAGAACATGTTTTTTGGTTTTTGTTTTTTTTTTTTTTGCTTTGCTTTTTTTTAGATTTTTGTTGTTTTTACAAGACAGGGTTTTTTCTGTGTTATAGTCCTGGCTGTCCTAAAACTCACTTTGTAGACAAAATTGGCCTTGACTCAGTGAGATCTGTCTGTCTCAACCACCAACAAGAACATTTTCTAACACATATTCAGTTCTGAAATGGATTCTTTTGAACATTCATTTTTCTTAAAAATATATACTAAGATTTCTTCATGATATGCTTAAAATTAAATTATATCAAAATATTGTATTGCTGATATTTTTGGATTTTCTTCACTGTCCAATGACTATTAAGTGCCAACTACAAGGTAGCTTTATGACAGCTAGCTATCATGTAATTGTACTTCATAACCTTTGCCACAAAACACTTAAATTTTTAACTTTGTCTGAGTTTCAGACCTTCATCACTCATTTAAAAATAATACAATAGTGGATAAAATATCTCAAAATATTTTACAGTGTACACACAAGTTCACAGATAGAAATGGAAAGTTCCAGGAGCAAGAAATGAAAAGGAAAATCAAAAACAGAACATTTAACAGTTATTAAATTCAAACAGTGAAGCTAGAGATTAGAGTCACTCCCAAACCCTGAGATGCTTTCTCCAATACTCTGGGAAGAAGTAGGTGAAAATGAATCTCTACAAAAATATGTGTTCCCTGAAGGACTAAGGATAGCAAACAGAAACAAGCTGACCTCTTTGAGACTTGGGTAGCAAAAGAAACACTTAAAATAATTGGGAGCCGTAGATGTGCTGAAACTCAAGTGAATGAGAAGCCCACATCCCAAGTAGCACAAGTGTAAATGGGTTTGCCTCACAGATAAAGAAGCAAAGCAACAAAAAAACTTATGGATGCTTAATCAAAGTTCATTTATAAAACACATGAAGGGAAAAGGCGAAAAGAAAGAAAATTAAGTTAATTTTATAACTATATTACAGACATGGTAACTTAAGCAAAACATTCTTAAAGAACAATACTTAGCATATTGTTTCTATTAGGTAAAGTAGATATATGGACATAAAATACAATGGCTAAAGAGGTAATTAACCAACTAAGTATAGAATGCCTTATAAATAGTTTTTGAGTTCTCTGAATAAACTACGTATATTAAAATAAGGAATGTATAGGCAATGATTTTCAAATGTTGTAAATTATGAAAAGGTGAACATAGTATGGTTACATGCCTGTACTTATGTGACAGAGTCAAAAGGGGCTCTAACAGTTACAGGTGAGACAAGGTTAAATATTGAAACATTATTTCAAAAGTGACATTTGTAAAATGTTGATTATCTAATAACAAATGATCAAACCTGAAAACATTCACATGAATAATGCTGTACAGAAGAATTAGGTAATATATTGAAATATATATGAATATAAATGTATGTATGTATATGTATCAACAATTATTAAAAAGAGACTGTGAATCTGAAAAAGTGTAATGATAGCGTATATAGGCCACTATAGGGGGATGAAAGGAATTGGGTAATCCTACAGTTATATTATCTCATAAATAAAGAAATTACTTGAAAGAAAACTTACAATATGTTGCCTAGAGAGTCACAATTTGATTTTTTTCACTTATAGCTAAAGAATGCAGTATTTTGCCAGCACCATTTGTTGAAGGTGCTTTTCCCCTTCCATTATATAATTTTAGCTTTTTTGTCAAAAATCATGTGTTCTTAGGTGTGTGGGTTAATATCAGGATTTTCAATTCAATTCCATTGGTCTACTTATGTATTTTTGTGCCAATACCAAACTATTTTCAGGACTACAGCACTATGATAGAGCTTGAGGTCAGGGAGGGTGATGTCTCCTGAAGTTCCTTTATAGTATGGGGATGTTTTGGCTACCCTGTGTCTTTTGTTTTTCCATTAAAAGTTGAGTATTAGCTTTATAAGGTCAGTGAGAAATTGTGTTGGGATTTTGATGGGGAATGCATTGTTTCTGTAGATTGATTTTGGCAAGATTGCCATTTTTACTATGTTTATCCTACCTATCAAAGACCATGGGAAAAAGAGAAATATGGCACGTACTCACTCATGTATGGAATTTAAACATAGAGCAAATGATCACCATCCTACAATTCACACTGCCAGAGAAGCTAGAATACAAGGAGGAACCTTAGAGATTCATACAAGTTTCTGTACAAAGAAGAAAGGGACAAGATCTTCTGAGCATATTGGAAGCAGGAGAGGGTAGCCGTGAGTGGAGAGGGATTTAGGAGAAAAGGAATGGGAGGAGAGGATAAATCGTGCGACCTGAAATATAGAGTCATGTGATGAATAGACAATAGCAAAAAAAGAGATACCATAATAACAGAACCAATTATAGGTTTGAAAAGAAAACTGAAAGTAGAGAAATATCCAGGGACCTACAAGGATGAGCCCAACTAATAATCTGAGCAACAGTGGAGAGGCTACCTTAAGTGCCCTTCCCTGATAATGAAATTGATAATAACTTATATGCTATCCTAGAGCCTTCATCTAGTAGCTAATGGAGACAGAAGAAGTCACCCACAGCTAAATATTGAGTTGAACTCCTGGAGTCCAGCTTCAGAGAGGGAGGATTGATGAGCAAATGGGTCCAGACCAGGCTGCCGAGACCCACAGAGAGTTGATCTGAACGGGGGGAGCTCATGGACCCTACACTGATAGCTGGGAAACCAACATTGAACTGACCCATATCCCCTAACTTGAGTCTTAGTTAGAAGGCTTGGACAGTCTAATGGACCTCTGACAGTGGAACCAGGGTGTGTCTCTGGTGCAAGAAAGGACTTTGAGAGCCCATAAGCATGAAGGGATGCTCCTTTAATGCAGAAACAGGAGGAAGGCCTAGGCCCTACTCCAAATGACTGGCAGATTTTGATGGTCCCTCCTTGAAGGTCTCACCCTATCTGTGGAGTGGGTGGGGAGTAGGGTAGAAGGAGGCAGGGGGCATGGGAGGGAGAGGGAACTGAGACAAATAAGAAAATAATATTACAATAAATAAGAATGCAGTATTTTAAAAGCAAATACAGTTTTATCAATAAATCATTGATGAATATTATGAAAATATTGTTAATTTTAAAATGGTACATAAATTAAATTTAAAACGATAAATAAATAAAATATATTACTAAAATATGTAGCATAAAGAATCTAACAAAAATGGATATATTAATTCTAAACTTGCCAAAATGACTTATTTCTGAAAATATGTGAAAATATAAACTCTATCATGAAAATTTAACAATAATTTTAAGAGTGTAGATATAATTTAGTATTTGACATTTACCTAGAATTGAAAAGAACGTAGGTTAGGCCTTAGTCCTTAATACACATCCACACACATCCACACACACACACACACACACACACACACACACACACACACACACACACAAGAGAGAGAGAGAGAGAGAGAGAGAGAGAGAGACAGAGACAGAGACAGAGACAGAGACAGAGACAGAGACAGAGACAGAGAGATTTAATCTAAAGATATTAAAATCTTGATCCATCTTTTGGGATGACTAACCTGGCCAACTGAAGGGACTTCTCCATTCCCCATCTCCCATAACTAATATCTAATGAATTAGGGGTAGGGCATCCTGAGTTCCTACACATTCATGCTAGACTGATAATGATTTACCATTCATTGTATGGAAACAATGGATACAATCACAGTTTGTATAAGACTATGATAAGACTTTGATGGGAGATGTTATTCTGTAGATATGTTTCTCATACTGGTTAATGAATAAAGCACTGTTGGCCAATAGGAAAGCAAGATAGGTGGGGCTAGGAGACAAGGAGGAAAGAGGAAGTAGGAAGGAGGGATCAGCATGGAGAGGTAGAACGCCAGCCCCTCTGGCTGGTAAGATGAGCCACATGGAAATACTTAGAATAGTACAAATAGATTAATCATTAAGACAGAGCTAGCCGGTAAGAAACTATTAAGTGGCCAACAGCCTTATATCAAATACCAAGTCTCTACGTGTTATTGGGGCCTGGCGTGGGGGTGGGCCCAGGCCGGCAAAGAAAAACTGCTTGTAACAAGACTTCATGTATTTCCTAGAAGATGTCTTTGTCCATTCAGCTCTCTACCTCCAGTTCTTAGATTTTTATTCTCCCGTCCCTAGTGACCCGAGTCTTACAGGGAAAATGATAAGTGTCCTTTTTAGGGCTAAACACTGTCAATAATTTCCTACTATCACCCAGTTGAATAGCCATGCATCTATAATTACCTTTATTCATTAGAAAATGGCAAGACCCAGAGTAGCATTTGCCTGTGAATATAAACATGCATATATGATAGGCAGCTATAAGGTATGTATATTTAGATAAATATAAATACTAAGTTCCCTTATAGGTTTTCTGATACCTTTTGCTATGGAGTTTTAACCAGATTTAAACTAACTTTAATGGGCTCCCTTCTTTAGTAAAGGTCTTAAGTCCTATTCAAAATGACTTGACAGATTTAGAAGACCCCTCCAGGAAGGCATCACCTTACATGTGGAGCGGGGGAGGAATGGGAGGTGAGGGGAGTTGGGATTATGGGGGGGGCAGGTGGGAGAGAGAGAAAAAGGGAGGGAGGGAGTGAAAGGAAACAGAAATCGATATGTAAAATAAAAATAAAAAATAAAAAAATCATACATATGGCTACATTTCATGTCAGAACTCAGGACAAAGAAGAAAAAAAAATGAACAATCCAATCAGAGAATAGTCACTCATGCTTTGCCAGTAAGGTTGCTGTTGTATTTTACAGTGTTCATGACCAAAATACTTTTGGCAATTCATGATGTTATGGAAAAATAATTAGGATGGCAAAGAGTCTTTGCCAAATTGAGATGAGTCATTTGAGAGAATTTTCTATATATTGTACTTGAGGCAGACATGTATTCATCTAACCACTTAGTTTACACATACTTCCCCAGAAAAGAATTGAATGGATTATTATTCAACTACCATTTAGTCATTTTTTTTGTAATATCCCTTCAAAATTATATGATTGAAATATTTTAATATTTATATGTATGTATTACTTCATTATGTAAATATAGTTTATTAGCCAATATCTTCCTCCAGTTTAATTTAATAAATAAATGATAAGATTTTTGCATAATTTTAGAAAAGGTTTATGCACATTTCATTAAAAATCCAAAAGTATTAGTCATTATAGGCACAGAAGTAAGGTAAGTAGATGGAATGAAAGTTACCTGTAAACTGTTGGTGTCATTTATTCTTTAAACAGTCTGGTAGGTTTTTTTTGTGTGTGTGTGGAACAATGAGTATCTAATTAATATTTTTATTCCTCTAGAGAAAATATCACATTTTCTAATACTGTGAGTTTTTGTTTAAATTTATTCTTTAATATTATATGTTAATATTGTCAAAATTTCATCATTTTGATGTTTGCAAAAGGAAGGCATTAGTTTCTTTGGTTTTCTTTTTGAAACTACTATGCTTTTATTCTTATTGTTTTTTTTCAGGTTTCTTGTGCTCACAAGCTTTCTGAAATACTCCACTTCCTAATGTTTAGTCAAAGGTGTCATTATACTTACTTCAATTAAGTATATTATATCTAATAATGGTTTGCTTCTGTGTTCCAGTTCTAAATAAATCATTCAAATTGTTGGAATACATTTTGTTTCTGGTATGTGTGTGTCCTCATGAATATTACACATTTAGAAAACAAAACACATACATTCTTTAAACTTGTATTTACCATATTATCATGAACTTCTTAGTCTTAAATATTTTTAATGTCAATTGTAAAATAATTTATCATAGAGTGAGCAGTGTTTAATAGTAAAATATTTAATACAATTTGTTTTGCTATTGTTTTCCAGTTCAACTCTCCACCTACCCAAGCTATTTTGTATTTTAATAAATATTGACTGATATAGTTTGTCCTTCCTACCATTAATAACATGAGAAAGTTATAAAGGGTGTTATGTATCAAAGAATTGTTTTCCTCTAAACTGCATAGATTATAGGAACATCAACAAAGCACCATGATGTAGTTTAGGTATGTGCTAAAATGGCACTGTCAGTCCACAAAAGAGTATCTGGTCTGTTATGAAGCAATTAAATGTGCAGAAAAGATTATTTTATATCCATGATTACTCTGAGGGCAAGCCATTCTCACGCCAGGTTCCAAGTGAAGTAATTTTCCAGGCATTGTGTCTAACCCTAGTCTAAATTCAGTGAGATCTAGAAAATATTTGCTATAATTTAATGTTCTCAGTTATTATTTTATTTTATATAAGCAAGGCAGAATTTATATAGACTTATTCTATGAACACAAGTGAGGTTTGGAAGGGAGGTGATATACGTTTATCTTCTATGACATACCATACACACATAATCATTACTTTCAATATCCATGATGCTGAATTCCTAAAATAGAATGAGAGGGTGAATTTAAATGAAGGAATGATGATACATGTACATTGTCATTACATATCTGATCTCCCATCTGCCAACTTTTGTTCCCAAGTGGAGGAGATTCTGTTCTATCTCCATTGTCAGACACAGCCCTCTCATGACTGAAGCTTGTCTGTCACTGCTATTCTTTATTTACTATGTTATTAACTGTATAACGTTCCAGAATGGCATGTTAGACATTAAGGCAGGAAGCGTCTAAACTCAAATAATTATGTGAAAGTTCTGCAATAAATTTGAGATCACCAGAAGAAGTTACCACATCACAAATTCATGATGGCATTTTTTGTTAATTAGAAATTAAATATATATTTTTTTCTGTTGTTGTTTTGCTTTAGTCAGTTTTGATTTATGCTTTGCTTTATAGAAGGAATTCCTATTTTATATTCCTACTTTCTACATCAATTTTGTTGTTGTAATGTTTAAACTACTGGGAACAACTCTCAGTCAATTCCAGCTAACCATGAATAAATTATTGTACATATTTAACTGCATCTGAATTTTAAATAATTGTGAACCAGACCTTTCATAAAAATTATATGATTTATCATGTATATTAAGACACTTTTAAGAGTAGAAAACATAAATAAATGCTTTATATAGTGTTTGAAATAATTATTTGGCCTGTATATTTGTAAACTCATTGTTTGACAAAAGCATTGTTTCAAAATTATTTAAAATTTGAGTCATCTTATATATCTTTTATATCACATTCACTGAGGTTTACACTTTAAATTCAAAGAGGGTAAAATATGAAACTCATATAATAGCATTTTCAATGTTAAGATATATGTAAAACAGAATTAGCCTTTTATAAGTATTGTAATGTGTTTATTTATCTATATTTGCATATAATGATTTTTTACTAATAATTTTAAATAACATTTTTTCCAGTTACCTTTAAAACTCATTTGCTTGAGATGTATTTAAAATTATATTTCATTACTAATTATAATATCTTTAATTGACTCCTTTCTGTATGAAGTTAACACTTAGAAGAAACACTCTTAAGTGTTAAAGACAGAGGAATTCTCTTAATTGTAGTAGGTTAATACTATCTGTTTTCTTCATTTTTAAATTATAATATATAAGTATAATAAACTAAACATTTTTATAGGTACTGCATTTTTCTGTAGTTCTTAATATTTATATAACTTTTTATTACTATACCAAGAACTCATTAAAACTCTTGTCTATATTTAAAATAGTTTTAATGTTTGCCAAAGTAAAATGTTCCACAATCATAGACTTTCTGAATTTAATTCCATCCTACTCCATAATGTAAATGTTTCTAGTGCAAACGGACACTTCATCCAATGATTTTTCAAAAGGTTAAGAAACTAATTAAAACAAGTATGCAATTTCAAAAGAAAGTCGTGCATCTCATTGCAGATTTTGTCATTTATTATATTCAGCTTCTTTCTCCCTTCAGTATAAATAAACCTTTATGTCTTATTTTGCAAGTTTTGTTTTCAGTGGTTGCAATTCTCTGAAATTTAAAAGGCTGAAAAATAGATACCTCCATTAACTATGTTGTTCCAAAATTTCTAAGTCATTTTGAAGAAAAAGTCTAAAATTGGGGACTCATTAACATTTAGTAACCACATCAGTTGTTCCTAGGCTTATTAACAATAGATATTCAAAGGCTTGTACCTTGGAAGTTCAACGGTGACAGTAAAACAGAAGAAAAGTGCCTTAATATTAAACTTTAGCTTTGTCCTAAATTTTCTAGGTTAGTTATTCTACTTAGAAATTATAGGTATATTGTGACAACAGGAGACTTTGTTTTAATTGTTGAAACTTGCTGTTTCACACTTAAATAGACAGTACAACTAATTATCTACATGTTACTGTTCCAAACGATTTTTAATTTATTGAAAAGTGGTAGTACATGCTGATGTTGAAATTGACTGATGTTATAGAATTGTGTTGTAAAAGGCAAGTACTTTTGCCTTCAAGGTTACTCCTTTTATCTAGGTGTGCATAGGTATTTATAGTAATAAAAGTGTTTCATAATTCAGTAAAGAGCTTCTAGGGCTTGCTTTATTGGTTTCCACAACTGTATTGAGTTACTATTGGAATCAATTGTGTTGTATTTGAAGTAAATGCTATTTAGCATGTTATAAAACTCATAGCTTATTGTACTAGTGGTAACAAATGTTTACAGCTATTGTCTGCACACTGTGTGTGCAGTAATTAATGAGAAATTTGAGAGAAAAATGTAATTTTGAGTTGCATGAGGATGTGTCATTTTGCTCTGTATCAATTAAAAGAAAGCTCCTGTCTTCCAGAACACTAGTCAGATGATAGCCTTTAGATGTAGACACTGAAATCAAGCAAATCCTTGAGATCTATCTATTCAACAGTTGAGAAAAACAGCCTGTTTCTCCAGGTAAGCATAAAACCAATCACCTAACACTAGTGTCTCAGAATATTTTGTTGATATCTCCACCCCAAGATTCCCCTTTTGGCCTTTCATTATTTTGGACAATAGTTTCCTCTCAGATTTTTGTTTGGTCTAAATTGAAAAGCTTGCACACTGGACAATTAACCTCTTCTAATATTAGGAATTGCATCAAGTAGCCATATGGCAATACTCTAATATACAGGGTTTTATGGTGTAATATTTTCAAAGACAAAATATATGAATATATGATTAAAATAGCTTTATGTTAAATTATAGCACTGGATAACTATTGTAAGAAATACAGCAGAAAGAGTTTGTGCCATCACAGTAAGAAGGCCCTTGAATAGAGCAATTTCCATGATACTATCTCCAGTACACATCATGAATTTGGACTTCCAGCTTTGACAATTGTTACAAAGAATGTTTCAGCTGGAATTTTCATTAAATTATAATTAAAATTTTCCCCTAATCATCTGCTCTCCAATCCTGCTTGTGTCCTGCCTTCTCCACCCCTTCTCAAAGTCTTCTCCTTTAATGGTTATTTTATTTGAAAACATACACACAAAGACACATACAAAAGCACATACACTCTCTCTTTCACACACTCCCACACACACACACAAACAAAGACACAACCTACTGAGTCCATTTAGAGCTAAACACTTGAGGTTGGAAAACCAATGTGGACACTTATTTCTGGGGAAGATAATGTCCTTTCACAGCCAGACCTCAGCTGCTTGTAGCTATTCACCTAAGGGTAGAAACCTATAAGTTTTTTTCCACCTGTGATTCATTGCCAACTGATGTTTTCATTGTTCAATTCCTGTTAAGCAGCCTCCTTTCTGAGATTTTATGGGTGTAGTTTCCTGTCACAGCTACAAGAAACTATCTCACAGTTAAAATGATCTTCACCTTAAATAGTTATATGTTTCCAAGAACAATATTTAACTACATTTTCAGCAATATTACATTTTGAACAATAGTCTTAAATATAATTTCACTTTAGTGTCAGGAGGTTGTAAATAGATGCACATTCATCACCAGACTATTATATAATCAGTGATGTCTGTGGTATCATTGGTTAGGAAACAAATGTCAATAAATGTTTTGTGCAAATTACATGTGAAAATCAACTTTCTTCAAAAACAAACATTTGGTCTTTAAGCAAGTATCTGTCCTTTAAAAATGCATATGTTCAATCACATATTTTAATTGTTTTGAAATAAAATAGTTTTAATAAAACTTCTGTCATATGGAAGCTAGCTTTTCTGTCTATTCTGCCTATGCTTTGCATACATTTTATATTTCCCCAAACCCTGTTACACATTGCTCAGAGGCTGTTCACATCTTACTAGCTCTTGTATAGGTCACAGAACAAACTTATAACAAGGCGCTTCCAACACCAGCACTTTGAAGTCTTCCCACCACAACCATGTGGAAGGAGATGGAACTCTTGTACCCCTGACATACTCACCCTTAATCTGTTCTATCCTAGAGTGACATTTTAATAAAATAGGTAGGAAGATAATAACATCAAACTGCCTTTAATCTGAGGTCATGGTAAAATAATAATTCAGCTGATTATCAATAATATCCATGTATAACTAGCTATAAACTTTGGAGAAGTAGGATTTATTAAATTCATAGTGACTACTATTGTAGCTACTAATGAAGGTATCTAACTAAAGTGAGAATTACACAATAAAAGCTAACTGTACCATGTGGTAGGTAAAGAGGAACCTGCCTTCCCCACCTTTACATCCCTCTTTTGCTCCTAAATCTTCTGTCCTCTGGGACTAGCTTCCATTCCATTAGGATAAATTTCTTTCCATGTACTGAATGTTTTGAGGTAAAGTCACAAATTTCTTTTCTCAAGATCTGTCTCATAGTATAAGAAAATACCCATGAATAAATAGTTTACAATAGCTATCTTCTGCAAAATACTCAAAGGTGTCTCTACTTTTAGCATAGTATATAACTAATTTATAAAATGAAAATGAAACTTCAGCATCACTTCATTCATTTTTCTATAATTTTTCTGACTCAAATTGATTTTATAGCTATAACTGGAATGCACACCTATCATTATGTTGAAAGTGATGTTTCTACATCTTCATATAATCTGTAAATTATTGATAAATGATTCTTAAATATTGAAATCAGCTATAAAATAATTACATATAAAATATTTCTGACATTGAAAAAATGTGGAAAAAATTCCTAATTCTTAAAATGAGTATTTGATTAAAGAACTAGTGTATGAGAATTTTATGAAGGAAATTATTATTTTTTCATATTACTCATTCACAAAAATTATTTTTTATTTTTAAATGCTCATATATGTGTATTCACTTGTCCAAAAAAAAAACTGACTGACAGACCTTTTGTTGACTAATATTTCTAACTGAAAGAGTAGACATTTATTTAGGATTATAGGATTCATATGTAGTTGAACTTTAGTATCCCACTGTGGGGCCCATAAAAGTGGCTCTGTTCCATATTGACTTGAGGTCAGAGAGTTCAAACCTATCTTTGCTCTTTCAAGGTTAAAGGCCTAAGACTGAATGATCTAAAGTGTGGCTACTGAAGGATCTTTGGCCTAAGGTGTGGTTACTACATGTCTTAATATTCAGGGCCAGATAATAGAATACTTGATCTAAGGAATCTCAGATCTAGACGCTTAACACTCATGAAAAGATAATGAGGTTTGATGTAAGGTGTGGTAACTAGATGTTTTGAAAATTAAGGAGGAAATTATGTCTGTTTGTCCCTTGTATCATTGGTAAAGAAGTCTTTTGCCTATCCCCCACACCTCTTTATTTGGGGTACACAAGAACTTGGAGCAATACACTTAGGAAAGATCCCAGTAATCTCTGAATGCCCTCGTACTCTATATTTTTGGTCTAATCAGTTTCTTTCCTTAATCCAAATTTCACTTCTTAGGTACAAACCAGACAGTTCAGCATGTCCCAATACAGACAGTAAGTGACAATTCATTAGTGCAACATCAATTTATATAAATGAATGTTACGTATTATCAACTTAAAATATTAGAACAATTTTCTCTATTTAACTAGGAATTGCTATAATCACCACAGCCAGTGAAATATGGCAATATAATGATTAACAGATTGGTTCTTTGTGGAACCAAAGAGAAGGCTGGGTGAACAAAACACATACATTTCAAAGACCATTGTTCAAATTCCTAGCACCTAATGTAAACCTTGGGTAATCATGGTGGTCACTTTGTAATACCAGAACTCAGAAACAGATTTTGTTGTTTCCAGTTTCAAATTGGCTAGAAAACAGCCTTTTGGGTGAGCTATGCATTCAACCTAGAGATATTAACTTGATTAATATAGTAAGGAGGAATCCAAAATGACTACTGACATTAAACTCATGTCTACACAGAGAGGGACACATGAATATGTGCTACTGTCCCCATACATATACCCATACAAAAAAATAGATTCATACATACTACTTATTGCATATTTACAAATTTATCATTTTAGTTCTTTTTTAGAATTCACAGAGATAAAACAAAAAAATTTCACTGAAGTCATCAATAATCATAAAGGAAGTAAGAGAAAAGGATCTAGAATTTGATGGCAACATAGTGAACAACTTAAAGTAAAATGAGAAGTCATTAGAAGAGGTTGAAAAGGAGAAGCAAGAAAAGAAGGAAGACCAAGAATTAATGTCTTATTAATTGCAAACCATGGTATGATCTACCAAAATTCAATGGTAAATTGGTGGTAGTCTTTTAGAAATTAATTTAGGTTTTATTTGTTTGTTTTAAACTGCAAACATTTTTTTCTACCATTACTTCCAGAATCTAATCAACCTTTGCTTGGTCTCCTAAATATTTTACCTATAAAGGTTAAAGGCATGGCAAGACATATCAGGCCTCTCGGGTAGCATTGTCCTCTGACTGGTGTTAAAATAAATAGAACTTCTGTCTAGCAAACTAAGTATATTTGTAGGGACACAGATGGTGTTTCTCTCTCATTTTCCAACAGAATAGTATGACATTGTAAGTGAAAGGAGTTTATGAAAATGAAGTATTGGCTAGGTAGATGGTGTTAAAGATCTGAATTTGGTTTGAGAGTCTTGGCAGAGATGAGGCACTTCTCACATAACACAGGAAGAATGGATCTGGCAGGAGCTGGTGATCTAATTAAAAGCATTGGCAGCTAAAACAAGGATAAAAGGCAGTGTAAAAAATGAAGGTATTACATGGTTAAGAATCAAAACTCTGTAAGAAATAGGCAATTGAAGAGGAAAAGATGAGAAAAAGCATCTGGTAATGTCTGTGAAAAGGTAACTGTCATTTTAGACATTCACACAATCCATAGTATTAGCTATAAATAATATATTTTCCTAATGAATTTATTCTTATTAATTAAAATATTTACTAACATTTTGCTGGGCATGTAGTGATTCATAAGGAAGAAATGAAACCTTAAGTATTAACGGCATTTACAGATTGGCAAATAAATTGCCTTTTAAATGCCCCTGTTGAAAACGTGCTATTTTAAGCACAGTAAGATTCCATAGCAAGAAAAGGCTGCTAACTCTGAGAACGTGAGATCTGCAAGTTTCTCTCTGAATTCTGCATGCTTCTCATGACAAAATACACACACACACACACACACACACACACACACACACACACACACACACTCACTCACTTACACACCAAAATTTTCCACCCCTGCACAACTTTAAATAAAACAAAATAATAAAATAAAATAATAAAATAAAAATATATGAGACACATTAAATCAAAGAGTTTCAATAATGTAGTTAATATTACTGCATGCTATTTATGTTTTGTGATATTCTTTATTTCAATCTACCTTTCCAAAATAGTGTACCAACTTAAAAATATTTATTATGTAAATTTGGATGCATTTCTAATATGGATGGATAAAGATTGGCTAACCCATTTCATCTAGAATTTATAAAGATATCTCTAAAATGTTGACCTTTTGATTTATAAAAGGTCATTTATCAAATGTGAATGTAACCTAAATATCCTTTCATAAGGAGAGGAGTAAAAGTAAAGTATTTGGTAATCTATCTCTTGTCTACTTTAGAAGTTGTAAAGATACGCTTCATTGTAGCTGTCCTCTTACAGACTAGGTACCTATAGCTTCAGGCTATAGGTATTCATCCCCTTACATTTCTCTTCCTGTTTTCCTTTTTTTAAATTATGTTGTTTTTATAATTTGTTTTAGGGTTTTGGACTAAGACAAAGAACAATGACATATACATATACACCTTTCATGAAATTCCAGACAGTATCCCCTTCTAGATTTTTCTGTTCTGACAAAATTTCACCTTTTGATCACCTCCTCTTTGTTGCATCAAAGGCAGCTTCAGTTGCTATGAAATTACATTTGCAATGGCTTTGCCATATGCTGGTCATGATACCATTCACATGTGTCCAAACCAGTAGAAATATTAATTTTTCCTTCCATTGACAGTTTTGCATTGTAGTGAGATATCCACCATTCCCACACTTGTTGCACTGACCACACCCATTTGGGCTTGGGCAAAGAAGCAGATGAGACCTGTGGGAGACCTGTGGGTTCCAGACTCTGGCTCACACTCTTTGTTCCAGTAGGGTCGTGGAAAGCAGCCTGGGTATGGATCCTTGCGGGTCATTGGTTTATCTTGTAAATGAATTCTCCCAGCATAAAATATATAACATATTTTATTCTCTTTCCCTGTAACTTAATATGTCCATAATTATTGCTTTTTATCCTTATTGTATTGCAAGGCTTTAGATCCCCTTAACTGTAATCTCTATAGTTTTTCCAGCATCTTGTTGCCTTCACTGGACTTTTACTACTACATGTGACATATGAAGGGGTTAGGGTGGTTAAGAAAACCAGCAGGATTCAGCAATATTACACAGCTTCTTTCTCACATGGTCTTTAGGTGATATGGTGAATTAGGTGGTTGTTTTTAGATTTTTCTTAAAATTATGCCACCTGTGTGAAAGATTTGCCATTGTTAACAGATTTACAAACAAAAAAAAAAGATTGTTACTATGAAATTTAAATGTTTATTCTGCTTCATAACAGTTATTTATAGTACCTTAAAATGAAAAGGATATTTCCTGATTCTTTATTAAGATTGAAACATACTCATTAATTCATGCATTTTTATTTATTCAGTTATCTTCTCCTTATACAAAATGACTGTCAGAATGATTATGAATATAAACAGGTATTAAACAGCTTTTTATCTGTGTATTCAGCAGTCAAGTAGTTTACTTAATTATTCATTTTCATGCAATTGATCATGAATATAGAGTTGAAAGGTATATTAATAAAACTATATTATTAACTAACACACCAGCCAAAAGTTCAGGGCCTACCAAATCATATTCAGTGCATTAAATTAGCTTTCACTCAGTGAGTCTTCTTCAAATGGACAGGGTGATAATAAATTGTTGTAAGCATCTACAAGAGTTCAGGTACTTCTAGTAAAACATCTTGACCCCAACATATTTAAATATAAAAACAAGTAGCTCATCTCAACTGAACAGAAACACTGCCACATATTAAATCGATTCACAAGGTGATTGGATTTCTTTTCTCCAGCCATGTGAAGTCTTTAGAATATTTTATAAAGAATAAGCTATCTATTAAATTTTAAAATAAAAAACTGAACAATAAATAATTTGCAGCACATCACATTGTTAAAAATTAATTAAAATTATATTTGAATATTGGAATAAAAGATTTACTTATGTTTAATAGATAATTAAAAATAAATATAATCATTTTAGAATTACAATATCTTCCACTAGAGTATCAATTGTTCTGAAAACTCATTAATCATTGCATCTTCCATTTTTGTCAAAAATAATTGGTATGCATGCTTATGCCTGTGAATATATATTTGTGCATGTGAGTATTTAGAAGCTATAAGTCTAAAAGCTCAGATGATCTTTAAATAGCCATCTACCTTTTTGTGTTCTTAGAGAAACAATATTTCAGTAGGATGTGATTTTCATTATTGGATTAGACTGATTGGAGTAGGATTGAGAGAGAGAGCCTCCTGTCTCAAATTCAGGCACAAGAAATCCCAGCATGCATCATCCTGTCTTGACTGTTTTTTTATTTTTATTATTTTTTTTTTTTGCAAGGTATTCTGATGAACACTGGTGCTCATCTTAAGCAAACACTTTAATGAATTAACTATTTCCTCATCCCTATTCTTATCTGTTATTTTGCTCAAACATATCTTACTAATGCCAAATTTGACATGAATTATTGTAATATTTACACGTTCAGAGTAGATTTGGAAGAATTAGGTATAACTGAGTAAATTAATAACTACAAATTAAATCAAATGCAATATTTCTCACAAGTTAGAAACTGACTAGAATCCAGTTGTGGTGTACAAGTGAGAGTCTCTTATGTTCTTTAAAAATGAGTAATATTCACCCACCTTATATTTCAGAGAAAAGTAAACTATACAGATTTTTATATTTGCATGCACTGAAGATTATTCTAGACTAACATAGGCTGCTGGCTCTTTCCCTCAAAATTAGTACCACAGAAAACCATGAGTCAAGAGTGAAAATATAAATAGATTTCAGGAACTCAGGAAGCATGCAAAACCTTGATAAATCCTTTTGGATATTAAAGAATGTTTTTGAATTACTATATGCAAGGGAATTGAGTTGCTACAGTGGATATAAATGTCATTTCAGACGCACATTTAAGAGAATGAATTGAAATAAAACTTTTAAAAGTGATTCTTTTCTCTGTTCTCCATGCTCACCCTGACAAGCTTTGCTGGCTTCATACAGATAATATCAAGGCAACTCTAAATCTGTGTGCAGATTACAGGCTGAAGATAGTACTTAATGACCAGATGCCCTCAGGCACTCTGGCTTTCAGAACTTCTGATTGCATGTGGTGAAGGCATCCTTCTTCCTTTGCTGCTAAGAGAGCTTAAGATGTCTCCATTCACATGGGCCATAATGACCTCCTTATGAGAATTATACAAAGAGAAAAGTCTGGACTCTTTTGCCAACACTTAAAAAATACACATGTAAGAGAATCCACTTCCTAGAACTTATCTCTCCTTCCTTTTAAGTCAATTTAGTCTTATTGTGGAACATATAACAATGCTAGGGGAAATATGAGCACTGTAAAATTTTGGACTGAATTAATTATTAAAGAAAATAAAAAAAAACATTTACTTGCACACATATCATCTATATCACAACTATACACTTTTCTCATTTCAACATGAGATATTGTAGTTACTCTTACTATAATTCACTCCAAGCCCATTCTCTTTGGTTAACTATACACTGAAATTTTTTCTTTTTAGGATATCATGAATGCAACTATATGTTAAATAATGTGATAGAACCTGTGTGATATTTGGTCTAGACCAGTCACAAAATTGATCAAAAACAAATTTCGTATCTATGGACAGTAGATATTTTCTTGGCAATGGTGGGCAACAGCACTGAGAAATCTGCCTGACTGTCATTAGTTTCCTCTTCTGAGAAGTTTTTGTACTGTTTCCTTCTGTGACTTCATCTGAGCCAGCACTAGAGAACTGGGCTCTTCAAGTTTTCCTTTCTCACTGCTAAGAACACTCATTTAGCAGATTGAAATTGGAAAATGCTACAAGTCAGGACTAAAAGAATGTGTTAGTAACACAAATTAAAGTCAACACTGTGGCTGCCTCTAGCCATTACATTTTAAATATCACAAAGCTGGCGATGAGATCTTTCCTGTATTTGAAAACCATAATCTGTTTCAACAAAGAAGTCACATAGATGCAATGAAAAGTAAGATCTTAACATATGGCTTTGCTATTTTATTTTTTTTTCTTGCTTGTTAATGTAAAGAAACATCAGCTGACTTTCTTGTTAAAAACACTTGCTCCTCTGCTGGAACCATAAGTTGTCTTAATGAGTATTTCAGAACTTGCCACCCTCAAATATGACACTCTGGCATAATGATTATTTTGTGTTAAAAAGAACTGGAGACATAGTAGATGCAAGTAAAATTTTCAATTTTTCTCTCTTCTAGACAAGCAAGAGATGAAATCTTCCCATTAAACCCATCTTTTCTTTTACATAAATGAAAGTGATACTCTTAAAATTAAGGATATAAATTGGAAACTCAAAATACTTTGCAGAGAAAACATAACTTCTTTCTTAACCTTAAACAGTAAATGTCAACATTCAAATTATCATTCCCAAGCCTTTTTTCTATGTCAAACTTACTAATTTGTTAGATATATTTTCCAAAATAAATATTTAACTGTTTATGTTAAAGTACTGTCTTTTATTCATTAATTATATTCTAAACATTTCAATTTTTTATCTCTGCATCAATAATTGCAGCCACTATATACTCTACTCTTTACATTGTGGTGTACATATGTTTATATATATGTGTATTAATAAACATTTACATTTGTAATCATTTTAGAGTAATCATACTAGAAGTAGACTACATCCTCTTGCAATGATACATTTTTACCATTTTGGTTCCAGATACATACGCTATTGGGTGATCAATTTTAAAAGATTCAAAATTTATGCTTAGTAACTATGCATTAAATTTAAAAAATGAACTTATTTCTCATTAATGATCAAAGATTGAAATGAAGTATCTGACACCTGAGCAGTTTCTCTCTGAAGAAAGGTGGCATTGTATGGTGGAGATTGTCTACTCATTTTTCCTTTCTCTTCTGTGAGTACAGAGTTGGATAATATTGTTTATATTTGACAGAAACATCCTTGAGTTGAAATGTCTGAAGTTCAGATAGTGGAGGATAATGCTAGGTTTTTAATGGTTATTAAGTGTATTTATATAATGCATGCTTATTTACCACATTATATTTCAAGAAAAGAAAAATAAACTCCTAAACTGTAATGGCTGTTTTATTATTCATTGAAAAATCAAATGATCAATGAGCATCTCAAAAGTTATTGTAATTATATTTGCATATAAGATAAAGTTAGAAAGCAGCAAGTAAAACATTGTATTTACTTAATAATTGTAGAGAGCTGAAAGGGCTGCGCCTTAAAGATTGCTCTGGCTTCCACCTTCCACCTCCCTGAGGGTGAGTGCTCACTGGCGTAAACAAGCCTTTATTTGTTTAAGTCTGTTCAGCCTATCTGCTTCTTCATTAGAGTAGCCTATCTGCAGGATCCAAGTAGCTCACTGAGGTTTGTTAGAGCAAGGGGATTTAAACCTGTGCAGTCATTTCCCCGGGGTACCGTGGGTCAGAAGAAACATGTTCAAGGATCCTGATTAAAACTGCATGAATCTTCCCAGAGTCACATCTTCCTTGCTGGTCTAGGTTGGGCGCATACAAATAATGTTGAAATTAGATGGTTAGTAAAGTTTATTTTATATATAATTTTCAATTTCAAAGATTAAAAAGGATGGATTTGAGATGTAACTCAATGACCTAGAGCTTGCTTAGCATTGGAGAAGCCATGGATTTAGCTACAACACAACTGCTAACATTAATGGATTTAAAGGTATTTCAAAGATATGAGCAGAACTTGTGAGTTAAAGTGTGAGATAATATGAAAGAGATGTACAGAATAGCGGAGTTTGGGGACCATATGCACAGAGAGCAAAGGAAGGTAGACTGAAGGAGGGAGTAAATGATAAAGAACTGAGAACCAGTGAGATTGCCTAAGGCTGATCTTAGCAAGATATCTGACCTGAATAATATTGATACTGACAATGCTGAGACATAACAGAAGACATAGGGAGCTAGAGTATTAATACACTTTAATTAATATGCAATCATCTGTAATTGCTGTAGCTCTTGTTTGAAACTCATCATACCCAAGTAGGAAGATACTGACTCTCTCTCTCAATTACAGATTATTTCTACCAACATTAGGGAGCATTTTCACTTCAATAATTTCATAATAAAATAGTTTTCTTCTTAAAGTGTGAACTTTGAGCTTATATCAAAAAAGGCAAACACATTTCTGTGTCTATTGTTCACCACACTCAAAACAGATACATTTGTGCCATAACAGTCTCAACTGAAGCAAGGTTCTATATCTATTTTTAATCTTTCCCATAAAGTAGTAAATAAAAATGGAGAAAAACTGTAACTTAAAAGTATACCTGTATTATCTGATTGTAAAACAATGGAGACACACACGTTCTTTGGATACTGCTCAATTTTTAAATTTAACTTCATTTTTAATATTTGGGGCTTTTATTTTTTATTTTTGAGATTTTAAATGTTAATTCCCTATGCCTCCCTTCTCTCTATATGATGGTACATATCTTTTCTTGTTCTCCTACAAATTCTTGACTGTTTTATTTATATATACATATAATATATATATTATATTATACATAACATAATATATACATATATATATATATATATATATATATAATAACAAGCTCAGTATGTATAAAGTTACTTACATGTATGTTGTCAGGGTGTCAGGGATAATCAATTGGTATGTTCTTCCCTGGGAAGACTTTTTGTCCCACTCATCATTCCTTAGCTGACTGTACTTTATGGTTAGGGTTGAGGTACTCTTTTCTTTCTCCTTTCTCCTATTCACCTTGGAAATTATATAACTCTCCTTGTTCAGTTCATATTTAGGCAGTCATGTTGGTAACCATTAAGAATATACCTTCTGTGACATCAGAAAACATAATTACACTGCAATACTCTTTATTCCCCAGGTTTTTCTATTTTTCAGTATTCTTTTCTGAAATGTTTCCTGACATATTGGGTTGGGAATTGTTTTCTAGATGTGTATATTAGGACTGGATGGTAAAACTCTGCATTTTGATTTGTTGTGTTTTTCTGTAATTACCTCAACATATTGCAAGCAGAAGTCTCCTTGATGAAGGGCAAGGGGTCATACTGATATGTGTGTATAAGGTCAAATACTTGAGTATAGTTAGGGATTGCTGGTTTAGTAAAATGGTAGTTACAGATTCACTCCACAAGATACATGATTCACCTGGTATAGAGCAGGTCTTTAAGTCCAATTAGAGAGCCCTTTACTACTGCCAAAATATGTTTACTGCTATAGAACCCTTAAGGTCATCCTTCCATAATGATCATTTTTGTGGTTCACAGAAGTCTTAGCCACACAGGATGTTGTTTGCTTTGTTGGTATTTTAAGATTACATGGTGTCTTCTGGTATCATAAAATCTAGTATTCTGGGGGTAGGCATTAAGGTCAATTCTAGGTCAGGAGATTATGGACCCTGTGTCTGAAATGCATTGTGTTTTCAGCAATAGGGACTTACATTCTACCATTGAGAGGCAACTAAGGGCAATATCAATATCTTTTGATGTGCTGAGAACCTATTTGACCACGCTGAAAAATAACTCAAGTGTAGACTTTTCATGCCTGGTTTTGATGTTTGTTTAACTCTTACAAGGACCATTGAAATCCCAAATGAAAAAATTGCATATATCCTACGTATGAAAATTTATTCACAAACTTATGTGTTAACTTTTTTTCTTATTTTACATATCGATGACAGTTACCTCTCCCTCTCTCCCTCACTCCCATGCCCCCTGACCACCCTCCCATTCCATGCTCCCCTACTTCATAAGAAGTGGGATGCCTTCCAAGAGTGGTTAACAAAATCTGTCAAATCATTTGGAGTAGGGAGTAGGCCCTCCCTCTGGCTCTAGGTTAAGGGAGTATCTTTCCATGGGGCTCCCAAAGTATTTTGTGCACCTGGATACTTCCTGGTTCTACTGTCAGAGGTCTCTTAGACTTTCCAGGCTATTAGTCTGGGGGCTCATTTGATCCTCCTTGTTCAGGTCAGCTGTCTCTGTGGGTTTCTGAAGCCTGGTCTTGTCCACCCTTTCTGAATCTGGATCCCAGGAGTTCAACTCACTGTTTAGCTGTGGGTATCTGCTTCTGTTTCCATCAACTACTAGATGCGGCTCTATGATGGTAGATAAGTTAGTCATTAATCTCATTATCAGGGAAGGGCATTTATGGTAGCCTTTTCACTGTTGCTCAAATTGTTAGTTGAGGTCAGTCTTATAGGACTCTAAACATTTTTTTTTTAATTTTAAGTAGTTAATAGTATGATTTCTTAGGGAGGGCCTAGACCCTACTCAAAATAACTTCACAGATTTTGATGATAGCTCCTGGAAGACATCACACTCCCTGTGGAGGGGGGAGAAGATGGGATAGAAGGTGGTTCAGAGAATGAGAAGGAGAGGGAACTTGGATTGATATGTAAATTAAGAAAAAATTATATATATGTAATTTATTGTATATATATATATATATATATATAGAGAGAGAGAGAGAGAGAGAGAGAGACAGAGACAGAGACAGAGACAGAGACAGAAAGACAGAGACAGAGACAGAAAATTTTCCTGCATCATGCCCTTATTTTCCAGCAGTCTGGTCCCAGAGCTGCATCAGTCCTAAATAACACACAGTGACTCTATTAGTTACAAAGCTGTTGGCTTGTGACTAGTGTTTCTTACTTTGCTAACTCTGTCTTAATTATTAACTCATTTTCTAAATAATACATGTATCCACACGTGTTCTTTTCTTACATGAGAAAGCTCCAGGGTCCTGTTACTCCTTCAGTAGCCTACATGGTGACTGATTCAGTATGTCTTAAGAGAAGAGAGTGAATTACTGTTTCTCCCTATTTATATTATGATTCTGCCCAGCTACATCACTTCCTGTCTGGTCAATCAGACATTCAGTGGTTTATTCATTAATCCATAGGACAAACATGTACAAAACAATATTCCCCATCATTTTTCAGACATTCTTACTGTTGTTTCACCTTCCTCCTTCCTTATATTATGTGATTTAAATGCCAATTAACAGGATGGACTTGAATATTAAATTACCAAAATTATGTAATAGTTTGGTACCTAAAACATCATATTTATTTATTTTACATACATAGAGTTCACATATTTCCACTGACCAAAAAAAGTATTAGCAACTAGTTTCTACTCAACATTTAATTTTTGTTTCTGTGTGTTGATGTGCCAAGACAATAGCAAGCAAGTGAAAGTTAGTGAATAAGTTTTGCACTTCCCATATCAATATACTTTCTTCTTGCTGAAAAACACCCCCATCCAATCCTCTTTTGTCCCTTTTGTATACATCAGGTTATTTGTTAAGAAAAGTTCTAGAGAGCCTGCATTCTCTGAGTCTCACCTTGCCATAGGGGCAACAAGACTATAGATAATTATTACCACGCTCAACTTTACATGATTTTTTGGGGTTCAAGTTTGAGTTCTGATGATGAAAAGGCAAGTTCTTAGCCACCAAGCCAACTCTTCAGCTGTCTCCACAGAGATTTTGACTAAGTAGTTACCCAATAGAATCATTCATTCTGTCTTCATTGTTTCAGAAGCAGGAGTCTTGCATCCCCTGACAATTGTCTCAGTTCTCAAATAAATGGTATCATTTAGGCATTCCTCAGGGAAATTAATTTCCCCTGATATAATAGAAATTTTAAGCTTATGATATATATATATATATATATATATATATATATATATATATATAAATTTTGACATAATAGAAAGGGGAACTATCTTCCATTCATGAGCTTTAATTTGTAGCTGCATATTTCTGGTTATCGGAATGACACTAGCCACCAAGGCTACTGATTATATTAAGATCTAAATAATTTCTGAAATTACTACAACTTTGTACTATCTTGTCAAAAGTTATCTGCCAGCTGGCATGGAAATGGAGCTTTCCTTGGGTCATCATATAATTCTGTGAATCTGGCTGCTTTTGGATTAGGGAACATATGGCAAAACACCTACGTGTGATCTCTTATCTATCTTCTTTTGTCAAACAATATTTCCCTTTCCATGCAGTATTTTAAGTGAGAAAATATGACAGTGGATGAGGCTTTTGGAATAAAGTCCTATGGGCAGAAATATCTTTTTAATGAAAATAATTTTATTATCTTCCTTGTAAAAGAAAATATCTATTTTGTTAAATGATGATTACTTACTTTCCATAATGAACAGGCTCTTTAGTAAATATTCACATATTAATTTAGGGAATGTTCAACAAACATAGTAAAGCCACATAGTCATATAGCTTGATTAAACCACAAAACAGAAGAAGGAAGAGGAGGAGGAGGAGGAGGAGGAGGAGGAGGAGGAGGAGGAGGAGGAGGAGGAGGAGGAGGAGGAGGAGGAGGAGGAGGAGGAGAAGAAGAAGAAGAAGAAGAAGAAGAAGAAGAAGAAGAAGAAGAAGAAAGAAAGAAAGAAAGAAAGAAAGAAAGAAAGAAAGAAAGAAATTATTTGTATGTATCTGGATATGAACTGGATTTGATCTGGATGAAGAGAATAAATGTGAATGATCTACAATTATTCTGTAATGGATATGGTTACTCCTCTGAGCTGGTAAAGAACACATACAGACACCAAATCATCAGTTCAGAGTAGCAAGCAGGGTTTGATGGTTCGCTCTGTATCTGGCAAAGATAGACAGCCAGAAGCAGCAGCAGTGATTTTGTATGTTTATTTATTTGTCTTGGTTTTTGTTGTTTTGTTTTGTTTTGCAGGAGTAAGTTTATAAGGGGTAAAAGGGGGGTCTATCTATAGTGAGTTGATAAATCATAATTGGACATGTTTGCCAAATAATGAATTTCTATTGTTGGACATTGGTATTTTGTCTCAGGAATAAGTCAGTGGCCAAATTAGAGAATTGACCCTGGGAGTTACCATTAGGAATATAATCTAACACTTAGACAGGGAGAGAGAAGAGTAAAAGAAAAGAAAGCCTCTCAATACTATTTCCCAAGTTTCATGCCAATCTTTTTGTTTTATTATTGGGTCACTGGGTCTTGAGTAAGTGGATTTTATTCTATGTGGCTGCTTTTTGCTGACATTGGGACATCACTGTTAGGCATCGAAGGGAGCTGGAATGTTGTCCAAAGCTTCAAAGAACAGGTTGGCAGTTGATGTCCAGGCTCTGCTGAACCATCTGGTACTAAGGAAGTTCAGGCTGCATGGAGAAAAATGTAGGTAGTGTTGGAGTAGTCTATCAGCTAACTATTTGGATCAGTCTAGTATGCAGTCTTTGAGAAACCATCTGGGACTGGCAAGTTGGGGAAGCAGTTTTGTAGTTGAATTGAAATATGCTTCTACAAATAGACTAGGACCAGAAGGTAAAGATAAGGAGTTTCGGAAAAAAATTATCTTATATGAACATTAAAAACTTTTAGCCTGGTGGTGGTGCCACAACCCTTTAATCCTAGTACTTGGGAGGCAGAGGCAGGCTGATCTATGTTAGTTTCATGGCAGTCTGATCTACATAGCAAGTGCCAGAACAGGCTCCAAAGCTACACAGAGAAACCCTATCTCAAAACAAACAAACAAAAGAAAATAACAACAAAAGAAATCTCCGAGACTCTTGATCCTGGGTGATGGAGACTGTCAAGACCATAGAAAGAGGTAGAGGGCCAGGGAAACCACCCAAAGGAATAGGGAGATAGGAAAGCTTAATTTGTGGGTTGACAGGAATACTAATCTACAGGCTATGTGGCTGTAACAGGTGAATAAAGACAAATTTTTGGACGTATTTAAGCATTTTTTTAAGTTTATAAAGGAGAAATATGTTATTTTTACCATTGTTCTTAATCTGTATGTCTTTGAGTAATAGTAAAAGTTTGAGAACCCAATCAAGAAGGTAGAAAGGAGAAAAGAAATCTGAAACAACTTTTTATATACCTTAAATCATTTTCTCAGATCCAGAAATCACTTTCTCAGACCCATGCAACTTACTTAGGCTTTCATATGTTCAGACTTTAAAACATTTTTATTATTTGTATGTATATACTTATATGACAATATTTTTTACATCCTAAGACCATCATAACTTATATTTACATACCTAAAACATGTTCTTAAACTGTTGTATTTCAGACATATATAACTGAATGAATGGGGAAGGTTAAGTATTGTATAGTGGATATGGTATTAATTTGTTGACATAAATTGTACTTTTGTATTTGTTCCTATAAAAAGACTTTATTATTGCCAATTTAGGAGGGTAAAAGAGAAAGCTGAAGGTTTGTGAAACTGTTTCTTGTGTAATTTCGGTGATTTGGAAGACTCTTGTGGGAGCTATTAATTTTTCCTGCTGATTGGCAATGTGTAGGGGTAAGGAGGACACCTCAATGATAGCATCATCTGGAACCACTCTGTATCCCACAACATGGTGGCCATATGACAAGAAGGACCTGCAATCTTTATAGAAAGTGTAGGTAGAAGTAGTTAGGGGAAACTATATATGTGAGAGGGATGGGGGAGGAGGTCTTGGAGAACACTTCATATACAAAGCAGACTTAGATTTCTATTTCCATGGTAATTAATGCCTTACAACATGAGCTCTTTTCAGAAGCATTCCACTATTTTCTGTTCTTGTCAATGTGACAGAATCAGAATCCCCAAATGACAACTTAAAAGAAGATTATATTATAGCTAAATTTTTAAAAGAGTATGCTGCAGCATTCTGGAGAATGCATGGAAGCCTGGGATGTTAGTAGGAATAGGAGCTAGCAGAATAACTTCTTACATCTTCAGAAGCTATGAAACAGATACTTAGAGCAGCAATGGAAATAGGCTTTAATCCTAAAAACAGGCCCTCTACCTTCATCCCCTCCTGTAAGTATTCTAAATTTAACCAAGTCCTCTACATATATGTATAGTTGTGTAGTTTGGTTTATTGTGGAACTCCTCAGAGTGGGAGCAGGGAATGCCTTTGACTCTGTTGGGACCCTTAGCTCCTATTGGATTGACTAGTCTGGACTTAATAAAATAGGAAGTGCCTAGTCTGACTACAACATGATATACCTTGGCTGGTTTATACGCAAGGGAGGCCTGCCCTTTTTTAAAGAGAGAAACAGAGGAAGGGAAATAAGCAGAGGATGGGGGAAATGGTTAGGAGAGTGAAAGGGAGGAGAGGGGTATGGAGAAATGGTTGGAAGTAAAACCAAAAATAAAAAAATAACAAAATATAAAACATAAAAAGTTTTAATATCTAAAAAATGGAAAACTGTTTCCTGCTTGGAATACTGGATGTAAAGGGAATTTATAATTGATCTAGTTAATAAAAGAAAGGAGCAAGCCACAACAACCTTATCTCCTAAGCATCTCAAAAGAGAAAAAGTGTGATTTCCTGTGTGTCACTGCTTATATCCTGATTCGGCTCAGCTATTCCACTTCCTGTCTGTCTCTATAGACCTCCAGACCTCTATGGTTAGCTAGCAGCAAATTTCAGCCTAGCTCTGTCAATTTCTGTCAGTCCAAATAGGCAAATAAGAGTTTTATTCATTAACTAATAAGACAAACATATACAGAAGGACATTCCCCATCACCTGGACATCATGGTGACAATAAAAATTGTGAGGATGAGAATGATAGATTACATGTGGAAAGAAAACACAGGAAGGTGACTAGGTAGAAGGAATCATGGTTATAACCAGCAAGGAAGGAAGCAAGGTGGGAAATAACAAAGGGAAAGAATGATTAAGATCAAAATGTATGTGTCCCTTTGCTCATCATTTCTTCTTCTCTGCCCTTGGATTACAAGAGTTCTCTTTAATATTTAGCTGTGGGTGTCTGCTTCTGCTTCCAACAGCTACAAGATGAAGGCTTAAGGGTGGCATATAATGATAATCTCATTATCAGGGAAAGACATTTAAGATAGCCTCTCCACTATTGCTTTGATTGTAAGTTGAGGTCATCCTTCTGGATATCTGTGCATTTCCCTAGTGCCAGATTTATCTTAAAGCCTATACTGGCCCACTCTATTATGGTATCTCTTTTCTTACTATCCTCTATTCTTTTGCTGACTCAGTTTTCCTGCTCCCTAGAGAAAGCCACAGTAACTGCTGAACAACGGGGAGCTCATGAACACAGTGTGATAGCTGGGAAACTAGCATAAGATTGACCCAGACTCCCTGAATGTAGGTGTTAGTTAGGAGAACTAGGCAGTCTAGGGGGGCCTCGGGTCATGAATCAATATTTATCCCTAGTATACAAATGGACTTTGGGAGACTATCCATGTACAGGGATGTTCCCTTAGCCTAGACACTTGGGGAGGGCCTGGGCACTGCTCCAAATGATATGACAGACTTTAAAGACACCCCAAGATAGGCTTCACACACCCTGGGGAGCAGAAAAGGTACAAGATGGAGATTGGTGAGGGGACCAGTGAAGGACAGAATGGGAAATTGGGGGAAATGGGATTGATATGTGAAATGAGCTTGCTTCACATTTAATTAAAAAAAAATTAAAAATGTGCCATGCCATAACTCTGAATATTTTCTTTAATAAAAGTTACACCAATACTTTCATATAATACAGAAAATAATATAAATAATTCATAGCTTTCAATAAGACAGAGTGTTTACTAATGATAAATGGCATTTAAGAAAGTGGGTGTCTACTACAGATTGAGAATTTGGAGAAAAGGGGAAAGTGGTATATTAATGTGTGCTCATATATAAAGGGATGCATGTGTGTTCCTGCATTCATAAATATATGTATACATTTATATATGCAAATTAATAAATATATTCATACTCTTCTGGTGATAGAATTTTTTGAATTTTCATATTTATGACTTTGATTTGTATAGTTACAGACCTTATAGCAATAATTACTATTTTGTCTTCATTGAGCTAATCTCTGTTTGCTTAAAAACATGGCATAAACAGTCCTGCTGTTTATATTCTATCAAAGATTTTCTGTCTGATAAGACAATTTATGCTAGTTATTTGATTTTTTGACAAATGAATTCTATGAAGGGAATTTCCCTTCCTTTTTCAGTCATCCCTTTTGCAACTAAACTCACGAGGAATTTGAGTAAAAGATTTTAAAGTCAGCAAGCTAACACCTACAAGATTTCCACAAACCCATAAATGAGATTGTTGTTTCTAGCAGGATAAGAGTTTATCTCTCCCATCCAATATACCAGATACTTCAGATCTTTTTTGTTGAAAAGAACTGATTCCTCTCTCTGTCCTCTGCTAACTAAACCCAGGGTAAAAGTCAGGCATATAACCTTTGATTTACATGTACCTCTTTTCTTTAAGCCACATTTCTGCTTGATAGTGCATATAGAAATGTCAATCACTCCATCTGAATTTTAAAATGCAGATTATATTTAAGAGTTCAAGGCTATAGATACAAGAAAAATCAAATGATGCCATTTCCTATCTGCATTTACAGTATCTTCCTCAGACCTATAAAAGCACATGTGAATCTTTCCAGTCATTATCCTTAAACTTATTCTTATAGATTCTAAGAGCAAGAGAAGTTTTCATATTGTCTCAGGATAATGTCACATGTACTCATAAATTCAAGCACTCATGTGATGAAACATGTGTACTAGACATACATAATCATGCTCCAGGATCCCAGCTGTCCTCTGAAACACATAAACAATTTGCAAGACCTGGCAGTTTCTGAACTGAAGTAATACAAACAAGATACCCTCTTCTAGATTGGTTAATGATGTATAAATACTTCTATCCCACTACACAGTTCTTTTCGTTAAACCGAACATATATGTCAACTTTCTGGAGTGGTGCAGTGGGTAAGAGCATTTACGGCTCTTGCAAAGGACCCAGATTCAGTTTTGATCACCCACATTATGTTTCATAATAATTTATGACTCTGGTTCCAGGTATTTGACACCTTCTTCTAGCTTCCATGTTCATAAGGCATGTGTGTGATACACATACATACATGCATGCTTGCAGCAATGATTCACATTTAATAAATGAATAAATAAATAAATACATTTTTTAAAATATTCCCACAACACAGGATTTCTTTGGTCTATGGGTAACTCTGGTTCCCTGGTTGTTCTGGAGTTCTTTGTGTAGACCAGACTGGCCTTGAATGCACAGATTCCCCTGCTTCTGCCTGCGGATTACTGGGATTAAAGGTTAAAAATCTCTTTTCTAAAGCTCATGTAAATAATTCCAAATGTTCTAAGGTGCACAACTCTCCCTAAACAGTCAAGTCATTTAACATTTTTTGTTTGTTTTGTTTTTTTCTTGTTTCTCAAATAAGTTAAATGACCAAAACAAATTTACACAGCCATATTGAAATGTATGGACAATTTTCTCACAAGAACACCATATTATTCAATGCTCTCTGTGATAAAGAAATTACTGTTTATTCTTTCCCCCTTCTGTGAGAGACCTTATATGAATCTCTTAGAATTCTCTTTGTATCCTAGTTCCTCTGGAGGTGTGAATTATAGACTAGTGGTCCTTTGCTCCATGTCTAAATACATATATGAGCGAGTACATACTATGTTCCTCTTTTTGTGACTGTGTTACCTCATTCAGGATGGTTTCTTCAAGTTCCATCCACTTGCCTGCGAATTTCAAGATTCCATTTTTTTTTCCACAGAGTAGTATTCCATTTGTGCCAAATCTTCTTTATCCATTCTTCAGTTGAGGAGCATCTAGGTGGCTTCCAGGTTCTTGCTATTACAAATAATGTTGTATGAACATAGTTGAACACATTTCTTTGTTTTATGTATGTAGCTCATTTGGGTATATGCCTAAGAGGGGATTTCTGGGTCCTGTGGTAAACTGAATGTTCTCCAGAGTACATGGGAAGTAGGGCGATGCAATGAGTGGAGAGGGAGCTAGGAGAAAGAGAAGGCAAAGAAAGGAAAGCACGTGGGACTAGGAAGATTGAGTCAAGGGTGTAATGGAAGAGAGATGTGATGGGAGATGTCATTCTGCAAATATGTTTCTCTTATTGGTTAATGAATAAAGCACTGTTGGCCAATAGGAAAACAAGATAGGTGGGACTCGTAGTGAAGGAGAAGAAAGGAAGGAGTAGGGAGGAGTCAACATGGAGAGACTGGAGAGAGCAGAACACTGGCCCTCTCTCCGGTAAGATGAGAACACATGGAAATACTTAGCTTTATAGAAATGGGTTAATCATTAAGAGAGAGCTAACCGATAAGAAATTAGTAACTGGACAACAGCATTATATCTAATACAGCGTCTCTGCATGTTACAAGGGGCTAGCATAGTGGTGGGACCAGGTGGCCAGCAGGAAAACCTTACTTGTTATATATGGCACCTCAATGTGGCTAATAATAACTTCCACTTAAAACTTAATAATAACTTTTTAAAAAGTGTTTTACAAATAAAAGAACAAAGACAAGCAAGGCTTCTTGGAAGTAGCATTTTTCTGGGTTGTACTCTGTTTTGTGAGAGACAAGTAAAGATTTGCGTGGCATAAGCTACAAAAAAAAAAAAAAAAATATGCCAAGGCTTTTAAAGAGCTCAGCTAGCAACTGAATGTGTGTATTAGAGCTGGGAATGGCAGTAACCACATCTCCAAGCTGGCAGCAGACCAAGGCAGTGAGCATAGCTCTCAGTGCTGGTGGTAAAATAGCCACTGCCATCTTAGATAGACCATGTCTAAAACAACTGTGGCTTTCATTTTAGCAGTGTTGTTGTTTACCAGATAAAAGACTGATGGCCAGAAAAAGACAAAGATTTACAATAAAGACAGATTCACATTAAGAAAAACCACTAAAGGTATACACTGTGTTTTAAAATATACGTAGGCTTGGGAGATAAAAAGAAACGGGATACAATGGTTTAAAAAAGAAAAAAGGGAGTAACTGGGTGTCGTGGACCACACCTTTAATCCCAGCACTCAGGAGACAGAGGCAAGCATATCTCTGTGATTTCAAAGTAAACCTGGTATACAAAGTAAATTCCAGGACAGATAAAAGTTACACAGAATAACCCTGTCTCCAAAAAAACGAAAAAATAGAAATAAAAGAAATGGAGTAATAAAAAAGCCACGTAAAGATGGAAAGAATCTGGATACTGTACAGTGTTATATTGTCATTGTATTGTTTGTGTGCTGAGGAAATGACAACAACTGATAAAAGAAATGCAGCTGGACGAATTCAATTTATATATTTTAAAAATGATTTGACTCCAAAATTTAAGTCTAAATACAAGTTACTGGAGAAAAGCGTTTCCATTTTTGTTTCCACAGAAAATGAAAATCTGTGGATTCCTTCCAGACTAACATGGTTTGATCAAGCAAGACCCCCTGAAGCAACATCAATGGGACAATGCATCACCCTACATGTGGAGTGGGCGTGGGTGGGAAAAGAGAGTGGTTGGGGTGCATGTAAGGGTGGAAGAAAGGGAAAGATGGAGAAAGAGATGGAGGGAGAGAAAGGAAACTTGGGTTGATATGTAAAGTAATAAAATAAACTACTGTTTATTTAAAAAGTGCCGACAGAATATTCCAGCTTCAACTGAATTTGAGAAGAGGTGTATACCATTCAAATGAGCTAAATACAACTTGGTGTCATACTTAGTATCTGCTGGTCCACAAAATTGAGACTATTTGTTCAGTAGCAAGCACAATTGCCTGTTAACTCTTATGATGGTATTGAGTGACATGGAATATTTAAATGCTGTGTCTTTTTTGTTTGACTTTTATGTTTGCAATTTTTTTAATTTCTATTATAACTGAAAGTGGTGTTATTAAAGCAGTATTGAATATTAATAGCTCATGCAACAGAGAATATCAAGACTTTTTAAATGTGATACAACACTTTACAGATTCATTTGTATCTCAAAAATATTGTAGCTCCACTGATATCAGCAAATATTGCACAAGTATATAAAACACAGCTGTGAAAATTTAAGTGACATAATGAGTGACTATCTAAGAAGTACAACTTACCCATGATTCCAGCTTCTTTCAAAAATTTTTTCAAAAAAAACAAAACAAAAAACAAAAAAACCTGATGTTTTCTCCTAAAGGACAGATGATTTACAACAAAATCCAATGGGAATATTTAAATTGTTTCTATAAAACTCCTTATATTAAATTATTTAATGATGGAAACAATTTAATTCTTTAAATAATCACCTAGTAAAATGTACTTCATAAGTGGCTACTTTTAGAACCAGTTATTTTTATTCCAACAAAATTTAAAAATAAACACATCTACAAAATATTTTATTTTCTTTGTTGCCTAACATCAATTGGAAGGGAATGAAGATGTGGTTAAGCAGTTAAGAGTACTTGCTGCTCTTCCCAATGAACTGGTTACAGTTCCTAGCATGTACTTGGCAGCTCACATCCTAACATCAACTAGTAAGGGCATTTCACATTAGTAAGGAGTAACCACAATTCAGTTTATCACTAACTTAAAATTTATCTTTTGTAATATAGAATACTCAAGTTCATAGAGCTTAAAAAGACTTCAAACTAAAGAAATTGGAGTTATTGAAATGTTAGAATAAGTTTAAGTCTGCAAAAGTAAATGAACACGATTTGTTTTCCATGTCCTATTGACAGCAAATAGTCACAGAAATTATTCAGAACACAGCTGAACTCATGGCTTATAAATGAATTATCCTTTAGCTGTGACTTCATGTAACCAGAAATCACCAAGACTTTTATTATAGGAAAATGGTAGAAGGAATACTGAAGACAATTTATATATATATATATATATATATATATATATATATATATATATACTAAGTTGTTTATTAAAAAAGTTTTTTAGCAAGCAAAAAACATTGTTATGGTGCTATGAGGATAGTGATAAGTGTATTAAATTGGCAAAACTTCAAGAAAATATAATTAGAATGACTGTCAAAGTAAATTACAATGATATGGATATAATGCTCTTTAAAACTAGTTTTTGCTTGGTTTTTCTCTCAAGCTATTTCTTATCATTTCCTATTTGCCAATTCCTTAGTCTAAATGCTTTCAATTAGTGTTTTGAAGTGATAAAGAGGTAGACTGAAATATTATAGGAAAGCTGAATTTACTTTGTTAGTTTACTAGGAAAAGAATAAAACCCTTAATTTTTTCCTGTTACTTTCAAGAAGAGGATTTATTTCTTCTATACACTAATACATCCATTTAGAAAATCACTTTGTTTCACAAACTTACTTTCTCAGAAAATGTCCTTTAATACTTTTCATTTCTATGCATTATCTCCTGCATACAATTTTTACACCAATGTCTATTCTAATGAATTTAAGGTAGACACTTTTTTCTCCTACAAACTATATTATACATTTCCAATTGGGTTTATTTTGCTCTACATTTTATGTAGAGCATATAGAAATAAAGTCAAATCAAATTATGTAGTTGTTCAAGATGTATACAGTCTTATTGCAGTTTATGACTATGGGGTCATTTCTTCTTGCTTTGTTCATCAGGGATTATTGCATGGACTACTTTAATCGTTATAACCTATTATGACATCTCTCTTTGACTATGGTCTCTTGAATGTCATCATTGTTTTAAAGTGTGTATTTTCCAACTTCAAGTTTGGTGTGATATTTATACTTGATTATGGTTGTATACATCAATGCTGCATCTCTTTGTCCAGGAAATTCTGGAAAAATCTGATCTTACACATATTTTAAGGAAATTCACATACAATTTTATGTAGTTTGCTTCTTGCTGTTTTTTGCCTGAAATTTGATAACACTTTAGTCTGTGCCTTCCATCATTAAATTTATATGTATATAAATTTATATATATAATAGAATATATATTTGTTTAATGTACATATTATGCATTTACATATAACTTAATTTCTTACATGTTTAATTAACCAATCTGTAATTTATTACATTTATTATAAACATTTCATATTGATTTCCAGTATAAAATCTGATGTTAGTAGATGATTTTTTCTTCCACTGTTCCTTTCTTTTTCCTATCATCTGTTTTACTTAATCATTTCAGTTTATTTTTTAATAACTGAGATGAGGTCTTATAAATGCAATCTTGCCTCCCACTCATCATGTAGGTGTGAATGAATTTATCTCCTCACTAAGATTAGAGGCCTGTGTCACCTCCCACTGTTTTATACGATGCTGGGAACCAAAGCAAGGTTTCCTTGCATGCTAGGCCAGCTTTTACCAACTATGCTATATCCCAGGCCCTGAATATAATTTTCTTAAAAATTTATTTCTTAATTCCAAAATGAGTATAGTTATAAGAGAAGATTATTCTCTGGCTTCATTATTAAAATTTCCACAGCATTTATGTCTGTGCAGAAATTGTTTACAAACTTGCATCGACACATTTATTATTTAATTAGCATGTTTTTTCTCTCCTCTATTTGTAGCTCTTAACATCTATGTGGCATCAAACAATTATCAACTGTTAATTATTGCAGTCAGGTTAATAGAACAAAATGATATATTATGTTTTTGATGGAAATATGCTAGTTTTTTGAAATAATTTCTTAATCTTACAACTACCAACTAGTAGCCATGGTATATCAACAAGATGCCAAGAGAAATTTCTGCTAATTTGGCAACACTGATTTTGGTGTGCCTCACTGACCTTTTCAACATTCTCTGTCTGTGTTTCCTTACCCATTTCTAGACATACATAAAGAATAAAAAACAAAAGGTCATTGTTGGAGGCTATATTTCTCATAAATAAATAAGGGAAAGAAAAAAGTTTTTTCTGCCTTCTATAAATGATATTTTTATTCAAACTTTTCTGATAATTTTTATATTGTATGAAATACTATTTAAATCCACAGAATAACAAAATTTTGGTTCTAAAGCCTTTAGGGTTAGCCACTAGAATAAGTTCAATCTTTGATGTGTTTATGTATTGCCTTACATCTTTCAGATAAAAAGACACAGATTTTTTATAACTGAATTTTGGAATTAATGATTCTAAAACAGGATTTTTTTGTAATGCTTTAGAAAAGTAAAATGAATTAATTGGATGTGCTTATAGGAGAACATATTATATTTACTTTGCATCCTAATTATAAAATAATTGTAAATGCTCACCAACATATAAAACATGAATTCCCAATCAAAATACAAAAATCATGAAATGTATCAACTTTGAAAATATGTAAATTAAATCTTTACCTTAGAATTATTATTTTATATGAAAGAAAATGACATAAATTACAACATAAAACTACTTTAATACATATTTACATAGTTATATTCATATACACAGTATGTTTGCATAATATTCTTTTTTATGCTTTATTAATCAATGATGTTATATAGTATATATTTCCTTTAATATTATTAAATGATAAGCATATTAATGCAGATAAAAAATAAACGTGAAAAAAAAACTGTAGATTAGAGTTACTAATATCAAAAACTGCTATTAGTTAAAGACTAGAAGCCTTGAGGAAACAATGAGGGATGTGTGACAGTACAATATATTTTGTCACAAAAGCACTGGGACCAGGTAGTACAAGGACTTGTAACACGTAGAACTGGAACCTCTATTCAGATATAATCTCATTTGCATTTTAACATTACCTGCATTGTTAATGAGGATGATAGACAGGCCGAGGCAAGAGTAGAAAGAGAGTCCTAAGGAACATCTGAACAAATGGCTTCAGGTAAGTAGCATGAAGAATTTTCCATGAAGAGGGCATTTCTTTTGATGACAGTTTGTACTGAGGGTACTCTTGAAATATAAAGAACAGTACTGAAGCCTGTGTGGCCCTAGAAGAAACAAAGTCTGAATAAAAACTGGGAAGAACATGACTCAGTGAGCTCAAAGGCATTGCAGGATTGTTTGATGGATCTGGACAATGCCCCATGGTTTCCAGATTCCACATGAGAAACATTTTGCTATGTAACATGAGTATTATCAGTGCTGAGGTATGTTCTCAGAGGAAGCAAAATCCAAAGTAAGCTGATCTGTAGACTTTCCATTATTTAGAAGTTGAGAACAAGGAATATAACTTGTCTTATCTATCACAAGTCTATAAAGCATTAGAGTCTAATTTTAAAGCTTTGGTTTAACTTTAAAGGTACCTTCAGCTTATCATGAGATTGGCTCTTTTCACAGTTTACAAAGTATATTTATAATGAACAGAACTAGCTGAGTGATATTAAAACATAATAATTTTTTCTTATTGGGGGTAGTGAATATTGAGAAAATAATAATGAAAAGATTAATAATGTTTGAAGTCATGGAAAAATCAGATGGTAAATAGTACTCTTGTGCCCAAATCACCAAATCACCAAAAGACCATTCCCATGCAAAATTAAAGTGTCTTTTATTGTTTAATGAGTTAACTATCTTAACTCAGTTTCCTCAACCTTCCAACACAATGGTTGGCATAATAAGAACAAAGGGAATCTCAAGGTGGGGGTATTTATTGGATAGAAGAAGGGGAGTGTCTAGGGGTATGGAACAGTCTCAGTATTGGTGCACTTCTGGGTTTGGGCAACCTGTCCTGTGTTGATTGGCCAACTGGTTGCTATGCCCTATAGGCTCTCCCATGAACATTGCTATGTGCTGCATGTCACTTTTACACCACTGTTACTGTAAAGCACATACAGAGCCTGCTAGCTTATTTCTGATTCGTTCATTGCCATGTAGACGATATCTGAGTTACTAAAGACTAGGGCAGGTCTCGCAAGGTGAGAAGTCTGGAAACTAGGCAACACTTGCTGAATAAGATGTCTACATCTTACTGGACTTTTTATGCAGCCTGTCATGGCTGCTACAGCAAGGAGACTATATAAGGGTCTGGTCCCATATATATATGGTAAGAAGTGAAAAAATATGTTTAGAGATGTCTTAGAAAATGGAACCTATGTTAGAATTTTTAGGGTCAAATATAACTTGAAACAATTTACTAAAATATTATTGAGATTGCTCTTAAGAGGGAAATCATAACTGATATTGGATGCTTAAATAACTACTCAGTGATAGTGAATCTTTACTATTGAAGAAGAATCTACATTCACTGCAACCAATGAAAATGGATAAATTTACACAAGACTTCAACCCCTAAGTGAAAGGAAATCTTGTGAAAGACTATAAAGATTGTAAAAGCCAGAGCATCAAGGAGTTTGCTGTGAGATTATTGTGTAGCGTATGGGTGTAATACGCTACACCCATAATATCTCACTAAAAGGACTGCTCAAATTAAGTTGAACAAACACAGCATCAAAGGCACTGAGGAAACCTACAAGACCTCAAACCTACAAAAACCTATAGGCAACTGAAGAAAGCAAAGAACAGGACAGTTTGCCTTTTTCATGGAATAGCTCATCAATTGATTGTCTAGTGACCTATGGTCAGACTGAAAGCAAGCATACAAGTAATGTTATGTAGACTGACTTGGATATATTTATGAATATATATGTACATGGATTCATATACATGTGATTACATATAATGAAAACAAAGGCCATAAGCTTGGAGGAGAATAAGGAAAGCTATATATGAGTGTTGTAAGAAAGAGAAAGAAGGGAGAAATATTGTTATTAAATACAATTGAAAAATATGAAAAAAGCATTAAAATACCTTTTAAATCCATGGTTCCCCATCTGTGGTTTGTGGCCACTTTGTTGGGGTCAAATATCAGTTATCCTGTGTACTAGATAATTAAATTATGATTCATAACAGTAGCAAAACTACAATTATTAACTACAGTTATTAAGTAGAAAACAATTTTATGTTTGGAAATCAATATAATGTGGAATACCTTTAAAGGGTTAAACAAGAGGAAGGTTGAAAACTACTGTTTTAATTTCACATTTCCTCTAACTTTTAGTACTCTTTTATGTTTGTATATGCTCACACCTCATGCATATACAAATATGTAAAATTGCATGAGTGGAATTTAGAGGACAGTAGTAAGAATCAGTTATCTACTGATATGATACAGGATCCATGTTTTGAACTCTAATGACAAGGCTTGGCAAAAAGCAACTGTACACATAAAGTTACTTCACTAGCTATGTCTAAGGTAACTTGTTAGCTGACACTTAATTCTTTGAAAATAATTCCAAAAGTTTTTCTTTTAACTCAGCTAATTATATTATTTAGCAACTCTGAAAATTTTAAATTTTAAGCTTTTGATTTTGTTTGTATCATGTGTTTAGGGATAATCATCTCCCATTGTATACACTAATAATACGTTTTATGAAATAATGTTTTTACATGTGTGTGTGTGTGTGTGTGTGTGTGTGTGTGTGTGCAAGTTAATATTCTATGAAGTTGACAAAACCAAAATCACTTGGGAACAGAGAACCTAACTGAGAATTTCCTTGCCTATCAGATTGTCTTATATTATGGGACATTTTCTTTATTAATTAGTGTATATGTGGGTCAAGATCATCAGGTAAAGTGCTACCTCTGTTCATGTAGTCCATGGCTGCTGTATCAACTCCTGCCTCCAGGATTCTACTCTGAGTTCTTTCCATGACCTACCTCACCCAAGACCTAAGGGCTGTATTCTGGAAAGAAAAAAATATTTCTTGTAAATTTTGGTTTTGATTATAACTTTAATGCAAACTCTAAGAAAGATATTGCTACCAAGAGAAGGGGATCATTGTGACAGAGATGACTATGTCCTTATCAAGAGTATTGTGGAAAAACTTGAAACTCAGACTATAAAACTTGAGTATGTTCAAAGTTTAATGAGCTCTTATGACAACAAAAAAATAATGCTGAGAAGAGTACAGGTGGAGGTCTGTCTTTCAGAAGAAAGTTTGAGATCCTCCTAAAGGCTTTATCAGAGATATTTGATATTTTAACCTCAGAATGGATGATTGGATGGAGTTGAAGAGGTGACTGTTATTAACACATATTTGTTAATCATTAACATATAATATTGCAAGTATTTTTTCAGGGTCAGCAAACAGAAACTGTATTCCAAATGTAAGAGTGTTGCTTCTTCTGATGTCAGCTAGACTTGTAAAGAGTTAGGTTCTTCCGAGTTAGTACTGGTTTTGATGAGCATCTGTGGTTAGACATTACCAGGGGAAGCCATTGGTAAAGGCACAACCTCTGTTGCTGGAGAAGCCAGAGCATTGAAGTTTTTATGGGAACAGATGAAGATTGTTGCCATTTAGAAGGATCAGAGATACTAGGAGAGCTGTCAAGAAGTTATGGTTCACAGGGCCCACTCAGTTTTCTAGGTGACTCTTTTATATTGGAGATACAAAAACTGTGGGATGACCACCAAGAACAGGAGTAACTTTAGAGCTGGAGATGGACTGAACATATAAGAAATAACCTAGAAGACTGACACTGAAATATTATCCATTGGATTTTGGTTTTGCTTTAATCTGATTGTGACTGTGTTCTGAATCTTACATCTTAAGGTAAAAAAAATGGTGGAGTTATTTTTTTTTATTATTTTATAGAAACCCACAGTTATAAAATTTAAATTTTTAGAGTGACTGGATATTTGAAAATCTGTGAAGATTTGAAGGTGCTTTGTTCTCTGAATAAGACTTTGTATATTATAAAGAAACTGAATTTTTAATTCAATAGGGCTGTTAAATATGGAGAGTTTTACATGTGAAATTAATATGCCACCTTGGGGACAAATGAGAAAGGAAAGGTTATAGTTGAATAGTGTGATGTGTTTTGTGCTAAGTTAGAAATATTTAAATTGTGTTGGAAAACACTAGTTTTGTCAAGGTGATAAAGATTAAAGTTATTTAGAAAGAAGAAACCTCAACTGAGAAAATTCTCTGATGAGATTGACTTGTGGGAATACATGTGGGACTTTTTTTATTATTATTATTGATTGTATAGGTGGGTCAGATCAGTTGTGGCAGTGCCACACCTGAGCAAGTATTGCCAGAATGAATAAAAAGCAGGCTGAGATAAACATGAAGAGCAAGCCAGTAAGCAACATTTCACCATGACATCTTCAATTCTTACCTGCAGATTCCTGTCTGGCTTGAGACCCTGACTTCCTCTTAGTTATGGACTGTGATCTCAAGTTCAAAAACTGAAATGAATCTTTTCCTCCCCAAGTTGTTTTTATGGTGCTTTATCAAAATAATTGAAACCACAATTAAGACACAACAGAAATATCATGACTTTAAAGCATGTATCTTTTCATGATATGTATAGTTTGCTTTCATAAGTGGAAAAAAAGAGGGAACTCCACATCCAGAAGTTCCCTGAGAGCTTATTATAATAAGTTTTACAGAGAGTCAATTTGGATTTATAAAATGAGAAGAACTAATACTACAGTGATCTCAATCAGATCACAAAATATTTTATCAGGATATATTATTACAAATAGTGCTTCAAGATATATTAATATAGTTAAAATTTTTTTCTTAAATTTGATATAACATAATTTTGATTCCATCTTCTTGTATATGGGAATGTGGCGTTTGTACACCTGTGTATTCATCTTCCCAAGTGTTTGGTTGCATAGGTCTCTGAGTCCAAATTTTGATATCAAGAACTTTCTTCAATTACACTTCCATCTCTTTTATTGAGGCAAGGTCTATCAGTTAAACTCAGAGTTTTTACTTTAATTAGTCCTTAGTTCACTGGCTCGTCTGATTCTTTTCATCTAACCATAAGGCTAAAATTAGTGTGTGTGTGTGTGTGTGTGTGTGTGTGTGTGTGTGTGTGTGTGTGTGTGTGTGTGTGTGTGTGTGTGTGTGTGTGTGTGTGTGTGTGTGTGTGTGTGTGTGTGTGTGTGTATGTGTTTGTATATTCAATATTAGACTATATTAGTGCCTAATATATATTGTTCTTATGTACTCATAATGTTCTCCTAGCCATATTGGCCTTATATTTTTCTTGATAGAGACATATTACTCAATAAGTCATATATTTTACATTAAGCCATTTGCCTATGCTTATCTATTTTGTTGAAAATTCAAAAGTCTGTTATACCTACTCTCATAGTCCCTGTGATCCCCTTATGTAAAGAATAATTTTATTTTCAGTGGAAGAATTTCTTATCCCTTCAGTATGCAGTGGTCGTCTGTAGCCACAGATGCTTAAGTCAAATGCAGTTGATTCAAACTATGCACAATATTTTCTATGTCAATTCAAAATTAAAATTAGTGCCACAATGATGGGACTGGATAGAACTGACCAAAGTACATGTTGGACTTTATAAATATGTATTACTGTGTCTTGAACTTCCTTGGGTTTATATGTAGAATTATACCTTTGATAGAAACTGATAAACATATGAATCAAGAAATACAATAATAATATAGTTAATAATATAACTTCAGGGTGTAAATACAACTGAAGGAAATAAGTATAAGTGATATACCTGTGTCCTTAGAAAATTTAAATAACATGCAGGCTTGAGAACCTCAGTGTGGCTCAGCATGTAAATGTGCTTGCTGCCAATGGGCCAGTGAAACAGTGGAAATGTTTCTTACTACTGTGTTGTATCTAGGGAAGATGGGAGGCACGGAGTGAAAATGGGAGCTAAGTGAACTTTCTTTAGTTTAGATAACAGCTAAACTTCAGTAATTATTATAAGGATATAAAGGATGGGTAATACATTCTTTAGTATTAAATAATAATGAGATTATAGATTATCCCCAGTGAGGTCTCTTTATTTCATCATACACTTATTTCTAATGTTTAATCTTTTGACTTGATGAGATATAGACATTTTTGTCTTGGAGTTGATATTAAATGATATTGAAGATATTCTCCATTTCTTTATATTTTCTTCTCTTATTTCCTATTCATAAGAACAATGGTAGCTGTGATACTGGTTGTATTATAGTATAAAGACTTTTAAAGACTTCTGCTATGTCTATAAAGACTCTTTCCAAATATGGTTACAGCTTAAGATTTTTGGAGAAGTCTGAGCTGTGAGTGTAATTGAGAACCATATGCAGTACAAATATGTAACATTCTTAAACTGAGAGTCAGATGTAATATGTAAAACTATTAGTGTTATACTATTTTAATATAGCCAACAGCCAAGGAGATTATTTGAATTTATAACAAATTAAATTAATCAAATAATCAAAAAACTCCTAAGTCACTACTTTCATTAAGGATGACACATGTTCTTAGTGATTGTAAACTGAAAAAATGTTTCTGCCATGTCTCTATTGCTTCTGTATTTTATGGTTGTTTTTAAGCATTGTTTCTTTTGATGATTGATGACAATTTTTTCATAAGTGTCAGTGTTATTGGAGGGTTGTTATCTAACATCACCTTAAAGCTAATTCAAATTCTACCATGTTAAGGTACATTGTCAAGCTTTTAGGCACATGTTAGAGCAGGACGAGAATAATAGAGAATGGTATCTGGCAGCCACATTAGGTCTGAGCTGTGTAAGGAACAAAGTCCATGCAAGGTGCCCTAGAGTATCAGGAGTTACCCTTTTCTATTCTGCAGTACAAATGTATATTACTTAAATTAACTGGGATATTGTTTTTTAGGTTAAAAGGATGTGAGAATATGTAGCCTACAGGTAACAGAACATAGGTGAAGCACACATTCAAGTCACATTACAAAGCAATAAACGCAGAATACATTCCAAGTATGGGGCAGTTTGTGAAACACAAGAAGTGAAACTAGTATCTGTCTCTAGTGTGTAAACTTGCTTTGTAGAATCCATCCCTATGGAGGGATACCTTACTCAGCTTAGATAAAATGGGATGGCAGAGAGGGCACTTGTTCCTGCTTCAAGTGATGTGACAGACTTTGTCTTTTGCCCATGGGAGGCCTCACCCTCTCTAAGGGGCTGATGTGGTCTAGAGTGGGGAGAATCTTGGGGGACTGGGTAGATGGGATGAAGAGAGAACTGGAATTGGATTGTAAAATAAAATTATTTTAAAATTATAGAAAATAATAATTTAAGGATACCACCATCAGCTTTATAAGTACAGAGAAAGATTAGACTTAAGAGGTAAATATATTTTATGTGGTTTTTCTAAATATAGTAATTAGAAGATGCTCTATATCTATTTCTGTTGTATATGTGTGAGTCAGTTGAGTGTATGTGCATTTTGTTTGTGCGTGGGTGTGTTTTCATGCCCTGGTGAGCAAAGGATATCAGAGAACAACTTTTCAGAGTTAGTGTGTTCTTTTATTTTGTCAAGGCAGGGTCTCTTCTGTTTCTGTCTTGCACTGTACTGCAGGTTTGGTTTTGAGTGAGTGTCCTGTAGCTGCCTCCCATATTGCCCTAAAAGAGCTGAAGATATAAAGATTATAGGTGGGTTTCATTATATATTCTGCTTTATTTTTCTGGGTTTCAGGTCTCAGGCTTGCACTGAAGCACTTCTACTCACTGATCCATCTTCCTAGCTTCTCAGCACTATTTCTCAGGATGCTACAATAAAGGAAGTAGTTTAAGCATTTGTCAACACTTTCTGTTTAGAATGCTGTGTGAGAAGAGGGTTTTACTGATGGATTTTTAGCATGCATCATACCGTAGAAGTTTTCAATATAATAAATCATATTTCAACAAGAGAGTTATAGAGGATCTACTTTAATCTGGACAGTACAATGAGTATGCCTTTGGCCTTTAGATAATTACTTAATTTCACTGAAACCTAATATCCTCATTTGTAAGATAATGTTAATATTTTCTGAATAATTGACTTCTAAAACTTAAATGATGAATGACTTTAAATCATATAGAAAACAGTCTGCTACAAGTAAGGAGTAATAGGTTTTAGTCTATATTTCTGGAACACCAACTTTTAAATAGGAATATGTATAAAGTCAATATTTATTATAAAATGATTATTCATACTTAACAAAAGTAACAATGATGGGAGATGTTATTTTCTAAATATGTTTCTCATACTGATTAATGAATAAAGCACTGTTGGCCAATAGGAAAGTGCAACTAGTATGTTTTCCCTGCCAATCGCCGGTCCCGCCGCCGCCACACCAACCCCCAATAACACACTGAGATTCTGTATTTGATATAATGCTGTTGGCCAGTTACTAATTTCTTATTGGCTACTTCTGTGTTAATGATTAACCCATTTCTAATTATTTAAGTATTTCTACGTGGTCATCTTATCGGAGAGCAGGCCAGCGTTGTTCTATCCAGGCTCTCCATGTTGATTCCTCCTTCCTACTTCCTCTTTTCTCCATGTCTCCTAGGTCTTACTTTCCTATTGGCCAACAGTGCTTTATTCATTAACCAGTATGAGAAACATATTTACAGAATAACATCTCCCATCATATCTTCTTTTGCTTTCTAAAATAAAAAGAAGGGTTTTAACCTTAACATAGCAAAATATATCACACAGCAGTTAATAAATAAGGATCACAGTTAACAATATTTAGTTCATTAACATTTAGCAAGCCTTTTAAGGATCAAACAAATGTATGGGGCTGGAGAGATGGATCCAAAGTTAAGGGATTTGGTAGCTCTTTTGGGGGACTCTGCTTTTGATTCCTAGTATGCACATGACAGCTCACAACCACCTGTAACTCCAGTTCCAGGGAATCTGATGCCATCTTCTCACCTATGAGGTCATCAAGAACATATGTAATGCATAGATGCATATATACAGGCAAAATTTCTATACATATCAAAAATAATTTTTAATTAAACACATTTCAAATAAGGTATAAAAAATTTAGCAAGATTAAAAAAAATGCCATCATCTATCCTATCCTTATGAGTATGAAGTCTTTTATGTACCTTATCTTTAATCCTAACTAAGGAAAACTCTAACAATTACTATCTGACTTCAACTCCATCAAAGACCACAGAAGGATAAGATATAAATTCTAGAAATGACAGAGACAACTCACTGTCTGGTCAGTCACCCAAAGTTCTTTTATAATGTTTCATCTTTAGCCTATAGGACATAGTGTTTCTGGAAGATTCCTCAATAAAGAAGGAAACTTTAAACTGTTTTCCTGTATTGGCAATTCATCAGTCACTTTTATCTGTGACCTGTAGACTGTCTGGCAGACTCTTCCATGAAGCAGGAACCCTGTAGCATTGCACTGTCCATCTTGTTTCAGCAGTCACTTTCCTGTGGGTCCTGCATGTCTAGTTTATACAGCATATAGTCAAACAGTCCAGACAAGAGTAGTACCTTGCTCAAAAGGCTAGTCTTGCCATATTAAAAACAAACTTTGTAACATGTTTCTTCGATGTCCATATTCTTTTCTGACACAGGTGTTATTACCAGGAGCAGTTGTGCCTCACTGTCTTGAAAATCATAAACTATTTTAAATGCCATATTCTGTAGGTCTTTGAAAGGTTTGAAGAATGCCTATTCATCTCAACTATATATCTATCTATCTAGAAATCCTAACTCACCTAACTATAAGTTTTGACTATGATAGGTAGGTCTCTATAATCTGTACTAAATGATACATTACATTTTTTAATTAGCTATAAACACAATACCTAAACAAATAGAGAAATATACATATCACAAAATTGACCTTAAATTTGTATCAATAAATGAAAACCCATTCCAAAACAAAGTATTCATATCTATACCATAATTCCCTTTTTAGCTTTAAAACATTGCTTTTGTTCATTAGCCATTTATAACCAAGGCCACTTAAATAAAAACAAACATTTATAAACAATATTTGGGAATTTTGGAATCGTTCTTTCCAAACTGCTTCCTGTTGGTATTGGGGTGGGTGCTGACATGGGGAAATCCTTGCTGTAGTGTTCTGCAAGGCAGCGTTGTTCCATTGACGTTGGTTCCAGGGTCTTGCTTGATCAAACCACATTAGTCTGGAAGGAATCCACACCTTTTCAGTTTCTTTGAAAACAAAATTAGAAATCCTTTTACCCAGTAACTTGTCCATGAACTTAAATTCTGGAGTCAAAGCACTTTAAATATATATGTATGTATGTATGTATGTATATATATATATATATATATATATATATATATATACATACATATATATATATATTGAATTAATCCAGCAGCATTTCTTTTACTAGTTGTTATTTCCTCAGCATTCAAACAATTTAAAGACAACAGAATCACGTATAGTATCCAAAGTTTCTCTGTGCTTTCCATCTTTACATGACTTTTTTATTATTCTATTTCTTCTACTTCTTTACATATTTTGAGACAGGGTTTCTCTGTGTAACTTTTATCTGTCCTAGAATTCACTCTGCATACCAGGTTTACTTTGAAATCACAGAGGTCTGTTTGCCTCTGCCTCCCAAGTGCTGGTATTAAAGGTGTGTGCCACCACAACCAGGCACATTATGTCTTTTTAAAACCATTTTATTCTATTCTCTCCCAAGCCTACATATATTTTAAAACAATATAAACCTTTAACATTTTAAAAGCCGTGTGGATTTTTGCCACTTATGCTCATTTTGGAAACCTCCATTAAAGGAGCAGGGCAAACGCTGTCTCTAGCAAAACAAAGCACAACCAAGAAAAATGCTGCTACAAAGAAGTCCTGCTTGTCTTTGTTGCTTTGTTTCTAAAGAATTTTTAAAGCGTTTTTTTAGTTTTAAGTGAAAGTTATTATTAGCCACATTGGGTACCATTTGTAAAGAGTATATTTTCCCCCACCACTTGTCTGTTCCCACCACCATGCCAGCCCCCAATAACACGCTGAGACCCTGTATTTGATATGATGCTGTTGGCCAGGCACTAATTTCTTACGGGCTAGCTCTGTCTTAGTGATTAACCCATTTGTATTAATCTAGGTATTTCCACATGGTCATCTTATCGGAGAGCTGGCCAGCATGCTGCTCTCTCTAGGCTCTCCAGGTTGACTCCTCCTTCCTACTTCCTCTTTCATCCTTGTCTCCTAGGTCCACCTATCTTGCTTTCCTATTGGCCAAAATGCTTTATTCATTAACCAGTATGAGAAACATATTTACAGAATAACATCTCCCAATAGGAAAGCAAGATAGGAGGGACTAGTGGACTAGGAGGAAAGAGGAAGTAGTAAGAAGGAGTCAGCATGGAGAGACTGGTGAGAGCAGCATGCTGGTCTGTCACTCCCCAGTAAGATGAGCCACGTGGAAATACTTAGAATAGTAGAAATGGTTTAATCATTAAGAAAGAACTAGCTGATAAGAAACAAGTAACTGGCCAACAGCATTATATCAAATACATAGTCTCTGCATGCTATTGGGTGCTGGCGTGGCAGTGGGACCAGACCAATGGTGGGGAATACATACTAGTTACATAACAAAATAATTTGGGGGTGATATAAATCCTTTGGGAATGAAATCTTTGGGACTCAGAGAGGAGAATCTCATTGCAGTCATTGGTTTGGGTCACAGTGACAGGTAAATCAAGTACTTTTTATCCTTCCAAGGTCATTGCTTAGTCTCAGCTTTCTACTTGGCTCTGAGGCTAGCAAACCACCTTTCAAGTAATAAATACACTTCCTTCATAGATCTTAAGCTTCTTTTAAACTGTAGGAAAGTTAGGCCAACTGTTCTATTCAGCACTGAATTCATTCTGGGCAGTGTGCTTTTTACCTTCATTTCATAGGATTCTTGATATCTCATAAAGCTAGAATGGAATACTTTTTACATGTCTTATGAATGTGATATCATACTAAGGTGTCAGAGTCTCTGAAAATTTCATATATTTTTAGATCATGTTTTCAGGGAGTATTGATTATACAAGGACTTCATACTGAAAAAAGCAAAACCAACCAAAAAGCACATCACAGTGACACAAGATAAGAACATACTAACACACAACATATTAATACCCCAAATCATATTTACATACCAACCATAACACATTCACAGGCACAGTTACACCACCAAAACATGAACACATTCATTTGTATGTGCATACACATATCAGTATTGTGTGGTAAAATTAAAGAACATTATTTTTTTTAATGCCAACACTATCCTAGGAACAATGCAGAATCCTGTGTTTTCTTTGCCCATGCTCCTTGGTCTATCTGTAATAGCCAAGCACTACACAATATGTCATTTAGAGCATAGATCATTATGAATGTATTCTGCATTTCAATAACATAAGTTCCTAGGATGGAATACCAGCAAACCCATAAGATTGTATCAGAAAAATTAGGATTTGGACTTAGTATACATATGTGTACCACCTCTGACACTATGTGGCAAGTCAAAACTAAATACTTTTATTCAGTTCTATGGGATTATAACATTTTGCAATCTGAACAGCTGTCTCACAAAAACTGTTTCTGATAGACTTGTCAACAGTTGTTATAAAGTGTACACTTCAGATATTATATAAGTAGTCAATAATCAGTGTTAATGTTTTTTACGCCCTATTCAAGTAGAAATTGCTTACCTACTCATTAGACACACATTTAAAATTGGTAATTCATTAATGTATATCAAAATTCATTTATTATTAACATCCATATTATTTTTTCAAACTTTAGTATGTTCTTTTGTTTGTGAATCATCAAATATTCCAAGTATTCTATTCTCTTGTTATGTAAACTGATATGATATCACACACCTAGATCCTCACCACTAGGAATATAGAAGCAGAGACTTTGGGAGTTTAGCATCAATCTTGGCTACTTGAGTGTTACAAGGCACAGCTGGGATATAAATTTGTGTGTCAGAAGTAAACAAATAAATTAGACAAAATAAAACATATTGTAGAATTATTTGCTATTTACTTAGAACCTTGTGATAAGCTACTATGAATTGCCTTAGAAAACAAAAGTATTTAACAACAATATTTAAATGTCAATCATATTTGATGTGATAAACTATTATTGAAAAATTTCTTCAATCATTAATAGTAAAATGAACAAGCCAAAGGATGGGGAAGCAGAAGTCCTGTTCTTAGTGTACAGAGTCAGAGTGTAGTAACTTCTATTCATTTTACTGACAGCCAATAAATTATGTAGTGTGACCTTAACACAGAAAGACATTTGGCTTTGATTTCCAACTTTCTAAAAAAATTAGATTTAACTACCTTAATTTCTCTGACTTTTGAGTAATCACATCCAAGGACATATACTTATCTTCTCTATTCCAATGGGACTTTTTCCTTCTTTCTTTATTGTGGTTGAACTGTTCTGTGTGTATCTAGTAAGAATAACCAGGTCCAGGAAAATTGATCCTGCTCCATAGGCTTCATTCCCCTCCTCTGTCAGGTAAAACTAGGTGGAAACATTAAATTATTCTTTGATGAGTCATTTTCTCATCCTGTTAAGAAATTTAAATTAGTTATATTCAACACTAAAACTATCTAAGCACTTGTTTGTTGACATCAACATTCTTCCTACTTATCCTCAGACATTAGAGATTGTAGAAGACACATTCATAATCTAAGCATTATAATAAGCAAAACTAGAAATTCAATGAAGTCTAATGTCAACAAAAAATGTGCTTGCTCATTGACAAACTGATGACAATACATGTTTGCTTATCCAAACACTGATTCTTATATGGTTCAATAGGAACAAAATTAAACCTATCAACTATAAACATAATCTGGTTTACTTGCTTGATAATAGCTTCTGACATTGACATTCATTGTCTCAAAACCTCTTGAAGATTCCAACAAGCTTGACAAAATTTCTCAAGTATACTCTAAGAGACAAAGCAAACAAAGGGATTACTATGACACATTCAGAAGTAGATATGCCCAACAATACAAATGCATGTAACAGAAAGTAAAGAAGTTAGCTGGATCCAATTGAAATTAAATTAAAATTTTAGGTGAACAGGATTATCAAGTCTGGACTGTAGTCAAAAGACAAATAAAGTATTCAGAGTTGGGACAGAGATATAACAGAGCAATAGTAACAGCTAACCCAGTACATAAACTTTAGTTAATAAAACACCTTTGGTCATTCCAGGCCTTGAAGGACACTCTTAAACTGCTGATTTCTGTAAGCCTGAGCCCCTCCTTTCAGTTCACCTCCACCAATTTGTGACTCAGACCCTTTGGGCAGAATGAGGGTACCCCTAGTTCTTTCTTACAACCCATTTCAACCTTTCCTTTCTGCCAATCTACATTCTTTTGCGACATCTAAATGACCCACAAAACCATTCTCTACCAGGGAACAACACCTGCCTTATGTAGCTGTAAATCAGCTGATACCTTTATACTCATTCTTAATGTCTGTATCTTAAATCCACTAGTAGATGTAGTGCTGCCTGTAAGCCTAAACCCTCCTCCCAGCACACCACCATCTGCTTGGGACTCTCTTCCTTTTAGGGAATCCAGAGTATCCTTAATTCTTGATGTACCTCTCGTTCTTTAATCCTACCCCATCCCCCTTCCTTTGTGTTTGTAGCCCTCCTTGAAAGCAAACACATTCAATATATGCCAGGTTTGTACCACAGACACACTTTGTAAGGACCCAAAACAATCTTCTAACAGGGAAGTCACAGTCATTACACTTGGCTAGGAGCAAGACTGAGATAACAACACAATAAACATGCCACTCACCCACCAAAGATGAGATCATATGTTTACACCAAGAACCATCTGAAAGGACATAACCCCAGATTCTTAGGTCCTACACTAAAACACAAATATGAATGACCAAGTCAATATGGATCCTCCAGAAGTCATAAAAAATAGAATATGAGCTGAGAAGAATAATTTAACGGAAGCAAAAGGTAAGGTCTTCAGAACACAAATTATGTATATGTTCAAAGACCATAAAGAAATGCCTAAATGTGCAAATAATAAAAGTACAAATAATTAAATGAAACAATAAAAAACATGAAGGTATAATTTAGCAAAGAACTAGTAAAACTAATAAAACTCTAACCTGATATAAAACAAAATGGAAAACTCAAAACTCCAAATGAGAGGCTCAGACATTAGCATCACAGATTGAAAGACATCAAAGAGTAAATTTCATTTCTTGAAGACAAAGTATAGGATATAGATAGGTCAAACAAACTAAAGTTTAAATTAAAAAGGATCCAGACATAAAACAATCAGGAAATCTTGGATAGTATGAAAAGAACAAGCCTAATGAATAGAGAAAGTGGAAGTAGCTCAAGTCCAAACACAGAAAATAAAAATATTTTCAATAAAGTAATAGAAGAAAATTTCTCAAACTTTGAGAAGATGGCTTTCAATGTACAAGAAGATAATAATCAAAACAGTAGATATACAGACAAAAGAAAGTATTTTAAAAGTTGTAAGGAAAGAAAGCCAAGTCATATATAAAAGGATAACCACTATAATAACACCCAACATTTCAGAGGAGGTTCTAAAAGTCAGACAAGAATGGTTCTACAATGTCTGAAAGAACACAGATGCCATCCTAGACTACTGCATACACAAAACAAACTAACAAACAAAAAACCATATTAATCACAAGTGATAGAAAAGGAAATTCAAATTTCACAATAAAAACAAATTTTAGCAGTTTCTGCTACCAAACCAATTCTACTGAAGACACTGGAAGTAAAACACCCAAAAGGAAAGAAGGAGTAAATAGTAAATCAAGAGAGACATAAAACTACACATGGCAACACAGTATGGCTAATGAATCATTATAACTCTCAATATTAAATGCCTCAATTCCCTAATAAAAAGACAAGAGTTATATACTCCATTACAAAGTGGAATCATGTTTTTCTCCTGAATCCAAGAAACACACATCAAAATAAAGAATAGACTTAACCTTAGGGTATAAAAGATAGAAGGCTTTCCAAGAAAATGGAACCAAGAATGAAGTCTGCAATATTTGAATATCTGTCAGAATAGTCTTCAAACAAGAACTATCAGAAGAGATATGGAAGGACTCTAAAGAAGAAAAATCCACCAGGATTATAATTCTAAAATGTTTCAACACAAGACCACATATATACATAAAAACATGCTACAGCAGCTGAAACAACAAATTATACACAGTGATAGTTAGTGACTTCAATACTTCACTTTCATCAATAGACAAGCCATCAGCCAAAGGTAATCAGAGAATTGTTAGAGTGAAATAATTTCTTAAATCAGACATAATAGATATCTATAGTGCATTCCACCCAAATAATAAGGAATATAATCTTCTCTGTAGTCATGGTGAATTCTGCAAAATTGACCCTCATATTAGGACATAGAGAAAGTTTCAACAGGCATAGGAGAATTGAAATGCCAACCATCATCCTATTTGAGAGGTAGATATCAGAAACAACAAATGCTTACAAATTCATGGAAACTGAACAACTCACTTCAAAATGAAAAATGAGTCAAGAATGAGAGGGGAAATATAAATAAGAGATCTTGTTAATGGGTTGAGGGGAGCTGGGAAAACGTATACGAGGGATCAGAAGGTTACCTATGACTGACATAGGCCCCCTGCATATATGTGACCTTTGTATAGTTTAGTCTACTTGTGGGACATCCTAATGGGAGCACATCCTGTTCCTAATGCTTTGGCTGGCTTTTGGGAACAATACTGGGTAGACTAGCCAAGATTTAATACAAATGGAGGTAGTAAGCTCTACCACAATATGCCTGACTTTCTTGATACACATGGGAGGTCTGTCCCTTTCTGAACAAAAACAGAGGTGGCATGGATGGGGTGGTGCAGTGAAGGGGATGTTGGGTGGGGATAGAATGGAAGGGAAACAGTGCTGAGAATGTAAAATAAATAAATTTAATAAAAAAGTAATTTCAGAACACCTTGGGGTATTCTTAAGAACAAGATGGGACACCTTGAAGTGAGTTCTATGAGGCAAGGTAATAGCATTAACTACAAATAAAATCTAGGGAGATATCACATTAATAATTTAACAACACATCTGAAAGATATGGAGAGTACTAGTTGAAGAATAAGGCTTTGAGTGTCTCAATCACTTGCCAGATGTGAAAAACTAAAAAAACAAAAAAAAAAACAAACAAAAAACAAAACACAAAGCCATTCAATTGTTGAAGTCACTCCTAGTGCAATGTTTTCTTGTTTCTTTTCTTTCTTCTGTTATATTTGCCAATAAAGATATAATTTTTTTATTTGAAGATGCAATCCTGAAAACTCATGTAAACATGTAAAAATTAGAATAATATTGCACCTGATAAATTAATAAGGGTAAAATTATTTATATAAGGCTAAACAGCATTGCAAGTAAATGTTATGCCTGAGGTCAATGTGAACATAGCATTTTGTATTCTATAGGTTGTATTATATTATATTAAACATATGTGTGCATTTCAATCTTAGTTTTGCACAGTCACACACACACAAACACACATGCTCACACACACACACACACACACACACACACACACACACACACATTACGTCTCCAGTAATTACTTCACCTCTTGTTCTTATTTTAATTGTAATTTATATGTCATTGTGTTTATCTTCCATGTATGTCTGTGTGACACAGACATGCTGTTGCCTATGAAGGTAGGAAAAGGGCAATGAATCCCTAGAACTTGTGCTATAGATTATTGTAAGATACCATTTGGCTTTGGAAATCAAAACTTGATCCTCCAGGAGAGCATCCAGAATACTTAGAACAGCACCACCTCACTAGCCACCTCATCCTCTCTTGGTGGTTATCATCTTTAAAATTACTCTCTATCCTACCCTTTCTGTTTCCACCCATCTCTATGTGTTGGGTGCTGTCAGTGTGGTGTATGACCACATATTTGCATGTACATGTAAAGTGTTTCCATGAATATGCAGTTCTTGTATAGATAGCCATAACTTATGTATGATCACATTCACCAGTCATGCCATGTCCAAAAACAAGGATTTGGTAGCATTCCTTGCTGTTTTCCTGCTCCATTCCCCCTATTTGATGTTCCCTTAGTCTTTAAGGAATTTTATAGCTATCTTGATTATGGGTAATCAACCAAAAATAGATAAATTGTCAGTGGAGAAACACAGACACAGATAGGCATTTTAGGAGCTGATAAAAATTCGAAATCTGATGCTGTAAAACACAGGAAAGAGTAGAATAATAGGTCTATTATGAAATATAGTATACATGTTTTAATTGATAAATTCCTACTGTGATAAGTCCCTGCAGTAATTATCATCCATATGTGAGGTGACATTAACCCACCCAGTTTCTTAAGAGAAGCATTATATGATGTAGGTTTATATGAGATTTCTATCAATGTATTATTCATGAAGTCATGTATGGCTAAATAGATCTTAGGGAAGTTATAAAACCAAAAAAAACATAATGAAATAACTTATAAGAGTATAGTATGCATGTTTTTTAGCACAGAAAGAAATATGAAGAATTTTATTATGAGACTTATTGGCTAGTTTACTTCTTTCATCTTATTTTTTGTCACTCTTAAAATAAATGATCTTGAGGCTATTTTTCTTTATTTCAATAAAAATCCAATGTCAAATCTGGAGTTCTACATGAAAAAAAAACAGTAATTTGTTGAAAATGAAGTGTTAAGGACAATAGATACTAATTTGTGGATTAAAATAAAGTATATCCTTGCTATTATGGGCTATTTGAAAGCATGATCAGTTTTAAACATTTGTTACTACACAGAGCAAATTCAACTTTTCTAACATAATGAGAATGATTCCTTACAGCAAACAACACATCTTATATATAACCCAACAGTATATTTTTTTCTCAGACACATTATAGAATAATTTTTAAATGAAAATAAGTCAACATGATTGATAAAAATAATTATTATTAAATTAAATCATCAAGGACATAAGTCATGTATAAAACACATTCTACCTTGAAATAGTAACTAGCATATTATTTCATAGTTTGTAAAATCTAATTAGGTCATGGCACAATTAATGCTCTGTGATTGACAGAAACCTTTGTTACTCAAATAGTCTACTGTGAACAGATGGCAAGAAACTGAAATTTGAATTATTATTGTCAAGCTAAAGGCTTTAATAGAAGAACACATTTTTCTATTGTAATTCTTGACTTGTGAAGAAGTACAAGTTCACATATAGTCGTGTGTCACTTAACGATAAAGATACATTGTCTTAAATAGGTCTTCAGGTTATTTTGATCCTACATATATATTGTACACAGGTTACCATTACCAGTAATAACTTAAATAGCTGCAGGCATATTATGAACACAGGTTATAACATGCAACATGACATTTGTTATTTAATGGTTCTCCTTTGTATCATATACAATTATATATGCCACAGCAACCTTAACCAATTTCTGAAATTTCTTATTTCTTGTTTAGCTGTGTAAAATTTATGTTATCAATGTTTCTATGATTAATTAATTCTTGATATAGATGAATTTTTCTAAAATTTGCTAAAATACCAATGTATCTGTTGTGTTTTAATTTAAAACATTTGCCCAATAACTTGTTGTATTTTATATCCCTCATGGACATAAAGTAAGTTATATATAGTTCAAGTAGTAATTACATAACAAACAAGTGAGTTAGGATCCAAATAATATCTTTTTCATTTATTACACATTTTGTAGGGAGGGTTCAGGGATGGTAGGGGAGGATGACATTTATTATAAGGTACTATAAATGTGTGAAATTGTCAAAAACTAATTTTAGAAAAGTAGTTAGACATGTGTGTTTGTTGTAGTACATGCAATGGATCACAGTCCATATATTGCATGCTCCCTGTAAATGTTCAGTCTTCACATGTTAACTCTGTTCATGGTTTTGAAACATAAAATGATTATTTTCTGATCATAGAGGTAATATCTGACCATCATGAGGAATGTGTGAAGAATAAAAGACAGAAGATGATTTTAAGGTCTTACTCCATTACAGTGAATTGTGAATAAAATAATTGCAATAAGGTAGAATTAAATAAATTTTGAAAGAATGATATATTGTAGCAGATTGTATTCTCAGAGTGATGTCTCAGAGGGACATCCATTGAACTATTGAACTCATTTTTGTGGCTCACCTGATGATGTTCCTCAAGGTTGTCTCCAGCTCCTTTGTGTTCATTCATTGCAAAGCAGTGGACTTTGCAGTTGCACTTAACTTTATAATGTAGAAGCTGACCAGATTTTTTTTTACTTTCCTGAGATGTGTTTATTGGTATTTCCTAAGGTGGTTAATTTTCCAGCTAGATTGTGTTTCCCAAGTATGGCTGGAGAGTAGGGTGAAACTATGAAAGTGTCTTTATAGCTTAAGAAAATAAACATGCCGAAACCATACCTGATCCAAAGGTCTTAATATAAATTTTCACTTTGGTAGACATAAAAATTGTACCTTGATTATTTTTGAAACTGGCCCAGGTTCGAACAAGACACTATAAAATGAAAGTTATCCTTACTTATAAAAGTTCCATCTAACTTAAACTTGTAGAGTTCCCCTTTGACATTTCTCATTTTTCTGTTGAGTCTCCATAGTCTCTCTGAACTGTTGAACTTTAAACTATGCTCTAATAGATCTTTGAATTGTCTTCTGTTACACACATCATAATGTGTAATGCAGAGGGTTTATAGAACCTCCAAGAATTTCAAAAAAAAATCATTGCACCAAAAGTTAACTGGCTCATGGGTTTACCAGTTGCCCTACACCACTAATAAGAAGGCCAGATTTGCTTTGCTTTAACAGATGCCCTCTTTGAGGCCAATCCATCAAGGTGAAAACTAGGTTTAAGAATAGACCAACCTGTGGTGCAGAGAAAGTATTGGAAAAAAATGATTTTTCCAGCTTCCAGTTCATCCTCTATTCTAGGTCATCTTGAACTTTAAACAGTAGTTTTCTGTAGTTTCAGGAAAGTAATCTAAAAACAGCAGTATATAGACACAGGAAAGGATATAAGAAAAGAAGTGTCAGGACTATATAAACCAACACACTACTTTTATTAAGGAAAATATGTGTAAAAGTAAAAGTCTACAACCAAACAATATACATGATCTAAGTTTAGAATAACTGAGAGAAGGGTTGAAAAATTAAAACAAAGTTAGTGCCATTAAACTGAATGTTTCTTTCTCTATCAAGAGAGTATATTATTTTCTTTGTTGTCACTAAGAGGTCTTTTGTAGAGTCATTTCTTAATTGTAAAGTGCTATAGCTTAATAAGCAGATAGAAATTGACAGCTTTAATTTTTAGAAAGTAAAGGAATGGCTTTATCTTACTTATGTGCATTTTTTATGGAAACATTAAGTACATATCTAATAAATTAACTGTAAATTGTAATTATATATATATATAGAGAGAGAGTTACACTCTCTCTCATATTTAAAATTTTATTTTACAATGAAGTCACATATATTATTAACGATATTGTAATTTACTCAGGCTTTTTAATTTATTTCGTCCTTTCTAAATGATGTTCTGCTTATTTATCTACTATTAAATTATTAAAATTATTAAATTATTTTAAATTATTATTACTATTAAAATTATTATTAAAACTATTAAAATTATTTATATATTCATTGAGAACATTCATATGTAAACAGAATTTCACCATAAAATCATCCTAATTTGAGAGTATTAAAAAACTGCTATTTTACATGCACCTAATAGAGTATGTACTTTTATTTATGTCGTCCTTTTACAAACTTAGTAACTATTTTTCAAAACAACTGGATTCCAGGAACAAAAGAAAACTAAAGTTTCTATGTACTAAAATCTGTCTTTCGGGGTAGATATTTCAAAACCATTAATGTTTTAATGTACATTGATGCAATGTGGATCTTATCATGTTCAGACAACTTTGTGCCCTTCACCAAGATTTATATGATTTGTTCTTCCAAATACTGTAGAGCTCTCTTACTAGGGAAAATTACAAACTAATTTCATTTCTTTTTTATTTTTGAAATTAAGTTGATGCATTCCTTGTTCAGAGAGAGAATTTAATGCTTCTCTATGTGAGTTACTTCCAGTCTCTGCTACCTGACCACATGGACAAAATTATTCAACTCTTCTAGCAGTCACAACTGTGTCAAAACTTATAGATTTAAGGTTCTGTATTTGTTCCCCTCTAACCCTCAAGCGCATTCATTGATTTTGGCTATTTTACCCACTTTACATGAAAGAAAATTTCAGGTGAAAAACATATCCAAGTGTTTTTTTTTTTTTTTTTTACCATCATTGGTAAAAGTAAATCATATTATCTTTCACAACATAATCAAATGTCATTGGAGAAATTATGATGTGAAAAAGTCTCAGAAAGTAATTGGGACACAAACTTGGTTTACTTGTGTCTATATACCAAATCTATTTAATATATTTAACATAGTTTCTCTCTCTATTTCTGACAATTCATATTTTTTAAATATGGTATTTTTCCTTAGGTCCAAGTATTAAATAAAATAAATAAATTAAAAAAGAAATATATTAGGAATATATGTCATATCTATCATAAAATATAAAGTGGACTGAATAAGTATGTTGTGTCTGTTTCCACACTTAGAACACCGGAAACTAACAGAAAATGAAATAATGGCACTACAAACCTCTGTCACTTTCTTACAGAGGCAGTTTGTTAAGGCAATGAAAATAGAAAGGTGAAATAGAATAAGAGTGATCTGCAGGGTAGATGAAATTAACAGCAGGAGTTCTTTCACTTGTATTGAAAATAGCCCCTGAAACCTGGGTGCACCTTAAATTCTTTATAGACATCAGCTCATTTCATTGCTGACTTGTTTTACTAAAGAGGGGACCCAGTAGCTGGCTATTACCTTTTCTGTATTGTATCATTGCCAGGCTTGATTCAGTTAAAATGTTTTCCTTCCATATTCATTTGTGTCTCAGAGGTTCTTGCATTCACATCTAATTTGCAAGATGCTAGTTATTGTTCTTGTGTGTGTGTGTGTGTGTGTGTCCTTGATTTAAGAAAAAGACACTCACACAACTGTACACACTTAATTTGTTTTTGGTTCAAATAATATTCTACATATTTATATCTTAGCAGATAGATTGGGTTGTCTCTGGAGAGAGACCAGCTACGTTGACTGATGTCTTGATTTCATACTTTGAAAACTGAGTTACTATTGCTTTCAGCCACCAAGTTCAGCCACATGAAAAATAGTGTATTTGGTTGACAAGCTGACATTTACAATTAGGAAAACCTGTATATTTTGTCTAAGTCATGAAGTGGTAATTCATTCTGAGAGAAAGTCTTTCTCTTTAGTCAAGACTAGAAAGCAGGGCAGTCTCCTGAGAAATACACTAGACAATGGAAGAGGAACCTGGGAAGATAATTATTATGAACAAAGTAATGTTGCTTCATTTCCTGAAACAAGTAATTGCCTAATAAATGTTACTATCATGGTTACTTTTGATAAAAGTATTGATAACTCCTGCAAGCTACAGGTAGCAGTTAATAATATAATTTATCCTAAAAATTTGAGCAATGTATATTTCTAAAAGTTAGTGAGATAATTTGCTCAATAATTACCAATAATCATCTTACTGTTTTTCTTATATACATTAATTTCATATCATAATCTAATATGTTTTCCTTCTGAACTAAATAAATTGCTTTCTGTGTTTCATTCAAAGTGCCCTATGATTTCAGATTCACCTCTCAATAAAATGGTATCAAGTTAGTATTTAAGAATATTTTTAAAATTGTGTATATTTAATTCATTACAGTGTTTCCACATTACTGACAGTCTCCCTTCAGTTGCAAATAATTATTATATTTTATTAATAAACATTAATATAAAACTAACATCAAACTGTTCATAAAATGCCTCATAGGTCAAAAGAAGTTTGTGAAAATGTCTTTTTAAAATGTATGTATATCTGAAATATATATCCATATATCTTTTAAAACCATTGCTATTTAATATTTATCTAATAAAATAAAGCAGAAACATGCATTAACATTCTATACTCCTAAGAATAACATGGGAAAACTGCAGTGCTCTAGACTACACAACTTCACAAATACCCCAGGAGACTGTATATTCTCTTCACTATATTAAATAGTAGTTCAATGGAAGTTTGGGTTAGAAGACAACCCAAATGTTTCAAAATAAGCATGTAACTGAGCAAATAAATATATAAATGAATAAATTGAAAGCAGAGAGAAGGTGTCAAACTATCCTTTAAATCAGAAAACACTGACTTGAAAAGTGAAACAAATGTTTTTTTGTGTGTTTTGTTTTTTATTTAATTTTAAGTTTGGCAAGAAGGAAGGATATCTATTCTTTTCTGAAGCCAAACCGTTAAAGGATAAAGACATAAACTGCCCTTGAAATGGCCAATAAACCAATTTCATTTTCAATTTTTGGCCCTAGACAGTGAAGGTTCTAAGAAATTGATGAAGAACTTATATATATTATCCAGTACAAAACTACTGTATTTGGTTGTGAATAATAGACTCAGAGTTTTCTTCACTGAGCAGAACTTCATTTATTTTCAAATGGTCTTACATTAGGTAGAAGTATGCAAGTCAGGGTTTTTCTTTGTAAGAAAGCAGTTGGTAAAATCTTACTAATCTCTCATTTCTTTTAGCATGTAATTTTACCTTTAAAATAATCCTAAATTGATAAATTTGGGTAAGTATAGTCTCATCTGCACTATATTTTTTAAGTTCCCAGAATAACTCTTTAATTTACAGAAGTGGATGCCAATACTAAATAAGTCCTGTATAAATGAGACCATTGAAAAAGATAGCTGTGGGTTTGGATCATTGTAAATGGAAATGATTGTTTTTATTTATTTATTGGATGTTTTAATGCTAGATAAAGAAAATCTCTTGCATTTTTATTACAATTTGTACAGTGCTCCTGTTTCTTCTACCCTTGCTCTTATACTTATTTTTATAACACTAACATTATTTGCTACTTTTTTTTCCACAAATGATGAGAGAAATTTTATTTTACAGAAGAAAGGGACCAATTTGTCACCTTCTTATAGACAGAGGTCAGTATAAGAATGTTATTCTGATTAATCTCCTAAAAACACCACTTTAAAAATCAGTTTTTTAAGAAGTTATTTTCCTTTTACAAAGTATGAAGTAGAAGTACTGTTCCTCCGATTGTCAGGTTAACTGTTTTGCTCACCTTGTCTCCATTTTCCTCTTAAGGACTAGGTTTTTAAACAGCCTACTAGTATGCCTGCAGTGTGGGGCCCTATTCTTCTTTAGAATTCAATTCTAAAAGCAGATCTTGAGTTTCAACACTGAACAATGGATACTTGATGGTTGGCACAGATAATAGTGTCCAGAAAATATTTGAAAGACTTTACCATGTCCCTCAAAGCCCCTTTAACTCAGAACCTGACTAGCAAGATTCAGGAAGGAAAACACAGAAGAAAATGAAGGCACAAAAGGTGAACTACTGAAAAGTCCAAGTACTCAGAAAATGAGTAATCAGTAAGAATAATCCAGCAATTCTGTAGTTGCACAGATAAACAATCTTAAGGCACCATTGTGTTTTTTTTAATGAAAAAGTCATTGTCAAGCAGTAGTGTTATGATAATATCCAAATTAACTATACTTTCCTATAATAGTCTAATAGCAGCCTCAAAATAGGCTTCATGATATAGTTAAAACTTGATGTATTTTTCTCTAAGTCATCTTAATTTACTATCTATTAGCAATTTCTTTATAATATGGGCATCAGGTATGGATAATAAAATATCATGCTACCCCTCTTAAAGGATTGCTTTCTTAAGCCATGTGTTTAAGATTAATCTGCTTGTGAGGTTGATTTTGCTATTGGAAAAGGATAGTTGTTAGTCTATAGATTGGTGTACGAAAACTAAATATAAGCCATCAACAAAAGTTAAAAAAGACAAAAGACAATGAACAAATAAGCATTTTACATACTAATTGTTGTCTCTTTAGCAGTGCAAATATCTCTTGGGGAATGAGTTTTTACTTAAAGAATATGCTTGCCTATGGAGTAGTTTGTTTTCTTTTATAAGACTCAGGTATACTCATAGAAATACATTGGGAAAATAAGTATCATGGTGCCACTACTGGTGCCTTAGTTAGGACTTCTCTCCTGGGATAACACATACCAAAGGCTACTAGGGTACTAAAGGCTTTATTTCAACTTTCAATTCTCAAGTCATGCTCTACCATTAAGAAAAATCAGTTTAGAAATTTTAAACAAAGAGCCCTGAAGGCAGAAACTGAAGAAGAAGCCATGGGAGAATACTACCTATTGGTATGTCCCCATGGCTTACTTGGTTGTTCTTTTTTGTTCTCCTCAGGACTACCTGCCAATAGATGTCACCACTTCAGTGGAGTGTGCTGAGCCCTCCCACACCAATTATTAGTCAAGAGAATATACTATGGACTTGCCAACAGGCAATCAGGTAAAGTTCTTCCTTCTTGGATATAACAAGCTTTGTTAACTTGGCAAAATATCAAGCAGGTTTTGTGGTAAATAACTGTCTAAAGCTTACTGATGAATAGTTACTTAAAGCTGTATCTTTCAAATTCATTCATGAGTAACCTAAGGAGTTGTAGCTCAGAAGCATTGAGTCAGGATAGGAAACTATGTTTTGATTTTTTAAATTTATTTGATGTTTCTTATTTATTTGACATATCAATCCAAATTTCCTGTATTTCTCATTTTCCCATGCCCCACATAGCTCCCTCTTCCATCCCCCATCCACTCCCCAGGGAGGGTGATGCCTTCCGTGAGGGAATCATCAAAGTCTGTCCAGTCATTTGGAGTAGGGCCTAGGCCCTCCACCAGTAACATTTTCAAAAGAGTTCAGATATATAACTGTTGAAGTCTCAATTGAAGCTGATAAATCATTCAGTAAAATCTATCTGCAATAAAGTGCTAACATGCCTCTGAGTCAATCAAAAAAGTAATCCTGCTGTCTTATCTATAGAGACCACAGTACAAAAACACTAAAACCTCCATCCTTTCTTTCATCACAAATGCATTTATTTAACTGATTTTATTCTTTCTGTGTTGATTCAGAAATCTATGGTTTAATTACATGAGGATCTAATTTAAGGAAAGATACATTTTAAATTTTAAGGGCTTTATTTGTGCACTTGGTACAAAATAAAATATATTTATTCAAAGAATATTGGCTCAAATTTCATACAGGAGTTACCATAGTTAAAAGGGAAGTAAACAAAATAGAGGTAGGTTAGCAAATGTGAATCTCTAAAAGATTAAATGGAATTTTAATAAACTTAGCAAAAGTTCTTTTTTGAAGAAAATTGAGAATCATACTAGTCAATGCACTTCTGTGTACATGAGAAGTGATCAGCTATGATTCTTCAGGTAACCATCCCATTTTTTCTATACCTTTGTATAAATACATTTCTCTGTGTTTAAAAAAAAAAACTAATCTTACACAGACAGAAAGGCCAACATGGTATGTACTCACTCATGAGTGGATTTTGGACATAGAGCAAAGGACAACCATCCTACCATATACAACCCAATAAAAGCTAGGAAACACGGAGAACCCTAAGAGTGACATACATAGACCACTGAGAAAGAGAAAGGGACAAGATCTCCTGAGTATATTTGGAGCATGGGGGATTGGGAGAAAGAGGTAGGTGGAGATAGGAGGGGTGAAGGGTAGGGGGTGGAAAGAACATGAGGGGTCAGGAAGTTTGAGTTGGGGTAAGGACAGAGAAGGAGAAAAGGAAAGAGGTAACTTGATAGAAGGAGTTGTTATAGGTTAAAGAGAAAGCTGGCACTAGGAAAATTTCCAAGAATCTGCAAGGATGACACCAAGTAAGCCCTTAAATGTCCTTCCCCTATAACGGGACTGGTGACTACCTTAAATGCCATCATAGAGCTTTCATCCTGTAGCTGATGGAAGTAGAAGCAGACACCCATAGCTAAGCACTGAGCTGAACTAGAAAAGTCTAGTTATAGAGACGAAGGAATGATGAGCAAAGGGATCAAGACCATGCTGGGGAAACCCACAGAAACCGCTGCTCTGAGCAAGTGGGAGCTCATGGACCCCAGTTTGACAGATGGGAAACCAGCGTAAGACTAAACCACGTCCCCTGAACATGGGTGTCAGTTAGGGACTTGAGCAGTCTATAGGGCTGCTGGCAATGGAACCAGTATTTATCCCTAGTGCATGAACTGGCATTTTGGAGCTTACTTTCTATGGAGAGATATTCTTTCAGCCTAGATACAGGGGGTAGGGCCTCTGTTCTGCCCCAAATGATATGATTGACTTTCATGATCCGCATTGAGAGTCTTACTCTCCCTGAGGACTGGATGTAGGGGTGGGATAGGGAGAACATGAGTGAGTGGGAGGACTAGAGAGAGAGGAAACTCTGATTAGTATAAAAAATAGGGTTGTTTTTAATTGAAATAAATCAATTTAAAAAAGAAAAAATAATCTTAATAATTTATACATATACCAGTATAGAGTAATATAAATGTATGCATTGAACATTACATTCCCTCTACACACATTTCTTTCTTTGAACCTGTGATAAATGATCTCAAATTGAGCAGTCAAAGAAAGGAGACCCCCTTTGCATGTGATGACAAATATCCTTATACGGGTATTTGTAGGTTGTCAATGTCTTTACAGAGGCCAAAATAGTCTTCAGCATTCTTTAGTCTGGCCAAGAGAAATAAACATCTTTTCATCGATTCATCTCCCTTTATGCTTCTCAGTCTCCATCTTATCAATAAGAAAAACATGTTAGAATTAATTAGAAAATCTGTCCCACTGGTAAAAACTTGCTTTCAAGACATGTGAGATATTATTTCCAATTTGTGAAGAAGGCTATTTTCTCATTGTTCTGTGACCTCTCGTTTGCAAGCTACTCCTACCATTGAGTGGTATTAGTTACTGCAATTTGGTAACTCAGTGCTGTGAGAAGTTGAAGAATGTTCTAGATTATTATTGTAGGTGACACTTGACACAGATTTAGAAGACTACAGAACTGTTCTGTGGTCTGGGAAATTGTAAGGCACCTCAGTCATAAATAAAATCACCCAGTGGTTGGGCACTGAGAAACCATTCTGCCTGTTGCAGAGACAAACAAATACCTTCTGTGGTTGTGTAATTTTGTGGTTTAGAGTGGGGAAGGGAGACTGGAGATGCAGGAGAACATGAGGGATCAAGAGGGTCTAGTTGGTGGAAGGACAGAGATGGAGAGCAAAGAAAGAGATACCTTGATAAACGGAGTCATTATTGGGTTAATGAGAAACTTAAATAGCACTAGTGAATCCACAAAGATGACCCCAAGGAAGTATCTAATCAATAGTGGAGGGGATATTTTAACTCTTCTTCCCTTATAATTAGATTGATGACTACTTTAATTGCCATATTAGAGCCTTTCTTTATCCTGGACTTATGGAAGCAGATGCAGAGGTCTAGAGCTAAGCACTGGGCCAAACTCCAAGAAACCAGCTATAGAGAGGAAGGGGTCAAGATAATGATTGGAGAACTAAAAGAAACAGCTGATTCAAGCAAGTGGGAACTGACCGACTCCAGAATGACAGTTGGAGAACTTGTATAAAACCAAACTGGATCCTCTGAATGTAGATGATAGTTGGTGGCACTAGGGAAGTTTAAGAAGCTATCAGCAGTGGAACCAGTATTTGTCCCTTGTTAATAATCAATCACTTTGGAGTTCATACTTTAGGATACATTGCTTAGTCTAGATACAGAGATGAGAGCTTTGGTTCTAGCTTTACGACGTGACAGATTGTGATGATTCCCCATGGAAGGTTCACAGTCTATGAGGAGTTGACGAAGGGTATGGTAAAGATATGGTGGGCAAAGTTGGAGGACTGAAGGGAGAGGGAACTGGGATTGATATATATAAAATATGATTGTTTTTAAAAACTGAAAAAAATAAAGCAAGTTAGTAGCTACAAAGAGTAATACTATGGGTTTATGTGATGATAGACCAAATGTGAAAAATATACCTGAATACACAATTATATGATCTATGTTTAGAATATTGTATTTTTTCAACTCTTGGGTAGGTAAAATTGGACAATATGTACCCATATCAGTGGTGGGGCTGCTACTATTGTTGGCTGATAATCTGACAGCTGTTCAGTGACTAAAACAGAGCTCAAGAATTTCTATGAGTAGCTTTATAGGGTCTTCATTTCTGTTGTACACTTTTGGACTTATTTTTGTTTGCTTGTTTTGTTTTGATTCCCCCATTATGCTGTTGATAACATTTCTTGCAGATATATAAAAATATATTTCATTATTAATTTTATGTGTCTCTTACAATTTTTCATTTCATGCAAATACCCTATTTTTCTTATAAATAACATAAAGTTGTTTTAATTATAGTTACTTAATTTATGTTTCTGTGCTTACCTGTATGCACGTATGTGTATCATATGTGTATCTTGTCTGGTGGAGGTCATAAGAGTGTATCCAGTTTCTTGGAACGACTGTTGAAGTTTTTTTGAGATGTTTGGTGTGGGTGCTGGAACTGAGCCTATTTCCTTTTCAAGACAGCATGTTCTCTTAATCACTGAGGCATTTCTCTAGGCTCTCCATTAAGGTAAGTTTAAATTTTAATTATACAGTTAACATGCAATTTCATGGAACTGCCTATCAATGGATCTCAGATCTATTGAAATGTTGCTTATATTAAGAGAGATTTGTTATTCAAGGTCCCTTGGAGGTTAGTTCATATTGGAGTACTATTCAGAAGTAAGAAACAATGAATTCAAATATTTAGGATCAGTGAAGGTGAAAAAAAGAATGGAGGGAATATAATGAGGTTTTAATTTTTTAAAGAACAAAAATGTGTTAGGTCCTAAATATATCTGAGGCCAAGAAAAACAAAGAAAATGAAACTAATGAGAATGAGGTGAAAGTGTAGAAACAGATATCGGTCTCAAAAAATTTTCTGAAACTGCAATATAAAATATATAACGAGTCATTTAGTCAGTTGCACCTACAATCCTATTTTTTCTTTCTCAGCTTTTACACACATACCTTACTTATCTATTTTTCTACTTTTGTTCATATGTTTAGATTCTACACATTGTTATGTCCAAAAAAAACTAAGTATTGATCAATAAAGTGGCTAAAAATTCTTCTAGACATTTTCACAAACCTTTATCTCAATATACCAGTAATAGTATCTTTTCTCTGGGGAATTCATTTTTTATATTTTCTATTATTAAATATTTTAGATATCACCACTAAAGTAGTGTTATACACCATCATATATATATATATATATGTATATATATCCCCATATAAATGATTGTTTATTTAGCCATGCTAAATCTATGAAAGTAATATAAACCTTATGTTCCATAAATGATATATTAACTATGGTTTTAATATGTAGAATATATTCAAATTATTCTTTGTTAAGGACAACATATTTTACCATTTAGCAAAATGACATGAACTGATTTTAGAATTTCTAAATATGACCTACCTACCATAGTGGTACCTACTATGTTCATAGCAACATTATTTGTAATAGCCAGATGTTGAAAACAACCTAGATGCCTGTCAACTGAAGAACAGAAAAAGAAAATGTGGTATATACACCTTTGAGTACTACTCTGCAGTAAGAAACAATGAATTCCAAAACTTCTCAGGCAAATTTACAAAACTACAAAACAAACAAACAAACAAACAAAAACCTTCTGTAGAAGACTGCAGACTGCAGATTGATACATATCTATTGTCATCTGCCATGAAGAAAACTTAAGTCCAAATTGATCAAAGACCTGAACATAAACTCAGCCACACTGAACTTCTTAGAAGAGAAAGTGGGAGGTCCCCTTGAAGGAATTGGTACAGGAGACCGCTTTCTGAAAATAACATCAGTAGCACAGACTCTGACATTAACAATTAACAAAATGGGACCTCCTGAAACTGAGAAGCTTCTGTATGACAAAGAACACAGTCCACAAAATAAAATGGCATCCCACAAGTGGGAAAAGTTATTCACCAACTCCACATCTGACAGAGGGCTGATCTCCAAAATATACAAGGAACTCAAGAAGCGAGTCACCAAAACACCAAACAATCCAATTAGAAAGTGAGGTACAGAACTAAATAGTGAATTCTCAATAAAAGAATCTAAAAGTGTCTGAAAGACACTTAAAAATGTGTTCAACATCCTTAGCCATGAGGGAAATGCAAATCAAAACAACTCTGAGTTACCAACATACTCCCCTCAGGCTAAAATCAAAAACACCAAAGATAGTGTATGATGGAAAGGATGTATAGCCACTTTGGAAATCAGTATGGTGGTTCCTTAGGAAAATGAAAATCAGTCTACTACAAGATCCAGCAATTCCACTCTGGGACATGCATTTTCCCTTGGAGGAGGGAAAACAGACAGTGTCTCCTGAGCAAAATGGGAGCAGTAGAGGAAGGGAGAGGGAGTCAGGAGAAAGAGAAGAACAGAAAAGGCAGTGAGTGGTGGTCTTGAGGGAGCAGGAAGATTGAGTTGGGGAAAGAGTAAAGGAAAGCATCAAAAGAGATATCATAATAGAGGGAGCCATTATAGTTTTAAAGAGGAATCTGGCACTAGGGAAATGAGGACCCAACTAATAATCTAAGCAGTAGTGCAGAGGCTACCTTAAATGCTCTTTCTTGATAGTGAGATTGATGACTCTCTTATATGGCATCAGTTTAAATTTTGTAAATAATTTCACATAGTAAATTTTACATTTACTTAAAAATAAAATCTAGGACCAAGTAGGTAACACTTGCAGTAAATGACACATGCTGTCCCATCTAATAACATGTATTCATTCTCTGGACCCTAACATGTAGAAGATAACCAACTCCCACAGGGGTCCACTAATGTTCACATACATGAGGTAGCACCAACCCACACACACTATTAATGTTATCATCACCTTCCTCTTCCTTCTTTTTTTGCTCCTTTCTGGCTTGACTACCCCCTTTTTCACTGCATCAGGTTTTCCTTTAGCTCTGTAAGCAGTAATATCCTTTTCATACTTCTCCTTCAGTTTGGCAGCCTTCTTTTTATGGGGCTGCTTGTCATCTGCAGCAGTGTTGTTCCACATCTCTCCCAGTTTTTTTTTTTTTGCAACATCACCACTGGACAAGCCAGGGTGTTCTCCTTTGATTTTTGGGCAATACTCACAAGAAAGCCAAGTAAGGCTTGGGGTCCTTGAACTTCTTTTTGGTCTCCCCTTTGAGGGCAAGGGGGAGCGGGATGTAGGTTTTCATTTCTGTTTCATAATGAACCTTGTCAGTCTTTGCCATGTCTTCAAAAATTTCCCCTTTTCTTTAGCAGACATGCTCTGCCACCTTTCTGAGCATTTCTTGGAGAACTCTGAGAAGTTAACAGAAGCATCCAGGTGCTTCTTCTTGTGTTCCTCCAAGCAAGTTTGCACAAAAATCCATATGAGACCATTTTTCCTTGTGGCTTCTTAGGATCTCCTTTGCCCATGTTTAGTTGATTTTTGTCTGCGAGCCACAGAGTGTTCTGCCCCGGTGCTGTGTCTATGGAGCTCAATGTACTACAATGGCTATGAGAGTGGGAGCCAAATGCAGCCGGTGGTTTGCTTTTCCAGTAGAAGAGAAAAATGTTGAGTCAATCTCATCCAAAAGGTTAAAATAAATTGCTTGAAAGTATACTATCATGAAACTTCATTTGAGTCCCCATCACTCCGAATTTTATAATAGAAAAATGAGTAAGGTGCCATACATAATCAGCTAGCTGCTTAGAACATCTATTTACCAATTTTGAAATATGTTTGCACGTTTTATTTTTTGTTTTCTTTTTTTTTTTGGTTGTGTGTGTGTGTGTGTGTGTGTGTGTGTGTGTGTGTGTGTGTGTGAATAAAAGTAATATAAATTTCATAGTAATTTCTTTGGCCATGTGAAAATATATATGCTATTTAAGAAAATATACTATCCTTGGAAATTTAAGTCTATTTAGCCAATGAAAGAAGCCATGGCTCAACTTGGAAATTGCTTCAACATTTACTGCCAAAGTCTGAAATGTTTTATTTTTATCATTAACATAATATTATGAAATTGATACTAATTTGATCAAATAGAGGGTTTCCATTTATAGCTTATCAAACTTTCATTGCTAAATGGATGAAATATAGGATACACACACTCACTCACACACAAACACACTCACACAAAAACCCCCACACACAAGACCTCTTGGAGGATCCCTTGTTTAGACAAAAGGAAGTTATATTTCAGATTTTTTTTTTTTGGTTATGGGAGTATGGGGAGGAGTTAAGGAGGAGGGCATAGGTGGGCATTATGGAGCAGGAAGTTTGAGTCAGGGAAAGAGTAGAGGAGAACAATAAAATACCATAATAAAGGGAGTCATTATAGTTTTAAAGACAAATCTGGAAGTAGGGAAATATTCAGAGATCTACAAGGATCTACAACAATCTAAGCAATAGTGTAGAGGCTACCTTAAATGTGCTTCCCTGATAATGAGATTGATGACTAGATTAAATCCCATCCTAGAGCCTTCCTCTAGTAGCTAATGGAAGCAGAAGCAGACAGCCACAGCTGAACACTGAGCTGAACTCTTGGAATCCAGTTGCAGACAGGGAGGAGTGATTAGCAATGGGGTTAAGACCAGGCTGGAGAAACCCATCGGAACTGCTGAGCTGAACAAGGGAGAACTCATGGACTCCATTCTGATAGCTGGGAAACCAGCAAAGGACCAATGTAATGAGTAATGAGTAGCTTTTTCTTGCTGCCTGGTCCCACAGCCATGCCAGTCACAATTAATACAGACTCTGTATTAGATATAATTCTGTTGGCCTGTTACTAGCATTTCTTATTGGCTATGTTTGTCTTAAGTATTAACCCGTTTCTATTAATCTAAATACTTCCACGTGGTCTCATCTAATCGGAGAGAGGACCCAGCATTCTTCTCTTTCTGTCTTCTATCTTGGATCTCCTCCCTATTCCTCTCTCCTCCTTGTCTCCTACTCTTGCTTTCCTATCGGCCAACAGTGCTTTATTCATTAACCAATATGAGAAATATATTTACAAAATGACATCTCCCATCAGACCAACCCAGGTTCCCTGAATGAGGTGTTAGTTGGGAGGACTGGGCAGTCTATGGGGCCTCTGGTAGTGGATCAGTATTTATCCCTAGTTTACAAATGGACTTTGGGAGCCATTTCCATATAGAGGGTACTCTCTCAGCCTAGAAACATGGGGGAGGGCCTGGGCCTTGCTTCAAATGATATGACAAACTTTGAAGATCCCTTATGCACTTGGGAGCAGAAAGGGGATAGGATTGTGGTTGGTTGGGGGAACAGTGGAGGAAGTTAGGGTGTGGGAACTGGTATTGATCTGTAAAATAAGCTTGTTTCTAATAAAATAAAAATTATATATATATATACACACATATATATATATATATATTAAAGAAAAATAAGGACTAAAGTTTAGAGAAAAAAAGCTGCATAAGTTGGATTTTAATGATGTTTAAGATCACCTCAGTGTATGTTAAATTGAATCAAACAAGTCATTACTAAAATTATTATTATAACATTAATTGTTGTTCTAGAGATTAATTTTCAAATCTAATGACAACATTAGATTAGCTATGTAACTTTCTTTTTTTTTCTACATTGGCAATCATTTTATCATGCTACATTATGGTGGTCGTCTTTATTATATGGACATCCACAGCTACTTCAATGTAAAAATCGCTAACTGGAGCTGTGTTCCTTTTTTCAATGACTGATTCATGAAGCAGCTTCGAAACCCCTGGGATATCACACTGAGCTAATGAATTTTTCATTAGAGGTCCTATTATAAACGTTTTATCTCCTGAGCAAATACCTAAGTGAAAATCTAGCATTCACTGAGCAGCCTACTGTTCGTTCTTATGTTAATGAGGAGGCTAATTGCAAATTTCCCTAGGTAATCTCAATGTCAATTATTCATGAACTCCTGACAACCAATATGACATTTCTGAATGACAGCTCTCAATCCTTTTGTTTACAAGTTCAAAATATGTGCAGATATTTTATAAGTCATTAAACATTAAAATTACCCAAAAGCAGGTTTAAAAGCATAAAGGAATTCTGAAATTAGAAAATCTGTTGTTTTTGAACTTATTTGTGGGTAACACAGTTTCGCATATAAAGTTACCTCAAGAGAAATTTGAAAACATCATTTCAAACTTTTCATTATTATGTAATTGTATTAGCATCCTTCATTAAGAAATATGCATTTTCAAGAGTATTCTACCTGATTGAGTAAGATAATTATGCCTTTTCTTACTGAATGATAAATAAGATTAAGTTAAAATACAAATAAATATGAGAATACTAAGTGAAGTTTGTATCTATTTTCTTTCATATCTTTAGTCATGTGTTGCTGTACCTTTATGGTTTTTTCCATTTTTTTGTTGTTATCTGTGATCATTCATTTTTTGATATTTGGATTCCTGATCTCCCTTTAGATGGGAAATTTAGCTTTGGCAGTTTATACAGGGAGGTTCAGGGTATTTGCATCTCTTAAGAGACAATTTCTTTGTGACTGTCCCTGGAGTTTCTCAGTTTCCAAGCATATTTTAATTATTTCATGGTTCAGAATCTCTCAGACATTGAATTAAAAATATGTCCTTTACACTTCTGTATTTTGATGGATACCATGTATTAACTCTTTATATAATCATATTAGCTAAGAACCAGGTTTATTTCTGATATATGTTACCAGAAATCAGCTAACCTAAATATATGTGTCCTTTTCTTTGTACTCAGAGGACACAAGATATGTTTTCTTTTAAACCACTGTGTTTAAACATGGCACTATTCTTTGCCTTTGGGTAGATGTGTATATGTGAAGTACTCACACCAATTCTTCTGCTGCATTACATATTTTTTAAAATTTAACTAATAATTAAAATTAGCTGAGTTTGACCATAAGGACAATAATATTAAAAGGCCTTAACAGAATAAATGACTTCATGTCAAGATAATGAATGCAGACAGAAAGAATGTATGTCCTCTTACCTCTGAGATTTCTTCAAAGGGAAATAACCACTGATCACTATATAATAAAACAACTTTGAAGGTGATTACCAAATAAACCAATGATATTAGGGCTTTATGTTCTTTTTCTCAATTAATATCATTAAATATACACATGAATATATTTTATAAGTAAACATGGTCTAGTTCACTTAGTGTCACTTACAAATACATATATTTGCAAAATATATTTGCATATATGTGGGTTAATCATTTGATATTGGAAATTGTATGAAGTTAATAATGAATAAGAGAAGAATATCTAGTCTTCCTCAGAGATTTATACCTATTTATAAAGTAACTAGAAATCCAGACACTTCAACATTTTTCTTAGTAGGAGAAAGGGAAATGACAATAATTAGAGAAAAAAAAATACCAATCACTTTCCTTTACTCTAATATTGATTTTACCACTCATGCAATAACCATAGTTATTTTATCCCATATATATCATGAAAACAGTAGTTTTCACTACTGAGTTGTTGTATTAGCCTACATTTCATAAATTTTGATAAACATCTTATAATTTGTAAGCCACAGACTGATATCCAATGCTGGTCTGATTATGGACTCTAGAATTCTTTGCCTGTTCTCTGTCAAATAACATGTTCACAACAATGTTGAATTTAGTTAATATTTTAAAATAGGATAAAGGTTAAGCAACATAAAAAGAAACATTCCCCATTTTAATACCAATAACATTAAATGGCTACTTATAAATAAATATAGGACACATTAAAGAAAGAATGGTCATGCAGCTTCTATGTCCTTCTTGTACATACTACCTACCAAGCCCACCATGAATTTAGCTGTATGGAACTTCCCTATGACTTACTGTGTACAAAATTTCCCTACCACAGTTTTTACAAATATAGGAAATTCATATTCAACGTATGACGTGGTAAATGATTTGTTCAACTAATTGTCTGTAGAGGCTGGAGAATAAAATGAATTCAAGAACAAACATAAAATAAAGGGATATTTTTTCAATTGATTATCATTTTTAATTTTAAAAACTTAACATTAGCTGCTAGAAGACCCAGGATATTCCTATGTATCCTCATAGTAGATTTCAGGCATCTATAACTCTAGTTCTAGGGGATCTGGTGGGTGCAACTCTTCTGGACTTTGTGGATACCAGGCATGCAAGTATGCACAGACAAATTTACAAATAAGGCCTATATAAATATCAAAGATAAATATTTAAAAAAATCTATTATTGTTCTTTGGTATACTACTATAGTAATATGTTCTTTAATCTTGCTTGGATTATTGGTTATGATTACATTTAAAATTCTTTTTCTCTTCTAATCATTCATTCACACCTTGTTCATCTCTTTGGCATCCAGTTTTCCTAAATGTTTAAGATGTAGGTATGTGTATATTTAGCAGCTGTGGTCTAAAATCAAGATTCCTTAAGAGACTTTATTGGAACTTATGTTTTCTTCATGTTTTTCCATGTTCTTTGCTATAGTATGAATTTTCCTTTGGATGTATCTACTGCTATCTCAAGTGGGATGTAGAAAGAAACAGTTGCTTATTTGCCAGTTCCAATATGCTTATTTCTACTTTCTTTCTATCCAAGAGTTACAAGCCTTTCTATTTGAGGTTTCCTCTATGCTTATTTTTATGTAAAAGTATGAGCATGGGAAATAATATTTAAGACTATAGACTACAATTTTACCTTTTGTTATTTTAACTTTTGTGATAACTCAAAAAAGGTGAAAAGACAAATGTATTGGAGATGGATGAATTGTCTATGCTTTTTTATACAAATTCAATCAGCTCACACAATCTATACAATCACCTCCTCAAAAAGAACCACCTATGAAGTTTGAATATGATTTAGTATACAATAATAAACCTGATCAACTGGAGACATCTTCCCCAAGTTCTGCAAGCATTAAGAGGTAGGAAATGATATATACCATTTCACTCTGGTTAGCTTGTAGAAAATGTTCACCAGAACTGATGCCTCAATAGATGATTAAGAAACTAATGAAATTCACCTTTGATTAGCTTATATTATTGGATAACATTGTCATTTTGATAAAACTCATTTTTACTCAAACAACACCAAAAGGAATGAGATTTTGCATCCATGCCATGGTGTTTGACATTTGTGATACTCAGATAAACTTCCTCATAATAAAGATACTTTGTTACTTATAAAACTGGCTATGCTAATACACATGAAAGGACATCAAAAGCAATCAGAACCTTCAAAAAGAGGAGTGTACAGCATTTGCTTCAATCTGAAATATGTTTCAAAGATGGTGGAACAACTGTTTTGTTGGTTACAATGTTGGCTCTGCTTGAAAAGAAGGCCTTTGTGTTGGTTGACTTTGCAGATCTTCTCTTCATTTGATCTATCACATATGGTAGTCTTGCTTGACATGTGAAATGTGCTGATGTTTTTGTCATTCCTTACTATATGTATCCTTTTTGCAGGTCAAATAATCTCTTTTATTTCCATGGTTATCAAAGTCACCCAAGTCCTTTCAGCCATGTGGCCAATACTGGGTAGACACGTATACCACCTTGTGTCTCTTTCTCTTAACATTGTACTTGCAAAGTTTTCCAACTGCTCATTAATAATTCTCAGAGCTTTGAAGAATTTAGCCTTTGACATAGAACGATAGTATTAACTACCTCACTCTTCACATTAATGATCTTCCAGGGAGTGCTCACTGACCAGATTTCTACAAGCCTGTGCACATTTCAGTTTGTGTACATTAATTGGATTTAGAGAACCCTGTGGACAGCTGGACAAGCAGTCATCATGGTCTCTGTGGTCACTCTATATCTAAGAGGATTAAAAGTGGGTACAGGGAAACATTAAACAGTTTCTTATTGTGATCTCTCTACTTAGAAACAAGAGTGTATACATATATTCATACAAAATGCATAACAAGGTGCAGACATTTTGTGTCATATTTTCAGTGGTTAAATGCAGTAATTTGTATCTCTCTCTCTCTCACTCCCTCTCTCTCTCTCTTCTCTCTCTCTCTCTCTCTCTCTCTCTCTCTCTCTCTCTCTCTCTCTCTCTCTGTGTGTGTGTGTGTGTTTGTGTGTGTGTGTGTGTGTGTGTGTGCATTGTATGTGCACTTTTCGGTGTAATAAACATTGTTTGAGGATAGAGGAATCAGGTTCTAGGGAAAGGTAGTGCAGTTTCTTGTGACTGCCACATTGGTCTTATCTCTATTAAATGTTGGCTATGTTGGCTCCTTTTTTTTTTGTTTGTTTCTGGTTTATTTTTTTTTGATATTAAGAGAACGTTATGGAGGGTTGCTATTTCAATTGTTTCTTAGGTATTAAAGTGCGGTTAACACATTTAGCCATGAATCCATGTTACAATAGCATACTACTTATATAAATTAGGTTTGTGTTCTTATATTTTCTTTCTTGGTTCAAGGACAGGGGACCACATTGACCTCAATTTATATGTTGGCTGTAGTGCTCAAATATTCTGTGGCCTTGGGAAATGTTCCTACAGTCTTTCTCTGTTTCCTCAACAAATGAATTGAGGTTATTATAATAGTAATCTTTACACTGTGTAACCCTGAAGAAATCATGAAAGCAACTGAAGAGAAACTAAGCCAGGAAACAATTTCCTTACACTGACTCCCCTTGAAGTGCTCATTCCGAAAATTAGTACAGTTTCTTAATTTCCTCTTATTCACCTTACAGGAGAATTTAATCCTCCTCATCATTTTGGAATCTTCCTGTCGCATTGCTTTGAGGTATAGAAACTGCAGATTATTAAAAGAGACAGTGGGAAATATCACTGCCCCCTTGGATTGAACCGGCATGTGTCTATATTCATCTCATTAAGCAAGGTGTTTCCTTCTAATTCTTTTCTACTTTTAATGATTTATTTAAAAGGGAATCTTTATGAAATGTATGAATTTTAAATACTGTATCAGAACTGCTCACATTATAAAGCAAATTCTTTTTTTAAGTTTAGAAAATGTTTTGTAATTTTTTATTAATAATTTAATTTAAAAAATTTCCATGTTGATCCCAGTATCCCTTCCCTCCCTCATTACCTCCCTCGCTCCCTCTCTCTTACATTCTTTCCCCCTTCACATGCACACTGACCACCCTCCCTTCCCCTTCCATCCCCTCACCCCCATTCCACATATAGGGCGATGCTATTCAGGTGGAGTCATGTACATTTGTCAAGTCATTTAAAATAGGGACTAAGACTTCTTTCCTGTCTCTAGGTTAAAGGAATATCCCTCCATGGGGGATGTGTCTGCAAGGTCCTTTTGTGCACAAGGAATACATCCTGATTCTACTGTCTGAAGTCCCTTAGATTGCTCAGTCCTCCTAGCTGAGATCCATATTCAGAGGGTTTGAGTCAGTCCCATGCTGGATTCCCAGCTATCAGTCTGGGGGGGGCATTAATTCCTCTTTGTTCAGGTCAGCTGTCTTTGTATGTTTCTGCAACCTGTCTTTGTCATCTCTCTCTGCATCTGGATTCTAGAATGACTCAGTGTTTAGTTATTGGTGTTTACTTCTGTTTCCAACAGGCACTGGATGAGGGCTCCATGGTGGTGGATAAATTAGTTGATGATCTCACTATCAGGGAAGGGCATTTATGGTTGCTCGAAATGTTCATTGGAGGCAGTCGTGTAGTTCTCTAGACTTTTCTTTAGGTTTAGTTTTTTCTTCAAACCAATAATGGCTCCCTCTTTTATGTTCTCTCTCTCTCTCTCTCTCTCTCTCTCTCTCTCTCTCTCTCTCTCTCTCTCTGTCCCTGTCTCTCTCTCTCTCTCTCTCTCTCTCTCTCTCTCTCTCTCTCTCTCTCTCTCTTCTGTCTTCTATTCTTACCCTGAGTCAATCTTCCTATGCACACTTGTTTTCATCTCCTCTCTTTCTCTTACTCCTACTACTGCCCCCCCCCAATTCCCATGTGCTCTATGGGACTTGTCCCTCCCCCCTTTTGTGAGGGACCATATATGAACCTCTTAGAATACACCTTGTATCCTAGTTCCACTGGTAGTGTGAATTATAGGCTGGTGATCCTTTTCTCTAGGTCTAAAACCCATATATGAGCGAATTTCAAGATTCCATTATTTTTTTCCTGCAGAGTAGTATTATATTGTGTAGCTGTGCCACATATTCTTTATCCATTATTCAGTTGAAGGGCATCTAGGTTGTTTCCAGGTTCTTGCTATTACAAACAATGCGCTGTGAACACACTTGAGCACATGTCTTTGTTTCATGGATGTGGATCATTTGATTATATACCTAAGAGGAGAATATCTGGATCATGTGGTCAACTAATTCCCAAATACTTGAGGAACCACCATACTGATCTTCAAAATAGCTGTACAAGTTTGTACTCCCACCATCAGTGGAGGAGCGTTCCCCTTTCTCCATATCCTCTCCAGGATAAGTTGTCATAGGTGTTTCTAATTTTAGCCATTCTGGCAGGAGTAAGATGGTATCTCAAAATTGTTTTGATTTCATACCCTGATAGCTAAGAATATTGAGCACTTTTTTATGTGTCTTTCAGCCTTTGTGATGTCCTCTATTGAGAAATTTTTCTTCAGTTCTGTACCCCATTTTTAATAGGGTTATTTGGTGTTTTGTTGACTAGTTTCTTGAGTTCTGTCTATGTTTTGGAGATCAACCCTTTTTCCAATGTAGCATTGGTAAAAATCTTTTCCCATCCTGTGGGTTGGCAATCTTGCCAAAAGTACTCTACAGAGTCAATGCAATCCCCATTAAAATTCCAGCATAATTCTTCACTGACCTTGAAAGGATAATAATCAACTTTATATGGAAAACAAAAGACCCAGGATAGCCAAAACAACCCTGTACAATAAGAGAACTTCAGGTGGCACCACCATCCCTGACTTTAAGCTCTACTACAGAGCTATAGTTCTGAAAACAGCCTGGTATTTGCACAAAAAAATAGACAGGTAGACCAATGGAATCAAAATGAAAATCCTGATATTAACCCACACACCTATGAACACCTGATTTTAGACAAAACAGCCAAAAGAATACAATGGGGGAAGGAAAGAATTTTCAACAAATAGTGCTGGCACAATTGGATGATTGTGTGTTGAAGACTGCAGATAGACCCATGTCTATTGCCATGTACAAAACTCAAGTGTAAACAGATCAAAAACCTCAAAATAAATCCAGCCACACTGAACTTATTAGAAGAGGAAATAAGAGGTACCCTTGAAGAAATTGCTATAGGAGATGGCTCCTGAAACACAACTCCAGTAGCACAGACACTGAGATCAACAATTAATAAATGGGACCTCCTCAAACTTAGCAGCTTCTGTAAGGCAAAGGACACAGCAAATCTTCTAGGAGAAAATACTTTTTGAAAATTGGAGAGTATTTTTATTTTAAATTTTAGTAAAATTTTTGTATCAGAAAAGTATGTTATAGTTGTATATTAATATACAAGAAAACATTTTTGAAAGTATTGTTAGCATTTTTCTACAGAATGGAAAATATATTCACCAACCTCACATTTGACAGAGGGCTGATTTCAAAAATGTACAAAGAGCTCAAGAAGCTAGTTACCAAAACACCAAATAATCCAATTAAATGTGGGGTACAGAACTAAATACAGAGTTTTTAATAGTGAAATCTAAAATGGCTGAAAGACACTTAAGAAAAATTTCAATATCCTTGGCAATCTGGGAAATGCAAATCATATCAACTCTGAGATACCATCTTACTTATGTCAGAATAGCTAAAATTAAAAAAAAAATAACACTAAAGACACTTATGTTGGAGAAGATCTGGAGAAAGGAGAACACACTTCCACTGCTGGTGGGTGTGCAAACATGTAACAAGATATTCAGTTTGTCAGCATCTGTGGCACTGACCACACCCATTGGTGGTAGAGACAGGGGAACAATTGACCTGGAGAACTAGAGGAGGAACCCAGGAACGCTCTCCCTAGCTGGCAGCAAAAAGATAGGAGAACATCTGGTCAAACCAGATGTTGTTCATCTGTCTAGAATAAGCATCTGTTCGGCCTACTTGTTTATTCTGATCCTTATTAAATCATGATACAAACCTGTACAGCCACTTTAGAAATTGGGAAAAAGGAAAATTGGAAATTAGTTTACCACAGGATCCAGCAATTCAACTGTTAGGCATATACCCAAAAGATGCACATGCATACTGCAAGGACATCTGTTCAGCTATGTTCATAGCATCATTATTTGGAATAGCCAGAACCAGGAAGCAATCTAAATGCCCCTCAACTGAAGAATAGAGGGAAAAATGTGGTATATTTACTCAATGGAGTACTACTCAGTTTAAAAAAAAATGGAATCCTGTAATTTTCAGAACTAGAAGAAACCATCCTGAGTGAGAAAACCCAGTCAAAAAGCACAAACATGGTATGTCATCTCTCATATACAGATTTTAGACAGAGAAAAGGATTACCAGGTTACAATTCACACTGCCAGAAAAGCTAGTAAGCAAGGAGGACCTTAAGAGAGGCATACATGCTTCCCAAGAGAATGTGAAAGAGACAAGGTCTCTTTAACACTTATTTTAATTTCATTATTGGTTTTGCATGTATCTATAAAGGCATATGTGTTTAAGTGCATATGTCTGTGGAGGTCACATTGAGTGTTGAACACACTGAATCTAAAGTTACAGGTGATTGTCAGCAACCTGATGGTGCTGGCAAACTACCTCAGGGGATTTCTGGGATAACTAGGAAGTGTTGTACATTGGCCATCTTTTTAGCCCCTTAATAATACTTAATAAGAAAATTAAAGCATGTAATTATTAATCATAACAATTTATCATTTTTGTTTTTTATTTTTTAAATTAATGATTACCACCAACGTGCCATGTTACTTACACATAATTATCTATTTTTATTATAGTTGGATGACTTCTATTTAATCTCTTATAGATTTTCTGTTGCATTGTGCAGCTATAGCTACTGGGCAGAGAGCACTCTCTATAGGTCCTAAAGTCCTATGCTTAGAAAAATAGGCAGGAATGTTGATGAGGTACCAGTAAAGGGAACATAAATTACAGCTAAGTCAACTGCTATATGCCAACACTTCTTTTAGGATGGAAACAGGAGGCTTGGGCTTACACAGAGAGAAGTAAAATGTTAGGGATTGAAGATACATTTTGAAGCACAGAATACAATTAATGCCAAAGCAGTTATCACACTGTGGTCGAGTGTCTCTATTTGCTTTGTAGAGTGTTTGTCTATGTGGCTTGTAATTTTAGAAATTAAGATAAACTGAAAGAAATAACAGCTCTGAAAAGGAAAGTTTGGTGACAGGCAAGTAAATTAATCGCTAATTATACTCTTCACCTGTATGATGCCCTCCATATAAAGTGAATAACATGAAGCATCAACATCTACTTAATGTTCAAAAGTGTTAGCAAGTTTTTCAAATAAAAATTGAACTATATACTCAATTATTGAACATAATAGAAATCAGAGAAGTCATGTGTAAACTGTACAGAATATGCTCAAATGCACAATAGTTTCTTCTCCAAGAAAACATGGCAACCATGTGTTGGAGAATAATTCAGTGTGAATGTAACTATTTGTGTTTCAAAATTTGACCATATTGTCAGGTACCAACATGAATGTCTTGGTATAACCCATATAGTTCACTATATTTATAATTTAAATGGTTTTGTTTTCTCAACATTTTGTCCATCTTTGAGACATTTTGGGAGGAGCTATATGTTTGTCTTTCCACAAGACCATGTTGTGGAGATGATCTATATTTTGCCTGTTGATCCTAACAATCTGTGTATGTAAGAATGGCCAGATAATTTAAACATGAATGCAATAACAAGAACCTAAATATGTTACTTGAATTTTTAGGTTATTGAGAAGTAAAACTACTTTACTTGAACAACAAGATAGCTGATATAAGAAACATGTAAAGATTTCTAATATGGTAGTATAAAAACTAAATGTAAGTTTGACTCATAAGGAGGATTAACACAAACGAAGACATTGAAAGGTACAGGAAGCAAAGACAGTAGCCCTGGGGAAGGTAAAACAGTTTCTGCAAAACACACAGAAATATGAGTAGACTAAAATTTGTAGAAGTTGACAACTGTACAACTGACAAATTAGCCTATATTCACTCTTCTTTTTAGTAAATGTTTTGTTTGTTTAGTGCCTCTTATTTTAGGCTGTGAAACAAAAGAGAGTAAAATGTGGAATGTTTCCAAATTCACTTAACTAACAATAATATTGACACAATAATAAAATACATGTTAGATATGATATTGACGCTCCATAACACAATAACTCTTACATTTCAAAAGGAAGTGTATCATATAATAAAAATAAGTGAATTGAAATTTAGCCTCTTTTTCTTTTGGAATTCAAATAATGATACTACTCTATATTTATGGGTGATATCCTTCTGTATGCTGTGAATATATATTTCTCTTACTGGTTGTTATATAAAGTTATTTCTGCCAATGGATGAGCAGGATGAAGCCAGGAAGTAAATATAGGCAGGGACAGCAGACTAGGAGAATTCTTGGAGAGGACTCAAAGAGTGAGTCATGAAGGAGATGCCATGTAGCTACCAAGAAAGCAAGAGGTACTGGCATTACTGGTAAGTCACAGCCATGTGGATTAATAGAAATGGGTTAATAATTAATAGAGAGCTGGCCATAAAAAGCCTGAGTCAATTGGCCAAACAGTTTATTATTAATATAAGCTTCTGTGTGTTTCTTTGTGAATAAACAGCAGTGCGACTGAGCTATACACAAACTTCTGTCTTTACTGTATAAATAAGGTTGTATGAGTAGTATATTTTATTTGAATAACTAAGAATTCTCAATACATTTTATTGTAATACAATACATACATTACAATACATTACATTACAAAATACAATACATTATTTAATGTAATAATCTATTGTATCTTACAATAACACTCTTGTTGCATTTTAATGTACAATGTAAGTTAAGTATGGCGAAGAAGAAATTCCTCTAATGCCATGGTTGTGTTGCGGATTTCAAATACTTACTAATTAAAATTCAAAAGATCTTCCTCAAGATATAAGTGATTTTTTTAAACTTGTAGACCCAAATAATGATCCAGAGTCATGTACTGTATTATCATTGGTTGTTACAAGTACTTTCTCACCAGCCTAGTCCCAGAGCCATGTCCCAAATGACATGCAGACAGTGTATTAATTATGAAACTGTTGGTACTTATTAGTGTTTTTTATTGGCTAGCTCTGTATTAAATATTATCCCATTTCTATCAATCTAAGTGTTTCCACGTGGTCTTGTCTTACCAGAGAGAGGGTCTGGACCTTGTCTCTCAAATCCTACATCTTGACTCCTTTTTCTTTTACGTCCCTGAATAATCCTTGTCCCCTACTCCTCCCTATCTTGCTTTCCTTTTGTTCAATAGGGCTTTATTCATTAACCAATAAGAGAAACATAATTACTAAATGATATCCACATTATCTCATCTTTTCTGTCTAAAATAAAAAGAAGGATTTTAACTATAACATAATAAAATATATAACAAAATAGTTATCAATCATGGTTTAATAAGGATCAGGAAAAATAAATAGGCTGAATAGATGTTTAATTAGGGAGAAATATGAACACCAGCAGGTTTCTGGCCCCAAGAATGCCTCCCAAGCACTGCAGGATCCCTTTCCCAGACCTAGTTCCCCCAGGTAAGTCTGCATCTGTCGCCAACCCCAATGGGTGTGGTCATTGCCACAGGTGTGGACAAAATGAATATCTCACTACAGTTATCAAATAAGAACTACAGTCAGCAATATTTAGCCCATTATCATTTGGCAAGTTTTATGGAAAATCTTTCATCATCTATCCTTTCTTTGTGAGTCTAAAGCTTATATGTAACTTATTTTTAATCCTAAGGAAATCTATAGCCATAACTATCTCTCTTTAACTCCATCACAGACCACAGAAGGATAATATATAAACTCTTCCATAAATTTGTCTGTGGCTAAGAGGAATCCCTCATTGTGTCAATAGGAAAGCACTAGAGTGTTCACTTACCACTAGTGATGGAACCCTACTTGATAACCATTATTTATGAATTACTTGAAGGAGATTTTCAATTAGAAAATTATGATTTAAGGCAGCTGATTGAAACTATTGCCTTTCACCAATACACTGTAATTCAGAGTTGTACAACGAATGAGGGAACAAAATACAAGTGGAATAATCAAGTGAATAAATGACTAAAGGTTTAATGTTTTACTTATCTGCCAATGCTGCTTTCAACAACAAAAAGCAGAGAAAGTCAGAATCATGCTGCATTCATGTTTGTTAATCTCTGACCTGAACAATTAGATCAACAATGAAAGGAATCAAAAGAGGTGCAATGATACAGAGATCCAATGTGAACAATTTGTTTTATTGGGTGACTTTTATTCTAAGGTCAACCAACAGTGTGCTGTCTGTGAATTTATTTGTTTTGCAGTTATAATTATTACTTGTGGTATTTAAAATACCAAGTATCACTACTGCATCTCTCTATCAGTTTTATATGTTTTTACACAGTGGAAGAAAATCAAAATGAAGCTATCCTTATTCTTTATAACCAATTACAATTATTTTGTTTTATATGAATATGTGATGTGTATTTATGTGTGAAAGTGTGTCCCTATAGTGTCCATGTTCCTGTAAGAAATTTCCATGTGTTTGTGTTGGTGCATGAATCTCACATCATGGACATGTATTTGTACATGTATATATTCATGATGGTAGGTATATGTGGAAGTTTGTATGCATGTATGTGAAAGCCCCTTGAACTTGGGTGTCTTACTTGATCACTCTCTGCTTTGCTCCTAGAAACAATATTTCTTGATGAACCAGAGATCACCATTTAATATAGTAGATAGGCAACTGTCTCAAGTTATCTTCTTGTGTACCTCTTCTGTGCTGGGATTGAAATTGGCTATCATGTCTGTCTGACTTTCACATGGGTTTAAGACACAAACTACTACCAAGCTTAACCAAGAAAGTGAGCCACTTTCTAGGCTCCTAGATAACAACTATTGAAACCAGTAACAAGTAGTCAAATATAGTAATGGAGACATGAATGCGACTGAAATGATTCATAAGAAAGAACAATAAGAATATAACTACATTTATGTCTTATCAATTAAAACATTATTATAAATTTGAATGTCTACTTGTGAGGTTATAGAATAGGTATGTACAAATGATACAGATGAAAAGGCAATTTTTAGGAATAATTAAAGCTGTTATGTAAATATTAATTTTCATGTGTTGTACAGCTAAAATATTAAGTGTTTAAAATGAATTGCATGTTTCTTGCTCAATGTGGTTGCTGCAATTTCCCTAAAGACACTTAAACTATTTTTTTAAATCAAACAATACATTTTTTGCAATTCTTTTTTTTGATACTTTTAAATTTAAATTTGATACAAGCTTGTTTTACATGTCAATCCCAGTTCCCTAACCCTCCTGTCTTCCCCTAATCCCACACCAACCACCTTCCAATCCCCTATATGCTCCCAAGGAAGGGTGAGACCTTCCATGGGGAGTCTTCAAAGTCTGTCATATATGGAGCAGGGCCCAGGCCCTCCCCCATGTGTCTAGCTGAGGGTGTATTCCGCTGTGTGGAATAGGCTCTGAAATTCCATTGGTATACTAGGGATAAACCCTGTTCCATTACCAGAGGCCCCATAGACTGTCCAGTCCTCCTAACTAACACAACATGCAGGTCAGTGCTATGCTGGTTTCTCAGCTGTCAGACTGGAATCTCCACCTCGTTCAGGTCAGCAGTTTCTGTGTGTTTTTTCAGGCTGGTCTTGACCCCTTTGCTTATAACTCCTCCCTCTCTGGAACTGGATTCCAGAAGTATTTAGCTCAGTGTTTAGCTGTGGGTGTCTGATTCTGCTTCCATCAGTTAGAAGATGAAAGCACCGGGGTGGCATACAAATGAGTCATAAATCTCATTATCCGGAAGGACATTTAAGTCAGTATCTCTGTTATTGCTTGGATTGTTATTAGCAGTCATCCTTTTAGATATTTCTGGACATTTCTCTAGAGCCAGATTTCTCTAAAACCTATAATGGCTCCTTCTTTTATGCTATCTTTTTTTATTCTTGCTCTCTATTCTTTCCCTGACTGAATCTTCCTGCTCCCTCATACGTACCTCTCCCTTCCTCTTCCTCCTAACTCCCTCTCCTCTCTCCCATTGTTCCCAAAATGCTTGTGTGATCTTGTCCCTTTCCCCTTATCCAGGGGACTATGAATGTCTCTCTTAGGTTCCTCCTTGTTTCTTAGCTTTTCTGACAGTGTGGAGTGCAGGCTGGTTAGTAATATGTTGATTTATGTCTAAAAACTATGTAAGAGTGACATAGCATGTTTGTCTTTTTCTGACTGGATTATGTCACTTAGGATGCTTTCTTCTAGGTCCATCCATTTGCCTTCAAATTTCAAGATTCCACCCCCCCCCACACACACACTGAGTAATACTCAATTGTGTAAATGTACCACATTTTCTCCATCCATTCTTCAGCTGAGGGGCATTTAGGTTGCTTCCAGTTTCTGGTTATTACAAACAATGCTGCTATGAACATAGTTGAACAGATGTCTTGTTGTATGAATGTGCATCTTTTGGGTACATGCCTAAGAGTGGAATTGCTAGATCTTATGGTAGACTCATTCTCTTTTTCCTGAGGAATGCCATACTAATTTCCAAATGGCTGTACGAGTTTATACCCCTAAAAGCAGAGGCGTGTGCCCCTTTTCCACATCCTTTCCAGCATAAACTGTCTTTGGTATTTTTAATTTTAACCATTCTGACAGGAGTAAGCTAGTATCTCAGAATTGTTTTTATTTGAATTTCCCTGATGGCTAAGGATGTTGAACATTTTCTTAAGTGTCTTTCAGCCATTTTAGATTTCTCCATGGAGATCTAAAATGGCTGAAAGACACTTAACCTATTTAGTTATGTACCCCACTCTTTAATGGATTATTTAGTGTTTTGGTAACTATCTTTTTGAGTACTTTGTATTTTTTAGAGATAGCCTTCTGTCAGATGTGGGGTTGCAATTCATTTATTCTTGATATTTTCCTTTGGTGGTTTCTTAGAAAATTATTACCAACATACTGTTTTTCTATGTATTTTAAAAATTATTTCAAATATTCCTTTTTTATCAATTTTTAAATATAAATATCCCCTCTCTACTGTATTATATTTTCTCTTGTCATTTTTCATTAACTATCTAAATCAGAACCATAACTCTAATTTCCAATCTAAATCACTCCCCAGGCTAATGTCCCAAGATACTATTCTCTTAAGGCCTGGATAGAGCAGCAGCTTGTTGTAGCTCCATGCCAACCACACGGTTACATCAAGGTAAACAAATAGTATTATTTTTATGCAGCAGACTCCACTGTGTATTTCTTTGTTAAACTGTGATACTCAGTAGGTGAGCAATATTAAAGGCCTTTTCAATTTACACTGAGTTTATTGATAGATAATCCAATCATAGATGTGAGTATCTGTCTAATATTTCCCTTAGGCGAACAGCCCCTTTTACCTCAGCAAGTAGGTAATGCAAATTATTTTAATTGCTTCCTATACAGAGAATTCTGTTCCTCTCACTAACCTAATTGGCTAAAATGAAAGCTGTCCTAATTATGTTATGTTTACAAACCTCTGCCTAATCTGGCATTCAGATGGAAATCTTCATTTAATGTCAGGAGAAAACAATAACAAATGTTGCTTAATTGCATAGACATATAGAAGTATATTTCAGAATTTTAATCTCCAACAGTTCTGTTATTAGTATGACTATGCACTTCAAAATTCTTCCATGCTTGTATAATATTTAAGAAAACTGAAGTCAAAGGAGTATTTTTATGACATTCAGTAGAAGCTAAGGAATAATCTTTATGAGATAGAAACTTTATTTCCTTCTGCATTTTTCATGAAGACTGAATTTATTGTCAGCCAACTGAAGTGGTCACTACTTCCCGAAGTATAAAGGGAGAAAGGGAAGTAAAATAAACAAAATAAAATAATAAAATGCATTTTGTGGGAAAGACTGTCAATGTTTAGATTTAAAAATTATTTTATTCCCAAGGAGAGATTAAAGAAAAAAAATTGAGAAATAGACACAGGCTAAGAAATCTACCTGATTCTAATCCGCAGAACATTTATTCAGAGGCTGATAACTTAGTAAGGCCATTTCAGATACTCATAGGAGTGACCTGTGCAGGATCTAAGACAGAGTACTTACATATGTGTCGTCCTATGGGACTTTTCCTTAGTTCCTCAGTATGATAAACTAGCTAAATGGTATTTATTAATGATTAGAATCTATTTCAACAAAGGGTTGATCACATAGAATATAAATGAAAACTAGTAACTGCCAATCACATAAGAAAACTAGTGGCCACAATTATATTTTTAAACATTTATTTATTTTAAGCTGAACATAATTATAAACGCCTTTATAAAATGAAAACAAACATTTATAAAAAATAATATTTGGGAATTGGGCGTCGTTCTTTCCAAACTACTTACTGCTGGTAGGGGGCACTGTCATTGGAGAATCCTAAGAAGACGCAGAAATCCTGGCGGTAGTGGTCTGCACAGCTGCATTGTCCCATTGACATTGCTGCAGGGGGGGTCTTGCTCGATCCAACCACATTAATCTGGAAGGGATCCACAGCTTTTCATTTTCTGTGGAAACAAAATTAGAAATTCTTTTTGCCAGTAACTTGTCCTTATGCTTAAATTTTGAAGTTAAAGCATTATATATATATATATATATATATGTATGTATGTATGTATGTATGTATATAATCCAGCAGCATTTTTTTCTTTTTGTTTTTTATTAATAATATAATTTAAACATTTTACAATGTGAATTCCAGTTTCCTCTCCCTTCCTCCCTCCAACCCTCCCTCCCTCCCTCCTTCTCTCTTACCCTCTTCCCCTGTGACATGCACCCTGGCCACCCTCCCCTCCCATCCCCCCACCCGTGTTCCACGTGTAGGGCTATGCTATCCAGGTTGGGTCATATAAATCTGTCAAGTCATTTGAAGTAAGGACTAGGACTTCTCTCCTGTCTCTAGGTTAAGAGGGTATCCCTCCATGGGGGATGTGTCCGCAAGATCCTTTTGTGCACCAGGAATAGATCCTCTTTCTACTGTCTGATGTCCCCCAGACTGATCAGTCCTAGCTGAGACCCATATTTAGGGGATCTGAGTCAGTCGCTTGCTGGGTTCCTAGCCATCAGTCTGGACAAAGAAGATGTAGCATCTCTATACAATGGAATACTACTCTGCAGAAAATTAATGGAAACTTGAAATTCGCAGGCAAGTGGATGGAACTTCAAGAATCCAATCTGAATGAGGTAACCAGTCACAAAAAGAGGAACAGGGTATGTACTCCCTCATGAATGGATTTTAGACCTAGAACAAAGGTCTACACCTTATAATACACACCACCAGACAAACTGGGATACACAGTGTATTTTAAGAGATTCACATATGGTCACTCACAAAAGGGGACAAGTCTCCCAGAGTACATGGGAAATGAGATGGCAGTGAATGGAGAAAGAACTAGGAGAAAGAGAAGGGGAGGGGAGGAAAACATGTGTGACTAGATAGATTCAGTCAGGGTGGGGGGAGACATAAAAAAGAGAGCCATTATTGGTTTAAAGAGAAAACTGAACCTAAAGAAAGGTCTAGAGTGACATGACTGACTCCAACTAATAATTAGAGCAACCATGGAAAAGCTACCATAAATGCCCTTCCCTGATAGTGAGATCATCAACTAAATTATCCACCATCATGGAGTCCTCATCGAGTACCTGTTCGAAAAAGAAGCAAACATCCATAACCAAACACTGAGTCAAACTAGAATCCAGATGCAGAGAGAGGGGACAAGACTAGGTTGCAGAAACTCACAAACACAATTCTTATGCTAAAGAAGAACAAAGAAGAATAGGCAAGGAAATATGGTGAATTTATTTCATTTAAATAAACAGAGTAAGAGATGCTTTATTCAGTCAAGTGTTTGCTGTCAAGCATAAACATGTAAGTTCAATTTCTTAAACTTGTGCTCAGAAACCAAATACAACCTGGTGACATGATGCTGTAACCCAGAACTAATATTGGTTTGGGAACAAAAATCTGTAGGATTTCTCACCATCCAGTCTAGACAAATTTGCATACCCAAAGTTAAGAGAATACATTGTCTCAAGAACATAGGTGGGGTACCACAGAGGATAGACACTCTATATCAGACCTCCATCTGCATATGAACATAAGTATACCCAACTTCATATATACTGAAACACAACACAGTCACACTAGAACACAAGTAAGATAAAGAGTAAAGTGTTTAATTTTCTTTACCCTTCTAAGAATTTCTTAGAAATATTTGGAAAGCATGAAAATCATTTTCAGAAAATACATATTTCAGTCAGATACTTATAAACGAAAAGAATATTTCATAGTAAACATTAAATGTAATAGGATTGTACTTAATTTGGAAATTTTTCTAGATATGGATAAAAATAAAACTTATGGTTCTGGAGTTTTTAGTTACATTGACTCCTTATAAAAGAATGTTAACCATTTTTTTTTTAACTTAAAGTTTAAACAAGCTTGTTTAACATATCAATCCCAGTCCCATACTTTCCCTCCCTCCTCTGTTCCCTCCACCAACCTCCATCTCATCAACTTTCTGCTCTCAAGGAGGGTGAGGTCTTCCATGAGGAGTCTTGAGAGTCTGTCATATCATTTGGAGCAGGGCCCAGGCCTTCCCCCATGTGTCTAGGCTGAGGGAGTATCTCTTTATGTGGAACATGATTCCAAAGTCCACTCATACACTAGGGATAAATACTGATCCACTACCAGAAGTCCCATTGACTGCCCAGTCCTTCCAACTAACACCACATTCTGGGTGTCTGGGCTGGTCCTATACTTGCTTTCCAACTATCGGGCTATAGTCCAGGAGCATCCCCTTGAGAACCATTTTTTTTTAATGTAACAGTAACTATTTTTAATTATTTTACATATTGATGCCAGTTCCCTCTCCCTCCCTGCCTTACTTCATTTCTCCCTCCCTCCCATGCTCTCTTTGAACAAATTGGTACAGTAGACATCTTCCTGAACATAACATCAGTGGCACAAACACTAAGATCAACAATTAATAAATGTGAACCATTTTTTATCTTATTATTTAAATGCAGTTCAAGTATTGTTCATAGTTTATTGGCTTGTCAATATTCCATATCATAGTTTTCTACATAAATACAATATTCTAAATATATCTACAGCAACATCAATACCAATATTTCTGAGATGTAGAAAAATATTAATAAAAGCAAAGAAAGGAAATTGAGCACCATTCAAGAGACACCCATTTTCATTGCTGGATCTGATTTGCTTTACCCTGCTGCTTCATGGTAGGTTGATTATCATGAGAGCCTAAGAATCTATTCAGCATAATCTTATGTGAAATTCTAGTAAAAGGCTTTTCAGACTATCTGACTTTTATAACTATGGAATTATCTAGAATTTTCAGCCTATACAATATGAAAGAGAGAAAATATATCTGTGTTTACTAAGGCTGGCATGAATTCTATCATTGACAGCATAAATGTGTTTCTTTTTGTTCTGTGAGGTAGAAGCCCAGTATGAAGGCTTCTGTAGTTTTATTTTCCTCATTTGTTTCTTTCTTTGTTTCCTCATTTTTCATGCACAAGGGAATAATTGATGTCATCAAATATCCCAATATATTCTTGTGGAAAAGACGTTCTCAACGGTCTAGGACCATGATAATTGCATTACTAAAGTTGATTTCCTTCTTTTGTGCCCCGTGCCCAGCTACTTTCATATGTTGATGCACTGCAGCTTAAGTTTCAAATATTTGGGGATCCAATCCAAACCATAACAGCATCCTCAGTTGTTTGAAAATAAAAGTACACTGTCTGCCCTTTTATATATAACCAGCCTGGGATGGAAGAAAGGAGCAAGTCAGGGAGAACATACAAGCACCTGCAAAGGGAAAATTCCTGGAATCTTGTTTCATGACACATACAGAGAAAGCTATATACATACATATATACTCACACATATATTTATTTATTTATCAACAGAAGGAATGGTAGAAGGAGACAGTGGCAGAGAGAAACTATCCAAATTAATACAGCTTATTGTTTATATATAACACTATATTGGAGGTGGAGATAGAGGATATGACAGAAACTGTAATGACTACATTTCTACAGTAAGAGCAGTTTCCTCTCTCAGCACAGAGAAATTTAAGACACACATCCACAAGCTATTTTTCACAGACATGTGAAAACTCTGTAAGGCATTAATTCTGATGGAGTCAATGCAAACCACATAGTCTCAGTTCAAATAGCTGGTGAGATTTAAATCATCATTCAGTAAAAGCATCATCACAGTGGTAACATTCACACTTTATTATATGCATTGGGAATTCTATCGTGGGAAATAATTGCACCATTTTCCTATGTTTTTGGAAAATGCAATAATATTTGAAGAAGTATCAGATGTCTTTGGAAGAAGTAACAGGGATAAAAGTATTTTCCTTTACCATAATGATAAAGACAATGAAAGTTTATTCAAAGGAATCTAAATCCAATTTGTTTTATTCTGTTTTCTTACATTTTATGTAATTTATGTAATTAATTTTATGTAATCCATTTTATGGATTAGGGTACCATCTTATTAACATTTTACTTGTATTTTTGATGTAATAACATATTTTGACTGTATATCATGAAAACTCATAATTACGTTACATTCTCTAATTCATTGTCTCACTATACATATCATTTGATTGAACCTTAAAATTTATGGAAACAAAATAATTGCCTAGATTTATCAGCAGAAAAAATATATCACAGTAATTAATCCTGCAATTCACAATTGGTAATTTTGATTAAAAAGATTATGACATTCCTAATATGATACACTTTCCTATAAAACATGAGCTTTTAGCTAACTTAGAAATTCCATGATGCGCTTTCCAGTTTGGGCCCCGGCAGGATGGCTCCTGCGAAGAAGGGTGGCGAGAAGAAGGGCCGTTCTGCCATCAACGAGGTGGTGACCTGGGAGTACACCATCAACATCCACAAGCGTATCCATGGTGTGTGCTTCAAGAAACGTTCTCCTCGGGCACTCAAAGAAATTCGGAAATTTGTCATGAAGGAGAGAGGGACCCCCAGACATTCGAATATAACAGGCTCAATAAAGCCGTCTGGGCAAAAGGAATAAGGAATGTTCCCTACTGTATCCATGTACGTTTGTCCAGAAAACGTAACGAGGATGAGGACTCCCCAAACAAGCTGTATACATTGGTGACCTTCGTGCCTGTTACCACATTCAAAAATTTACAGACAGTCAATGTGGATGGGAACTAACCTGATGAATGTCAAATAAAGTTGGAGAACTGCGTTCAGGGTTTGGTTTTCCTTTCTGTCTGTCAACTCACTGGTAGAGGTGTTTGATATTGTTTAGGATAGTATAGAAGTCTTATTGTTGAGAGTTGTTTATGAACCGCTGCTGATTTCTCTGTGTTGCCCAGCTGTCTGTCCAGGAACTCCCAGAAACATGCACCTCTACCCCCCAAGGGTGGGAATTAAAGGCATCCACTAAAAAAAAAAAAAAAAAAAAAAGAAAGAAAAGAAAAAAAAAGAAATTCAAAGATTCAAAGATGCTAATTTTAACTGTGTATTTTAGGGTACTCTTCAACATTAGCAAATACTTGCAGATCTTGCAGATTTCTCTGCCACATTTAGCATATAGCAATTGGCTTTCTGTGGAAAGAGTTGGGTAAGCTTACATATTATTGTAAAAAGAATTCCATTATTCAAGTGGGGATTTGTCAAATGCTTTAGTACTCAATTCAATGAAATATTAAACAAATTAGCAAAAAATAATTATAAATAAGACAATTAAAATGATAAATGGAATGCTGTGCTATTAAAGCTATTTCTACCTTAATTGTTTACTGAGATACTAGTTCTGTGAAATATACTAGAATTTGACGTTTAAGTACTTAAAATAGATTTTATAAATGAAAATCAGAAAGGATGAAGGAGGTAGAGATTTAAGATCATGTCTTATAGGAGCATGTAGAGGAAAATGTCTATCTAATAATTGTTCAAACAAAAGATCCTAGAAATTAGGATGCACACAGGCTGCAATTCTAAACACATCACATAGAAAACAAATTTGTGGTACAGAATTTGAACAAAACCTGATGCGCACCCATCCTTCTATTCTGATATATGCATTTATGTTTGGTAATGATTTGACTCCTGCTAGAAAAACAACTCCTTCCAGATGAGAAAATATGCTACGATAATTACTGAAAGTCTGAATAAATATACAATGTTCATCATTGGGAAAGAAATCCACAATAAACTTTGAGAGAATTTAATCAGCCTTAACCACAGTGATGATAATTAACACAGAGTCACGACAGAAATGGCTCAGGACTCGTTAAAATTTTAACACCTTGATTTTTACAATGTTATAATTCATAGAAAAGATGTGCTATACCATTGAGTTGAGTCTGTAGATGAAATTTAAGTCCATAGCTTTGAAGACTGCACTGATAAGATGTAAACATTCAGTTAGATTCTTATTAAAATTTGGAAGTAAATAATGAATTATGTACTTATATCAGAATATGTTCAATATACATTCTTGTTATTCAGCAAATTAATAGTGCTACTAGAATAAAAATCATTTAAATATTTTTAAAATACATTTTTTTTTCTACAGGCAAATTTTACTTTTACATATTAAGGTAATATTGTAGCTCATTCCATGTGTATTTCATGCCTATAATTTCTTTTGACCAAGATGGCTATTGACAAACATGAGAATCAAAATACTAAGATACTGAGGCACTTTATTCATTATCCTAATTCACTCATGGGAGGAATTCAGAAAGACTTAGTTCAATAATACCTCTGAATATTACAGATACTGAAATAAAATTGCTTATTGATTAAGTCACCAATATCACTATCATTTTATTAGTAATGTCCCTACTTTGTGGAGGTTCCAATATACAGATATATAAAGAAAGACATCACATGAAATATCATTACAAGAAAAGCTACTATTCAAAGCAACGGATAATGGGACCACATCAGTTTTGTTTGTTTGTTTTGCAGATTCTCTATCAAATTGTAAAACCTATTTTTCCCAGCTTCTGATCCTGCATTCCTTAAAACTTACTTCTCTCAGTTATAATGTTCAAGTTAAATTACGTTCTCTAGTCTACTTCTCAAATGTTTTGAAATCTTAACTAATGCTCAGCTGCTTTATGTGTCTCATGTCATGAACTAGACCATGTGTGTGTGCTTATGTGTGTGTGTGTATCTGTGTGTGTGTGTGAGACAGAGAAAGATAGTGTGAGAGAGAGAGAGACAGAGACAGAGACAGAGAGAGACAGAGACAGAGAGAGACAGAGAGGAATATACCCACAGGCACATATATAGAGAGAGAGAAAGAGAGAGAACAGATAGACACACACCAACACTTCACACACACACACACACACACACACACACACACACACACACGCGCACACACACACACACACACACAGAATCAATCCAAATAATATAGCTAAAGCATTCTCCTATTTGTCTGCTGTGTATGACCAAATAAAAGCAACAATGAAAAACACAACTCCAAAATAGTAAAATGATGAAAATTTTTATATCACAAGTATTTAGTGTATTTAATTACAGCTATGGGTAGTAAGAATAATTGCATGGAAAGATACTAGGCATTTTGAAATAGTATCAATGAAAACTAATTTGATTACCAAAAAAGACAATGTGGGTACTATTTTGCAATTTCTCTTGTTTTTTTCTATTTTACTTTTAATTTTTTTTTTGGTTGTTTTATAAGTAAGCACAACAGGACTAATAAGAAACTTGGCATTATTCTATTATCACTTTCAGGATACTAAAATATGAATTTCAGTATGTATATAGAGGTGTTTCTGCAACAAACTACAATGGCTTTAGAGTGACATAATTAGGCGTCCTTCAGCTGTTTCATCAGGTTACCGCCCTCATAGATTGGATTTACAGAAACCTAAAGCTATTCACTGGCATCAAGAAATGTGGTAATTATGAGATTGAGACCGTTTTCTGGGTGAGAAAACACACTACCTTACACAAATCTTTGTTTTAGAATGATAAATAACAGAAAATCAACACAGCAGACCAGTCACTGTCAGCAGCACCAGAAATATGAAGACTAAAAGGACTTGAGCACCTGCACTTTTAGGGTGTCACATGGAGAGAGGAATTTTCTTAGCTGTGTAGAGCTATTCCCTCATTTCAGTAAGTAATCAATCTGCCCTTGACATAAACTTTGATATGTGACACACGATTTCATTATCAATATTTGTGACAAATTATACCGATTATATATATATATATATATATATATATATATATATATATATATATGTGTGTGTGTGTGTGTGTGTATGAATTTTTAAATGTATTTTCTATTTTCTATGTTCTAGTTTTCTAGTCCAATATTTTTTTTGTAACAGAAGTAAGCCTGCATTTCTGTGCTTGTCTAATTAACCTGACTGAGTTGGAAGCTTTGAAGAGAATTTATCAGAGACCAAACCTCATATCTTCATCTGACTCTTTAGGCACTTCCTTGACTTCAGTCATAGCTGGGGTAAGGCAGCAGCAGCAGGAGCAGAAGTGAGGGCAGTATCTACAGGAGCAGCAGCCAAAAATGCAGATGGATCATTCAAGAAGACCTAGTCCTGTTCACCCAGTGGGAAGCTGTTCTTAGTGTCTACAATACCCCGATATGAGTGTATCCATTGATGAAAGAATGTGGCACTGAGGCACCAGTCACAGATCCTTACATTTCAGACACCCTCTAGAAAGGGAAAATACAGCTTGCCCCTTTGATGCTAGGCATTTCCAGGGAGCTGTAAGTGCTGCCCCTTCTGGATGAACAACCCAAAGGAGAAGAGAGAGGTGCTGAGCATGTGTGGCTAAGCTGCCTCCCACAGGGTCTCCAGATTTTATCAGCTGGCCTTCACTCAGAATTTTAACAGTACCCTTGGAGATTTCCTGGTGATGCATGAAAGAGGGATTCTCAGGCCTCTTATCAGTGTTTCCGGAGGGCACATGTGTGTGTGTGAGGTGGTGACAGTGTCAGCACTGGAGGCAGCACATATCTATTTGGCCAGATATGTTTGAACCTTGATGAAGTTCTTCATGATGACCACAAAGCTCACATTCCCCCTGCTAGGGGTTTCCCAGCATCTTCATTAGTGTGACATTGCCTTTAAACCCTGGGTGACAATCTCTGAGGCATGACCTTGATAACCACGGAAGGCTGGAATCAAGTTCAATTGATTCCGTAATATTATACAGCTATTAGATATCCCAAATTCATATTGGGAACTGATAATGTGAACCCCAAGTGGGTGCAGCAGAATCTCAAGTCCCTGTAACGGAAGGCCATAATGTTGATAGTCTAGTCTAATATCTTACTATTACTCCATATAAAGTAATCCTGATGAAAATCATTGGAAACTCTATTGGAGATACTTGCATCATGTGAATAAGACAGAAATTAAGAACCCTCATTCCTTAACAGACTGGTACATTTTATTCTCTATTTACTCATTTGGCATGAGTTAGAAAACTTTAAATAATTAAAGTCATGAAAATGGGTCAAATGTATTTCACACCCAAACATAATTCTTTAAAATACTTAGAAAATATTACATATTTTAGTTAGATGTGATAACATCTGTGTTACAATTTTGTATGTCAAATATGATTGCCAAATATTTCAAAATAACAGTTGTCATGTCTCTCAAAATGAAACTGCTTTGAAAAACTTTAAAATTCATTTCTCCATTGCACTGACAGAAATGCAGAACAATCATTTACTTAGATTATTAAAATTATGTGTATTCTTGTGTTTGAAAATCAGTAGATAATAATTTCTTGTAATGACAAATTTTAAAAATATATTTAGTTAATTAATGCATACTAATGAGCTGACATCTAATTCTTTTGTGGTAATCTTGCTAAACAATAGTTTTGTTTAAACAAATGTCAAAAAGTAACCATTTATTACTACATAAAGATGAAGGAAAGGTAAAGAAAATTATGTTACTTTTAATGGAGTAAATTATTTCTTCTACATAAGATTCTTCTGTGAAATTACTTATGCATGATGAATAGATATAAAATATTTATATCACTAAGAGTAAGATCTTTCCTCCTGTGTTAGTGTGTATTTACTTAGTTGTATATAAATATTAATTATTTTTTAACAAGTTATTGAATGTTGCATTAAAATGTATACATTGAAGCTACTCCTGGGCATTGATGTATAGGTTGTATGTTGTTATCCAGTTGCATATAATATCTGAACTATATTTTGCTAGCTATATCCCAAGGTAATTTGCTAGTGTGATATTTCTAGTTTAAATGTTAATTTGCTTTATTGGTAAGCATATAAATAGAAAACATCAATTTGAATCCCTGAATAAAACATATTTGATCTTTCTCTGCTTAAAGTTTCTGAGTATCATGTGTTTCCTACTTAAGTACAAAGATATGTAACTGAACTCTAACACACTCTGTGATAGTCACTGTAGGACTGCAGAAGCATGGGACACGAAATTTCTTTGCTTCTCTTCCTCCCCCTCTTCCGTCAAAGATAAGATTCTTTGTAAAGCCCTGGCTATCCCTCCGTAGACCAGCCTGGCGTCCAAATCAAAGATGCTTTCCCATGTGTTGTGATTAAAGACTCATCCAACACACCTAGTTAGAAAGCTATTTGCTTTTTAACATGATGTGGGAGAGAGATTTCACATAATAAATAGGTAAAGACACAATTAGTTGGCAAAGAAAACCATAAATTAGATTTCACAGTATAAAATGGGATGGTATTAAACCAATAGTGCTTGCAAAGTATTAAACCTCATACAGATGAACTGCTCTATATATTACATATTAAATGTATATTGTAAGGTTGTTGATTCCACAACAGTGATTAGATAGACTATGAATAAATGTAGAGGAAAGGTATGTATAATACAAGCTGAAGCAGATTTGAAAGATCTGAACTTTGCACAATCTATCCATTAGATAATATTGAATATATTTAACCAGATAAGACTTTTCATAAATTGTACCTTAAATCTCAGCTTGGTTTTCCTTTAGAACTAATTAATCTGCAAGATTAAAATTACCTGAGAGTGTTGAATTAAACATAAAATGTTATTTAGTTTCTGTAAAGGTCCTCTGAATTATGAAAAGACAATTAAATAGGAAGGGTATACTCATCAGATCATAATAACCTAGTAAAATCTAGGTAATTTTAGATACGACTCATAGTGTGAACTCAGTGTTAAATGCTGTGAAAGTTGAAGAATGGAAACATAAACTAAATTAGAATATACCACCTGGGAAATCTCATACAAACTGTTACAATTGCACTGTTATTTGAAAACTTTAAGATTTTGAATCACAGTGCAGGAAGCACAGATGGAGGAAATGATAAGAAGGCAAAAATTCCCTCTTCAAGCAACTTAAGTTCACCAATCACATTGGTTCTCTAATGTATACAAGCACACTCTAGGCAGTAGAGGAAGTGTGCTTGGCTCTCAGTGATAAATGCTGTGATTTTGTGTATCATTTCATCTCATTTTGAATGTTGGCAGGATGTAATAATTTGATAATAAACGAAAACATCTTTAATCACATAGTTGGGGGCAAACAGCAATTGGTAATCTTCCATGTTTATTTCATTTTACTCCATTTATAGTTGCACTTGTAATCAAGAAGACATGCAGTAACTGAGGAAGCTGAGCACAAATACCAGTGACTCTTTAAAATACCAGCATATTTAATCAAGTAAGAATTTATTTAAATTTATTTTTAAAAAACTTCTATTTAAAATCATTTTTTGGTAAATTAGAACAAAATCTAGTAAAAATATTAACCCAAATAGAAATTTTCTGCTACATATATCTGAGTAAATTCTTATATTCAGCATAACTGACCTATGAAATATGCTTCTAACTACTTATAGAGATTACAATATCACAGAGGATACAAATCACTTTTTATTTCTTTAAAGTGAAAAGTAATAGAAAGAGATTATATTAAAGAGCAAGGCACTTGAACCAGAATAAATAATAATCCTGATTACTGACCTAACTCACATCCTTTATTTCAGTTATGATTTGATTTCAGACTTATTCTGGTTCTCCTGGTTCATGTACAGAAAACCAATTTACATAAAAACACATTGTGCTTAATTGAGCATCTAATTGTATGAAAATGGCTGTCAGTCATGCAATAGTAATTGGCAGTTTCAAAATAGGCAATGGTTTAGTGAATTGCACTATCATTTTTTCAATGCAGTTTCTATGTAGTCACTCCCATAATTATTATACTTGAGATATATTCAATGTATACTCATCACATGGTGTAGCATGTATGTTTCTGCCAGCCCGCCAGTCCGGTCCTACAGCCGCGCCAGCCCCAAATAACACTCTGTGTCTCTGTATTTGATATAATCCTTTTGGCCAATTACCATTATTGTTTATGGGCTAGCTCTGCCTTAATTATTAACCCATTTCTACTTATCTAAGTATTTCCACGTGGTCGTCTTATCGGGGAGCCGCGGCAGGAGTCCTGCTTCTTCCCTGGGCTACATCTCGACTCCAACTACTACTTCCTATTTCCTCCTCCTGGTCTCCTAGCCCCACCTATCTTGTTTCCTACTGGCCACAGAGCTTTATTAACCGGTATGAGAAACATATATACAGACTAACATCTCCCATCAACATGGTGTCACTATTAAAAGGTAAATTAATCAGTGTGTTTCACTGAGCTATAGTTAAGAAACAATAGACATTCTTACATGTAAAATGTAATACAAAATAGATATATCTTAGAGATAGCAATATTGACCTCAGCACTTGATGGTGATTGAGTATGAATTTCTTGCAGCTGGTGGGGATTAACACAGAGATTACTGCTTGACATTGTGAAGAGGGTGAGAGACTATGGAGCAATCAGTCTTGTATGAGATTTCTTTCCATATGCATACTTTGCAAGGCTTGGGAATCTCTTTGGATGACAAGTCAGAAACATTGTAAGAAGCTAAAGTGAAGAAATATTCCCCCAGACACAAAATGATAGATGGACATATGAACTACAGAGCTTTAGATCTGCAAAATTTCAAGACACTTGGAGACCCCTACTTGTAAGGGCTAAGAGACCTGCTCCAGCACCTACCCAGGGTCCAAAGGTGAAATTCTTCTTAGGAGTGAAGGAAGGGATACAATATTTCTGTAGTAACCTCACACATAATCTGAGGTTCATGCTCTTTATTTCATGCCAGTCTATATTTTTCTGTTTCTACTCTAATTATCCTGTCATACTTGTAACTTTTCCATGCTTCCTGTATCTTCTTCTATTCTAAAATGTCTTCTACTTCAGGAGCCTTGACATTTCTCTCATTAGTCAAAAGCACATTCCAAAAGCAAGTGATAAGTAACACATGGGATCCAAGCCATAGGAGGAAAAATCATAACTAGACCAGTGAGGGCACAGTGCCCAGTGACAACTTTGAGACTTGGATCTATTTATCTATTAATAATAGATCTTCACTGGCAAGTGAAGAATTAGCATGTTTTTGAATAACCTTGGTAGACATATATGATTCTGACCTTGTGCAAGCTGGAAAGTTTTATTTTTACAAAAAGCCTTTAGTATGGTTTGAGCTTGCTCTGAAGTGATAGTGAACTAAATGTATTCAGTAGGTTTAGTAAAAGAACAAGGCAAGCTATTAAGAGTTAACTCTAGTTAATACTTACTGTATCTCACATGATCCCTGACACATACTGAGAAGGCAAATTGGATTCTTCATCCAACACATAACCAAGAAGTTATCTGGAATGGATAACCAGAGGAAAAGAAAATAAATAAAACAAAAAACAAAAACAAAACAAGTTTTCTGCTAGAGAGTGACACAGGACTATATCAACCCCACTCCAAGACAGTCCCCATATCCAGAAATAATTGAAAATTACCAAAAAGATTCAGATTTTTGTTGTAATTGTGGGGGTTAGGCTTTATTCTGGTAACTTTTGTCTTATTCGCTTTATGTTTAGATTGATTTTTGTTTTTATTTATGGAGACAAAAAAGAAGAGGGAGAGAGTGATATCACAAAGTGGGATGAGTTCCAAGTTGGAAAGAATATGAGAAAGTGAATCTGGGAAGATTTAGGGGAGAGGAATGTTACAAAAATATAATGCATAAAAACTTTTTAAATAAAAATAATTTAAAATGTAAAAATGAATTGTTTCTGTAGTGGTTTACTAAAACATTATGACTCTAAAGATCACATTTTATACCAAGTGTACTATTTTGTGAACATATAAAATAAATGCTTCTGTGAATTTCACAAACATTTTCTCCTCATCTACCAATTATTTTGGTTCTTAGGCTGATAGCAATAGTAGAAGTTATTAGTCTTATTTCACTTGGAATAATACAACCTTATCATTATTATCATTTTTTCTCTTAAATGTAAAAGGATGTTTATGTTAGTTACTTTTCTATTGTGGAGGACATTCACCATAAATTTGGAAACTTATAGAAGAAAGAATTTATTGAGATTTGTGCTATTGGAGGGTGAATGCATGGCTGACACATAGCAGGGCAGTTTGTAGACAGGCAAGATGTTGCAATAGTAGCTGAATCTTACTTTGGATTCACAAGCAGCAGGAACAGATAAAGAAAGAGCTATAGATAGAATTGGGAGACATAGACAGACAGAGACAGAGAAACACACACAGACACAAACATACACAACACACAAATACACACACACACACAGAAACAGAGATAGACAAATAGAGACAGAGAGAGAGACAGAGAAAGACACACACACACACACAGAGAGAGAGAGAGAGAGAGAGAGAGAGAGAGAGAGAGAGAGAGAGAGAGAGAGAGAGAGAGAGGAGAGAATAAATTGGAAAAAACTGTGGCTTTGAATCTTGAAAACTTGCCTTCAGGGACAAACTTCCTCCACAAGGACACACCCCCTAATTTTCCCAGATAGTTCTACCAATTAGGGGCAAAGCATTCAATATGTAAGACTATGGTGTCGAACTTCTTTCAAATCATTTATTTTTATTGTGTAGCACTTTGTGTTGTAACAATATATATATCACAGTATTGGGAAGTAATAGAAGCAGTGCCTTTTAATTTTGGCTTTGATTTCCAAGCATGGACTTCAGGCAGCCAGCACAGTCTAGGAATGTGGCTCTCATGCTCACAACTGAAGAACAAGGAATTGAGCCAGAAGAGAAGGATATCCCTACCAACAAATTCCAGCTTAATGTTTCAATTACTGATCCCAACATAAAGGATGGTTACCTCTTTAATATAACACATGAACAAGCATGTTTAAAAGCTAAGTCTGCATAGCTGTGCAAGATGTTTCAAGTGCCACCCTCCTATGGGAAAAATTACTAAGTAGGATAGCAATGGAGGGATGTCAGGTCAGGCAGGCATGATGTACATATAACCTTCTTTGAACTCACACCTCACAGGTCTTGTGGGCATCTGTGAACTTTACTTTCTTCTGCAACTTTCTTTCTATCTGTTTTTGCAACCAAAGGAGCCACTGGTTCTTCTGGTAATGGATGGTGACCTCTTCTCCAGTCAGTGGCTATCATTGGCTGGTACTTTCAGATATTCAGGTAAGCAAATTTTCTTTTTCAGGATAAAACCTTGAGGGCAGCAGGAATCTCAGTACCTTTCTCTTGCCACAGATTGGAAGGATGCCACATAATGAAATTGTCCAGGGTCTATATTGATCTTGTGAGACAGCAACCCAGAATACAATCTCTTCTCTTCCAATAGCGGCCTAACCCTCTCTGCCATGTTCTGATAGCATCTGGAAAAAGTCTGTCTTGGGGCCTGGTTTACTAACTGAGGTTGCATGGGTAAAGAAAGTTAAATTAGATAATGTGGTTGGACTCTGTATATAGCTTCTAAATTTCCTTATGACTTGCCATTGTCTGCTTCTATTATTACCCTGCCGGCTTCTAGTCTTGCATGTAACATACAGATGAAAGCTACATTCATTTCAACAAACATAAATTATCAACTTTCTGTTAATGATTTTTATATGCAAACATTGTATCTAAAATACTTCCCTTTAGTGAAACCTCTAAAGTAACCTTTTTGGATTAAGAATACAGAAGAACAGGAGGCCATTTTCTAACTAGTAATCAATAGACCAAACAGTTGTGTAATTATTACACTGTACAGAAACCTTAAATAAAAAATGGTTTAAAACAACACATGTTTGCTAACTTGTACTTGTCACTAAAGTGAAACAGATCAAATTTTATGGATCTGTAATTACATTTACATTGGAAAAGTCTTAATTAAGAATATATTTATTGTATCAAATATATCTCCTTATATTTACTAGTGTACATATGGCATAATAGACATAATTAGTGTACAGAAATCAGTTACAAAATGGTTGAAGTTACTATCTGACTTCATGAAAAGATTTCTGCAATGGTGTGTTTTATAAACACTTTCTGTAATCTTTAGTGCCTGAAGCAAGAACCCACAAAAGTATAACTAATGTGTTAAGGGGAAAAATGAAAGACAGATTTACAGATACAGAGCAAAGCAGATGCCTCTGTGCTGCCCCTCTGTCTCTTGGTAAAAGCATGCTTCCCCTCCAGTTTATCAGCTGTCACTTAGTAGACAAGACTGCATCCTAGAGTTTGCTGCCTCAAGGCTATTTGGTGGAATGCATTCCCACAAGTGTCTATTACACACTGAGAATGAAGATGGGTTTGAGAATGAAGGGTATGCTCTTAATAGTTATGAAATATCTACATGCAGAACCCATGCCAGGAATCCAGTTGCAGAAAGGGAAGATTGATGAGCGAAGAGGTTAAGACTAGTCTGGAGAAACCCACAGAAACAACCAACCTAAACAAGTGGGATCTCATGGACTCCAGACTGATAGCTGGCAAACCAGCATAGGATGCACACAGCCCCCCTAAACATGGGTGTCATTTAGGAGGCCTGGGCAAACTATGGAAGTTCTGTTAGTGGATCATTATTTATCCTTAGTATACCAAAGGACTTTGAGAGCCCATTCCCCATAGAGGGATACTTTATCTGCCTAGACACACAGGGAAGGGCTTATGCCCTGCTCCAAATGATATGACAACTCCTCAACTCCTCGTGGAAGGCCTTACCTTCCCTGGAGAGCAAAAAGGTGATAGGATAGGCGTTCAGTACAGCGCAGGCAGTGGAGGAGGGGAGGGAGGTGGAACTGGGATTGACATGTAAAACAAGCTTAATCTAATTTAAATTAGAAACAAATTTGCTAAAATACATAGTTAATCAATAAGAATAAATGAATCTTTAAACAAAGATCTCAGATGTTATTCAAAATGTTTGAACACTACCACCACTTCCATTACAAAATATTAACGTTGAGTTAGACTGCTTCTAAATTCCATATAAAGTGGCATTTTAAGTAGTTGATTTACACTTTTTTGAGTTATGAATTACTACTTTTGTTTCTCCTGACACATTATTTCTGTCTTAAGAATTACAACACTGTTTGTAAATACTGAGATTTAAAGATGTTTAAAGTTGCTACATTCTTTCTCAATGTAGACTGTGAATACATACTCCTTAAGTGATTATGAAGAATTTTGAAAATATACTACCCGTTGAATCCTCCAAAAGTTTAAATTATTATAAAATCTTTGAAGTAAACTTTTAATCTCAAAAAATTGGGAAATCACAAGAAAGGTAAAAATGTTCAAAAAATTTATAAATCGCTTATAACATGGCTTAAGAAAAAAATCACAATGAAAAATAAAATATGAAGTACTGAATGATGATAAAGTAAAAATAAAAATATGGGCTTCAAGAGTTGGTTGCACACACTTTTAATCCCAGGATGCAGAGGCGGGCAGTTCTCTGTGAATTTGAAGTCAGCCTGATCTACAGAGCAAGTTACAGGACTGGTTTCAAAGCTACAGAGAAACCATGTCTCAAAATCAAAACAAAAAAAAACAAAAACAAACAAACAAAAAAATAAAAAACAAAAAAAAGCATGGCATATCAAGTTACTCTAATGTGCGATATATGTCATGAAATTCCTAATGTAAAAACTTATATGTAATAGAGAAAAAATCTATTCAGGTATATTATATACAGTCTTTGGATTGATTTCCTGTCTGCCTAACCTAGAGTTTGTGCACAATAGGAGTTATTTTGTATGATACCTAGTTGTGAATACATAAAATGGATTTGTCTGTAGATAGAGCATTATTACTACAATGTCCTAATATGAATATATTTATTCCTAAAATATGAAGAAAACTGGAACCAATTATTTTGATACACTCCAAATTCCTTACTTTACGTGGGTTCTGTCTTTTAAACTTTGGGAGATAGATAACATTGTTAATGTGTTCAGTAAATATTACTTTTGTTTTCTCAACATATCTTTGTTTTACCAGTTGCTAATATGTAAAATTATTACATTTCCTCTTGTAATTTTGGATTGACAATTTTTATCTTTAAGTGATTTTGTATTTGATTGTAGATTCATTATATCATAGAAGCATCAAAGTGTTGTTTATGGAAAATATTCTAGTGCATCAGCCAAGTAACACTTCTGACCTTCACAACGACCTGTATGCAATCACAAAACTGAAACATTTTAAGTAAATCCAGATTAAAGAGGAAAGGGTCTATTATTTTCATTGTTTTTGGTGATTTCTTTACTGCTACATAACAGATATATGTAACATCTCCCATTATTCCTAAACTCTGATCTCTGCTTATTTGCTTTAAATCTCCTATTTTAAGTAAATGAACTTAAACCTTACGTATTTTATGTTTTTTTTTTTAAAAGGAAATTATATACCCTAGGAACTTTTAATATTTTTTCTCACCATGGCAATAGACACAATATCTGGAGAATAAACATCATCCAATATTGTAAATAGAGTGCATTTTCAAAGAAGGAAAATGCTAAATACATTAGCAGTATTTAAAAGCAATTAACAGAGGAAACATAGCAACCAAAGCAATCCATGTTGTAATCACCTTGCCATTCAATTCTGATTTGTAGGGAGAAATGACATCAGATTCCAGTTAAGAAAATGGAGATAGAGAAGGATGGCTGACCTGATAAAGCACCATCATATTGCGGTGTAATTTTCTTAAATGATGAGACTCTCTCTCATCAACTGCATCAGAAGCCTGCATCCATGGGAGAGGCATGAGGGAAACTTACCAGTCACATTATATTATAATTGGTTAGGGAAAAGTCTTCATAATAGACACATGCAATGCCATGCACAGTGGGATTGGTAGGATAAAATCCTCTGAATAAGAAAAAATAATTGCAATTCATTAAGAAATAATTGCATATTTAATGAATATCAAGAGAATTCAGTTTATTTATTTCAACTAAAAATGTCTGGCTTCAAAATGTGCTTTCCTTTTTCTTTTAAAAATGTGCTTTCCTTTTTCTTTTAAATTCATTAACATAATGTTTATATTTTTCTGTAAGTATATCTAAAATAATTTAAGAAAAGAAACTTAGACAAATATCATTCACAATTACTATAAAAATTTTGCATAAAAATATAATACTGAAATATTTATGGATGTCAAAACATTGATTCATGAATATACCAGTTTGGGGATTACCAATTTGATTGGAACCACTTATGAACAGTTGTTTTGTACTTTATCATAAGTTTTATTACATTTTATCATCATCATGGTTACATAAAACTGGTCACTACTTGGTCATTGCTATTTACAAGTTTGAATATGAATGATATATTTGTGTCTATCGTTCAGATTTTTGTTATAGATTTTCTTCATTTAGCAAGCACTGCCTTTGTGGATAGTTCTAAGTTAACAGTGCATAGGCTGTTAATTTAGTAGTAAATATGAGATACATCTAATTAATAATCCAAATAATATAAACTAGCATTAACTTTCAAAGATCAGAAACTAAAACAGAAAGAAAAAAAGATAATTCAAATATATGATATTTTCTTCTTAAACATCCATCATCATTAACTGTTTACATCAAAAATAATTCAATTGAATGCCAAAATAATGTTTTCAATATTTTATTACTCTTTTCCCTTTTTCTGAATCCTTTGAAGATAAAAGAGGCATTTTAATTAAGATGCAATGGGAATAAAATTAGAATTATCATATCATGCTATTCAATAAAAGCAGCTTTAATTATAACTTTTCCTGTTTATCTCACAGATTTAAGGGGAAAACATCATAGGCCAAAAATATTCTCTTAAATATTATATTTAATTACATACTACTTAAACTTTATTTTGATGAAGGAATGACAATTTTAGTTTGATAACCCTTAGTCTTCTAGTCAAGTAGAAATTCACATATATATATGAAATACTCATTGCCTTATTTAACAGAATGATTATTTACCCTATCATGGACAAACTGTGCTTGAAACATATTCTCATTTAATAAATTTCATTAAATTACTCTCTTTCCTTAAAACCTCACCATTATAATGACTGTGGTTCTTATAAAATATAAAAGACTCTGCTTACCTAATGACTTAAAGTGGTCTCTGCTGATGTCTGAACATTAAGATGCTAAGCATCTTTTCCATGATTATCAGTCAGTGAAAAATAAACTAAAATCAAGTTTTTCTAATAATTTCAGAATAACTCAAATATATTCTTCATAATTTTGAGAGACTTGTTTACAATTAAAATGTGGTAGTCTTTTGAGAATACAGAAATAGACTTCCTATTAAATCAAATTAATACTTTAAAATAATTTATAGTTATTTGTATATAGAAATAACAGCTAGAGGCAAAGGGACACAAAACCTATTGTTTAAAGAACAATGACAGTAAAATTCTCAATTATGTGAGTAGTGGGTATTCTGAAAATAACTTGAAATAGAAAATTTTAAACAATTTCACATAGGTAGGTATTATAAACAAATTTGAGAAATTAAAGTCAGATATTGAAGGCGAAAGAAAGAGGCAATCTTTGTATTTGTTTACACAGGGACATCTATGAGGATAGATCATTGGTTTTTCAGAAATATAGTAGTAAGTCAGAAGGGAATGAATAATATGCCCAGTAAACAAAGCAAAGCATGAAACTTACAAAACCTGAGCAGGAATACTGTCTAAAAACCTTTATTAACATATTGATTGATACTTCCTGAGAAAAACAAAAATTTAAGGTTATTTACCAATACTAAAGTGACCTTGATAAAAATGACAAAGGAAGTCCTTCAAGCCAAAGCTACAGGGTTAAAAAATGCAACAGACCAGTACTAAAAGTAAATCAGCTTGTAATGGTAAATATGCAGTGAAATAAATTTTATGACATTGTCATAGTGGTGTGTAAGTCATTTCACCATGAAGAATTCAAAGTACAAAAGAATAAGGAAGTAGAAAATATGTTCATGGAAACACTGTATATATAAAAATGATTTGCAATATCAATAACATAAACAATATGTTGTAGCACTAAAGATTGAGAGTATGGGGTTTGATTTGCAGTTCAATTTAAGTTTCCAGCTTAAAATAAATAGTTACAAATATAAGACTAAAAAGACTGAGCAAACATGAGACACTAAAATTTCACACATCGGCATACATTTAAACAAGACACAAAAATAACTATAGCACAGGGACTCTGAACAAATCCAAACTTTATCAGTTATGCCATAAATGGACTACAAACAAACAGACATAAGGACAAAAAACATATGTTAGCTATAAAAAAGAGTAATTTATGGCTCCTATCCTGTACTTGAGATTACTTGCTACTTTGATTTGTTGTCTGATTTAAAGATTAAATTGAAGGCTGATCGGTTAGCTCAGCAGTCATGTGCTGCTCTTGCAGAGGATATTAGGTCATTCTCTAGCACCTACATAGAGGCTCACAGCCTTCTATAACTCCTGTCAGAGGAGGGACAAATCCCCATGCTGATACTTGCAGATAATCAACACACACATGGTGCGCACATGAGCATCCAGCCACCCTCCTTTGCCCCCCAAAAAATCAGACATGACATTGAAATGTAACAAAGAACGTGCTAAGAAGTCAGCATTATAGACTGTTTTGCTAGAAAACAAAGATCATGTTTTCCATAGCTGACAGTATTGTTAAGTAAAAAGAAAGCAGACACTCTGGGATTTGACATCCATGGATATCTGTTAGAAATAAAACAAACAAACAAACAAAATGTTGTGTATTGTTTTTGTAAAGTTAGGATACAATACATTTGATGAATGCCTCCTTTTATAACAAATAAGTTGAACTGTGAGGTATTAGTGTAACTCTCCAGATGTTTTACAGATGGCAAGGTCTGTATTTTTGTTTTGTGGTCTATAATGTTATTTTATTAGAATTTGCAAGAATTTCCTCTGCCCTTGTTTTTCACAATGGGAAAGTGCATAAAGAAGATAAAAGTAAGTCATAAATTAGATGGCTCATATTCTATTTATGGCATCTTATGAAATAATTTCTCAATTCTCTGGCATTAGCACACTGATTTGTGATATGTAGATATATCTCTTTTATTTGGATATGAAAGCATGCAGCTTAGATTACATTTAGGGTCATTGATGATGTTATCATTCATTGACAGTATGGTATGAGAATCTCTGACCACCTATAGAAATCATTGGTATTCCCTTAATAGAGCTAAAAGTCAGAAGAGTTGCATTTACAGCATCCATTCCTACCTCACTTTGACTAAAAACCATGTGGATTATTAACTGGATCATCTTATGGTAAAAAAAAATGGTTCTATTTCCTGAGTATTGTTCAAAGTTTTAATAACTTAAATGAATTAACCAGCTTTCAAAGGTCACTTTTCCAATAAATGGCAAATAAAAAAAGGTTAATAAAATGGTTCACAGACATTTATTGTTACTTACAAGGGTTATTCATTCTGACATCTATATATGCATAATTATAGCCAACCTCTAAAATTGTACAAAAAGCTTTTTCCCTTTTTTCTAGTCAGCAGAGCAAAGATTACATCTAACTGTGGCATTTTCACGTATTTGAGAGCAACCTCTCTCATAAATGTGCAACTGATTTGGTTGAAATGTGCTATGACTGCTGTTAGTTTTTGTTTTGTTTAGTTTTTACATAGACATCAGAAAGAGGGCCAAAGCTTTAGAGTGATCTTCATTTTGTGAAAGTGGGTTCAGCCTGTAGTTCAGGGTGTGATACTGAAAACAGGAAACCACTTCAAAAGTAGAAAAGAAATATTAAATGAACATCATCAAGACTCTTATTAGAGATATGACATAATAGAAACATAATATTGGCATTAGGGATGATGTCAGCTACTCTGACTTTGATGCAGGCACATTTAGTATAACCTTTATTTTAAACTTAACTAAGTCTTAAAATAGAGTTTTTGAAATTATTATTTATTTGGAAATCAGAAACAATGTGCCTTTTGTCATCTCTTGGGAATATCATATAATGAATCATGGTATTTACACTATATAACAATGTGGTTTTGTCATCTCTTGGGAATATCATATAATGAATTATGGTATTCACACTATATAACTTCCACAATCTTTTCCCACCTGATCCATATTGTCGTCTTCACTACCCCTAACAAACAACATGTCCTTCCATAAAATTTGCTTTAGCTTTTCATTATTTTAAAAGAGACTATCAGGAAGCAGATAGCTTAAAATTCTTGTGCTTGCAATATGTCCACCTTGCCTTTGATGTTCTCAGAGCCTTAAGTCTAGACAGTTTATTGTAATGTATTAATGTGAGTTGATCCTTATATTTTGATCATTTGTGACTTTTTATAATTATCTCTATTTGCTGCAAAAAGAAACTCCTTTGGTAATAGCTGAGCGTTATGTTATCTGTGCATATTTAGAATTCAGTGAAAGAGTATATTCATTAAAGAAATAGGCAGCAGGAAGGTATTTATTTATTTGTTTGTTTGTTTGTTTGTTTATTTTCTAGGTTCAATTACCACACCAGACACTGGTACACAGGTAATTAACTAAATTTACTACACAAGGCTTGGATTCCTTCCTACTGAGCAGCCTTTAAGTACAATTAGATGGAATGGACATTGCAGTCACAATACAAGTACAAAGACTGTATCTTTTAAGATGTTTTGACCTGCTCATCATTGTTGAGGTCTGCATGCTTTACAGCAGCCTAGAACTACAAATTGCTTTTGTCTATTGGCACTTTTAAAGGCTTCTTCAAATATCATAGAGGCTGTCTCTTAGATCAGAAAACACACTTTCAAGTCAGCCTCAGATAATTTTAAAGCTGTGTGTCATAAGCATGTAGTGTCCTCAGAGCCTGAGGGCTAGTGGAATAGCCTATACTGTTCCTAGGGTCTCTTACACTCCCCAGACCAATGATTCCAAAGAACATTTCCCATTTCTGTCATATTGATATTGTCAATCTATGAATTTGGGGAAGAATATTACCATCCAATTAGTTAACTTCAATTATACAATTAAATTTTAAGTATACATATAACATTTTACATGAACAGATTATTTCCTTACTCTTTGTGTACATCTTTAGGGTTACTTATATCTTCTCTCTCCCTTTATGTTGTATTACTCTGTCTTCTCTACTTGGTACTCCACCCAATTTTGTCATATAACATTCATAGAAACTGTGTGCTACTATTATCCTCACTGTTTTCCTGATGCTGGTTTGAGTGAACTTAGAAATGTGTACATTTGTTTAATGATTTCTAACCTAAAACACTGTATGTCTTTGGTGTTTGTGGTCATGTTTCCCTGTTCAGCTAAGAATCTGCTAATTTAGATTAACTCCTTTGTAAATTTTTTTCATATAGCTGCTAATCTTGGTCATCTTCTAAAGAACAAGATCTTTGACATGCTGCTTTATTGTACTAAATTATTTGGTTCTGCTTCATTAACTTCTAATCTGATTATTATTTATAGACTGTTGGATTTGGATTTGGTTTGTTCTTATTAGTACAAATTCTTGAGTTTCATCATTCATAATATTATTTGTGTGCTGTCTGATTTTTTGGTGTAGGTGTTTAAAAAAATTCTCCTTTAGGTTTGTTAATGTCTTCGTAGCTTTTGTTATCTTGTGTTAACATTTTCATTTAATTCCAGGAAGCCTTTATTCCCCTTTTTAATTTCTTCTTTGACCTAATAATCTGTAATGTGCTGGTTAATCTCCATGAGTCTGTGTTCTTACTAGGGTTCTGTTTGCTGTTGATTACAATAGTATTACATACAATATTATACAAAGTATCTTCAGACAAGATACTTGGAGTGACTTCAACTTCCCTGACTTTGGCTGGATTGCGTTGCACCCCATAATAGGGTCAACTTCAGAGAATATTCCAATTGTTGTAAACTATATTTTGGAGGGGGTTGGGTGGAATATTCCACATTCATTAGGTCTATATGATATTAGTTATCATTTAATTCTGGTTTCTTTTTCATTATATCCAGATTACCTGTCTTTTGGATAAAGTAGGGGTACTAACATCGCCTAATATTACTAAACTATGTTTTTAAATTCAAGATTACTCGTTATGAAATTGGGTGCACCAAAGTTTGTTGCATGTATTTTAGAACTGTAATAAATTATTAGTTTATTATTCTCTTTGACTAATATCTTTTATTATTTCAGTTTGAAGACTATTTTGTTTGTGTCCTGTTTGGTAACAAGGACTGTGTCCTCTTATCTGGTTCCTACAGCTGTTGATCATTCTATAGTCTCAGATCTAGGCTTTATTTCCATTTTCCTCTTCTATCTGCAACTTTCATTCTCTGTGGCCTTGCTACTCTTGAAACTCTTTGAGTTATTGGCTCCTCCATCAAAGGAAGATTCTTCTATTTCCCTACTGATGATGCTATTCTTCCTCAGGCCCTTCTTTTGTGTTGCCAATTCTGTCATCCTAGTGAAAGCAGCAAAGAGACTTACTGAAAAAAAAGGCCTTTACTGGAGCCAAGGCTGCATCATCAAGGTAAACACCAGAGGAGAGTGTTTCCCAGCCAAAGTCCTGAGAGAGCCTGGAAAGTTTGATTATGGCATATGAGAAAAGTTGTTTGTATAAACCTAGTTATTTGTTGTGACCAATAACAAGTCAGTCTTACTGCCATCATAATCATAGCAAGTTTTAATTTGCTCAAATAACAACCCTGATTCTCAGGATAAAATATTGGGATAAAATCACACACCTAGTCCTGTTGTTTGGGGTAACCATGACATTGATTCTTAACCCTGGTAATATCCATATTTCTGCTTGATCAGTTGGGTAAGTTTTGTCCTTCTGGCCTAGGTGAAAATGGTTTTGTGGATATGTAAATTTGTGGAGGCTAATGATAAAATAATATCTACAATAATTTGCTTCAAAAAGCTCTGATTAAAGCTTCACCTGCAACAGCCAGGACAATCAGATAAAGTTAACTCTCTTGTAGCTTCCTGAATGTAGCTATGGAAAATTCTATAACTGATGTAAGTATAGTCCATCTGGTTATTTGTCTTTTCTTTGAAGGTAACCATGGTAGCAAGGAAAGTTCTAAAATCTACTATTCATGCAGACACTTTTCCCCATCGTAAATGCCTTTGGTTATTCACATGAATAAATGTCAGAATAAATGCATTTGAAGACTAAAGAGATGTTTCAGTACATACTGCTCTTGCAAAGAATTGAAGGTAGATCTCAGAACTCATGTATGTCAGCTCACAACCAGAAAGACAGAAACTGGTAAAGGAGAGTATAATACTTTCTCAGACCTTTAGCTATAAAATAATGACATGGAGACGTATTAATAGTTATGAATACTCAGCCTTATTTTATGCTTACTCCACTATCATTTATAACTTAATTTAGCCTGTTTCTTATAATTGATATTTTCTATTGGGGCTTTTCTCAATTCATATACTAGATTCCTTTCAGGTGGAGAGACAGTTTTTCATAGGGGACACAAATGCTGCCACTTGACAGTATCTGCAAGTTTACAATTTGATGTCATTAATTTTTTGTTGTTTTTATTTATTTTTTTCTATTTATTTTACATACCAACCAAAATACCTCCTTCTTTCCCTTCCCCCACCTAGACTCCTCATTCTTTTGCACCCTCATAGTCTACCTCTCAGAAAATGTACAGTGCTCCTTGGTGAGTCAACAAAGTCTGGAACATCAAGTTGAAGCAGGCCAAGTCTTACCCGTCTGTATCAAGGTTGAGCAAGGTATCACTCAATAGAAAATAGGCTCCAGAAAACCAGTTCATGCACTTGGGATAGTTCCTTTTCCCACTGCAAGGGGTCACTCAAAAAATCAAGTCACATATCTGTCATCTACATTCAGTTGGCCTAGCTAGGTCTAATGCAGTTTTCTCAGCTATTTCATAGTTCATGAACTCGCACTAGTTTAAGTCAACTGTCTATGTGATATTTTTTTCATCATTCATATGATTCCTCCTCCTTCTCTTCAGCTGAATTCCAGGAACTCAGCCTAGTGCTTAGAGTTGGGTTACTGCATCTCCTTCCATCTGTTACTGGATGCAGGCTCTATAATGACAATTAGGGTAGTCACTAATCTGATTAAAGGTGAAGGCCCTTTTAGGCACCCACTATACTATTGCTTGAATTCTTACCTGAGAACCTTCTTGTGGCTTTCTGGGTATTTCTCTAGCACCAGGTTTCTCTCTAACCCCATAAAGACTCCCTCTATCAATTTATTTCTTTCATTGTTCTCTTTCTCTGTCCCTCCCTCAACAGGGCCTTCTCAGTCCTCCATGTTCTGTCTCCTACTCCCTTCCTCTTCTCCTTCCCAGGAAGTCTTAACTATTTTCCTACCTTGGGACTCTTGATTTGTCTACTTTTGGGGTGTCCTTTTTACTAAGCTTCTCTGGTTTTGTGGATTGTAGCCTTCTTATCCATTGCTTTATATCTATTATCCATTTATGAGTGAGTACATACCATGTCAATCTTTCTGGGTCAGGATGGTTTGTCCTAGTTCCAATCATTTGCCTGTAAATTTCATGAAATCTTCATTTTGTACTGCTGAAAAATAGTACTCTATTGTATAAATGTAGCACACTTTGCTTATCCATTCTTCAGTTGAGGGGCATCTGGATTGTTTCCAGGTTCTGCCTATTACAAAAAATGCTGCTATGAACAGAGTTGAGCAAAAGTCCTTGTGTTGTGATTGTGCATCCTTTGGATATAAACCCAGGAGTGGTATTGCTGGGTCTTGAGGTAGATTGCCTCCCCATTTTCTGAGAAACCACCACCATACTGATTTCCAAAGTGGCTATACAAGTATTCATTCCCCCAGCAATGGAGGTATGTTCCCCTTACTCCACATACTTTCCAGCATAAACTGTCATCAGTGTTTTCTATCTAAGCTATTCTGACAGCTGTAAGATGATATCTCAGAATGTTTTTCATTTGCGTCTTTCTGATGACTAAGTACACTGAGCAATTACTTAAATATCTTTTGGCCATTTGTGATTCTTCTATTGAGAATTCTGTTTAGATTTTACCACAAATTTTATTGGATTAGCTTAAATCGACATCAAATCCCCACAAAATATTTTGGGGGACTTCAGCATGGGACAAGTCAGCCAGATAGAAACTTGATAAAGAAATTAGGAAAGTAACAGAAGTTATGAGACTTACAGATATGTACACAACCTTCAACCCAAACACAAAAGAATATACCTTTTTCTTGGTATTTCTAAAATTGACCACATATTAAGTAAACAAAGCAAACCTCAATAGATACACACACACACACACGCACACACACACACACAAACCTTAAAAAAATCACCCTATATTTTATCAGATCACTGTAGCTTAAATTTAAAAATCAACAACAAACAAATTGCAGAAGCTTACAAACTCATGGAAATTGAACAATGCTCAAATGACAAATGAGTCATCATCTTACCAAGGGTCAAGTGAGAAATAAAGAAAGAAAGAAAGAAATACTTCATGGAATTCATTGAAGATATAATCACAACATGACCATACTTATGGGACACAATGAATTTAATGCCAAAAGAAAAGTTCATAGCACTACATAAGGGATATAGAGAAATATCACACTAGTGACTTAACAGCACACCAGAAACTATAGAAGAAAAAGAAGCAAACACATCCAGGAGGAGTACACAACAGGAAATAATCAAACCCCGGGATGAAGTCAATATAATTGTAACAAAGAGAACAAAACAAAGATCTATGAAACAAAGAGTTTGTCCTTTGAGAAAGTATAAAAGATAGACAAACCCTTATAAACTAATCAAAAGGCAAAAAAGTAATATCTAAATTAACAAAATCAGAAATGAAAATGGTGATACAACAACAGACAGTGAAGAAATTCAAAGAATCATTATGCCATGTTTTGAAAATCTGTACTCCCCAAAATTGGAAAATTTAAAAGAAATGGACAGTTATCTGGATAGGTACCACATACCAAAATTAAATCAAGGCAAGATAAACAATTAAGTAAACCCACAAATCCCAAGGAAATAGAAGCCATCACCGAAACACTTCCAACCAAAAAAAGCATAGGACCACATATTTTTATTGCAAAATTCTATCAGAATTTCAAAGAAGAGAAAATATCAATTGTGTAGAACTCATTCTACACAATAGAAACAGAAGAAACATTGTCAAACTCTTTTTATGAGCATATACAGTTACTCTGACACAACTAAGACATAACTAAGATATTTATTTTCGTGTTTGTTCTCCTTGTTATTATTATTATCATCATCACCATAATCCTATTGAAGAACAGCATACTTGAGCAAAACCTGGAGTTTATATACAAGTACTTTTGCCCCTAATTGTACTCATGTGGAAACATATGGGAACATTGTCAGCAATGTTATTTTGAATACAAAATATCAGCTCAATTGCTTTGGGTAGGAAATCACTGGTCATTAAGTGTGTGTGTTTGTATCAAACAGTTTTCATTAGTACATTGACTAATAGTACTAATAAAAACTATAACAATAGCTGTGTACAAGACAGTTTTAAAGAGAGAAAAGGAAGTGCACTGTGGCCATTCTCAAAGTTTATATGACAGCATATGCAATCATTTGTGGTAAAAAATAAGACCAGGAAAAGTTAGGTTCATAGTGCTGAGTGTATGAAAAAAGTATATAGCCTACATTTAATATTCCTGCTCTAATATTTAAAAAATAATTTAACTGTTGAATAATACTCTAATATTTTATAATTAAATCATGAAAAACAAATATTATATTGTGATACAACAAAACATATAGATACACTAAAAGTGGATTTATTTTCAAATTTGATAAAGTAATGTTATTAATAGTTAAAGATATTTTGAATGAATATTAAAATTTAGGGCTAATAATTTCTGCAAAGAATGTTACTAGTAATAAATAGACCAAAATGGCATATTTCTCTTTTAACTCAAATCTATTCTGAATAATGAAAAAAATATCAATGTTGAAAATGATGTGAAATCAAATATTGATAATTGTATTATTGTATTCTAATTAATATTAATAGCAAAGGCCAGCATTACCATTACATTACATAAATAAAGATTAGGAAAATCTTAAGCTTCCATAATGGGAAATATAGATCTTTATTAGAAATTAGAACTTTCATATTTCTGTTAGAATATGTATTATTATGATCCTTCAGGACTAAATATAGTAGATAGCAGTAGCCCAAAGTTTAAATGGATTATAACCACCCTATAGTTCACTACCTTGCTTGGTTTTTCATTTTTCTTATTGCCATTCCCAGGCTTGGCATTATACAGCAGAAACAGCGGTAATACCTCTGAAACTTAAAGGCTTACATATAAAGGAGTATATCCTGATTGTTATTAGCTTGTATTGTTATTTGTAAACATGACTTCATTCTTGTATGCAATACCATTTGACCATATTTGTTTTTCATTTTTTTTGTCTCCCCTACCACCCACATATCTTCAACAATTGTTCTTTTTCTACACTATTTTTTTTCTTTAAGACATATCCATAGTAAATAGTACAGAAAATGTCTTTCTTAATCTGGCTTAATTGTTTACCATCATAATCTCAAGATGCACATACTTTTATGCAAACATATAATTGTATTTACCTTATGACTGAATGGACTCCATTCACATGTTTGTGAGTTTGTCTGTGTTTGGTGTGTGTATTTATATGTGTGTGAGGGAGACAGAGGAGAAGAAGAAGTAGAAGAAGAAGCAGAAGAAGAAGCAGAAGAAGAAGAAGAAGAAGAAGAAGAAGAAGAAGAAGAAGAAGAAGAAGAAGAAGAAGAAGAAGAAGAAGAAGAAGAAGAAGAAGAAGAAGAAGAAGAAGAAGAAGAAGAAGAAGAAGAAGAGAGAGACCGAGAGAGAGAGAGAGAGAGAGAGAGAGAGAGAGAGAGAGATTTTCTGATTCCATTCCTCTGTTCATCATGTCAGTTGGTTCTATAATGGGGCTATTGGAAGGATATCAAGGTAAACATGGGGAGACCAGATGACTTTACTGGTTCTTTGATTTCTTGAATATATTTTCTCTTTTTTCTTTAAATCTAAAACTGAATCAAAATATACATCTAATTTATAAGACAATACTCTCATTAATATTTAACCCAAAAATTAATGCAGCCATTTCCTTACATATCTATTTTCTTCTGAAAACAAGCAACTTTTATATGAGATGCATTATACTAAATTTGGTTGTGATTTTTATGTTTAAGACATTTTTGTGAGGTTTATGAATACTTTTTTTTAATTTTAACTCTTTAAAATTACTTCTTTGCATTGCTCTCAGCCTTTGGGCTAAGATCAAGTGCAAAATTACTTCTTTCCACATCTATTACAGATATTTAATGAAAATGAATATGCATGAAAGTGAATAGGAAAAAAGCCATTATTCTGCACTAGAATCAGAATGATTAGGCATAGTAAAGATTAAATGAGGAAATCAGTTATTCACATTCATATCCTTTCATTAACATTCAAATTTCATCTATGATGGACCTCGTGCATTTTTCTTGATTCTTTGTTGAATATCAAAAGAAGGTCAGTGCATATTTCAATATTCTCCAAGCACTTTAACTCCATGAGAAAGAAAATCAAACACATTTTAAAGTCATTTTTTAAATTTTAGTTTATATTTGTGTGTGGGTAGGGACTCTTTAATTGAGTGCAGACACCTGCTGGGGCCCTCAAGTGCTGCTTCCATGGAGCTGTAGTTGGAGGTGATTGTGAGATACCCAATATCAGTGCTGATAAAAAAAAAAACAGGGATCCTCTATAAGAAAAGAACATGCTCTTAATCTGTTTCTTCTCCCCAAAATCTGTTCATTTGAATTTGAGAGCCCAATATTTCGAAGTTACTACAGGAATCCCTGTTATTGATCTTGTTTAAAAATAAGGAAACAAGGGTACATTCTTAACTAAAGGGTCTACATGCATAGTAAGAATAACTAAACCTTGAGTATTCTCTCTTCTAGATATGTTTCCTTACAGAACTTGGGTTCATTTGGTCTTTCTTTTTATCATAAAATTCCCATCAATATATTCAAAGCAGCTTCTTTTTGTTAATCTTGGTGACAAGTGCCCTTACCCACTGGGCTATTTCACTGGCCTAAATTTTACTTCTCATAACTATCTATGTTCATTTCTTTCTATATTTACCACCAATGAACTAATTCACAAATTAATACCGTTTATGTCTTGGCCTATTGTGATTACCAGCACACTGGGTTATCAACTTTCCCTCTAAATCCATTTCTAATCCATTTCCACAGTGAAGTTAGAGATTTTCAGATAAAGAAGATGTTAGAAAATGCTCTTTCTGATTCCCTGCCTTTTTAGCATCTCAATCACTAACTTCTCTTTCCAGGAAGCATATTTTTTTAAAGCTTTGTCAGTCTCTTATAGAATACAGTTATATTGTTCATGGAATCTTTTCTGTATTAACTCCTGATTTTTGTTTTTGTTTTTGTTTGTTCTACTTTTAAAAGAATTGTGAATTTGAAAGAAATGGAGTGATTTTTCATGATAACACATGACTTTCATTACTTATACTCATAATTATCCCAAAATGTCATTAATATTAATACTAATTTAAGATATACAATTTATGAAGCATGAAAACTTTTAACATTTGCACATTATTGGAAGCTCATAGTATAGCTCAATTTTAAAACAGCAAATAACTAAGTGGCAGTGAATTGTCTTGCACTGTGTGTATATGTTTATTTAATGCAACAAACACTAAATTTATTATTCTTTACAAACCAGACACACTCAAAGATAGACACAACACTTAATTAGTAATTATTACATTTTTGTGTTTTATTCTCTAAAATAATGAGTTAGATACACAAAGAATCAAATTTTAGAGACAGTCTAGTACATAAATAGAAGTACTGTATATTGAATTAAAACTTTGAGTCAATCTGGCATAAGAATACCATGAAGGTCCTCCCGAACAATGGAGGTAACTAACAAATTGAATGGATAATAGCTACCCTTCTTAGAATAATGAAGATTATAATAAAATAATGGTTGATTAGACTGAAATCATCACAAATGATATTTTCATAAATTAGTTCATAAATTAAGTTCAATAATTCCAAATATGGGCTCCAAATATTGTGACAATCAATTCATTTGCATTTTACATAATACCTTGTAAACACCTAGAGAATGTAATTATGTTGACATAAGTTATATGAAAAGTTATGAGTTCCTTCCAGTGTGTAGGCTAAAAACTGCAAGCAAATATTTGAGTGTTCATAGAAACACTCAATGATGGATTTTGAGGGTGTTTTTCTAATGTTTACTCAGTCATGGTTTTCACATCCAAGTTTGCATCTTTATTGTTGAACCATAGTTAAGACTTCACTGTGCTAAACACATTATTTCAGACAATCTTTTTTCTTAGACCATGTGCCTGGAACTAGGCATCACAGATTTGTTGTTTTAAATGAAAATTGATTCTGATTTCATACAATACACTTAATCACAATATCACTTTTCACCACATTTTCCAAGCTCCTTCTACCTCCCCAAGATTTATTCTACCTCTATTTCTTCTTCATAAAAGAGCCAGTCTCCAAGAGACAGGAGCCCACAAGGACAAAATAAGATAACATAAGACAAGACAAATGTCCTATATTAAGGATGGACAAGGCAATACCATAAGAAGAAAAGAGTTCCAATAGCAGTCAAAATAGTGAAAGATATATGCCTGTTCCCATTGTTTGGAGTCCCACAAATAGATCAAACAAATAACCATACTACATATGCAAAGAATCCATGTAATCCAGACCCATGCAACCTGCATGCTTGCTGCATTAATGGCTGTGAGTCTATATGAGCCCTGCTTAATTTGATTAAGTTGGCCATGTTCTAGTATTCTTCATTTCCTCTGACTTCTTCTTCTATGAGAGGAGGGTCCTAAGTATTCTCTAATAAGTGTATATTAGCTTTTTAAAGAATTTTTATTTTATTATTTAATATAAAAAAGATTGTTGAGTAATGACTTTTTATATTCTCTTAGCCATACAGTCTCTGAGAATTCCAACATTCTTTTTTTAATATTTATGTATTTTATGCTGGATATAATTATACATGCCTTTTTTTTAAATGAAAACAAACATTTATAAACAATATTTGGGAATTTGGGTGTCGTTCTTTCCAAACTGCTTCCTGGTGGTAGGGGGCGCTGTCATGGTGGAATCGGAGAAGACACAGAAATCCTGGGTGTAGTGGTCTGTAAGGCTGCAAAATATACCATACAACAGTTATCAAATAAGAATCACAGTTAATAATATTTAGACCATTAACATTTTGTAAGGCATAAAGAAAACATCATCTATCCTATCTTTGAGAGTCTAAAGTCCTATATTAACTTATCTTTAATCCTAACTAAGGAAATCTATAACCATATCTATCTGTCTTCAATTCCTTCAAAGACCACGGAAGGGTAATATATAAACTCTAGAAATGACAGAGACAATGCACTATCTGGTCACTCACCCGAAGTTCTTCTGTAATGTTCCATCTTCAGCCCATAGGCCATAGTGTGTCTCCAGACTCCTCAGCAAAGCAGGAAACTTTAAACTGTCCACCTGTAATGGCAGTTTGTCAGTTATTTTTCTTTGTGTCCTGTAGACTGGCAGGCAGCCTCTTCCATGAAGCAGAAATCCTGTAGCAATGTCCATCTTGCATCAGCAGTCACCTTTTTTGGGTCCTGCATGTCCAGTTTCTACAACATAATGTCAAACAGTCCAGAAGAGCAGTACCTTGTCCAAATGGCTAGTCTTGCCATAATGAAATCAAACTTCAACAAGTTTCTTCAATGTCCATCTTTCTTTCTGATGAAGGTGGTGTTACAAGGAGCACTTGTGCCTCCTTGTCAAGTAAAACCCTAATCCATTTAGAATGCCATATTCCATAAGTCTTTGAAAGGTCTGAAGAATGCCTATCCATCTCAAATACATCTCTGTATATCTAGAAATCCTAACTTACTTAACTCCAAGTTTTAACTATCATAGGTAACTCTCTATAGTCTGTACTAAATTATATATTACATTTTCCAGTGAGCTATATAAACACAATACCTAAACAAGAGGAGAAATATACGTATCACAAAATTGACCTTAAATTGTATCAATAAAAGAAAATCCATTCCAAAGCAAAGTATCTGTATCTATACCATAATTCGCTCTTTATCTTTAAAAAGATTGCTTGTGGTTATAGCCATTTATAACCAAGCCCATTTAAATGAAAACAAACATTTATAAACAATATTTGGGAATTTGGGCATCGTTCTTTCCAAACTACTTCCTGCTGGTAGAGCGCGCTGTCATGGGGTCCAAAGAAGAAGCAGAAATTTGGCTGTAGTCTCCAAGCCTGGTGTGTCCCAACTGTTTTGAATGTTGGATCACCTGGGGCACTGTTTCAGGGGGTTTGGCTTGATAAAACCACATTAGTCTGGAAGGAATCCACAGCTTTTCATTTTCTGTGGAAATGAAAATAGAAATCCTTTTCCCCAGTAACTTGTCCTTAGGCTTAAATTTTGGAGTCAAAGTATTTTTAAAATACATAAATTGAATAAATCCAGCAGCATTTCTTTTATCAGTAGTTGTTATTTTCTCAGCAATCAAATAATTTAAAGACCACAGAATCACATATAGTATCCAAAATTTCTCTGTGTTTTCCATCTTTATGTGGCTTTTTTATTATTCTATTTCTTCTACTTCTATTTTTACATATTTTGAGATGGGGTTTCTCTGTGTTTTATCTGCCCTGGAATTCACTGCATACCAGGTTTACTTTGAAATCACAGAGATCTGTTTGCCTCTGCCTCCTGAGTGCTGGGATTAATGGTGTGCACCACCACACCCATCCATTCTACTTCCTTTTTTCTTTTTTAAACCATTGTATCCTGTTTCTTTTTCTCTCCCAAGCCAGCATATTTTTTAAAACGCAGTGTAAACCTCATTGCAGCTCTGTACACATCAATGAATTGTTATCAGAGCTCTTTAAAAGCAAGGCTGTTTTTTGCCGCTTATGCTAATTTTGAAAACCTCCCTTAAAGGAGCTGCACAAATCTCTGTCTATAGCAAATCCAATCAAACCGAGAAAATGTTTCTACCAAGAAGTTTTGCTCGGCTCTGTCTTTTGTTCCTAAAACATTTCTTAAGGTTTTATTAGTTTTAAGTGAAAGTTCTTATAGCCACGTTGGGCACCAACTGTAGCATGTTTTTTTCGGCCAAACAGCCTGCCACTGTTCTGCCATGCCGGCCCCAAATAGCACTCAGAGACTCTGTATTTGACACAATCCTGTTGGCCAGTTCCCATTATTGTTTATGGGCTAGCTCTGTCTTAATTATTAACTCATTTATACTTATCTAAGTATTTCCACGTTGTCATCTTATCGGGGATCCGCGGCCTGTGTCTTCCTTCCTCCCCGGTCTACATCTTGACTCCTCCTCCCTACTTCCTCTTTCCTCCTTGTCTCCTAGCCCCAGCTATCTAGTTTCCTATTGGCCAACAGTGCTTTATTAATTAACAAGTATGAGAAACATATTTACAGAATAACATCTCCCATCAATCCACAGCTTTAAATTTCTGTGAAAACAAATTAGTAATCCTTTTCCCCAATAACTTGTCTTTAGGCTTAAATTTTTAAGTCAAAGCATTATAATATATATATATATACATATATATATATATATATATATAAATAATATATATATTGAATTAATCCAGCAGCATTTTTCCTTCTTCTTTTATTAATAATAAAATTTAAAAATTATACATGTGGATCCCAGTTTCCTCTCCCTTCCTTTCTCCAACCCTCCCTCCCTCGCTCTTACCTTCTTTCACCTGTGACATGTACCCTGGCCACACTCCCCTCCTATCCTTGCACCCCCATTCCATTTGTAGGGCTATGCTATCCAGGTTGTTTCATGTAAATCTGTCAAGTCATTTGAAGTAGGAACTAGGACTTCTCTCCTGTCTCTAGGTTAAGGGGGTATCCCTCCATGGGGTGTGTCCACAAGGTCCTTTTGTGCACTAGAAATAGATCCTGTTTCTACTGTCTGAGGTCACCCATACTGCTCAGTCCATCTAACTGAGACCCATAATCAGGGGGTCTGAGTCAGTCCCTTGCTGTGTTCCTAGCCATCAGTCTGAGGGGGCCCAAGCACCTCTTTTTTCAGGTCAGCTGTCTTTGTGAGTTTCTGCAACCTGGTGTTGTCCCCTCTCTCTGCATCTGGATTCTAGTTTGACTCAGTATTTGGTTATGGGTGTTAGCTTCTTTTTCCAACAGGTACTAAATAAGGTCTCCTAAGTAAATCATAATCAATATACAATCCACATATACAGAGTGGTTAGGTAAAACAAATGGAAAAAAAATTAAATAAAAAACCAGGGCTCTATGGGGGAGATATGAAACTCTGTGGGAAGAAAAAAATGGAACAAAAATATTTTAGGTTGATTAGGGGTTGGCGGGAAGGGGCAAAGAGAGTGAGTCTTCAGAGACTCTGCTGAAAACAGGGAACATTTGGGGAATGGGTGTGAAAACCTACTGCAGTGTAAAAGTCCTGGAGGCTGTGATGGTTATCCTATTGAGTGATTATTCCTAGTTATTGGGGGATCCAAAGGCTGAACTGCCTTTCTTTTGAAGCCAGGCAAGTATTGAGACTGGGTTTCGATCGATTGAGATTTTAGCACAGGGTGTCCAATGGAGATTCCTAGACAATGAAGTCTGATTCTAGGGCATGCAATCATGCTCAAAAACTGACAGAAAGGTTCCAGTCCTAAGGATAATATTCACCAAGTTCATTGAAGTAGTAAGGTCACATTATGCCTGCATGGAGTCTTCACCCATACATTTAGTTTCTGGAGCTGGAAGGTACTCTACAAGCCACAGAAAAAGAAACATGAACACCAGCCAAGCCACAAAATCCTCAATCTATAATCTGACTTGTATACAGGATATTCTGGTGCAATGATGGAGATGAACATGTGGGAGTGGCAACACCACAAGAGAGAACCCATATCTCACATTGGCTGGATTGCCAGGAAATTGAGAATGGATAATAGCCTAGGGTAAAATCAAAGATTACTGGAGAAAAAATCAACTAAATGATTCCTAATGATACTCTGGTGTACTTATAGATTGATTACATGTCCACTCATCATCAGAGAGGCTGTCTGTGACACCAGATGGGAGTGAATGCAGATATCCATAGACAGATATTTTCTGAGACAGCCTAATTGGTGGCTCATGGATTTAAATAAGAAATTAATTGTACTTTTTTTCTGTGTGTAATATCTGGTGAGAAATAAGAGAAGCTTCAACCATAATGTCCCTGCAACATGGCAGTCTAAATGTGAGCTTACTAAAGAAAACAGCAATAGACATGCCAAGCTGGATGTCAAAAGCCCGCAAGACCTTAGAAATTCAAAAAGAATTTCAGGCAACTGAGGAATGCTGTGAATTGGGGTAATTGTCTTCTCCAAAGATAGCATAGAAATTGATTGTCATATACCAAATTCTCAACCTTTGGAATGAATATTTATCTGAGTGCCACTGGTCACACTGAGCAGCAGGTTTGGAAATTGTGTGTGTATACATATTATTCATTGTATACCTATATCACACACACAAATAAACCTACACAAATATATACATGTATATGCATATATATGTATATATATATATATATTTACACACACACACATACATGTTTGCATATACCAACAATTAAAGCAAAGACAATTTAAAAGGGAGAAATATGGAATATATGGATGAAGTAAATGAACTATAAATTGATGTAATTATATCAATAACTCAAAAATTAAATAAATTTAATAATAGCAATTAAAACACTTTTGTATCTCATTAAATTCTCATAAATAGGAGAGAAGAGTATTTTAAAATAGGCTTACAACTATCAGTTTAAATTAGTTACCTAATGGAAAGACAGACACTTTTCTCTAGTGAATTAGTAGAGTTTAAAGAGTTGTAATTACAACATCTTTGGACAATTTATTGCAACTGTTTTATAGAATGTGTTTGATCATCTGTTCTAGATGATGGGAGAGAAGAGGGTAGAAAATACAGTTTAAGGTGTTATATTTGGTGAGAACATGAAGAGATATGCTATTAAAATATTAAAATAAACTTTTCTTGAATATAATGGTCATTAAAATATGTAGCAGAAACATGACACATTCATATTCATCTTCTTGAGTTTTATTTGACAATAAAGTACAGAAAGATATTATAGGATTTACTCAATAACTTTAACAAAAGTTGCAGTTTCTTTAATAAATGAACAAAGAGGACACAAAATATTAAAACAAGTTATGAACTCTGATTACATAGAGAATAATAATGAGAAATTTCCTCAGTCTTGTTCTTGTCTTAAAACTTCTGTGGAATGTATACATAAGTGGTCAGACCTTGAGTTTGGAAAGCATAATGCTACAAGTGTTATAATTAATGTCCTCATAATATTTAATGATGGTTATTCTATATTTCAGTGACATAATAGAAAGCAGAATGTCTTCTAAAAATAATGACAATTTTTAAATATTAAGGCTGTAGATATGGCTCAGTGGTAGAGTATGTTCTTTTCTGAAGAGTTCATTTGCCAACACCCACAATGGATGACTGAAAACCATCTGCAGCTCTAGACTGATAGAATTTCAAGTCTTGCCTGGACTTCTGTGGGTGATCATTAAAGAATCATTGCTTAAATGCCTCCTATTCTGCAGCATTAAATACTTCCATGATATTTCATATGTAACAATATGATATTTCATATATTTGTTAAACAAGGTGAACATTTTAAAATTTGATTTAATTATATTCATTTAAAATATTTTGTTTTTATTTGCGTGTATTTGGGTATGCTACCATGTCTGCTTATGCACTACATGCATGCAGTATCTATGAAAGTCTGAAGACAGCATCAGTAACCTGAGAGTGACAATTATAGTTTTTGAGGAACTAAATGGATGCTGAGAGCAGAGCATGATTTTGTAGAAGTTCTCAAAAGTTTGGAGATAACTCTCTAAACTCTTTTGTTATTAAGTGTTGAAAGAAGAAATTGAGAAAAAAAATAATTACTATACTTTGTGTTATTTACCAAATAAAGAACATGATAACAGAAATTTCACAAGGATTAGAACATCATCCTTATATTTTTTTTACTTTTTATATAAAATAAGTTTAATATGTTTCAGTGAGTTCCACTCATGTTATTAGTGCCAGTGATAGCTTCCAAAAAAATAATTGAGCATGTCCAATGACAACTAGGATGTAGAGGTGATCTCCATCTTTTATGCACAATTCCTTATTTTCCATTGATTTCAGATATTTATTATTGTTTTGCCACAGTCTCTCAAAGAGTCATAACATACAGAGGATGTAGCTCATCATCTTCCCTATTCTATCTAAATAACCTTAACTTTAATGTAATAAAATTATATATAACAAAACAGCTATCAAGCAAGAATTATAGTTACAATATTTAGTCCATTAACATTTCACAAAATATAAAGAAAATATTATACCATCTATCTTATCTTTGTGAGTTTAAATTTTGAGATCTAATTTATCTTTTATTATAATTAAGAAAAACAATTTTACCTATCTATCTTCAATTCTATCAAAGACCCCAGAAGGATAAAATATAAACTCTGGGAAGACAAGTGTATAATACATAACATAAAAAATCCAATTTCAATAAAAATATAAAAACAAAAATCTATTTTTATTTATATTGAACTGTTGCAGGACCAAAATATTTTGGCCACAAGGAATGGATAAAAAAAATAATAAAATGATATGGACATTGGAAAATATGAGAGACAGAACATTTAAATTATGCAAATGTAGAAAGTATTTAGCATAACTAATCAACTATGGAGGGAAAGAGCTGCACAAGTGTACAGTATACACTTTAGAATTTAGAAACAAAACACAATAAAGAACTTAAGTTACTGTGGCCTTTCCCTCATGTCTGAGAAGTATTTGATGAGTGGAATGGAAAGTGAGGGAAAATATTCAACTATAGTAATCCTGTTTTGCTATTTGAATTTTTCAAACTAAGTAAAATTATGTATATTTTGTATTTAGTCTCATCAAAGTACCAGTTCTACATTAAAGTTAGATAAATTAACCTTATCTCTTCATTTTTAAAACATCAAGGACTCTTGAATCCACTTACTGAAAATATTTCCTAAACCTGAAAAATTATGTTTTAGAAAAATCTGAGGATGTTAAATATTACAGTAATGCTTTTTGGGTTGAAATATATTTGTAAAGTTGCTATATTCTTTTTCTGAGTGTTGTAATTCATTTAATTATGATATGTTTAACTATTTTGGACAGTGTATCTTTTAAAATATATCCAGATTTCCTTTGAGGCATGCTTTTACAAATACACGTAAATCTGGAAAGTATTTTCTTTTTGAATAAAATTTCTAAGTGATTCAGTTCTTTGTGATTTGTCTTTATAGTCAGCTGTGGGGAGACTTGGTTGGTCAGACGTTGTAGTCCACCATAGCCTGCCAGCTCTCTCCAAGGTGGACAACATGGAAGACTCCCTCCACAGTGAGACTTTCTGCTTTCTGTCTGTCCTTAGTAGGAGAAATTCTCTATACCCAGTGATATAAACTTATATGAAAACTTTCCCTAAGCCTGGATGCGTGATGTTTCTCTAATGTGTCCATTTGCACAATTCCCTGTTAGAGCTCTTCCACTGCTGCTCATATGATAATAAGACACTATTCAAACAGCTTACACTAGGACTATGCTCCCATGTATAATAATTATGACTTGTACTATGAGCCTTATGATGGGAGTATTCTGTTTACTGTCAATCAGGTGATAGCTAATCCACTGCCGCAGCCTTTTTTACCCCTCTCATTCTGGAACAAAGTGGAGCTATAACACTTAAACCTTTGCCAGAGAGCTGTCTCATTGACCCACAAGCACTCCTATTGTGCACACTTGCTTCCCATTCCTTCCCCTTCACAGACTGCTGACCAATGACTGTCTGAGGAAGGAAAACCACAATGAACAGAAAATAATGTACTTCTCTGCCATTGGAGTTTTAGCTCATAGTGATGAAGAAGAGACTTGGCAATAAAAAACCCATTATGGGCATTGAGTAACAATGTTTTCAAGTTTGGAAGTTTCAGAAACAGCATGAATTGAAAGAAAATTATGTTAAAGCTGTGTTTAATACTATGTTTAAATTTAAACCTATATATAACTCAATGTGTGTGTGTGTGTGTGTGTGTGTGTGTGTGTGCATAAATAAGAGTTTCTCTCTCTTATTTAGCAATATATAAGGCATTACATGTGGATGGAGTAAAGAATATTTTATGGAAATATTTAATAGTTTTACCAGGGACTATTACTAGAAATTACTTCAACTGACCTATATGAAGGACAAACATGAAGAAATATAAAATTTCTGCTTCCACCATTAATGGTGGATAATTGCTATATATTATAAAGTAATATTAAACCTATTTGTTGTTTCAGGCACATATTACTGTACCACACAATGGATATATTATTTTTTAGGTCAGGATCATATAGGAGTATGTACCTTAAAATTAAAGCAGTTATCTTAGGTTGGAAAGTTGGTTATATGAGAAATCACAAGCAATGAAGATGGTTCTCACACTGTTCTCTTAAATTAAGGCAGAACACAAAAGATTAGTACATAGTCAAGTAGCTCTTTTAAGTCTTAAGTTACCTCAAGAGGTATTTATAGTCCTAGAATTCTATATACACACAATGATTAGTGATTATTTCATTTAATCTCTAAATGAACAATATTTAAGAATTATTTCATTTGTAGAAATCACCTTACATTTATAGTGTTGTTATTAATACTTTTCATACTACTACTTTAGGTATAAATATTTATAAAACTATAGACTCAACAAATATCTCAAGTTAAAGTATGCTATTTTCATTATGAATATCAAGAATATGAAAAATGTATCTTTTTAACTTTAATTTTCATTAACAATAATGGCTATTATTACAGAACATTTTCTTGGGTATGTATATGACATAATATTGCTTGTATAAATAATGAAATCTGCTTGATTTATAAGTATTGTGTTTCAATACAAAGTTCTAACTAACAGATAAAGTATAATTAGATAGACAAATATTAGATTTCTTAAAAAAGTTAAGAAATAAGATACCTAGGTAAAGTTAAATATGAGGTCAATATTAAAATATGTCTTGCATATTTTCCCCCTCATATGTGATGTTGGCATAGAAATGACCTCCTTGTGATCTAGTGAAAGAAACAAAGAAGGCAAATAAGGAGACTTCCTTTTCAGAAATTCGAGAAGTAATGATGATGTTTCTGAAGTATAAAAAGCTAAAGATGACCCAAGAAAGAAACTCAAAATGTTCAACTCTCAAATTGGAGGATGGGGTATAGCATCACATAATACCATTTATTTACCAATATAAGATCTGCTGATATATGGTGTCAAAACATCACAACAAGTCTACAGCCCTACAAACTGCAAACACATGACAGGTATTAATGACATTATTCTTTAGGTAGACAATTGATAAGAGTTCAGTACTGACCCTCTGTAAGTCTGGAGTATATGGGCTGGATGCTTTGTTCAGAGTGAATCTATGTTTAATTCTGAACTAGCCTGTGGACTGATCAGAGGAGAAGGGCACAAATCAGAAAGGCTGAATGTAACTTGTAGTACAAAGAATATAGGGGTTAGTAATGGAAAAGGGGTAAATTAGGTGCTGACAAGCTGGAGGTCAATGGATTACATGGAATGCCCTTCACTTGCTAGCAGCCACTGGGCAATTTCAAGTGTTCCTCATGTGTAGGTTTAAGAGCTTTGTTTCTTCCAGCATTCATAATATATACAGGGGAAAAAATAGGGGAAGACTATTAGACAACCTGAAGATTACCATTTGGTGATGTCTTGGTACTGTGAATGAACATTCACAGAGCATGGGCTGCAAAGCAAATTGTGACCATCAGAGTTTCTTGGCATTAAAATGAAGGAAGCTACTAAAGCAAAGATAGGTCTGGTGCACTCACATCAGACATTTATCTATTACAAATTAGCCACATGTACAAACCAATGGAAATGCAAGTGTCTTCAAGCTCAATTTGATATTAGTATATATAGAGAATAGAGAGTCTGATTTTGAGGGCACAGGAACAAATTTCTAGGAAAATTCAATACTGTCCTCTTTTACCTTCCTCTAATTTTCTTTCTTGTGCCTCCACTATCTGTTTTTACTGTACCATTACTATTATTGTTATTTTAACATATCTTGAAGTGTCTTTCCATTTTATTTATCCATCGAAATTCTTTCAGCACTATTTTTATTGGTGGCCAATCCTTTTCCTTTTGTTTTTATATGGCAATGTCATATTAATTTCATAAAATACTTCAAGATGATATTACAATTTTAAATTAATATGCTCTGCATATCAGGGCTTACACAGTGGTATTTATATAGATATATTGCATGAATTTATTTTCATATTCATTTGTGTATTCAAACTAAAAAATGGCAGGGAAACCAGAATTAAGATGAAGCACGGATGAAATGTTCTTTTGATACAGAATGTTACAAGAAAATAGATATGGAATTTACAGTTTTCTCAGAACATTGAAAACATTTGTAAAACAGACAACATTATAGACAGAAAAGCAATACTTACACATTTAGCCATAGAATCAATTAGTCTTTTATCATATAATAGATTAATAAAACTAGAAAACAACATAAAGTAAAACTCCTGAGATTGAACAAATATCTGGTGAGGAAAAAAATACACTTTTGAAATGGACAGATAAGGAAGTCACTGAAGAAGATGAGGATAAAATTGACAAAATTCCTATTGCAAAAGAGTATGTGACTTACCAGATCAGATAGGATGCAGCACAAAAAATGAGTGTTTCTAGATGAGTGCTTGTACTTAAAAAAAGAAAAAAAAAATAAATCAGAGAGATTTCAATTATATAATTTGAAGTAAATTATTAATTTAGAGAAATGTGAATAAGCAAAGTCAAAAGTGACAGGAGATAAGATAAAATAAAGAAGAAATAATTTAATTGCATGCAAAGAAAAACTTACGTAGACCAATATAAGCAGACTTGGTTCACTGAAATTTAAAGTTTTGAAACATGGAAAATGTCAGCCAACACATTGAAACTCAATTTACCAGGTATTTGCAAGGGCTATCACTTCCAGACTTGGTTTTTTTGCCATTTGTATTTCTTTGCTAATGTTTAACTACTTTAAAACTGGCCTACACTTACTGTTAATTATGTCCTTTTTAGCTCATAGTATAGCATTTTCTAAGTCTATATAAATCCAAGGTACATTTTCATTAGATCTTTGTAAATATATTGTACAATTTCAATATTGTACATGGAAACATGTCTTCAAAATTTAAAAAGTTTATGTTGGATATGAAGAAAGAAAAGTGTCTGAAACTAGAATGGCATGCTACTATGACAGGAGTGATAGATATAGGGGGAAATATTATAAGTAAAACACATTTTTTCACAATGTTATAGTAGTAACTAACACTTCATATATTAATCAAAAATGTCATGTAACTTTCTAAAATTTATTATAAGTGAAGAAAATAAGCAGTTGTTAATACACCTTTTATTTTGGTTTGTATCATTTAAGTTACAATATCAGGCAATGTAAATGTCTCATTATTTTTGCCTGATGTTCCTTGGCATGTGAATGGTCTTGGCCATGCACTCAGAAGTCTGTAGAAACATCTCAGATACTATTAAAGAAACATTCATTTATAGAAATATTTCAGGGACTATAAAATTCCCTATTTTCAAGGCTCTATTTGAAGTCCTAGGGAAATTCTTGTTTATTAACACCAAAACTAGGCCACTCCCTTAACGTGCTGGAATGTTACTGGTAGATTATCTCATTAATGTGCAGGTGACAATATTGACTTTGAGAGAAATTTTCCCAATTACTTCAGTGACTATATTGAGCTCTGAATAAGATCTGTTTCCTGCAACTCACCCCAAATACTAACTTCCTATTGTGTTGAAATGCATATATTATGATGACATGGACAATGTTTCTACTAGAGTAAAGTTCGGTCCTTTTTCCCTTTTTTATATTTTCTTTGATATTTCTTGATTTTCTTCTTGCCACAAAGAGATGGCAATGATCCCAAATGAAATAACCCTAGACCCTGCTCTAATAAAGGTCTATTTCTGTGAGTGGCATCTACTATGGTTATGTGGTTTATGATTTAATTTCAAGATTTCTAACCTATTTACTGTTAGTAATTTTGACAATATGCTGGTGTAAATTGATCTGTTAAATTTCTTACTCCAGCACCTGAAAGAAATGGGATCATTTTGACATGTACCAAGCATCAAGAGTGATGGTTTAGCCTCGGAGACTAGCAAGAACAAAGTGGTGAATTTGTTCTTTTGTGTGAAAAATAAAATAAAAATATTTCTAGTACTGGAGAGAGGTATCAGTACTTAACGCATGTATTGCTTCTGCAGAGGCCACAGATCTGATTATCAAAAACTGTGTGAAATGGTTCACAAATGCCTGAAATCCCATTTGTCAGGAAGCCATCACTGTTCATTCTTCTGGGCTCAATGTGTATCTGGCTACAGAAGGACACACTTAAATACAATTAAAATGAAAAATACCAAATTTTTAAAAAGCCCACAAAACCCAGGTAATATTTTCATGAGAATGTTCTATATGGGTCTGTTTATTTCAACTATGAATAAAATAATACAGTATATAAAATAAAATAATAAAATATCTCATAATCAGGTGCTGAAGAAATCATAGAATATATATCTTAATAAATTAATGTGTGTTACATTTACAAAACATTAATAAAAATTCTCACAATTTTACCTAGATTTGTGGGAGTAAAAGCATTAGTCTTATTATAAAATGAGCAGTGTGTTGAACAGGTTCCCTATGGTTTTCTCTTAAAGTTCCAGGAATTTTTAAAGGTCAGAAACCAGCAGCTTGTCATTTGATACACAGGTGACTTGAAATAAATCAAAACAAGAATTGGAAAATATTTTTAAATGAGAATTGTGCAAGTGAAATCCAACAGAGAAGCCTTTATGACTTTAGGTCCCTGAAAATATAAGGGGAGGTAAATGTTTTGAAAAACATCTGTAGGGTGCTCAAAGGTAATACAGTGTAAAAATATAATTTGTAAAATATGATACAAAGGATTTATGTAGCATTCATAATGTAGCTCTTTATTTTGTGAGCAATTATCCAATGCCTAGGGCATTACTGTAAAAGGCCTAAATTCATATAATGGGACCCCTGTTGGGATGTTTGAGAAGAGAATTCTCCTAGCACCATGAAATAATAGAAAAAGCACTTTTCAGTTAACATGAAAATATCTAACTTGCTAGATTAGTTTTGGTTCTTTTTCTGGGACTGTCACTATGGGTGTGAAGATTTAAAATGTCCTCTAATTCACTGCTTTAAGTATATATAACCACATCAATGTTAAGGTGTTAAGGGTGAGAGATGCCTAGAAACAAATCTCCATCAATTGCAAAAAAAAAAAAAAAAAAAGACATACCAATATAATCATATTGTAATAACTGCAAGTGAAAGAAAGTTAAAATACTTATACTAAAGTACTTGAAACAGAGGATTCTTAGTTAAATAGTATATAAAATATTTTTATTTAGTTCTCCTTTTGTGTGTGTGTGTGTATGTGTGTGTGTGTGTGTGTGTGTGTGTGTGTGTGTGTGTGTGTCTATTTGTGTAAGTGGAGGTAAGAGGATAGTGTTAGGTCTTCTGATACTGGAGTTCAGGCGTGTGTGAGGCACGTGTTGTGGGTGCTGGGAACTTAAGTGGTTTTCTGTGAGAACAGCTAGTGCTTTTAACTGTGGAGCCATCTCTTTCTTCTTTATTCTGAAAATATGTTTGTTTTGAAGTTACACATTTCCCACATAGTATAAGAGTCATTTCAATATCCATGGTAATTAAATGTCAAACAAAACAACTTTTAAGGTTATGATGTTATGTACAATTAGTTGTCTATTTTATATTTAAGGTCTTTCTATAATCAATTCATATCACATAGCTAGACAAATACAAGAACCCACAAAACCACAAGAGATAAATGTTTTTTTGAGTTTTTGAATTTACAGGAAACATCTCAACATCTGTAATTTTACTGTTCTACCTTCAGGCAAATAAAATTCATAAAACCTACAGAATACAGAGAATATGGGCATTAAAATGTAGTATGATTTTTCCTATTCAAATATTTAATCAGAAAGAGAAACATCTGTCTGTCACAACCAAGTTTTGTTCAATAACTGTTTATTTTAATGTTACCAAATTTGTGACTTGCAAATAATTTCATAGTGTGTCAATTGTCCTTAACTTTCTTGTTTTTTGAAGTATACTAGTTCATAATTTTATTGATATTAGGTTGATAAAATGTTTAGTATTATTTGGAAACAGAAATTGTTATACTTAATGCTATGCCCAGTTTTTCATTTTATTATTAATCATTAATATATTTAAATATACATATGTTCAATTCTGTATAGATTTGTGATAGTGAAACCTTTTTGATGAAACATGTTTATTACATAGTTAGAACAGAAACCAAAAAGACCTGTCACTTATTTGCAAGTAATTCTTTGCCAAATGCATATGTACTGTTATGTTAGTAATTATGTCCTAGGATAGATAGAAAATATCCTTTTTCTATTCTAGGATTTTATCATACCTATTTGCAAATAGCATCTGGTGGTGTTATTCATTAATATTTGCATTTATCAAATTATGTAAAGCAATACCATGAGCTGGATTAATTAATACACTTGTTTGCATGTACAAGGACTAAATTGTATTATATTAAGATTATTTATGATAAGAAATAAATATAAAGTATTAAGTATCTCAATATTTCAAATTTTATATAATATTTATATCATATTTCAGATATCTAACAGCATTTTGAGGAGTATGTAAAGACACTTTACAATAAAAAAGACGCAAGAAGTTCAATTTTTTTGTGGATACAATGCCAAGCATGGTATTTCCTTGAACAAAGGAAGGGATACTGCACACACTTTAACTGTTCTTCTTGCTTGATATTTAACTAAGTGATTCCATTGTGTAAGTTTAATTTCATTTCTTATTTTATAATATGTTAATGGAATGTCTCAAGGCTGGTGTCCAAAAAGATTACATGTTAGCAAACATAAGGTAATCTAGACTAATTTATATAATGGTATTGTAGTGTAAATTTACAATCAAATGGAAAAAAAAGAATTTTTTGTTGTTATTTTTTTTATAGTATGAGAAGGTAATTATACAACATCTAAAACAGTATATTCCCCAAAAGAAGCATTTATCATGATAGTAAATCTGGATTGTAAATATTTCAAATGCTTGTTTACTTGAGTAAATCAAAATATATATCATTCATTGAACATTAAAAATAATACAATTTATATGAACTCACTTACAAAACATAAATTTCAAATAGATTGTTAATCCTTCCCTTCTTCCTGTTGGTCCCTCCTTCCCCTACCATATCTATTGTTGAAGTTCAGACATATGTTATCTGGATATTCTTTCTTTGCCTGACTGTGAGTCGTTTTCGGCTCTCCTCTGCCTACATTCCACATTAACTTCCTTTTATTTTCCTTGCAATTTCTTCTTCTTTACCTCTATTTCTTCTGTCTTTCCTGTCTTCTCTGTCCTAACCTTTGTCTTTTCTTTGCAAATGTGTCATGCAACCAAAAATCTTTTATATAACTGAAGGTGGCATTAGATTATTGATTCTTCTATGTAATCTCATATGCTGAGATTATATCACACAACACAAAGCCCATCTTTTCTCACCATCATTTGAGCCACATCACAATGTCCTTATTTGTTACTTGACAATACAAGATCCTTTATCCTTATGCTATACAAACATCCGGGATTCTCAGTGAATTGTGTAACACATGTTTTCCTCTAAGAGAAGTCAGAAAACGCTCTCACTTCCAACAAAAGGAATGAGGCTTAATATGAACCAAGAGTCACTACATAAAATGATACAAGGAAATGACTGCTATTCTTCATGGGTTTTTTTTTAAAACTAAAATAAATAAATAAATAAATAAATAAATAAATAAATAAATAAGAAAGAAATTTTTTAATGGACATAATGGTTATTTTTATCTCTAAATGTCCATTTTAATTGCCAGTTAAACAGCAAGCAATACTTTCTTCTTCCAAATTACTGAGCATCTTTTAGTGAATATACTTTCTCAGATGAAGATTGAATGAAGTATGCAGAAAGATGTTTAGAAGTATGTTGGTTTACTACACTACTTTAACAGTAACTGGTTTCATAATGTTCTACAATATTCATGTACAAAGATACTATGATACAAAGAAAATCAGAAAGCAACCATGCCATGCATCTGTTTCCTTATGGCATAAGAAAAAATTACTTTTATCTTCTATAAACATGGGTGGGATGGAAAAGAGTAAGAATTGACCTAAAAATATAAACTCTACAACTAAGGTCATTTTTATCTTTTCATGTGGTTAATAAGTGACTTGAATGAAATTTTTAAGAAACAATATTTACCTGTAGTAGGAAAATTTGTCTGAAGCATTATTGGAACTAAAAATTTAACGGTATAAATATTCACAAAGCTTAACAGAAGTTGTGAAGACTAGTCAAAAAGAAAACCCATGTATGCAGATGGTAGCATTCCAGAAATGTTTTTGAAACTGCAGAGTGGACTTTGCTTTCCTTCTCTTTTATTATTATTTTTTAATTTTACATGTTTATGTAGATATTTATTGCTATAAACTTTCCACTTAGCAATACTTTCATTGTGTCCTACAGGTTTTGGTATGTTGTGGATTCATTTGATCATGACACAATAATTTCCAAGTAACACATGACAAAAGCTTGCAAACAGATTCTGAACACAAAAGAACAGTATCAATGACGGCTTCTCAGGAGAAGCATCTTCTTAGCTAGCTTCTGTTTGTTAGAGGCAAGCAGAGACAGAGATCCTTTAGGAAAGGCTTCCTGCTTTATCATTAGCTGAGAAAACCACAAGGCTCTTTTAACAGCCCCTGCTACCAAATTCTTAAATTGTAATCATGAGCAGCCAGCAGCAAGCTAGATCTAGAAACTGAAATGCTATGGCAATAAACATGTCTCACACAAAGTACCTCCCACTTGAAGATAGACTATGAGCAAGCCAAGGAATGGGGAGGAGCCAGGCACTGCTTTATATATAAAGGTAGAGCTATACATAAAAGACTGATTCAGATTAAAAAAAAAAAAACTCTAAACAGTTTACAGTGTGTTTAAAAATACATGTAGACTTGGAAAAAAAATGGATAGAGAAAGTGATTGCGAAAGAAATAGAGTTCCTGGGTATGGTTGCACTCCCATTAATTCCAGCACTCAGGAGTGTTGGGAGATGTTATTCTGTATATATGTTTCTCATACTGGTTAATAAAGCTCTGTGGCCAATAGGAAACAAGATAGGTGGGGCTAGGAGACCAGGAGGAGGAAATAGGAAGTAGTAGTTGGAGTCAAGATGTAGACCAGGGAAGAAGCAGGACTCCTGCCGCAGCTTCCCGATAAGACGACCACGTGGAAATACTTAGATAAGTAGAAATGGGTTAATAATTAAGACAGAGCTAGCCCATAAACAGTAATGGTAACTGGCCAACAGGATTGTATCAAATACAGAGTCTCAGAGTGTTATTTGGGGCTGGCGCGGCTATGGGCCCACGTGGCGGCAGGACTGGGAGGCCAGCTGGGAGACCTGCTGTAACATAATGGTGTCAGAAGTGGGACTGAGAACTTTCGCTTAAAACTTAACAAAAGCTTAAAAAATAGTTTTTAGAAACAAGGGAACAGAGACTAGCAAGACTTCTTAGTAGCAGCTTTTTCTTGGTTGGATTTGTTTTGCTATAGACAGAGTTGCGCGGCTCCTTTAAGGGAGGTTTCCAAAATTAGCATAAGCGGCAAAAAAGCCGCCTTGCTTTTACAGAGCTCTGCTAACAATTCATTGGCGTGTACAAGAGCTGCAATGAAGGTTTACACTGTGTTTTAAAAAATACACTGGCTTGGGAGAGAAAAAGAAACAGGATACAATGATTTTAAAAAGAAAAAAGGAATTAAATGGATGGGTATGGTGGCGCAGGCCATTAATCCCAGCACTCAGCAGACAGAGGCAAGCAGATCTCTGTGATTTCAAAGTAAACCTGCTATGCACTGAATTCCAGGATAGATAAAAATTACACAGAGAAGCACTGTCTCAAAATATATAAAAATAGAAGTAGAAGAAATAGAATAATAAAAAAGCCACGTAAAGATGGAAAACACAGAGAGATTTTGGATACTATACACACTTCTGTTGTCTTTAAATTATTTGATTGCTGAGAAAATAACAACTGCTGATAAAAGAAATACTGCTGGATTAATTCAATTTATATATTTTAAAAATGCTTTGACTCCAAAATTTAAGCCTAAGGACAAGTTACTGGGGAAAAGGATTTCTATTTTTGTTTCCACAGAAAATGAAAAGCTATGGATTCTTTCCAGACTTATGTGGTTTGATCAAGCCAGACCCCCTGAAACAGCTCCCCAGGTGATCCAACATTCAAAGCAGTTGAGACAAAGCCTTGCAGACTACTGCCAAGATTTCTGAGTCCTCTTAGGATCCCCATGACAGCGCCCTCTACCAGCAGGAAGTAGTTTGGAAAGAACGACGCCCAAATTCCCAAATATTGTTTATAAATGTTTGTTTTCATTTAAATGGGCTTGATTATAAATGGTTATAACCACAAGCAATCTTTTTAAAGGTAAAAAGGGAATTATGGTATAGATATGAATACTTTGCTTTGAAATGGATTTTCTTTTATTGATACAATTTAAGGTCAATTTTGTGATATGTATATTTCTCCTCTTGTTTAGGTATTGTGTTTATATAGCTCATTGGAAAATGTAATGTATAATTTAGTACAGACTATAGAGAGTTACCTATGATAGTTAAAACTTGGAGTTAAGTTAGTTAGGATTTCTAGATATGCAGAGATGTATTTGAGATGAATAGGCATTCTTCAAACCTTTCAAAGACCTACAGAATATGGCATTTAAAATGGTTTAGGGTTTTTCTTGACAGTGAGGTACAACTGCTCCTGGTAACACCACCTACAGAAGAAAGGAAGATGGACTTCGAAGAAACACATTATGGAGTTTGCTTCTAATATGGCAAGACTAGCCATTTGGGCAAGGTACTGCTCTTCTGGACTGTTTGACTTTATGTTATAGAAATTGGACATGCAGGACCCACAAAAAGGTGACTGCTGGTGCAAGATGGACATTGCTACAGGGTCCTCGCTTCATAGAAGAGGCTGCCAGACAGCCAGACAGTCTACACGACACAGAGAAAAGTGACAGACAAACTGCCATTACAGGTGGACAGTTTAAAGTTTCCTGTCTTGTTGAGGAGTCTGGAGACACACTATGGCCTATGGGCTGAAGATGGAACATTACAGGAGAAACTTGGGTGACTGACCAGGCAATGAGTTGTCTCTGTCATTTCTAGAGTTTATATATTATCCTTCTGTGGTCTTTGAAGGAGTTGAAGACAGATAGTTTTGGTTACAGTTTTCCTTAGGATTAAAGATAAGTTACATATAGGACTTTGGACTCACAAAGATAGGATAGATGATATTTTCTTAAAGTCTTACAAAATGTTAATGGACTAAATATTGTTAACTGTGATTCTTATTTGATAACTGTTGTATGTTATATTTTGCTATGTTAAGGTTAAACCCCTTCTTCTACTTTAGACAGAAAAGAGGAGATGATGGGAGATGTTATTCTGTATATGTTTCTCATACTGGTTAATAAAACTCTGTGGCCAATAGGAAACAAGATAGGTGGGGCTAGGAGACAAGGAGGAGGAGAGAGGAAGTGGTTGGGGTCGAGATGTAGCCCAGGGAAGAAGCAGGACGCTTGCCGCGGCTCCCCAATAAGACGACCACGTGGAAATACTTAGATAAGTAGAAATGGGTTAATAATTAAAACAGAGCTAGCCCATAAACAGTAATGGTAACTGGCCAACAGGATTGTATCAAATACAGAGTGTTATTTGGGGCACACGTGGCTGCGGGACTGGTGGCAGGATTGGGAGGCCCGCAGGGAGGAACCTACAGTAACACAGGAGGAAGAGGCAGGTGGAATTCTGTTATTTCTTGGCCATCCTGCTCTACAGAGTGAGTTCCAGAACAGCCAAAGAAAGACAGAGAAACTGCATAAAAAACAAACAAACAAAAAAAGAAAAATAAAGAAATAGAAAATAAGGTCAAGCAAAAAAGTAAAATACACAGGAAGTCTACAAACTGTATGTTATTGCATTGTCTTTGAATTGATTGATTGTTAGGAAGGAGCAACACCTGCTAAAAGACATTTTATTATAAATGCTGCTGGATTAATCAAAACCGAATACTTTTGAAAATCCTTTAACTTCAAAATTTAAGTCTAAGGACGTTTACTTGTAAAGAGGTTCACCTTTTTTTCCCCATAGAAGATGGAAAGCTGAACTGTGCCAAAGATAGGATGCTGTTTAAAGTTCCCACTTCATCAAAAAGTCTGGCTTGCTGTGTCTATAAACAGAACAGGCATGCCCAATGTTACTGAGGAATTTTGACAATGAGATGCCTCTGCTACTTCTACAGTTTAAATGTCATCCTTCTGGGGTCATTGGTGGAGTTGAAGACAGTTATGATTATGGTTTTCCTTAATTTTAATATAAAATACTTTACATTTGAAATTTTAAAATCACAAAGGTAAGATAATGCTTTCTTTAAATATTGGCAGATGTTTAGTGGGCTAAATACAGTTCTTGCTTGATAACTGCTTTGATATATATATATATATATATATATATGTATATATATATATATATAAATTTTACTATGTTAAAGTTAAAAATCTACCTTTTTATTTAGACAGAAATGAGGAGATGATGGGAAAGGTCCTTCTATGTGCTATGAATATATGTTTCTCTTCTGGGTTGATGAATGAAGCTCTTTCAGCTAATGCATAATTAGGATTTCACAAAGAAGAATTCTGAGAAGAAATAATGGAGTCAAGGAGATATCATGCATCTGCCAAGGAATAAAGAGGTCTGGGCATCTGTAGTAAGGCAAGACCACATGGAGACACACACTTAATAAAAGTTGGTTAATAATTAAGAGAGAACTAGCCAATAAGAATCCTCAGCAATAGGCCAAACAGTTTATAGAAGCCTCTGAGTGTTTATTTGGGACTAAACAAGTGCAGGGACCAGATGGGACAGAAACATCCATCAACATTCATTCTCATGGAATTCTAGAAAACCTTTAATTTTTTTTTTATTTCTTCCTTGACCCAGTGGTGTTTTTTATTGTTTTGTTTTGCTTTTTAGATTATTTCAGTTTCTATGAATTTATACATTTTCTAAAGTTTGTATTATTGTTGAATTCTAATTTAACCCATGGTGGTTCAGTAAGATACGAGGGGTTAATCCAAGTTTTTGTGTATGTTCCGGATTTGTTTTATGAACCTGTATGAGTTCAGCTTTAGAGAAGGTTCCATGAAGTGCTGAAGAGGTATATTTATATGCATTTGGATGATGTGGTCTCTAGATGACTATTAAGGTAATTTTAGTCATAACATCACTTAATCCCCTTGTTTTTTTTTTTATTAAGTTTCTATCTGGTAGTCCTATCCATTGGTGAGAGTAGGATGTTGATATCTTCCACTACTAATGTCTAAGGTTTGATGTGTTATTTAAGCTTTAGTAATGTTTCCTTAACAAATGAGTGTAACCTTGTATTAGCAGCATAAATACACAGAATAGAGGCTTCATCTTGATGGATTTTTTTCTTTGATGAATATTAAAGGTACTTCTCCATCATTGTTTTGAAATTCAGCTTGCAGTCCATTTTGTTAGGTATTAGGGTAGTTACACTGGCTTGATTCTTAGGACCACTTGGTAATAAAATTCTGTTCCCAACCCTTTACACCGAGGTATTTTCTCTCTTTGAAGATGAGGTGTGTTTCTTGTATGCAGTAAAAGAATAGATCCTGTTTTATATCCATTGTATTAGTCTGTTTTCTTATAGGTGAATTTTCATTGGTGTCTTTAAAGAGATTATTGATCAGTGATTTTCTACTCTTGCTATTTTTAGTTTGCTGGTATTGAGGTTAATGTGTGTGCTTCCCTGTTTTGGGTTTTGCTGTTGTGAGATTGTCTGTTCCCTGTATTTTCATGGAAGGAAATAAGATCCTTCTGATGGAGATTTCCTTGCAGTACTTTCAGTCATGCTGGATTTGTACACAGGCATTGTTCTAATCTGTTTTTATCACAAAATACCATGTTTTGTTGGGTAAAATTCTTTGGCCTGGCATTCACAGTCCCTCAGTGTGTGTAAAAATGTCTATCCAAAAATTTGTGGTTTTTACAGTTGCCATTAGATGTCAGGTGTAATTCTGATAGCTCAGCCTTTATACATTACTGACCCATTTACCTTTGCTGCTCTTAAAATTCTTTCTTTATTCTGGATACTTAGTGTTTGCATTATTATATGGCAAGAAGGTATTTTTTTTTAGTTCAGCTTATTTCTCGTTCAGTAAGCTTCTTGTACCACTATAGGAATGTCCTTCTTTAATTTAAGAAGGTTTTCTTCTATGATTTTGTTGAATATATTTGCTGTGCCTTTGATCTGGGATTCTTATCCTTTTTCTATCACTATTATTCTTAAGTTTTGTTATTTCATGGTGTTCAGGATTTCCTAGATGTTTGTGTTATTTTTTGGATGCGACATTTTTTTTTTTTTTTGACTGATGAAGTTATTTCCTCTATCATATCATCAATGCCTGACATTCTCTACTCAATATATCTATACCATCCTGTTTATGTTATCATGTTTAATTAGCATATAAATGTTCAGGTTTTGCTGTCCTAGGATCATTAAGTTCTGATGGTACCATACTATTCTTTTTGTCTTTGAATGTATTCTTACTCAGGTAAGAATGCTCATCTGCATTTCTAACCTATCTGGCTTGTTTCTCTGCCTGTTTTTCCAACTGTTGTGATTTGCATGTGTGCCTATATCATTTGTTCTTTTTCCCATTGGTGTGGTTTTTACCAGTGCCTATGTAGTTTGCTTGGGTTGGGGAGATGACTGACTATGGGGAGGGATGTTCAGATGCATGAGGTTTGATGACAAAATAGTTCTTGGAGAGATGGAGTCCAGGGGTTGTTGGGGGTTTTGGTGCAGCTGGGAGGTGGGTCTCTCACCTGCCTGATGGCTGGTGGTGACTGCTCCAGAGTAGTGGATTTCCACTAGAGGTGGGAGAAGAGTCCAGCTGGCTTGCTTATGATGGCAATGGGGGAGAGAAGTGTTCCCTGGAGTTCAATTAGTTTCTGGATTTTGGAAAGTTCATCTGAGAGGCCATTCACTTACCTAATTTCTAAATTTGTGTGATTTGTGTCTGTAACTATATAGTCTACTTGGCTTTGGGGTATAGATTTGTCATGGGGATGATGCTCAGGTATGTGGTTTCTAGTTCTGGTGGCCAAATGGGTCTTGGCAAGGTAACAGCCAGTTGGTGTTAGGATTTGAGGCATAGCCTAGAGTCAGGTATCTTACCTGTTTAAACTGTGGTTGGGATTGCTGAAGAGCAGTGGAACTCCACCAGAGGTGAGGTCAGAGTCCAGTTGCCTTGCTTGTTCTGGGATTGGATGAGAGAGCAACAAAGATATTCTTAAGAAACTTTTTTATATCACCACTATGCTATTTATATAGAGTATAGTTTCAAGTGACTTATTAATATTAGATCTCAAATGGGTGTTTATGTTAATATTTGTTAGATTGAATGAATACAATTCACAATTATTTTTTCTATATTTCAATTAGCATGACATCAATATCAGCTTCTTAACTTATTAAGGTATTTATTCCATCTCTCAGAGAAGGCCTCACTTTTAACCAGAATCTGATTGGTAATACCCACACCAATAGTTTCACAATCATACGAGTTGAAACATCTGCTTGGCAGGTCAGTATTATATTACCTAAGTACAATGATAGTAACACCACCATTTTCTGGTGTTCTTCTCACCAGGCTTCACAGTAACTTCTGGAACTATGAACAGTCAGGGGGGTGTGAGCCTAATATGGTGCCTACTTGATTCATCTTAAAGCTGTATCCACAGGGCTGGAGAGATGGCTCAGCAGTTAAAAACTGATCCACAATGGGTAATGTCTTCCTCAAAAGTATCTCTCCATCTGTTGTATGAACAAGAAGGATGACAAAACTTTCTGGGAATCTTCTTTGCATAACCTCGAATTGGTTATAACACACATAAATAATAATTAAAAAATTGATTCTGTATACCAATGCTTAGTCTTTTTTCCAGCTTAAAAGTTTGATATTTTTAATAAACTTTCTTTGAGGGGAATAATTGCCTCTCATTAGAAAAATGATACAAAGAGAATTAGCTACGGTACTAAGCTAGACTTTGCTGTCTATAAAATTTAAAGTTAAACATATATACACCTCAGATAGAGAGTACTTTCAAGCCTCATGTCTTAATAAAATGATAATTGAATTTTATGGGCTTTAACATTTTCTTGGATGATGAATATTTCATATTCAGAATAATAATTATAAAGTAAATTAAATAATTACCTAAGCTAAGCACAAATTGATTTAATTCCCTTTGGCTTAAATGCACATGCCAGTACACACATAAGCCTTTATAAAGAGAAAATTGCTTTGGATAAAGGAAAATTTAAAAATAGAATACTATTATAATTCAAAACAAGAAAATTAACAAAATGATTTTGAACAAGATTCACTCATTTTGTGATGTTCTTATTTTGTGGTATATGATAAATAGATTTTAAGATTAAATTTGCACAAAGATCATTTAGAATCTTTTCTTACTGAACTTTTTTAAGTGGATAAATTGTAAAAAAGAATAATTAAAATTTTTAACAACTTCTACATTTCATTTGTATCTTCAAATCGTCTTCACCCACACATACACATTAATATTTTAAACGCTAACCATTTAATCTCTAATTTTGCTCAGTAGCCCATAATTTCTGTCCTTCTATGTCAACTAAACTAAAGAACTCTAATGATGCACTGACAGCATTGATTTGTGTTCATTCCCCATCCTAATCTTTTTCTTTGCAACTTCTCTTTGTTCTTAAGCATGTGAAGTCAAAATGTCACTGCTTCCTTTGCAACCCACAAGAAAGAGTCCACTCTCAAAGAGCTCCTTGTTCTTGTACAAACTCTTGACATTTGTCCCTTTGAATGTTCAATTTGTAGACATTATTTTAATGAATCAAAAATGGGTACATTTTATTGATTCAGGATGTGCTGACATTGTTGTTGAGTATTGGAATTCCATACCAGTACAAGTAAAGGAGATGCCTCAATAGGTACAGTCCTCACAAAGGACTCAACTAGAGTACACAAGGAAAACCAACTGTCAATATCCTCAGCACTGGAAGGGAAAAGATATCTAGAGACACGTCCGGTTTAGACAAAAAGTGGGCTGCTAATTCAGTGAGGGACCCTTGGTGTAAACTCAGGGGACTCTGTGTAAGAGCAGGTAAAAATACTGTAAGAGCCAGAGGTTCAGCGAATTTTCTGTGAGGCTACATCTCCAACTTATAGTAGAAGCTTTACCCATAAAATCTCACAAAATATAAAACTGCTCCAATTGTGTGTGTATCAGGTGTAGACTGGGGAGGGAGAGGCATCAGTGGTACACCGAGAACTATAGACAACTGAGATATGTTGAGAGGAGAGGTAGTCTTTCACAGATAAAAGCACACCTATTGGTTGTCCAATGTAAAACGTTAATCAGGCTTGAAAATGTGCCTTAAAGTAACACATTTACTGAACAAGTTATATTTAGAATTGTATATTTATATAAATATATGAATAAAACATCATTTAAAATGAAAAGAGCCAGTGAATTTGAGGAGGAGTGTATATGTGATGGATTGGAGAGAAGTAAAGAGAGTAATGTTTTAATTGTGATCTCAAAGCAACAACAGCAACCAAAGTAATAATAATATTTTATAAATAAATAAAGTACAATGTGATAGAAGTTACCAAATATAAACCCTCAAAATTAACATACATGTGTATAGATGTGGATCTTGCAAAAACACTTAAGATTTTTCATATCTGTATTTTATAAAAGAATGACAACTATTGTTAAGATCAAATTGTATGTGATTCCACAAATATAAATTGAAATTATTAAGAATATGGTGGACACCTCAAAGTTTAGTATGGAAAAGTAAATATGAACACACACTTGGCATCTTTTAACATTGGAATATAATGGGAATGGAAAGACCTTTATAAGCTCTATGTTATGAGCAGAGACATACAGGTAAACCCTTTTAGCTTTTTATTTCTAACACTGTGCAGGAGACTGATGAATGATGGTCCATATGAAAATAGAATATTATAAAATGATATATTCATATTTATTGCCTGGATCTTTACTGAAATATTACAAGTGATAAAATATAAATATCAGTATATGTATGTATGCACTCATGCATTTGAATACACAAATGTGAAGAACAACCTTAATCACTGTCACTCTGGAGAAATAAAGAAAACAAACATCAACTTCAAAAAATATATCTAATTACAAAATATAGTAATTTGGATAGAATGTACTAACAGATGATTAGATAAACAGATATTAAATGACCAGAGTGTAAGAGAAAAATACCCGGAGATAAGCATGATCTTCAATTAAAATAAACTTCTAAAACATACATGCAAGATACGTTATACAAACCAAGCAGGTTATATTTAAGAATACATGTCTATTTGCATATACATATACATATATATTAATAATTAAAAAGAGCCATTATGTTAAATAGAGCAAGGATGGAGATATGCATGCATTAATGACAAGGGAAGGGGAATATTATGAATTACATTATAATCTTAAGAATTAAAAGGAGAGTTAAATATTATGTTTATAAAATTTTTGCTTTAGTAAAGGACCAGTAAAAACTGCATTTTCCCTTATGTCATTAAATTAGATGTAACAAGGAAATTATAAACATGTCTTAAATTATTTTAGTAACTTACAATAGAGTCTCCATCAGTGAACAGTGTCAATCCATTTAGCACCAAAATTAGATGTAACAATATGACTTGTTATGAATATATAATTGTTTCATTATAATAAAATCTCAGGAGGCAGAAGTTAAGTTAAAATATTATAAATTCAAGATAAGTGAAGAATATATTGGCAGATGCTCTATTTTTTTCAAACCACTCCTCACAAAAACCCCATGGAAATCCTTCCTTCTCTTTTTTGGCCTCTCTAGTGGACCTCCACAATCCTCTACAAACTCTAAGACTAATCCTGACCAGCTAGTCACCGACTCAGCCTGATGACTCAATGTAGCTTTATTGGCATAAAAGTAGGTTTGTAGGAAAAATTCTCCTGCAACATTTTCCAATTTTTGTCTAATTAAAAAGGAAAGGTTCTAACAGTGACATGGTCAAATTATATACAGTAAGAAAAATTATCAAGCAATAAATACATTAAAAATATCCAGTCGATGAGTATTTTAACAAATTCAGATATAATATTCTATTATCTATTTGATCTTGGTGAGTCCAAATCTAATTTGCTTTCTACCATAACTAATTAAAACTATAATATTATCTTATCTGAAAACACATCAAAGACCAAAGAAAGATATTATATTTCTGATTAAACAGGAAGTCTAGAGTATGTAACTTCTAAAAGAAAGAAACATCAGAGATATCTGATTGCCTGGCTGGTTACTCCAGGCTTTCTTAGAAGTGTTGGGGTATCCATCTTTAGCTTACAGGACAAAAATATTCTACAGACTTTTCTGTGAAGCAGGAAGTTTGAAGGACTTTCCAATCCTTTCCATCCAAAGTTTATCAGTTGCCTTCTTTTGTGCCCCACTTGTCCAAGTTGGACAGTCATCAGTCAAGGCAAGAACAATTTTTTTGCCCAGTGGCTAATTTTTTCCACAAATAAAATCAAACTCCATTCAGTGGTTTTTTGAAGCTTGTCATCCTCTTTTGAAGAAAATAGATGCTGCAGGGAATACATATGTCTCACTGTCATGAAAAGCCTTATGTTATAAAAACTTTAAAATGACAGCCTATTGGTCCCTAGAGTGTTTGAAAACTATCTATCTAAAATATATCTCTGATTGGTTTTGAAAATATACTGAATATGACTATAATGGTGATTGTTATAGAAGACTAACTACTTTCATATATTTCTTTATTATCATAAATAGCTTTCAGTGCTACAACTGTATATTACATTTTTAAATAAGTTGCATATGAGCAACACCTTAGCAAAGAAATAGAAATATATAATACAGTATTAAAAATTAACCTTAAATTTTTGTATCAATATGCAAAAAAATAATACCAATGTAAACTATGACGATAGTAGTTGCCATTTTAGTTTAAAAGTACTTTCAATAACCTATCATTAATCCTAAAATTTCCTCTTCCCTTTTCCTTCTCAGAATGCTATCCCTGAATCTAATTTCCTTAGATTTTTTTTCCAGAAAATGACCAATAATAACTTGTAACTAGCCTACTAAATATGACAGAAATCCATAAACCACCAAATGACAAAAAATCATCCTTCAAACTTCTTAGGAATATTGGTATCATGTTTTCCATACTGTTAGCTATTTGCTTGGAGTTATGTCAAATTTATTGGAACCTGGGATAATGGTAAAGTCCTCAGAGAGCCAGTTATATTATATGTTGCCCAGTCTTCATGTAATTGGAAAATGCAGGGCTTCTCTAAATTCCCCATGAGAGTATTCTGTGAGGCTGGACAATCTCGGCTTGAGGTTTTGAAGATGTTTGGAGTGCAGAAATTTGATGAAACTGCAAAAGAGACATTTGTAGCACAATAAGTAAAGACCTAGAGACAGATTTAGGGTTCAAACTTCAAGGTAAAGATCAGAAAAGCAAAGCAGTTGGTCATTTACACAACCTCAGACTGAAAGACACTCCTGGTTTCACCAAATCTCAGACATCTGCATCTCCTTAGTGTGGCTGGAGAATCCTAACACTGAAATGTCTTCTATCCTCAGTGTGGCTAGAGAATGAATGCCTGATATTGATTACTGAAAGACCCTGCTCCTATCTTTTATGCCCTTCTTGTGCTGGTATTAAAGGCATGTGATCCCAGGTGCCGAAATCATCCTTTAGTGAACTGTTTCTCTTTAGGATTGGAACAATCTTAGAGTAGATCTGGGTGGCTTTTGGCCTACTAAGATCCATTACCTCTTAAACCCAAATGGTAGTACAGAAGGTATGTGCCACCACCACCTGGCTTCTATATCTGGTAGATAAATTTGTTCTCTAAATCCTAAGGCAGACTTTAATAAATCATAAATAAAATATCACCACACTGGATCACTTGGACTATTTGTGTTTATTTGTATTTAATCTTTTCTTCCTGCAAACACAAAACTGTTTAAAGGTAACTTATATAATTTTATATATTTCAGTGTGTGTGTGTGGGGGGGTGTATGTTCAAATTAACACAAACATGAGATATTCAGTGTGCACAAATCACTTAAATAAAAATGAATTTTTTGATTATTTTTGAGTAGGTAAAAGGTGTCTGTTAAGTTCATAATTTTGTTTTAACTCTATAGCCATATTATATATGAATCTCTCTTCATTTCCTGTCAAAAGATGGCATGAAATATCAAGCAAAGATGCTATAACTGACAATATTTACCATGTCTTACCCAGACCCAGCGTTATTCCCATCTCAAATAATCAGGTTACACATCACCTTTCTTATATTTATTTGTTTGTCTATTTGTTTTTTATATTTGTAGGAGGTCTTCCCCAATCAAATATAATCTTTCTTAACTATGAAGAAATCTATATATTTTCATTTCCTGTGTAAATTAAAGCATAACTGCTTTTCTAAATGCAACACATATCCTGGCTTCCATTCTTAGGTAAAGACATACTGAAGAATACAGGCTCATACATTTTTAAAATATATATGCTGTAACATTGTTAGTTACTCTAAAGGCAAGTTATTCTCTATCCTATTCTTCTAAAGGTATAAAAAATAATCAGTCTTTTAAATAAATCTTTATAAAGACCACCCTTTAGATAACAAAGAAGGCATAGTATTTCCCAACTGTAAAGACCTCATTAATTGAGTCACCTATTTTATGGCTCCATTTTTCATAGTACTTTTCAAAGAAATATATAGCAGCATTCTAGGAACCAATAAATTTTTCAACATGTTGAGCATTTATATTCTCCTATAACATATTGTTTTCCACCAGTGCACCCGCTGCTGGTCTGGGCCCACAGTCGCACCAGCCCCAAATAACACATTGAGACTCTGTATTTGATACAATCCTGTTGGCCAGTTACCATTATTGTTTTTGGGCTAGCTCTGTCTTAATTATTAACCCATTTCTACTTATCTAAGTATTTCCACGTGGTCATTTTAACAGGGAGCGGCGGGCCCGGCATCTTGCTTACTTTCGTCTACATGCTTACTCCTCCTTACTACTTCCTCTTTCCTCCTTGTCTCCTAGCCCCGCATATCTTGCTTTTCCATTGGCCCAACAGTGCTTTATTGTTTAACCAGTATGAGAAACATATTTATAGAATAACACCTCCCATCATTCTCCTGTAACAGATATTTTAATGTGTGTAAATTCTCTATCAAAGACCATTGTTTCCCATATACTGATTTTTCAGTTAACCATTCTATAAGTAAAGCTCTTGGTACCTATAAAATATCAACAGCTTTGGGTCCTGTTTATATAAAATTTAAATAGCCCATGACCATGGTTCATATTACCTCTTAATGTTTTTCTCAGGAGCATAATTTATTTTATGGTTTGCTTGTTTATGACATTGGAAGAATCTGTGTTTTCCTTGCTGTAACTTTTTATTACCATTGATTCTCATTGCTATGTTGGCCATATATGGTTTTAATATTCGTATCTGTCCTTCTTGCCGTATGCATTTGACCCATGTTGTACTTTTTCTACTTGAGATAAAGTTTCAATCCCAAGATTTTGAATGAATTACTTCCTGAAGAGGTAAATGTAAATGCAAATATTTTGATTAAATTTGCTACATCAGCACCTGTATCTACTAAACCCTCAGTTTTGATATGATTTTCATGTGATTTAGCTGTTTTCAATCATTTATAGCAGATTAAGAAATTGTTTTCTAATGTCTTCCAAACATTTTGTTGTATCTATAGAAGTTCTTCTAAAAGAGTTGGAGATATGTCTCAGTGGTTAAAAAATACTTCCTTCAAACTTTCTGCTTCACTGAGAAATCTGAAAGTAACTATAAGCCTGTAGGTTGAAGATGGATGCACCAAATTACAAAAGAATTTGGGTAACTGCCAGGAAGCTAGATTTCTCTGACATTTCTAGAGTTTTAAAATTTTCTCACAATTCACTTCCTGTTTACTTGGGTAATATCACATACTCTGGAGTTGTTGATGGAGTTGAAGACTAGATAGTTATACTAGATAGTTGTAATTATAGTTTTACTTAGTTATGCTGAAAGACACATGAAATACAAAATTTGAGATTCACAAAGGTTTGATAGATGACAGAATATTTTCTTTAATTTTGCAAATACATAGGTTAAATATTATAACTAATTCTTGCTTGATCACTGCATTGTCATGTGTAATTTTACACTATTAAAATTAAACTGTTCCTCTTAACTAGACAGAAAAGGAGAAATGATGTGATATATCCTTCTGTATGCTGCAAAAATATGTTGCCTTTATTGGTTTATGAATAGTTTCATTGGCTTATGTCAGGACAGAATAAAGGTGGCTGGAATTCCAAGCAGAGATACAGGAAGAAAGCAGAGTCAAGGAGAAATCATTTAGCTGTCAAAGGAGAAAGATGTCCAAGTATCACCATTAAGGCACAGTAATGTGGCAATACACAGATGAATAGAAATGGTTAATTTAAATGTAAGAGTTAGCCAATAGTAAGCCTAAACCATTTGGCCAAACTTAATTATACTTAATATTAAGCCTCTGTGTGAATATTTTATAAGTGGCCATCAGACAAGAAGAGACACATAAAAGCCTCTTGCTTCAGAAAGCCAACCCACATAACCATCAAAATGTCTAACTACAATGCTTACTAGATGTATTAGAGTATGAGGGAAAATCTATAATAAAGGTTAAAAGAAATTTTCAGGCGTTAAATCAATTTTTGAATAGATGAGACATTAATACAACCAACTCCCAAGTAAGAATAACAGCAAGGCAGGAATGATCTAGTTCAAATATATGAGTCAAATGAGGCACAAAAAAGATAATGTGCAGGTCTTACAATCCACAATGTTAAGAAAATTTGTATATGTGTTTTTTGCTTAACAATGAGGCTTAAAGTAAAATTATGTTCTTTATATGTCTCTTCTATTATCTACCCTGTTGTTATATAAACCTTTAAATAAATGTAAAGCATGATTCAATTTTTTTTGTCATGGTAACACAGTGAATGATATCAGAGAAGAAGAAACAATTACTTCTGGGATAGCCTATAGGGTATTTTCTTGGTTTTGAAGGTAGAGGACCTAGCTCATGAAGCAACCACTATTCCTTGGCTGGTGGGACTAGTTGCAAATAGAAATCAGGCTGAGAACACCATGATATCTAATCAAGCAATCAGTGTTCCTCTTTGACTGGTTTAGTTATAGAATAGAGGTTTTTTTTTTTGAGTTGTTGTCCAGGGATTTATTTTGATGATAGACTGTGAGAAGGAACTGTGAGCTAAAAACAAACAAACAAAACTACTCTCCTGAATTGTGTTTGGTTATGGTGCTTTACCAAAATGATAGAAATCCTAAGACATTGACTACATTAATTTCAGAAAGATGAAAGTAGGAATTTGAATTTTGGGTTGGAAATACTGTGAGTACTCAGAGCTTAAGGAGCTACTGTGTGATCATGGACAATAATCATGAGGATAGTGAAGATGATGCAGGACTGAATGAGAAGGTTTAGAATAAATTAGAGGACTATCAGAACCATCTGTGTGCTATACTGTCTTAAGTATCCATGGTTGTGGTCAGACTGAAGAAATGGTTGCCATTAACAAGAAACTAGCACTCACTGCTTTGCTGGGACAATCACAATTGCTTAGGTGAACCTGAGATATTTGTGGTTAAGGAGAAACCACGACCATTGGAGTGGTTACTGTTATTATTATTATTATTACCATTATTATTATTATTTTCACAGTTAGAAAACAATCTTTATTTTCCTTCAAGCATTTGCCTCAGGAAGCCATTATCTGTGATCTTTCACAGGTTTACCTGCCCTTCAGGTCTGTATCATCCATCATAAAATTATTAAAGTCTTCAGTGAAAACATTTTACTAGCTTCCTAATCCCAACCATGAGAACCTGCTTCTCATGTGGCATGATCATGAAGCCAAAGATGTGTGTTCTGTACATAAACAAGGACGCAAATAGGTATGCTTCTCAGTAGAGAGCAAGGGCATGGGTATTACCCTGTTTCCAGTGATGTGTTCAGCAATCTATAAGGTATTGGGCCATTGTTGTATTTGACTCCACTGTATTTAATGGACCACCAGGCACCATTATTAGGCACTTTTGAGTGAAAAAGAGACTAACATGTAAACGTAAAGACTGCATTCAGTGTGAATATAAACCCATGTTTGTGTGCAGTGATGTCACCTGGGGAGGATTCTTATAAGAAGCATTTTCTTCGTGCCCATACATAATAAGTTGTGATCAAGAGGAGTCCAAATCTGTACATATTTTGCTGGCAGCTGAGTTTGATAAAGCTCAAGACTCCCTTAGGTATTGGTATTGCTATTTTTTAAGGTTCTGAAAGTGCACTGTAGATCAGCTGAGGCATGACTCTGTGGGTAATACCAATTCCATTAATCATTGGCATTGTATTATGTGGTTTCACAGTAAGAAATTTCTTTCAGATACAGTATAGACATCTGTATGTGTATATTTCTGTAGATTTAAACTGTATCATTCATTTTGAAAATGCATCATACAAGTTTCCTTGGGAAGCTTTCACACCAAGATTGCAGAGACATTATTCAGGGTGATTGTTTCTAGATACATCCATTGACCTGCAAATAAAATTGCCATCTACTAATATGGAGTGAGCTAAGTGAGTGATATGGTTTTGATTTTTTTCTTGTAAAATATTAGTAAGAATTTATGCTGACTATATTGAACAAAGCAAACTAAACAACATATATATTATTTGAATGAAACCAAATTTCCCAAGATCAAAAGAGATTCCTGTTAAAGAACAAGGTAAAGAACACCAAACAGACCAGATAAGGAAAGAAATACACTATGACCAATAATAATTGAAATACTAAATATACAGAGATATGAAAATACTAAAAACTGCAAAGGAAAAGACCAAGTCACATATGAAGGCTAACCCATTAGATTAACATCTCAATTTTCAGTGAGTACTCTAAAATACAGAAGGGTATTTGCACATGTTTAGAACTTATCAAAGACAAAAAATGCCAATATAAATTTCAATGCCCAGGAAAGGAGTCATTTACATAATTAGAAGCAGAGAAACATTTCACAATTAAATAAATATTAATCAATTTCTTATGGCATTCCATGTCTACAAAACAAAATACTAGTCTGAAGAAAGTTTTATTACACACAAAAAGACAGATATGGCAAATAATTTTATAACAGTCCATCAAAAGAGGAGATGGATGCATATGACACCAACAAAATAAGAGGGATAGTAAACACTGCTCATTAATAATTTCATGATTGACAGTATCACTTCCTCAATAATAATACATGTACTAAGAGTTTTGAATCCAAGAATTATACTATTTTGAACACCATTTTGATATAAAATGGTGAAAATACAGTTTATGGAAATCACTCTAAGTAGCAAACAGGTACAGTAATTTTTATATCTGACAAAATAAAATTCACAAATTAAAAATAAACAAAAGGAAAAGAACAACATATACAAATGAAAAGAAAAATACTAAAGACTATATGACAATTCTACACATGTGTATACAAAATATTAGGCACCAAAGTTTCTAAAAAATTAAACACTAGTTTGCTAAAATAATTCATTGAGTCTAACATAGTGAGGGTAGTGTGTAATCTCATAATGCTTTTGTTCTACTTTGAGTATTTGAAGCTTATCTTGAGATATAAGTATTATAAAAATTTGTAAGATTTATATGTGTATATATATATATGTTTGTAATGATATTAATGATCATATAGAGTACTAATTCTAAAAAAACTTTATCTAGGCACTTGTACATGCTTTCAGATTTGAGTCTCTATCAGGCAACTAGGAACTAAGTTTTATACTGTGGATGTACATAATATTGATGATTTAGCCTCTTTGAAATCTGCTGCATATGACATTTAAAATGTTTATGATTTCTTCAGTGAACCACGACCATACCTAACCTTTGAAGTCTCCAAAAGAAAGACAGATCTCCACAATAATGATTCTACTGGGACTGTGAATACACCTTCAAGCTGAAATACATAACCTAAAGATCACATTTGAACTACAAACTGCTCAGGACAATTTCAACGTGGCTAGCTGAGATGGTCCAGCCTCACACTCTGCTAGCTCAGCCTTAAATTTCCTATTACACAGAATCTGCACAACAAATGATACAACTAACTCTCCCAGGACTTGACAATTAACCCATTTTTTTCTTTATAGGATCCACTAAAGATGCTTGTCAAATTCAGACAGTAGGAAGCATATTTAACAATATGAAGCCCACACTCCCAAGAGGTAAGATGAATGATTATTTTTTTTTTTTTGGTTTTCCAGTGTGTTATGGATATTTTTATTGTGTAATATGTAGGTTAATATGTTCTTTGGGAGCTATAAATATAATAAAATATAAAGATAGATTGTTGAATATACTTTAAAAAGAAAAAGGGGGTATAATAATAGCATTAAATGGTGGACTATTACATCTACTTTAAAACCCAAAACAGCACATACTAGTTTAAATATCAACATTGGCTTGGATTTTTTGTACATTGATACAAATTTTAATTTTTTTACAAGAGCATTTTGTATATGCATTTCTAATTTTATTTAATTTATTGTACCTATGTAACACATATAAAAATGAAATTTTAAAAAATAGCCTTTGAAAGTTATTATTACCAACTATTTAGGATAATAAGAAAATGCAGTTTAACAATTAGTTACGTATTACAATCAAACTTGGAGTTATATTGGGTTGTTTGTATTCAAGTTCAAAAAGGGATATATTTTAGAAAGACATGCCATCTTCAAACACTTGATAATTCTACAGAATACAGCATTTAAGATGTTTTAATAATATAGGTCCTTTTATTTATTATGTCAATGAGACATACATCCTCCTGGCAATACTTCAGAGAAGATGATAGGCATAGAAGACATTTCTCAGGTTGTTTACATTCTTTTTTTTTCACTGGGCAAGAAAGTGTGGTTGTATTGACTGCTGACAGTATGGTGTACAAATTGAACAAGCAGGACACAAAAAAAAACTTGCAAAATTTTGTCAAAGTAAGGTAGATCAGACCTTCAGAATATCCTGCTTCACAGAAATGTCTATTATATATGCTATTCCTGTAGGCCTAAAACTAATGTCTCAATGTTGAAGAGGACCCTGGGTTACTTGGGTTACTGTTCAATGCAGTCAGCTGTTTCTGGTATTTCTCACATTTTTAGTAGTTAGTTGGTTGCACTTCTTGCTTACATAAGAAATATTAATTTCTTCTTGGGTCTTTGATGGAGTTGAAGACATTTTAGTTATACTTAAAGCTTTCCTTGTTACCACACTGAGAAAAAAAATTTGGTAAATAAATGTAATGTATATATAAGGCTGAGAAACATAAAACAGTAGGTTTTGTAATGCAAGTGAGAATAAGAAGTGAATTAGGTAGAACCTTTTGGATAGATATGAAGTCTTTTCTCTGACTAGACAATTGTTGAAGTATTTTGTGCTTGTGTATATTGTCTATAATTGTACTTATAGTATATTGTTTTTCTTATATTAATTGTAACATTTTATATTTTTATACAAAAAGAGGAAATATATTTGTACAAATAAAGCTATCCCGAAGATCAGAGGGTGGAGGTAACCACTACCTAACCATAGATGTCTGGAGGTCTATTCAGACAGGAAGTGAGATGGATGGGCATAGAGAGGAATATGTGCAAGAAGAGACAGGAACTCAGTCTCTTTTAAGTCTAAAAATTTCACAGAGGTAAGAGTTCTAGGGGCTGGCTGCTTCTCTGATCATTCTGATTTCACAGTCTAATATCTAAATTTATGTTTTTATTATTAAGACTAATTAGAACTTGTGTCCAATTTGTGTAGCAGGAGGACAAGTATATTACCTAAAAAATTAAGCCAGTTCTTGAAAATAAGTTCCACAACATTATTATTGCACACAATGCTATAGATCCAATTAAAACAATCATTTGAATAGAAAATTTTGTTGAAATACTTAGCACCCTATAGCAGTGGGTAAAGTGAAAATACACTTTAACTGGAGTTATCATCAATCATACTTCACTATTGATTCCTGGTTAAAAACAATAACATTGCCCTGTAGAAATATTAATTATTAAATCTAGCAGACATACATACTAAAACAGACAAGCACAATACCACCCCCACACACAGAGTTCGAACAAAAAGGGAAAGGGAAATAGACACAAGAGTGACAGTGGCAGTGACAGACAAATAAATTACACAAACTCACATAAGATACTAAAGAGGAAACATATACATACAGAGAAACATACAAACAAAGAGATATGCAAATACATAGAGACACACATATATATTTTAACACAAAAAACAATGTTATACACAGGTATGTATGAAGAGAGAAAGAGGCACAAAGATAGAAATACATAGACACATATACATAAAGGTTATAAAAAGAAAAAAATAACAAACTCAAACACATATATCTACACCTCCATGCATACAGAAATAAAAAAAAAAAAGAAGAAGAAATTTTATACCAAAAAGAAAAGAAAAGAAAAACATCATTTCAAAGATTGGCAGAACATCTTGCCAGGTTACAGAATGATGCCAGAGTTCCGTACTCTCAGGACTGCAATGAAACAACCAGCTACCAGGACATGGCAGCACCCCAGCTTTCTAAGATCTCCCAAAGACAATCAATGTCCAGAAGGAAGCAGTCTTGGGAACTCAATGTCCTCATTCCCTAACCTGAAATGCCCAACCCCCACCTTTTTTAATAACAATAAAAGGTGGAAATGTTGGGAACCATCAGTCTCATAACCCTGCTGGGCCACACCCAACTCACACCTTTTCAATAACAATAAGAGGTGAGAATGTTGGGAAACAGCAGTGTCATAACCCCACCCCTGATGATGGGTGGGATGCTCATGGCCATGTCATGCCTACTTCAGGCTTTACCTGGCTGCTCAAGCTTTACCTGCCTGTGCAGGGGACTCAGTTACACATGCGCAATACCCCTTTTAAAACAAGCCAAGCACACTCTCTATCTCTCTGGGGCCCATTCTCTCTTTCTTTGACTCTACCCCTCTCTCTCTTCCTCTCTCTCCCCTGCTTTTGATTGGCCACAAGCTACCCCCATTTCTCTCCCCTCTCTCAAAAAACTCCAAGTGGGCACTAAAAAAAAAAAAAAAAATTGGCAGTCTTTAAAACTGGTGTGTATACATAGGACCAAATAAATTATTTTTTTGTAATAGAAAGTTTATTTTTTGTGATATTAAAGTTATAGCACCAGGCTTTAGTTTTATTTTACATGAATCTTAGACAAATATTCTACAGAAATGTCCCTCTAAATATTATCATTATTTCTTGATACCTTCATTTCCATAATAATATTTTAAAATATGTTTTATTAATTTTTCATGATTAGTATCTTCTGCATAAATTTATAAGCACATTTTCTCATATGTAGATTCCCAAAACAAAAGTCAATTTTAACTCAATGTAGCTTGAAAGTAACTTACAGGGATTCCTATTATATGTAGAAATTTCTTAATAGTAGCATTCACTGTCTCCAAGTCTGTTGTTTAATCTATGAAAGATAAAAAAGTGGAGAGAAAAATGATATAAAAATAATTTGAAAGCACAAGATTGAAATGTTAGCATTGGTCTAATCATCATTATAGCCTATACCCACAAGGACAAATCTAATAAAGAAGAAAGACCGTATTATAGTCTCTTTATATAACATTACCATGGAAGAGTATCAGTGTAACATATTTACCTTAAGTTTAAGTACTTCTTTACTGATTCCTCAAATATAAAAGCTAAATGGTTGTATATGTTAGGGGAAGACTGAAGAATCATGGGAGCTGAAGCACAGCATTCTTTCATTATGAGGTGGGGGGGTTCAAAAGTTTGTTGAGGTCCTTCCTTCTATCCCAACTGTGCTTCCATCCACTTATTTTTATGAAATGCATGTGTGCAGTTTTAGGAAAATTAGTACATATACTAGTGCAATTTTATCTTTTGGAAATACCAATATGGATAGATACTTTCTCTATGTCAGCCTTTGTAAATAGTTACATGATGTTCCCCACAGAAATCTATTGAGGTGATAGATTTGGGAATACAAAAGTAATATTTTAGAAATGAAACACCATCGTCTAACACTGTCAAAAACAAGAAAGGTGCTCATAGTATTAGCTTCCTTTGGTCTCTTACATTTAGTGTCTGCTCCAGAGACCTAAGAATGTGGTGTATAGAATACAGCATGAAATAAATTGATAGGAATCTGAGTTGATAACACTGATACATCAAAATTCTAAAAAAATCATAATAGAATTGGACAATGAGTAGAAGGTATATTTTGTATGCACATGGTCTTTATAATATCAGATACATTTTCAATAAGGTATGTAAAACTCTAGGAAACATTCCATTATAAGAAAAAAAACACAATTGCCCTCTCTCAATCCTTAATAACAATATTGAAGCAAGGCAAAAGGAAATCATTTTAGGAGCCATCTATTTCAAGGCATTTTTATTTATTTTCTTTTAACTGCTAGTCATAACCAATTACCTTGAAAATTGAGTGTGTGCAGTGCTTAAGGTTGATGCCAGAGCCTATTGTAAGAAGCCAGGTTAATTGAATTTTATGAACAAAGACATCTTACACTCACTTATTTCACAACTTACTAACCATAGGCTTAGAATTATGGAAAAGCATCTCAAACTCTGAAAATAGAGCTCTGATCTTGTAATCCAAATGTAAGTATGAAGAAACCAGTATGTTTTTGCTCAGAATGTGGATTTAATCATCTCTTGCCAGAAAGATAGGTCAGGGTTTACAAAACATACTTGATGAAAAGTGCTATACAACTCCTGCAAGTTTTCTTCTTACCTCAACATGTGCCCTTTGAAACACATGAACACATTCAAACCACGCACATACACACATACACACAGAGTGGGAGAGAGTAATAATTTGCTGAACTACAGAAAATCTCTATAATTTCAAAAGTGAAGTATTTTTTTAGAGAAAAATCCATATGATAGGGATGTAATGTTGTCATTCACATCTTTGTAATATATTTTATTTCCAGACCATTTGGAACTATCAAGGTCTAAATAATGAATGTTAGGATGTGCACATTTCTTCTTGATGATGATTTTATTTATAAAACAGACACAATTAAAAAGGCAGAGACTTTTTAAACAAAACATTTCTAAAGCTAATATTTATCATAGAATTAAAAATGAAAATGTAAGTTTTGCTGTATATTTGACACATTATGAATGAGTGATATGTAAAATATTATCAGGAATAAAGACCAAGCTCACAAAAGAAGACATGTTGAAATTATGGGGAATAATAAGTTTGTGTAATTATGCTCAGTGACATAATAGAATTATGCTGTTAAAAGTAAACAAATCCCCTGGTAGATATAGAATGAATGAATGTGTTGAATTATATATTAAAGAAAAAAAGGAAATACATTTTTCAGTTTAAATAATATTACTGATATCATTAACAAGGTATGAATTTCAAAATATACTATTGAAAATTATACAAACATACAATGAATTGTTGTCTTCTAGTCGTGTCATAACTATTGATGCATGAGAATAGTGCAGTTAATTGCTACATACAAGATTCAATAAAAAACAAAGTCAATAATTTATAGATGTGTAATTGAAGTCAACAGGGTCAAAAGGAAAAAGAGAGAAAGACAGAGAGAGGAGAGAGGCAGAGAGAGAAGAGAGAGACAGAGAGAGAAGAGAAAGACAGAGAGAGAAGAGAGAGAGAAAGAGAAAGGGGGAGAGAGAGAGAGATGCATTTAGGAAGGAATTTGGGGGTTATCCTGGGAGTAGTACAGCTGAGAAGGCAGTGGATTAAAGCATCTCATAATTTCAGAAATTACCTACAGTTGGGTGTAAAAATAGAAATAGTTCAATTCTAAATGTTATGATAAGGTAAACATAGAAAATAAATATGAAAAGTAAAATTAATAACTAAAAATTTTCCCCATTTGTCCATGGAAAAACATCTTACATGTTTAGTTTCAGTGTAGTGAAATACACAAATCATTCAAAGAATTATCAAGTCTTGTAAGACCAAATTATAAATGAAAACTCAAAGAAAACTATCAAAGAAATGGTGGAAAATATATATGCAGGATCATTGTTGACTACTCATTAGTGAATGTGGAGAAAGAAAAATGATGTGGAGAAAGCTTAGATGATATTTAAGCTCAAAAAAAATAACACTAGATGACTGTTCTATGTTCTGAGAATTTATTTATTTATGTATTTATTTATTTTAATTATTTTACATATCTATCTCAGTTCCCTCTCTGTCCCTCCAACCCTCCCTCTTTTCCACTCTCCCATGTCCCCCAACCACCTTGCTATCCCATTCCCCCCCCCACACACACTCCACATATAGTGTGATTACTTCCTGTGGGAATATCTAAATATGTCAATTCATTTGGAATAGAGACTAGGCCCTCTCTCTTGCCTCTAGGTTAAGGGAGTATCCCTCCATGGGAAATGTGCTCCCAATTACTTTTGTGCATCAGGGATACATTATGGTTCCACTGTCAGAGGTCTGTTAAACTGCACAGGCATTCTAACTGAGACCCATGTTCAGGGGTTCTGAATTGGTCCTATGCTGGGTTCTGAGCTGTCAGTCTGGGGGCCCATTATCTCCTCCTTCTTCAGGTCAGCTGTCTCTGTGGGTTTATGTAGCCTGGTCTTTTCCTCCCTCTCTGTATCTGGATTCCAGTTGTCTCAGTGTTTAGTTGTGGGTATTTACTTCTCTCTCCTCAACTACTAGAAGAGGGTTCTATGATGGTGTATAAGTTAGCCATAAATCTGATTATCAAGGAAGGGCATTTATGGTAGCCTTTCCACTGTTGCTCAAATTATTAGTTGGGGTCAGACTTGTAGGTCTCTGGACATTTCTCTAGATTTAATTTTCGCCTGAAACCTATCATGGCTCCCTCTTTTATGCTATCCCTCCCTCTCTCCCTCTATTCCCCTTTTTTTCCTCTTGTCAAACTGAATGGAGAGAAGCTTAAGATGATTCCTGTAAAATCAGGAACAATACAAGGCTGCTCTTTCTCTTTATATTTCCTTTATATTGTATTTGAAGTTCTATCTAAAGTAATAGGACAACTGAGAATAACTCTTTAACAATTAAGGATAAATAAACACATATCACATGAAGAATATTTGAAACACATATTTTGCCAATCATATGCAGTACACAAAAGGCTACCAGAAATTATTGCAGGATAAATATAAAATTAGTAGTATCTTGGATAAATGGTAGAAATTTTTATTTTAACGGATTAGATCTCAATTACATGGCATTTTTAGGTATCAGGTAAATTTCTTGTGTACAATACTGAGCCATAGTCACAGCTGAAATCAAGCAACCTGGAGCAAGAGAACTTTTCTCTAATGGACATTCCAGTCTTATCCTCCCTTAGAGAACATCTGGCTCAGCAAAGCTATCTAGAAATTACTTTTATATACCACTTTTCTTCTCAATTACTGTTTTGTATCACCTAGACAAAGCACACAGGAAAAATTGCTTCATAATCTGAACTCTTTTCATTATTCACACCTTGACAACAATGTTAAATTTCAAAAGTGACAAGTTAGAATATTGACACAAAATATGTTTATATCCATTAGTACTTATGAAAGTCAGAAACATGTGATCCTTTAAAGTATACTCTATCCTGTTTTATAGTAGGAATGGTTTTTAGTAATGACTAGTTACATTGTTGACTTGCAGTGAATCCTGTATTGGAAAGAGAATAGTAATAGAAAAAAATAAACTACCTTAGTACAATGTGTTTAACTCAATGAAAAGATGCTAGTGAGTATATGGTCATAAATTTATCTTAAACACCACATACACATGATCTTTCTGATTTGATATATTTCTCTCTCTCTCTCTCTCTTTCTCTCTCTCTCTCTCTCTCTCTCTCTCTCTCTCTCTCTCTCTCTCTCTCTTCCTCAAACACATACAAACATACACACAGTTTACAAAGGTGAATTCTAAACTGTCATTACATGAATGATCCTTATGCCTATGAGATTCACATGGAAGTGAAGATAAAAAAGATGGTTAATAGGTGATTTCAAAAGCATGTATGAGAATCTATATTGAGAAATAAAAAAATGGAGCAATGGACAGATTTAAATAGAAAAAATGTCACCAAACAGGTAAGTATGGAGACTTTGAAAACAATTATTTATAGTGCTTTGTGTATTATATGTATATCTTCCATGAATACAATTAAAATAACTAAAGAAAGTCTTAAATTAAATTAAAATAGTAATAACAACATATAATTGTATATGTAAACTAAATGGACTCTAAAATATTTTAATTCAAGTAGAATTACTTCTCTTGGAAATGTATGTTGTTGGAATTATATGGCTCATGCTGGTCATTAGTGAATAATACTGTTGAACATCTACTTCACAAATGATGATAAAAATAACCTTTACAGAATAGAGTTCTGCTCATATAGCCACAACCAACTTATTAGATTTTCCTTTCAACCCTAAAGAGTCACACAAAGTTCCCAGCCTAGATACTGCTGGTTAGTTAGTGTCTGGCTGCAGCAAGGATGAGTAGCTTAATTTTCTGTCGTATTGTCCATCTCTCTTGTCATTTCTCATCAGCACCCCTTTAGTCCACAGTTGGAAATTTTCACATTTTACTTTGAAAATATAGTAATAAACTCATTTGTAATAAATAAAAAGTGCTGAAGAAACAGCCCCTGAATGCCTGTTCTGTTAGTTGGCAACCTGAACCAGAAGCTTTCTTTTCTATATTGAAACCTGTTATGAGTATGTTTTTGCCCTGCTGGCCTGGACACAATGCTGTGCCAGCCCCAAATAACAATAGAGATGAGGTATTAGATAAAATTCTGTTGGCCTGTTACTAGTTTCT